>JAESUZ010004903.1:0-669340 GCA_017311185.1 Proteles cristata cristata | reverse complement strand
GTTAGTTCTTTTCACAATTTTTACACCCCATGAAATGTGTTTTCATGGAATTGTAATGAAAGGCATCAGTGAGTGAGAATGCGTAACCGAGGGGCTCTTGGGCAGTTCAGGTGGTCGAACGTCTGACTGGGTTCCAGGTCAGGTCATGATCTCACGTTTGTGAGTTCGAGCCCCATGTTGGGCTCCATGCTGACAGCACAGGGCCTGCTTGGGATTCTCTCTCTCCCCGCCTCTCTCTCTGACCCTCCCCTGCTTGTGCATGTTCTCTCTCTCTCTCTCTCTCAAAAATAAATAAACTTAAAACAATAATCATACATATCTGAGAGCTCCCTTTAAGACAGCTGCCTTCGGCTTCTGGAAGCAACACCATCCTGTCTGCCGTGACCGCGTGCCTCTTCCTGGGCGCAACCACTGCTTGGTGAGCAGTGACAACAAAGAGCAACCCGATGGACAAAGCCATGGTGGCTCTCAGGCGACATCTGAGAGGACACAAGTTCTTTACTCTTCTGAAATGACTCTTTTCACATGTTACATGTTTATGTCCCCAAATCATCCTGGCCTTGAGCAAATTGAGCAGAGTCTCTGGCCGTTTGGTGAGAGTCAGAAGCCAGTTGTGTGTTCACGATTAGCCGTCAAGGAAAGGAAGAAAAAGGGAGCGAGTCGAGGCGTTAACCCTGATCACAGAGCCTGTTCTGCCTCCCTGTTCCTGAGAACCCGTGCAGTGTTTCTCAGAGTTCGCTGCACACACGTATCACCTGGTGATCTTATTCATTGCAAATGCAGATTCATTCTGGGCTGGGCTGGGGCTCCCCCTCGCTGCTGCTGGCCCTCAGACCATGCTTGGGCTTGGCATACTGTACACATCACCCAAGGGGCACAGCCACTTTCACAGGTTTTCCTGCTCCATCCATAGACTCCTCTTCTGCCACCAGCTGAGCTTATACTCCGCTTGCTTTTTCTCTGCCCCGGGATGCTTTAATGTCCCCCTGACCTTCTCTTTTTCCTGCCATTCTCCATCTTTTTTGGAGCCTAAGTGGCTTCAAACAACCTCACGTTTTACTTCTAAAAGTGGAGTTTGTATCTAGAGATGGTGAAACAAAACAAAACAAGTAGACAAAACTGCAAAGCTCCAGAACACAGTTCTAGTACAGGCAGGTAAACATCACACGTGAATTAGAGGCGGGAGCCGTCCCTCTCCGCACACCTCGCATGCCTGAGGGCCACAGCAGAGGTGTAGATGCCTAGCCCTGCTGGATCATTTGGGGAGACGCTGTCAAGGTGCTGTGCACATGTAGGGAGGCTCACCCTCACTAGAACCAGACGGCGTACCGGAGCCTTGGCATTAGAGCCACCGGGAGACACAGATCTGCACAGATCAGTGTTCATGCCCTTCCCCATTCAGAAGTCCCTGTTGGGATTCAGGTATTGATGTTTTTAAGCCACCGCAATTGAGAATAGTGCCCCAAGGTAAATGGAGGGGCTGGGGTGCAGGTTGCTTGAGAGAGACACACTCTGCCTTCCCCCGTTCAGGATTATCTGGGAAAGAAATGTTATGAATGCATTTCTATAGGTATTCAGAACTCATTTTCATTAAAAAAAAAAAAAAAGTGTTTCCTCTGTGCTGGTTTTTTTTTTCCAAGTACATTCTTCAACAGAGAAATACTCATTTACCTTCTGGATTAATTGCATCCCTGTTGGTGATGGCTTCTGCATGAAGTTCAGCTGCTGCTTGCAGTGGGGGAAGGAATGAGCTCCAAAACGCAGAGGGGCAGCTGCGATTCGTGGGGAATTTATTTCCATCTCGGATGTCACTCAGCCTGATTTGTAATGGGGAAAGCTGGAGGCCCCTCCTGTCTGGGCCGCGACAAAAGCAGAAACGTGCCGTCTAGGCCGGGCACGCTGCTTTGTCAGAACCGATGCCCGTCACCTCCGTTCCGCCTCCTCCTGCACCCAGGAGCCTGGAGCATTTAGCTTCAATTACAGATGTCACTTGTCATTTCTGGAATGCTGACTACATTAATACACTTTTTTTTTTAACTTTTTGGAGAATTTGATTAAAGTGCCTTGTAGATAAATAGCATTTATCTATTTCCCTTTCATTGCTGTGTTGTGTAAACGGAACAGCAGGGAAGGAGAAACACCTGAACTTTCAGGGCCCTCGAGTGGGCAGATGTGGCATCTCGCTGGGGAATCCAGAGGCTCTTGCGCAATCCTGGAGAGGTTTTTGTTTAACCTGAGACACTGAACCATTCATTCCGCTGGCGGCCTCCTTGTGCCCGCGGGACGTGATGAACTCTTGGAAGGGGCGGGAACAGTTCTGCACAAAGTGCAGGGCCCCCTGGAGCCACGGCGGGCTCAAAGTGTGCGTGTGGCGCGGTGCGGCCGGGACCCTGAGGCGGCCGGGTGTGGAGTGCTCCCTCGCAGGGCTGGGGCTTAGGGGTTGTGTGTGACTCCAGTCCAGCTGGTGCCCAGCGCCGATGGCCTCTTCCAACGGCAGCAGGGCTAGTGGTAAGGATAGAGGCTCTGGGTTAGACAGAAGCGGGGTTTGTCCTCAAGGACTCTGGTCCAGACAAGCACTTGGGACCTCATCCTTCAGAGAGCAGGGGGACCTGCTGAGGGTGCCATGAGAATGATACATAGGTGAGAGGACTTAGCACTGTGTACTTATTAGCCATGCGCACGGGTAACCCCCACAATATATGATGACCAGTGAGACTGGTCACCCCCGGCACAGCTCTGGAGCAAGGTGCTGGATGCCTGCTCTTGGGTCAGGCCTTAACCCTTCACTTGCTGAAATGTAGAGATATAGGGAAAAGCCATGTTGGGGGACGGTGAGGACACCATCTCGCACACAAGTATCTCCGTATTGTAGTAACTGGAAGAGCTGCATCGGTATAAACAGGCTGTATGACAACCTTGGGCTGTTAACCGGTGGCCTACTGTGTGCCAGCGCTCTGTGTAGACTGGTCTAGACAGCTGTAGGGAGATGGGTAGAATCCCACGGCTTCACAGTGGAATCCATGATCTGCCCAGAAGGCTCCTGGTGAGACCCTCTGAGTCATTCGTGGGTGCTGTGACCCGTCTGTGTATTAAGCTCCAGTTTCCATACAAAGTGACAGAGGTGGGCAGGACATGGCTCTCAGTGAGCTCACAGCCAAAGGAGGGAGACAGGCATGTAAACAGATGATTGCTCCCAACATCCAAGGAAGTCAAAAGCATATGGATGACAGAGAAGTGGATTCTGCCAGGGAGACTTAGAGCACCAGAGACATTAGAGCCTTTGAAAAAAGTATTAAATATTAGTCATTCAGATAACACAAGAATTAACTATCACTTATGAAAAAGAAAAAGGGTAGAGTTAAGGTTGAAGACCCCTAGGCCACCCTACCTCAGTCCCCAAGCCTGCTGGTAACTGCAGTTATTAACTTGATGTGAATCTCTGAGGCTATTCTAGGAAATAGTAATGGTGCATCTGTGCGAGTCTCTGTGCAATGTATGTGAATATTCATACAAATTGTGTCATCCTGTCCACACCAACATTCAACTCACATTTTATTTTATTCTTGTGTTTCAATATGCCCAGGTGTCCGTGTAGAAAGGTGCTGCTCAAAGTTTGGTACACGGACCGACAGCATGAGCATCACCTGGGAATATGTTGTAAATGCAAATTCGTGGCTCCACATCACCCCAAGCGAACCAGAATCTCTGGGGGGTGGGTCACTCTCCAAGTGGTTATTTTGCCCACCCAAATCTGAGAAGCACTGATGTTCAAAATGACATCCAGAATTCCAGGGCTCGGATCCCTGAGTCACCCTTTGGAGGAGAGCCACTCAGGAGACCAGCCGAACAGGATTGCCTAGGTTGGATTTTATGCAAGGGAAATTGCAAATGCTTATCTGGTTGAGCCGCCGAGGTCATTACTGTTGGTTACCGCAGTCAACCTGGACTACGGTGACCAACACGCAGTTAATTTAAACGAGGCTCCAGATTTCTGCTCAGCGGCTCCCTACCGGTGATTTTCAGTACCCACTCTGGGAGAAGAATGGTTTTATAATCAGTGCCCAGGTTTTGTAGCTTCCAGGTGGTCACAAGAGACTAGGAATAGGATTCAGTCCTTCCCCTCCTGTGGAGCAGAGGGGGACCAGAATCAGCCCACCTGGCTCACCAAACTACGCCATTGCCGATGAAGTATGTGTAAAGAGCAGCTTCTCCCTCGTTTCATTGGACGTTCTTTGGATTGAGGTGTGGCCATAGTGATTGGTTCATTGGGAGGAAGGCCTTCAGAGTAGACACAGGGAAGTTCTTGCTTCCCATTTGCCACCCCTAGCCCTTGTAACGATAGCTGTCCCTCCAAGTAAACATCTGTATGGGAGCTAGCCAGTGCCTCCAGCCAAGTATCCTGTGTGCCTCTAGCTAGAAAAAATGCAGAAAACATGTAGACGGTGGCAAACTGGTCCCATTTGTGTGCTTACATCATACTGTTTCTGTCCCTGTGGACAGTCGGTTGAGAAAGATTTTCAGGTTTTGTTGTAACGCGGTGAGAGAAAGTGCCACTTAACATTGTTGTGTGTGTCGCTGGCCCCGTTCTGGTTGATGCCCAGCTTGCTTATCCTCTGACCCCACATACTTTCTTCTCTATCTGCAGAAGGGAAATGATTTCGGGATCTTGGGAGTCTGTCTGAGGCTCCTTAGGTTTCAACCCAGGAGTCTCCTGGGGGAATCTCTTGTTGACCTTCCAGAGCATTAGCAACTTGAGAAGAAGGTGCATAAGAAAGAAGTAGTACCTAATGCTCGCTGTCCACCCCAACCAACAGTTCTTGGTTTAGTAGAGAATCCTTGGATTTCGGTGCTGGAGGATACATTTGAGGCCATTCAATCCAACGCAGTCTGTACCGGGGTCAGCAACCTATAGCCTCCATGCTAAACTGGTCTACCAGCTGTTTTCCTACAGCTCACAAGCTAAGAATGGTTTTTACATTTTTATTTATTGTTTATTTGTTTTTGAGAGAGAGAACATGAGTGAGGGTGGGAGAGAGAAAAAGGGGGATTGAGGATCCAAAGCAGGCTCCAAGCAAACCAGAGTGAGCTGGATGTGCGGGGCTTGAACTCATGAGCCTCGAGAGATCCTGACCTGAGCAATTGGACGCTCAACCGACAGAGCCATCCAGGCGCCTGTAGAATGGTTTCTACATTTTAAATGATAGAAGTAAAGTCAAAAGAAAATGTAATGATGCCTGAAAACAATATTTAGTAACATGCAATGAACAATTCAATTCCATCCCAATTCCAGTGTCCGCATGTGTGTGTTACAGGAACACACCATGCCCATGGCTGCTCTTGTACCACATGGCAGGGCCGACTGGTTGGGATGGAAACATGGATGGCATGCACATCTAAAACGTTTCCTATCTGGCCTTTTCCAGAAGAAAGGTTCCTAATCCCTGGTCTGTAGGGTCTGAAAACCAGAGGCTTCCAGTAACACACTCTCATGCTATCAAATAGATTTCCTGGACTGACACAGCCTCGGTGTGGCTCCTTTTTTAAATTATTGAGAGGGAGGAGGTAGTTTTCAGGATTTTCCACACCGAATACTGGGCTTTGGGCGGGGTGTGGCGTCAGGCGCATGTCTTGCCTGAAGCTCCCAGAGCTCACGCAGGTGTGAAAGAACTTGCTCTGCTGGTGGTGGCTTTCACCTTGGGGAGGAGACCAGAGGGAAGCTTTAATGGAGAGGTCTTTTGCTTTTGCAGGTGCCGTTCTTTTTAATTAGGGTGTGGGCTGGCGAGGCCCAGCTCCACCCCAGAGACATCACGGGGAGAGGTGGAATCCATCAGACATCAAACAGATAGCTTTGGGTGAGCGCCTCTCACAGCCAGCGCAGGCGTAATTGTGGGGCTCATCGCTCCCAATGGGTGCTGGGGAAATCAAGATGCGACTCAAGATGACATTTCCAGCCATCCCTGGAAATGGGGGGAAATCAGTTTTATTTATTAATTCTATCTTGCCGGCTCCCAATTTGGTGTGAACAGTTATGTTCTGAAGCACGTTTCCACCCTGCAACTAGCAGCAGAGTTAATTTAATGAAATGAGTAGTCTTGTGATGACCTGAAGGGGAAAAACACATTAATCTGGAAACTATCAAAGCCGTCTGACATGTATTATTGTAGGACTCAGAAAAAATAAACAGTTTATGTAGAAGATTAAGTGGCAGTGTGGATTTGCTTTTGACATATCTTGTCTCCAAATCTAAGTTGGGGATTTATTATCACACTATCATGTCACAGCTATCTCATTTATATGATAACACATCTGTAATGTTTTACAAGTGCAGCACTAGTTGTTCGAAATGGGGCTTTTTTAAGTCCTAAATTATAGTACCTGGAGAGGCATGCATAATTATAGTGCATGTTAGCAAATGAGAGGGTACATTTTCCACCCGCACTCAGCATTAATCGTCAGCACAGTGGGTGCAATAAAATCATAATTGCTTCTTCCAAACTTCTCATCTGAGCTGCACAGGTTGAAGCCAGTGGTTTGGTGGAAGGCTGCCTCCTGTTAGGGTGGATGGAGGCCTCCTACATTCCCTCATGTCTTCCCAGAGAGCCCCTGGATTGTATGGGTGCAAGTAGTGTTGAGTCCAGGCAGAGAGCTAGACCCCGCTGGGGCTGCACCTTGAAGTCCCCTGATCTCAGTTAAGCTCTCAGATTGGTAACATCAGAAAACACTGGAAAATAGTGGTCCTGGTGTGGGGGACTGGGTTTGGAGTCAGGCTCTGTTTTTCAGCTTTGGACGAATTGTCTCACTTCTCTGAATAACCACTTTATCGTCTGTAAACGAAGGGTGAAAGGTGGTAGTCTCTAACTCCAAGTGTCCTTAAGGTAATTGACGATGTTTATGAAGCACAGAACCACCTGGGATACAGAGTAGACGTGATTACGGCTCTCTCCCCTGAAGATGATTGTCCAAAGCTTTGCTGTCCAATATGGCGGTCACTGGCCGCATGTGGCTGGAGAGCACCTGAAACATTCCTAGTCCCAACTGAGAAGGACTGTAAACCCCAAACACATGCCAGTGTTTGAAGACTAAGTACGGGAAATAATGTAAAGTGCATCAATGGTGTTTTGTGTTAATTACGTTCTGAAATGATCATATTTTGCCTATATTGGCCTACGTATATTAAAATAAATCCCACCTGTTCCCTTTTCCTCTTTTTCTTGTGACTACTAAAACATTTAAAATTACACAGAAGGCTCACATTATAATTTTACTGGACAGTGCTGGCCTAAACCGATGCATGCTGACCAAAACATTATGTAAATATGTGTTTTGAGTTGCAACTCATGGTTCCTGGTATTAATATTATCATTGATTTCTATTTAGCCTATTTTAGAAATAAGAATATTTTAGGTGGTTTGCTAGGGAACAACAGAAAAGAGCTAGTGATTGCAATGAGCCATCTAATTTAACTCCATGCTCCCTGGTAGCTAAGGCAAACAAACAAAAAAACCCCACGTATTTGGATCAGGTGGTAGAGGATTCATGTAGGTTGTTCATTTGAAAAGGAAAGCTTTATTCTGGCACTGAATTTGTAAAAGACGGTGTCCTAGTGCAATGCCGAGATTGCATGTACACCTGCTCCGCACCAGCCTCCCCAAACAAAGCTTTCATGGACTTGGAACGCTGTGAGTCATACAAACGCAGTGATGATAATTACACCTCCCTTTGTTTATGTAAATTATCTGATTTGATCCTCAAAGCAGCCCTGCAAGATGGGCCGTGCAGGGACCATTGTTCCTTTTTTATGGATGAGGAACCCGAGGATCAGGTAGGGCCTCAGTGACTTGCTCAAGTTTTCATGCCCCGTGTGTCGGCAAGGCCGAGGCTCAAACCGTCGTTGCCCAGAGTGGAAACTCCCTGTGCTTTTGGCATTGATGCACACTTCCGTGTGAGAGGAAGCCCAGCACAGTGACTGATGGGAAAAAGCCACCAAGGGCCTCTGCCAAGGCAGGGGACACATGCAGCTTGGAGGCCGAGAGCTCCAGAGATGCACTTGGCTTCAGCTAAATAGAAGAGAATAAGTGTCCGCACACAGGCATATGCCAGTGTGTTATTAACTGTGGCCCGCGCAACTCAAGAGAGCTGGTGACTGGGTCCCAAAGGAAGAGTTTGCTCACCTCTGAGGCCAGCTCTCCTGCAGCCTCAGGGTGCATACCCATCTCCCAGGACCTCATTGCAATGCATTTTCTCTTAGAGGGGGGCTCAGTATTTGCATTGCTCACAAGCCCCCTGGCAGTGGCTGCTCTGTCCGTCTGACGGTTGAGTGGTGAGCTCTAACGTGTTTATATTCTGCTTTCGACCCCCAACCGCCTCACCCGTCGAGTTGTATATGAAGAGCAGAGGACTGATTCTTGAACTTGGCTGTCTAAGCATTACTGATGCCCGACATCCACCCTAGGTCAGTTACATTAAACAGTTTCTGGGACTGAGGCTCTGAGATTGGCAAATGTTCACTCTCCCTGGGTGTGTTTAGAAAATGCCTCCATGTTAGAAGACTGCATTGGTGAACAGTGGGACCATGTGGCTTAGAAGTTTCTTCTCTGGCAGTTGCCCAAGTACCCCAGATCTGAGTGCGGGCTGCCCGGAGGGTTTTTCTCCTGTTGCCCCCTAAAACAGGGTGTGTTACATGACCCAGTTCATTTTTTTCTTAAATTCATCTGTTGAGAGCTAACAGCGTGCAAAGAACTGACCTGACTGTGGCTGCACCGGGTGAGGTCCTGGCCTTGTAGACATTCATATTCCAGTGGGCATTGGTGTAAAGAGTAGGGGAAGGAGGTTCTAGTAGGAGGGAACCCCAAGTTCATCGGTTGGGCCAGCTACCAGGAGACCAAAGTGGGGCCTCAACCGACTTCAAGCCAGAGCAGTTATACAAACATCAGCAGAGAACTGTAACAATCTGGATTCCTGAGTCCCAACCCTAGCCTGGTTCATCGGAATCTGAGGGCGGGGTAGGGCAAGGGTGGGGGCAGTCTGGGCATTCTGCATGTAGATGTTGAACAAAACTGGGGTGATTCGGATGCAACCTCCAGATTAAGAAACCCCAATCTCACTTCAAAAAGCATGAACTTTGGCTAGAAATAAAAGGTGTTTTGCCAAGCTCTCTCTCTGCTAAACAAATAGCTCACACGCCTTCTTTAAACCACACGCATGGTTGAGAAGCAGCCTTCCGAATGCCCACATTGCTCCCTTTCTTTTCCTTTTTTTTTTTTTTTTTTGAAAAAACAGCTGGTGAATATGACATCAATTTAACTGTAATGACTGCCTTTAATTTTCATTTTCAATCTATACTGTTACTATACATTGGGACCTCGGCTGGTGCCAACTGCTCTGGCCACACGTCTGGTTTCCATTTAGTCTCTGAGTTCCTTCGGGTAGTCGTGTTCAGAGGCCTGGTTTAATGCATGACCCTAATTGCAATGTGGAATTAAGTTGGTGCTGACTGTAGCATTTCCAGTCTTAGAATCAAGGAAAGTATCTAATAGGAGGGGGAAAGCAAAGCCTTTTCAGAGTTTCACCCCTTAGCAGTGCCTTATCTTTATAAATTTTTTACATACAACATTTTTTTTTTTAATTGAGTGTATAACATGGCTATAAAGCAGCAGTTTAGAGAATGTGGTCAGGCTGCTGGTCTATGTATGTCTCTTCTCAGCTTCACAATGTCCCCTTCTTCCCTTCCTAGTCTGACACTGGCTTCATCTCTCATTAAAAATGCTGGCGGCATGGAAGTGAAGATAGAAATGCAGGATGAACTCCTTCTTCCAAGTTATGCTTGGTGCTGAGTCCTTCTGGAAGCCTCAGTGCTTTGAGGGAAGCTAGGTTGCCAGCTGATAGTTATTTCCAACAACTGTTGGCCAGAGATCTGCTATGTGAAGGATTAAATTCAATGTTTTCACATCAAATGTATTTAAGAAACAGATTTCCTCCAACATGGCCAAGTACCTCTTGGTAAATGAGGGTGGAGCCACGACCGTGAAAATTGACCCATGTTTCCTGTTCATGGGAAAATACAGCCAAAAGGAGATAGTGAGTGGAGATTGGAGGAGATGCTGACTGGGAGAGCTGAGTTGGATCGGACAATTTTGGGGTGAGATGGGAGAGACAGATCAGAAGCCGTGACAGGGCCCAGCCCTGTGTTTGATGCATAATCCTCACTATACAAATATTTGCCGAATGAAAGTTAGTCATTAATGCGGATATGTTGATTCTCCTCCAAAATGGTTCTCTTGCATTTGTTGGTTCTTCTGTTTGTCTCTTCGTGTAGTCATTCAACATGCTATTTATTGAGTGATCGCTGTGCTATGAATGGGCACCCCGGGCAATGCTGGAGATAGCACATTAGCACGAGGGCCATGTGCCTGCCCTCAGGGCCCTTACAGTCTAGCGATAAACAGGGAAGAAAATGTGCAGTGAGAAATAAGTGTCTCAGTGGTTTTGTAAGGGGTAGTGAGTGATACTGGGCACCAGCAGGTGCCCAGCCCAGGCAGAAGGTTGCGAAGGCCACCACCAGGGCCACGGAGCCCAGTCCCTGCCCAGACTGTCAGAAAATGGCCCTCTCTTACCGAATGGTCCCGGCATCTTGCCTGAGTCCTGACTTGGAGGCTGTGAGATTATCACATGGGAGACTTTGTATTGACAGAGATAATACTGTTGAAGACGATTTTGAGTCTGTTGTGGCAGAAATTCCTCTCTGGTCTCAGTACAAGGAATCGCCATGCTTTTCCTAGTTTGGTGTATCTCAGGGGCGGTGCAGACTGTCGCTGAAGCTGAAGACGCATCCCTTGCCCAGAGAGCTATGTCACTCAGTCACATTTGTACCTCCCTTCTGGGAACTGCACAGGGTCATAGAGCACACCATTTGTATGTTGATTTTACCCAATCTCAGTATTTCTCTACCCTTATTTTCTCAATCCCTTTATTTATTTTACTATTTTGTGTTTTGTCCACATATATTTTTTTGAAATGGTCTCAAATCCATCAGGCACAAGGACTAGGAGTGAACTTGATGTTAGGGAAATCATCTGAGGAAATTAACAAGTTGAAAAGAGGCACCATACTCACTATTGAGAGAAAGGAGAAAGGGAGTGTGGAGTTTAAAAGTCAGGTTTTAATTGTGGGGTGATTCCAAAATAGTTAAATTAAAAAAAAAAAAAAAACGACAGACAAGAGCAAGCTTTTCCAGTTTCTCCAAATCCTGGACATCTGACACCCAGCCAATGTCAATATTAGCTAAAGAGGTTTGGCCCCTGTTCAGTCTGATCAAAAATAAATTAGAAGGGTGCTTATAAACAGGGATTACAGGAGACACACACACACACACACACACACACACACACACACACACACACTCCATGAGCAAGAATAACAGTTATAGGCTTTTAATAAATGCTAATTTAGTGATAACAATTTTACACACAGTTGTTTATGCCAAGATCTGACGTTAGCTGATTTAGGATTTTAGCCATTGACCAAGAAGCCAACGGGTGTGTTCCCCAGGTACCTCCTGCCTCCCCGCTCCCCCCCATCCAGTGCTCCCACCTAACAGCTCCAGCCAGTTGTGGACCTGACATCCAGCCCTGTACATTGACCCCTGGTCTCTCACACTATTCATCAGGCTGAGTTTCTTCCCTTGTCTGTGGAAGGAACACTGGGTGCCTTGCAGGAAAATTCAGGCAGTTAAGGTCTAGATTTACCTTCCTTCCCTTCTCTCTCTCTGCTCGATGTTGGCCCATGCGATTTCCAGATCACAAAAGGGAAGGAAAATTTTTTCTTCAACTCAGCAAACGGATGCCTTGGGAGCAGTGAGGGAAAAGGAGAACTAAAATCCAAGCCAATGATTCTAGCGGAGGTTTGAACACGTGCAACACAGCTCTGCACATCAGCTCTCGCTGTGCTCCCCCAAAGCCAGAATTACCCTTGAGGGGCTGTTGTGTAGACGCAGCAACACAGTACTGAAAGCGTGGGTTTTAGTCCAGTGGATCTGTGTTCAGAATGGACTTGGCTCCCTTGTTTGCTAATTATGTTACGGGAGACAAGCCGCTTTCCACCTGCTGAGTTCAGTTTCCTCATCTGTAAAAGAGCAAGAGCATTACTGGTGGATGATCGGTTACGAAGGTCAGAGCATGGTGGAGAGAGGTTCTGCGACAGCGCCCGCCCTGGGGAACATCCCCACCCAGTGGATCACAGCAAACGTTTCTCAGGTTATGACATGCCAGCCACTATGCTCAACAACTTATGTGCAGTTTTTATTACTATTTTTATCATAATCTTCCTCCGAGCAAGCTCTCGGGAGTATCCTGAGGGCATAGTAGATACTCCATAAATATGTATTAAGAGAACGACCAGTCCCATTTAATCCTCAAAAGAACCCCAGGTAACTTAGTACTGTAAATGTCCCCATTTGTCAGATAGGGAGACTGAGGCACAGGCGGTTAGATAACTTGCGTGAGACTGTGCCGGCTCACAGAGGCCCGGGTGAGGACTAAGTGCAAGCACTCCTAGGGCCTCACCTGCTGTACTCTCCCAGCTCTGTGAGTACTTCTACGGTGGAGCAAGCAGTTCCCATGGCCTTCTCTAGTCTTCCTCCCTCCTCTGCCAAATACTGGTGTGCACACGGGCCCTGGGGGACCGTCCTGCCCGGGCCTGGCTGTCAGTAAGACAGAGCCTGGACCTCGTGCTGGTGGGTGTGTTGGGGACATAAAACAGGACACGCCGCGTGGAGCCCCAGGGAAGACTCGTCTGACACCAAAGCCATGCAGACGAGGAGGCTGAGCCTGTTGGCCCCAGCTTGCTGCTCACGGGTTGCCTGTGAGCGTGTCCACGGGGGCTCCACGCCAAGGCTCCAGAAGGAGGGAGACCTCTCCTGAGAACACGCTCGCTGGCCCCTTGGGTTCTGGGAGAGGCTGGGTGGACGGGAGGGTGTGGGCCGAGGCTGGGAGACAACTGGGGAGGCAGAGCTGGAGGGGGGCCCTGGGCTCTGCTGCCCCCACCATCTTCCTCCCTCCCCATCTTCCTTCCTTGCTTGCTTCATTTTTACTTTCTCTTTTTCTCTCTCACCCTCATTCTTTCTCTCTCTCTCTCTTTTTTAATGTTTTATTTATTTTTGAAAGACAGAGAGAGACAGCATGAGCAGGGGAGGGTCAGAGAGAGGGGGAGACACAGAATCCGAAGCAGCTCCAGGCTCCGAGCTGTCAGCACAGAGCCCGACACGGGGCTCGAACCCACAAACCGTGATATCAGGACTTGAGCCAAAGTCGGACGCCCAACCGACTGAGTTACCCAGGCGCCCCTCTCTTTCTAAAAATTAGTTTCCTCTCTCTTCCTGTGTTCCTTTGTGTTTCTCTGCCCTTGTCTCCATCTCTCTCTCATCCGGTTTTTCCTATTCCTCCCCTCTCCTCCTTCCCTCTTCCTTTTTTCCCTGAATATTTGAGTTCTTTTCTCAAAATCCTCACAGTCTGGTGGGGAAAGAGGGGCTAGAAAAATAAACAGCCAACTATTCTTTTCTAATTCGTCAAGTTGGCAGACTGGGACAGGGAGAAGGTCATTCCCTTCACCGTGGTCACCAAGCTATAGGTAAAAGGGTCACATAGAAATACTGGTTTTGTTTGTATCAGTGGTTTCCTACCAGAGATGATCTTGCCACAGAGTGACATTGGGCAGTGTCTGGTGACACTTGGGGTTGCTACGCTGGGGAGGGGGTGGTGGTGTGCTACTGGCATCTGGTGGGCTGGGTCTCAGGACATTGCTGAATACCATACAGCGTGAAGGATGGCCGCCTACCACAAAGAATTATCCAGCCCCAAGTACCCATACTTCTGAGGTTGAGGAGCTCTGGTTTATATCAAGAGAGAAATAAGAGTTTGTGGCTCTAGAGAGACCTTTCCAGCTATGCTATGACAGGCAGACTGAGTGGGAGAGAGACTGAGGCCAGGAGAGTAGCTGGGAGCAGATATGGGCACCTGTTCCCGGTCAGATTGAGACTGTCCTGGTATGTGGGGCCTATGTGAGAAGCCATCATTTGGATGTCACCCATGGAGGTCAAAGAACACAGGGGACAACGGTGGTCTGTGGTAGCACCCAGAACCAAGTCACCCATTTACCTCGCCGTTGGTTGTTTACCAAATGCAAGGACGTGCTGACAAGTATGACTGTCATCTGGCCCATCACGGTGATCACTCCAGCGTGGGGCCCACCAGAGCATGTGACACTCAGGCTCAGCTAAGCCCTAAGAGATGCTGGACTAAGGCTTGACTTTGGGTCACTGAAAGGAGACTGCGGTTTGACACTGTCCCATTCTAACACTCGTGGTGAGTGAGGTGCCCTGTCATGGAACCTTGTCCAACTAAAGAACCGTCTTATAGATGTGACGAATCCAGTCCTATTTAATGCCCCTCCTGAGGCTAGAGAGATATGTTACCAGGCTTAAATTGTGTCAACATTTTGTCATAAAAATTTTGTCATAATGCCTCATGTATCTACTCTGAGTCCAAATGCTGAGCTAGGCACTTTATATATAATATTTCATTTAATAATTTGTAGCTGGCAATCATATGCCCCCAGTCATGTAGTAGGTATTCACTTAATGCTTACACCAATACTGTGAGGTAGCTGCTGGTATTATCTCCACTTTACAGATGAGGGGCCTTAAGGCGTGTCACACAGGGGAGCCTGGGTGGTTCAGTCGGTCTAGCATCCTACTTCAGCTCAGGTCATGATCTCACGAGTTTGTGGGTTCGAGCCCCATGTCGGGCTCTATGCTGACAGCTCAGAGCCTGGGGCCTGCTTCAGATTCTGTGTCTCCCTCTCTCTCTGACCCTCCCCTGCTCATGCTGTCTCTGTCTCTCAGAAATATATAAAACATTAAAAAAAAATTAAAAAGGAGTGTTACACAAAAGGTAGAAAGAGCCAGGGACCTTTGATGTGGGCTGTACCTAATGGCTTCCATAGAGTTCCATGTGGAGGAGAAGAAGAGCCTGAGCCAGAAGAAGCCTGACGAATCATGACTCAGCCAGGCCATCGAGCTCACTATCAACAGCAATGTCATGTCACGTGATGAAAACACACTTTCCCCTGTGCTCTTCCTCCCCAAAACTGAACCCTGGTATAACCATGAAAAGAAAATTAGACAAATCTCAGCTGAGGGACATTCTACAAAACATCTACAAAACAGTCAGACCTTCAAGGTCATCAAAACCAAGGAACATCTGAGAAACTGTCACAGCACAGGGGAACCTGGGGAGACATCATGATTAAATGTCATGTGGTGTTCTGATGGGCTCCTGGAAAATATAAGGGCGTTAGGTAAAAACTAAGGAAATCTGAATAAAATTTTTAGTTTAATAACAATAATGCACTAGTGTTAATTCATTAGTTCTAACAAATATATGTATGCTAATATATCACCAACAGGGGAAACGGGGGATGGGGTCTAGGAGAACTCTGTATTATCTTCACATTTTTTCTGTAACTCCCAAGTTTTTCCAAAAAATCTTTTTTTTAAAAGTTTATTTATTTTTGAGAGAGAGAACACAAACGGGAGGGGCAGAGAGAGAGGAGAGAGAGAATCCCAAGCAGGCTCTGCATGGTTAGCATTGAGCCTGATGTGGGGCTCAAACTCACAAACTGTGAGATCATGAGCCCAAACCAAGAATTGGATGCTTAACTGACTGAGCGACCCAGACACCCTATAAAAAATCTTTTTAAAGAAGTTGAGGAAGTATATAGCTTTCCATTTGGTTGGAGAAGCCAAAGACAGTTTCAGGGAACAGGCAGTATGGAGATGAGCCTTGAAGTCTGGGTGATATTAAGTTAGCTGAGATAATAGAAGAACCATACAGATGAGCAGTAGCATATAGCTGGAAATACCCAACCAGTACGTGGACATAGATAGGCTATAAATTAGGGTCAAACTGAATAGCCCTATGTGATATTGAAGGAAGTTCATAGTGTATATAAAGAAAAAGGTTGGTAATGTAGGTGCCAATATTTCCTATGGAGCCATGGAAATAAAAATAGACACCGCATCAGTAGAATATTTTCAGTGGCAGGTGAGAAAATTGGGGGGTGGACTGGCTGGGTAACTCCATGATGCCATCGAAGACTCAGGCTCTTTTCAAGTCTCTGCTGTGTTTTCCAAATGCTGTTGGCTTTTCCATCACAAGTGTTTGCCTCATGATCACAATATGGCTGCCACAGCCGTGGGCATCAGGACCTCACTCTCCATTCAAAGGTAGAAAAGAGGGTAAGAGAAAAGTTCACTTTTATCAGAAAGAGCAAAACTCTTCCCCATGTTCACCAGCAGACCTCATTACATTCCACCGGCAAGAATTTCAGCACATAGTTACTCTGAGCTTCAAGAGTAACCCAGCTTCTGCTAGAGGGTAATATGATTATACTCTCGGCCTGGATAAATCATTATTCATCTCTTGAGATTGGGTACATTGGTGCTTAAGAAAAACCACAGGTCCTGTTAGTAGTAGATGGGGAAGAATGGCTCTATAGTATGCAGCGGACAGCGTCTGCCTCAGCTATCGCACAGTATATACGTGATAAGAGGCATTTTTAAAAACAATATATATTTATGCTCCTTACTAGCTTTTCACATTGGGATACTTACTTAAACTCACCATGTCTCAGTTTCCTTACCTATAAAGTGGGGATAATAATAATAATACTACCACCCAAGCTCCTTGTTCAGGTAAGTGAGATAATTCCTATAAAGTGCATGAAATAGTCCCTGGCACTTAGCGACCTCTTAATAAATGTTGTTGTTGTTGTTTTTGTTGTTGATGATGATGTTAATTGTGGTTAGCCTTAACAAGTGGATTAGGCTTTGTTTATCCCAAAGTGTTTAGCAAAATCTTAGAGACATACCAGTAATTCAGTGTAAACTTCTTGATTAATTTTCTAACTGCTCCATCATATCTGCACTTTGAAAAAAAAATTTTTTCATATTTTATTTATTTCTGAGAGAGAGAGACAGCATGAGCAGTGGAGGGTCAGAGAGAGAGGGAGACACAGAATCTGAAACAGGCTCCAGGCTGTGAGCTGGCAGTCAGCACAGAGCCCGACGCGGGGCTCGAACCCATGAACCGTGAGATCATGACCTAAGCCAAAGTCAGATGCTTAACCGACTGAGCCACCCAGGTGCCCCCATATCTGCACTTTTAATGACAACTTAAATTGTCACATGCCTTCTTAATACATTTCAGTGCTTCCTGGTCTCCTGTGAGATAATGCAGGTTAGAAAACATCTTCCAGAAGCACTTCTTACCTCCCCAACTGTATTTTTCATATCTCTCTTTTGTCAGCTGTGCATTCCAGTAATGCTGACCTTAAAAATATCCAGACCTGCTTTATCACATATATATGTTTATAGATTTTGTTCCTTTGGAGACTTGGTTTCCTCTACGTAGTGTATACGTCCACTCCCCTTACACATTTGGCAAATTCCTATTCATCCTTCAAAATCTTCTTTAGGCATCATCTCCTCTGAGATGTCCCCTTGCCCAGCAGTGTGGTATCTTAATTTCTTTGTCATATCTATACTTTGTATCAATGTCTGTTACTGATTTTGTTATTTCATGGTTTAATACTTATCCTTCTATATTCACTTTTAAACTATACATCAATGGTGGGAAGAAACTGTCTTCTACATACTCCTAATCACAAAGTTTGGTTTGGAGTACATAAAAAGTGCTTATTATTTTGTTAAACTAGGTCTTTTGCTGAAAAGAGACCTCTTGAATCTATAAAATACTATAATGCCATAAAAAATAGCTTTGTCTGTTAAACCCCTGAAATTGCAAGAGAGTCTCACTTGCTAACAATAAAATAATTCTTTTGACAGATTCTTAGTGATTCTCCTAGACTTGTCCACACAACTTACCCACTGTCACCTGGTTCTTCCTTATTCTCTCATGGTGAAAATGTGTTCGGATCCCAAATTTCTCACTCTATTGGGCTGCAAATAAAATATCCCGCCAGGTTATTTTATAACCCACTTGTACTGACAAGTCGGAAGAGAGCAAGACTCTCACTGGTGTTACAGATACACTGATGCCATTGTTCTCCATCTCTGGTCCCATCAGACAAGGATGGTTCACCTAGAATAAAGCCCTTGACTTACTTTTCCGTTTGTGGCACCCCAGCTAAACTCCGTTGGCTCATACCGGGGTGCACAATTAGCAACCAGACTGTATCAAGCTTTATGTTACTTAAGATGTCAGTAGCAGACACAACTCAGGAGAGAAGCAAGGGCTGGTTCCAAAACAAACACTCATTGTCTTATCCAGGGGTTCACCGAGAGGTGATGGAGGAAGTCAAGAGCCGAGGATTCCAGTCACAGGTCAGGAAGTGGAGTACATGTTGGTTCAAGATGACATCTGTGAAAAAATAATCATTTCCCTCGGGTTCTTATTGGTTGCTGGATCTTATTGGGGAAAAGGTCAGATGGGGAAAAGGCACAGGACGGAAGGGACGCTGTGTGCCATGAACAGGCACCTCTGATCGTCTGTGTGATCTGCACTTTGTCACCCACTTTTACTTCCCAGCAGCCTTGTGCTTTCTTCTCCACGATTCTTTCAGCAGCAACCTGTCTGTCCCCCGAACACATGAGCGGTTCCCTAAGGGCTCCGTAGAGACGAGATTGAACAGCATTCTGTGTTTGTCCATTACCCTGTTCTAATGAAACATGTTACTTAAAAGAATTATTTAAGCCTATGTAAATCGGTCACTGCGAAGATGTAGTTGGGGGGGTGCAGCAGAGTTGAGTAGGGTGATAAAAATAGAGTTTTATCTGCATTTGGACTGATTTTGAAAAGGTTTTTCACCATTGCAACTGAATCCTTTTCAGAACCATCCCCCTCCCCTTTCTTCCCCTTCACCCGAGTTGTTATGAGAACATGAATCATCTCTTTAGCACAATGACAGCAAGTGTAGCATTTAGGAGCGGACTCTGATTTTTCACTGTTTGTTCTCTGCTCTCGACAAGATAAGCTGTTGTTATTTCTTTCTTCTTGAACAAGCACACCATGATTGCTGAAGTGGTAAGAATAATTGGACCAAATAGTCATGCGATTAATGCAAACAGAGAGAATTCATCTGTTTCGAGTACAGTAAATGCACTTGTGAAGACGCAGGAGCTTGCTCTCTCTGTTTATTCTTGGGCTGGGGAGCGAATGTTGCTGAGTTCACTGCCACAGATTCCTGTGTTTCTTCCATGGGGTGGAGACCTGAAATGAACCGAGTTAAGGGAGAGATCAGCCCTATCTCTGAAGTGGGTGGGCTCGAAGGGAGAGGCTGCAGGGTGAACACAGGGGAGAAGACTTCTCTGTCCCAGCATGACACCCTCCTCCCCTGCTGGGAGGAGGGGAAAGATGACTTCTGCATTCTTAATGATTTGTTTCAGTTAAAAGCAGTGAGCGACTGAAACATAAGGGAAATTCACATTGATCAAAGCCTTCAAGTGCTTATTAGCTCTGTCCTCAGAATTGTGTCGTTTGGATGCCACAGGCATGAGACAGGTTCCATTGTCCCCATTGGACAGATCAGGAGACTGAGGTTGAGAAGTATGTCTCCAAATTCACAAACCCGGAATGCTAAAGTGCTGGGGTTGGAAACTAGGTCTTTCTGGTTCAGGGTTGTGGTGGAGGCATGGGCTTTGGGTCCAGTCTGTTCACTTTGAATCCTGACTCTGCCTCGTAGCCTCTGTGTGACTTTGAGCAAGGGACTTCACCTCTCTGAAGGGCTGTTTTGAGGATTAAATGAGTTATTTTGAGGATTAAATGGGGGGAACATAGAATTGTGCCTAGCAGACAGAATGTCCCTGATACACACTGGCCGCTCTGATTATTCAATGCCCAGGTACCTTCTGCTGCACAAAATGCCTGTACATCGTATCTGTGATTCACTGCAGTGGTGACCTGGCTCATTTGTCTTCCTGCGATCACCCTGGCACGCCCTGGAAAGGTCCATATCTCTAAAATCCCCCCCCCCCCTGCTTTTTGGGTCACTTGATAGCACTGCTAATGGGGAAAAGCTCAGCTGTTCACCCATCGACTGTCTGTGCCCATCTCCCCCTTTAGCTTCCCATCACACTTGCTCCCTGCTTCTTGCACAGGCTCTCTCACTGCGCTTCTCTGCTCCCAGCTCTGGTACTCAGCTTACCCTCCCTCCTGGCGTCAGCCTGCCTGATCCTACATGCTTCTCAAGTCCCGTCCCCCCCCCCAAGTCCATCGTCCCCCAGAGATGGCTTCTGCAACGTGAACCCACAGAGATGTCAGCCTCTCGGCAGCTCCCGGAGCCCATACTGTTGATGGAGTTGGTCAGTGTTCCGTGGTCATGAATTTCTGTCTCTCCTAATGGCAGGCGCAAGGGAGGAGTTCACACTGCACTGGCATCATCCGCTGACTTCTCTTTCACCGTGATGTGCAGAGGGTACTGTAGTTCCAGAGCTCTGGAGACTCTTGGGGAAGGTTGCTGCTGGAAGAGGAGTCAGCATCTTGAAGGATCCGCTGAGTTTGGCACGTAGGAAAGCGGAGTGGAAGAATTTTAGGCACAGGGAAATGTTTGTGCAGCGTTGTGGAGGCATGAGAATCAGCATGGAGGCAAAAGTTTGAGTTTTTTTTAAATGTTTTTTTTTTTAATTTCAGAGAGACAGAGAGAGACAGCGTGAGCAGGGGAGGGTCAGAGAGAGAGGGAGACACAGAATCTGAAACAGGCTCCAGGCTCTGAGCTGGCAGTCAGCACAGAGCCTGACACGGGGCTTGAACCCACAAACCGTGAGATCATGACCTGAGCTGAAGTCGGACGCTTAACTGACTGAGCCACTCAGGTGACCCAAAAGTTTGAGTTTTAACAGGTGACAGTGGGTACTATGAAGAGATGTGGAAAGTGCTCAGTTGCCAGGTGCAGCACGCGGAAGCTTCTGGAGGGTAAGATTGAGACCGACAGGAACAACATCTGGAGGGAGACTGCGGTGGTGTCTGCGTGGGTGAGGGATGAAGAAGATGGAGCCCGGTGGGACCTGCCTCCGGCCCGTGCTCCTCCTCTGCACGTTTGTACTTTATGCCCTTGCTGGGAGGAAGCCTGCAAACAGCACACGGGGCCACGCACATGGCCACCATCTGAGCTCTTAGGCTAAGCAGGCACAGGGTTGGACAGCAACTCAGAAATTCTGAGTTCCACTCTTGATAAAATTGCTCTTTGGACAAGTCACTTTTCCCTTTCTTCCCTCTTTTTGTGATGAAGGCATTAGATACAACTGCTGCAGTTTTGGCTGAAGGTTTCGTCCCATCCAGCGCGTCACCTGTCAGTAACCTCAAGACTATAGTTCTTTTCAGGGAACAGTGTCTTTAGCCAAGGGGTTAATTCTCACGCGTGGCAGACATTTCTTTTTAAGGGGTATCCACCCCCTTCTAAGCTTCTTCTTTCAGTTAGCACGCCCCAGTGTCTTCCAGAGGATCCACTTCCCTTCCTGCTCTCCGTACAAGCCGTTAGCTCCAGGAATGGTGCTGTGCTATGAGTATGCCTAAGTAGGGCCCGGCATTTCCCAGGCACTGTGAACGGTTTGGTGATGAAATCAGGATTCAAATTATAGACCTCAGGGCCATTGCTGGCCGCCCGCTGCTCTGGAGAGGGGCAGGTCTGGACTAGTACCCCCACCTTGATGGCTGGCGGTCCAAAGCAGAGGAAGGAAAGTAAGGAAACTGACAAAGCAGAATTGAGGCTAGGAGTCACTGTGTGATCCCCTTGGTCAAGCCAAGCCTGAAGCTGATCATCTTCTAGGGATTTTCATTTGCATGAGCCCAAAGATTCCATTTTTTATGTTAATAAATTTGGATTGGACCTTCTATGTCTTGCAAATAAAACACACCTAACTAATTCGTGGACATAAGAATTTTGCTGAGAGTACCTACCATGCTATGCCCACACTGAGTCTTCTAATGCACTGGACTTCATTTTTGCTTCACCAAATAGGAAAAAGAAACAGGCTCCCCAAATTAGATGGTGATGGTGGTAACTCTCCCTGGAGCTGCTCACCTCACCCCAGCGGCATGTCCCTACCCACCCCTGCCCATGCCTGGGCTCTTCCCTGCCCCAAACACAGAGAAAACAGACTTAAATGGCTTTTATGTCTCAGGCAGTAGACATTTATTATGACCATAAAATGATTTCCCAGAGACTCTAGCCAGGCATGAGGCCTTTGTGTTCTGAATTTACCAATTTGCTAAAATAATCATCTTCACATTTGCTGTTAATAATCTTGCTTCAGGCTGTTACAACCAAATGGTTGGTCACTTCCAGTAATGGCCAATTTTTCAGAGATTATTGCTGAAATGATTAGGCACATCATGATTTCCCAGGGCACAAGCTTTGGAGTTGCTCCATTAGCAAATAAAAAAGCCTTCTGGGCCAATTGGGAAAGTGGGGGAGAGTTGCTTATCTGAAAAGGTAAATATGTCATCATATCTTTTTTGTTCCTTCGCTAAGTCCTAACTTGACGTTTCTTTCTGCCCACCACCACTGGCTCATTATTTAGTCACTAGACAGACTGCCTCTTGGCTTGTTCTAACCTCTTCATTGCAGCCAATGGGCCTGGGAAACAATTTATAGTAAACCAGATGAATCAATAAGGAAACATCCATCCTTGAGAGGTCCTCAGATGAGCCGGGTACCAGACTAGAGGTGTTGCACAGTATCTCATTTAATTCTCGCAGCAAAGTCCTAGCCCCCGTTTGCACAGGAGGAGACTGAGGGCCAGAGGGATCGATTCGCTTATTGCACATCATGCAGCTAGGACATGCATGCCTGCATTCGAATCCAGTGTTCTTCCCACCGTGCCAGGAAGCTTTTCCTCATTCACCTCCACTCACCCTGGTCCCCACTTGTGCCAGGGCCAAGCGTGGTACCTGGCAGCCCAGCCCCAAGGTAGAGGCAAGTTAGGACACTGGCAGAGGCAGAGAATGGGGAGCCACAGCCACAGACAGCCCTCCTGGTTGGCAGGCGGCCGCCTGGTTCACACCCAAGGCCGGCATGTCTGCTGTAAACCCTGGGCTCTCAGCCCCAGCTCCTGAAGCTGAAGAAACCAGGGGAAACAGACTTGACAGAGAGCATTCTAGGCAGAATTTGACCTGAGAAATACTCTTATCTTCCAACATAAAGGGAAGAAAGTGCCTCTTCCCTGCAGTTGGAGTAGGCATTGTGCAGAAGGAATGCGCATACCCTCAGCTGAGAGCAGAAAACCTCACACCTTGATCCTCTCCTTTGGCAGTGCCGAAATGCACGCAGGAGCCAACTGGGACACGTGCTAGAGCGCTGGGAAAAGATGCCAAGGTGAGGCAGACATCACCTGGTCTTTACAGGCGGGATAGGAATTGGGGAAGGCTGGCCATTTTCTGTAATTAGAGCATTACCTCTGACACCAGGAAATGGCCGTTCTAAGATCTGATTGTGTAAGTAATCTCTACCCCCAGCATGGGGCTCAGACTCACGAGAGCAGGTGTCGCCAGGTACCCCAGGCGATCCGTTCTGAAATGGATCAGTGTGAGCAGAAGGAAACACAGACCCCACCTGTATGAGAGCAGACCGATCTCCGGCCACACCTGGCAAAACGTTCACACAACAAACTAGCGTGAAGCCTTTGGGAGCCAATAGCAGGGCCGCATTGTCCTTTCCTGGGTATTGTATTCATGAACTGTTTTAATATCCTTAAGTTTTAAGTTGTTTATTTTTTTATGGCAAAGCTGTTACTTCTTTGCCTCAAAACAAGTGTAAGAACCTTTCTCTTTTTTAATTTTTTCAGTTTATTTCTTTATTTTGAGAGAGACAAAGCATGAGCAGAAGGAGTAGAGAGAGAGGGAGTGAGGGAGAGAGAGAGAATATCCCTAAGCAGGCTCTGCACTCTCAGTGCAGAGCCCAATACAGGGCTTGAATGAACTCAGGAAACCTTGAAATCATGACCTGAACCAAAAGCAAGAGTCAGACACTTAACCGACTGAGCCCCCCAGGCACCCCAGCATAGAAACCTTTCTTAACCTGACAGACCTTGTCCATTAAAATGCAACAGCAGGGGCACCTGGCTGGCTCAGTCAGTAGAGCATACAACTCTTAATCTCAAGGTTGTGAGTTCTAGCCCCATATTAGGGGTAGAGATTACTTAAAATTATCAACATCAAATGCACCTTAGTAGTATAATGGTAGAGGCATTTAAATAAAGCCCTCAGGGTGCCCAAGCTGGACATATCAATATATATGTTGAATCTTAGTAAAACGTACAGCAGTTGGTTCTACGAAGTAGGCCTGTTGATCAACTCTGGCTGCTCTGGGAGATTACTGTTGCTCACAACTCATTGGTCAGAACAGGTCACATGGTGCTGACTTAACTGCAAGGGGCTGAACAGTAACCTCCAGTGCCTAAGAGGAAGTATAGGACAGATGAGTCCTCAAAGACTCAAGTTCAAAGACTCTCCGCATGTCCTGCAAAGGAGGCCCAGCCAAAACATAGGCTTTCTGGTATAATCAGTCCCTGCCCTCCTGGCCATGTGTGACAGCCCAGGAAATAGGTGCCCTCGTAGAAAGGGATCCTCACTGAGATGATTCCTCTATGCGGTAGTAGCGCTTTGCAATTGTAGGACGATTTAAAGCATGAGAAGAAGAAGGAAAGACATGTGCCGTGACCTTGCTTCTGCTCCAGGATCATAAAGAAAACGGTTTATAAGAACACAAGGACGACAGCATAAGAGCTGAGGGGGCAGACGTGGACAAAAGAGCTTCAACTATGCTTGCACCGGGGTGCTGTGCTGGACATGGAAGGCGTTAGTCAACCCCTTGTCTTCTTCTAAGAGCCCTTCAGTTAGAATCTCTCAATGCAGGCTGGCAAGGTGATTAAGTCTGTCCTAAACCAGAAACAAACTGGAAATAGGTGGTGAGTAGGAAATATTTTCAAGGAGTGTTTCTCCAAGTGGGATTTTGCAACTGCCTGACGCAGACTTACTTAGCAAATCAGAAAAAAAAAAAAAATGAGGGCCGGGGCTGAGAAAGGTTCAGATGAACAAGCCCCAGGACAATACTATATCCACCAAAGTTTGAAAATCACTGGCCCAAATCCTCCCCTCTGGGTATCATGTTGTGCTTTGGCTTCTAATTCTACCCCAAGTCTCTGGATTATCGGAAAGCAGTTTCCAGCTCTCCTCTTCTCTTCAGCCATGAAAACTGCTAAATGAAGCTACCAGAAATGATTATCACTATGAGAAAAGGCGTCCTTCAAGTGGACGTGACTAGTCTCAGATGTGCCGACTTGAGCCATGACTTAGTTTTCCTTGTTTATACAGCCAGAGAAACCACACACCTTTCCGAGGCCAGGTTCTCACCAATGTTTGGGTGGCTGAATAGGGGTGAGTCACTGAATGCAGCTGGTGAAACTGTTCGGGGTTTGTGCTCATTGAAATTCACTGCCTCTTCCTCACCGTGAGCCTGTTTCCAGATCTTAGGCTGGGATTTGTCATGGTCTCCAACCGCAGAAGAAAGCCCACCTTTTCTGTCCTCTGTGGAAGGCAGTCTGTCCGTCACCTGAGACGTGTCAGGGACTCAGACGAGATCTGAACTGATGTCTGAAGCTGGGTTTTGTGTCTGAACAAGGAACTTCCCTGAATGCGGCAGAGTTTTGCCAAATGAGTCACTGCGCTTTGTATCACCGTAGACTTTCAAAACTCAAGTAAAAGTAGAACCGCTTTCTAAGAGATGGAAAACCCTTTCAGATGTCATTTACCTCCTGGCATGTTGAAAACAAAACTGACCTGAATGACATCACAGCAAACTACAAAGCCTGAACAAATTTTAAGGATTACCATTAAGTCGAGAAACTTTCTCATGAATTCTCCTGTTTTGCTCTTAAAGCGAATTCAGCAATACAGGCAGGGCGAGGATGGTCCCCATTTGCCAGATGAGGAAACCGAGGCGTGAAGTAAGCAAGCGGTATGCTAAGGGGGGCATCGCTTGTACTGGGGGCAGATTCCTCTGATCTGCTGATTCCAAGGACAGTATTGCTGAATGATGGGAAAGAGGAGAGAATCAAACTCAGAGCCTGGATGTGAATCCCAGCACTGCCGCTCACCCACTCACTGTCTTTGGAACATTTCCTTAATCCCACTCGGCCCTTGGCTGTCTCTCTGGCATAGTGACTGTAACATCCTTCATCTTTCTCACGGGGTAATTGGGAAGTTCAGTAAGGTTATTTTTTTGTGTGGTTAAAAATAACATTTATTTATTTGTTTAAACTTTAAATCCAAGTTAGTTAACTTGTAGCATAATAGTGACTTCAGGAGTAGCACCTAGGTATTCATCACCTACATGCACACTGTCATACCATCATGACAAGCATTGTCCTTCCTGTCTCCTGCCCATTGAGCCCATCCCCCACCCACACCCCCTCTAGCAACCCTCAGTTTGTTTTCTGTATTTCAGAGTGTCTTAGGATCCGTCTCCCTCCCTGTTTTTATATTAGTTTTGCTTTGCTTCCCTTATGTTCATCTGTTTTGTGTCTTTTTTTTCTAATTTAATTTTTTTAAATTTTTTATTTATTTCTGAGAGACAGAGAGTGGCAGCGTGAGCAGGAGAGGGTCAGAGAGAGAGAGGGCGACACAGAATCCAAAGCAGGCTCCAGGCTCTGAGCTGTCAGCACAGAGCCCGATGCGGGGTTCGAACCCATGAACTGTGAGATCATGACCTGAGCCGAAGTTGGACGATTAACCAACTGAGCCACCGAGGCGCCCCTCATCTGTTTTGTATCTTAAATTCCACGTATGAGTGAAGTCATATGATATTCATCTTTCTCTGACTTACCTCGCTTAGCATAACATACTTCCATCCATGTAGTTGCAAATGGCAAGATTTCATTCTTTTTGATTGTCGAGTAATATTCCATTGTGTATGTGTATCTATATATCTATATCTATATCTATCTATATCTATATCTATATCTATATCTGTATCTATATCTATCTATATCTATATCACATCTTCTTTATCCATTCTAGATAAGGTCACTTTTAAAGGACCCAGCATAGTAGACATTCAACAAATACAAGCACCATCCTTCTCATTCATGCATTTGTTTGCATTCATCACATACGCACGGGGTGTGTAGTATATCACAAGAACTGTGTTATGTCTGGAGATGGAATTGACAGAACGTACTTGGTCCCTGACTTTGGGGAACCTGTTGTCCCTTCCCCACTGCCTCAAGCCAGGAACTGGAGAGCCCTGACCAGCTTGTGTGTGCCGTGACCACCACAGAGAGGTCATCCAGGCTGGTCTCCCTTCCCTACTCACCACATTCCTACTCACCACATGGCTGTCCCACCCTTTCTTTCCCCTCCTCATCCATTCTTACAGTGCCCTATCCTATTTCTTCAGAGCACTTGTCCCACACCTTTATAATTATCCACTGACACGTCTGTATACTTGTTTGTCTTCTGTCCAATAGGAAGCCATGAATTCCACACAGTATATATATTTACTTATGACCTATCACATAAACTAACACTCATTGTAAACTCAGTAGAAGGGGGAAAATGAATGGATTATTAACTTAATACCCCCAAACAGTTCTGAAAATAAATTATTGAAATCACATATATGTATACAAGAAATAATAGTTCAGCATATTCCAGCTGGTTCTTTGACAACGATAAACTTACAAGCTCCTAATTCATTCATTCATTCATTCATTCATTCAAGCAATCAAAGCTGTCCTGGCATGTAGTCTAAGGAATCATAAATTCCAGGTGGGGAGATCCTATGCACTCTGCTTGCACTTCCATTCACTTCTATTCACTAGTCAATTTTGACTCGTTCCTCGCATTGTGTGGAGAAGCAGATACTTCCAGTAGCTTCTCCCGTGGTCATGGTGTGCCTTTAAGAGCCCTCACTCCAAGGCTTAGGGACTATTGCTATCTCTAGAAGTCCCTGCCCAGCATTGTTCTTGTGCTCAGCCTCTTGACCCAACAAACTTCCTCAATCGTGAGGCCATCACCACTGTATGAATCTTGATCACCAGAGTGTGCAGCACAGTGATGAAGTGTCTGGGATAGAGACAATGCAGACTCTTTAAAAGTGGTTTCCATCCCCTCCCCTGCTCGTCATTCCAGGCATGCCGGTTTGAGATATTTCCTCTTGGCCCCTTTGGAAACTGAGAAAACAAAGTTCTTTGCATATGAAGGCCAGATCCTACCTTTAGCATCAGGCTGTAGCCACTCCACCTCCACCTAGAATACAGAGAAGCTTTGGAGATTTCCATTCTCAATCTTCTTTCTCAGTGCCTCAGCACCCAGCCCCCTTATCATAGAGATTTCTCTGCTCTAAACACCCCAGCCCATCTCCTGTGTGCAGCTTCCCAGCTGGCTGTGACTCCTAATTCTTCATTCTTTGTGAAACTTAAATTTCCCTGAGAGCTCCAAGCTTCTCCCTCTATCCACCAACTCCATCATGTCCCTTCCTCTAGATCAATAATTTCCAACCAGGGTTGATTTTGCCCTCCAGGAGATATTTGGTAATGTCTGGAGACATTTTTGGTTGTCACCCCTGGGGGATGAGGGGGTGGATGTGCTACTGGCATCTAGTGGGTAGAGTCAGGGATGCTGCTACATCCTACACTGTGCAGGTTAGCCCTAAAAGAATTATCGGGCCCCCAAAGTGCTGAGGTTGAGAAATGCTGCTCTAGTTTGGTACCAGCATCCCTCCGGGCACATTGAGGTCTCCCTAGAAATTCTGCCATGATTGGCACGCTCCATACATAGCGCATCCACAAACCAAGTCCATTTCTTTTCACCTCTCTGACTCCCGATGGCATAGGAGAATCCCAGGGTGGAAATGAGTGTCCCACAATCATGCTTCCAGCTTTTTCATCTCTAGGTGTGACAGTACTACCTCAGGGAGGGTAATACGATAATCCAGTAAGAAAATGAAGATATTTTGCTGCCCCACAGGTGGGGTGTGATACACAGAAGCTCCTCCAGCCGCACTACTATTATTCTCTCCCCACAATACCTGACTTTGACCCCAAGTCTCTGTGCAAGGCTGTTTCCGCTCTCCTCTTCTAGTCTTTCTGGTCATTGCCTTGTCTGCCTTGGTTACCCCTGTGATACCTTTTACCAACTTCAAACTTAGGGGGATAAAGTGAATTTAATTTCCTGTAACTATTTGGTTCCTGTAGCTGTGAATACCTTTGGCCCAGACTCAAGCTTGAATCTGAGAGTTTCCGTTTCCAAACTGTGAGTCACTTAGTAGAGGGCAGGCTAAATGTGTAACACCCCAGGACTCTTGACAGCGATGGACCACGTCTCGGCCCCGGGACTCTTTGAGCATGGGGCTACTGACCCATCACAGAGTGGTCACCCCCTCCCAGCACTGGCAGCCCGTTAGTACCAGACACATACCACCTTCTACCTAGAGGAGGTGAGCAGAATTTTAGAATTCATGTTAAGCTCACCAGACACATATGGACACACCCAGAACCTTTTTCAAATCTTTTTTGTTTCATGCAAGTTCTCCAGATACATCTCACTGGTACTCAGAGCCATATAAAAAAATGTTCTATTGAAGTATAGCCTAGATCCTGCAAAGTACACAGATCATACCGGCACCGCTCAAAGAGTTCTAAACAAAACAATATAACCACATGGCCCATAACCCAGATCAGAAAATAGACAGTTGTTAGCCCCCTAGAAGCCTCCTGTGTCCCT
This sequence comes from Proteles cristata cristata, assembly GCA_017311185.1. NCBI lineage: Eukaryota > Metazoa > Chordata > Mammalia > Carnivora > Hyaenidae > Proteles > Proteles cristata. The sequence goes on along the minus strand of JAESUZ010004903.1, from coordinate 639,548 downwards.
GTTAGTGACCAGCACCCCCTCCTCCCCACGTGTCACTGTAGTCCTGATTTGTATCATCATAGATTAGTGTTGCCTGTTTTATTTTTTTTATTTAAAAGTTTTTAATGTTTTTTTTTAAATTTATTTCTGAGAGAGAGAGAGAGAGACAGCATGAGCAGGGGAGGGTCAGAGAGAGAGGGAGACACAGAATCAGAAGCGGGCTCCAGGCTCTGAGCTGGCTGTCAGCACAGAGCCTGACGCGGGGCTCGAACCCACTAACTGTGAGATCATGACCTGAGCCGAAGTCAGAGGCTTAACTGACTGAGCCACCCAGGTGCCCCATAGTGTTGCCTGTTTTAAAGACTTACCTAACTGATATTGTATAGGATATACTTTTTCCTATTTACTTTTTTTTTTTTTGCTCATTTGAGCAAAAAATATTTGAACATCATTTCTACCAATAGGTATAGCAAAAATTGATTTGTTTTCACTATTCTCTGTGATTAGTGTGAAGGCATCTACCATGATATATTTGTTCTATTCTTGATAGGCGTTTGGATTTTTTCCAGGGTTAGCTTTTATGTAATGATCCCATTGACACTCTCCTCACTATCTCTTGGGTGGATAAGCAGGAGCAGAATTGCCCCATTATAGAAGTCACAGGTGTTTGGTTTGTGGAGACACTTCCTGTTTCCCACCGTGGTTGTTTTAACTTGCTCTCCCATAAGCGGTGCGGTGAGTTCTGTTTGCATGACCTCTTTGCAGACTTTGACCCTGTCAGTTGCATTTTTGTTTGTTTGTTTGTTTGTTTTAGCCATCTGGTTGGCATGTAGTGGTATATCATTGTGGTTTTAGTTTGCATTTCTCTGATGACTCATGGAATTGAATATCTTTTCATATGCATATTATCCATTTGGTTATCCTTGTGAAATGTCTATTCAAGCCTTTTACCCACTTTTGTATTGGGTTGTCAGTCTTCTATTGATTTATAGAATTTCATGATATATTCTAGTAAGAGCTCATTGATGTCTGTACATCTATCATCAATCCATGTAACTACCTATCTCTCTCCAATTTCATCTGTGCATCTGTATACACTTATGCCCCTCTGTGTCTTATCCTTTTCACTAGGTTAGTGATGTCTTTGTGTCTCTGTATGAACAGACATTCTTTATTGTACAGAAAGCCAATTTATCAAGTATTTTCTCTAAGGTTAATGATATGTGAGTCCAGTATACTATCTTAAGATCATAAAGATATGCTTTTTATTGTATTCTAGAAACTCAACTGTTTTTTACATGTGGGTTGACAGTGTACCTTGAATTGACATTTAATATGGTGTGAGGTAGGAGTCAAAATTGAACTCTTTCAATTAATTGATCCTGTGCGATTTATTTATTTATAAATGTTTTTTATTTTTTTATTTTTAAGAGAGAGAGAGTAAGAGAGAGAGCTTGCGGGAGTGCACACACACCCTGGTGGGGTAGGGGCAGAGAGGAAGGAGGACAGAAGGTCTGAAGTGGGCTCTGTTCTGACAGCTAAGAGTCCAGTGTGGGGCTTGAACTCATCAACTGTGAGATCATGACCTAAGATGAAGTTGGACGTTTAACCCACTGAGCCACCGAGGCACCCCAGATACAGTGTCACTTATTAGCAAACTGTAATTTGCCCCACTCCACTGCAATTATCTGATATATTTATCTAATAAATTAAGTCACCATCTATATTTGAATCTGTTTCTGACTCTGTTATGTTTCATTGATCCATTTGCTTATCCTTATATCAATAACTACATGGTTTTAATTCTGTATGCTTAGGATCAGTCTTAATGTCTCATAGAGTAAGTTTTTTAACTTTGTTCTTTTTTAGGACTGTTCTGGCTATTTTGGGCCCTTTTCATTTCCATATAGGTTACAGAGTCAGCTTGTCAATCACTACAATCTTTGTTGGGATTTTGATTGGGATTGCATTGAATCTGTAGGTCAGTTTAGGGAAAATTAATATCCTAACATCATTTTCATCCTTTTACTTTAAATATTTGATGACTTCTCATACTGTAGATGTATCCTTTATAGGCAGCATGAAATGTTTTTCTAGTTTTACAATTTTTATGTTTAATTTGGATATTTGAAAACCCATTGTATTTAGTTTTATTGTAATTACTGGTATATAGTTACTTTACATGTATATTTGAGTTTTAATTTGCCTTTCTGCTATTGGCTCTTCATTCTTATCTGTTTATGCTTTTTCCTTTCTTCTCTTCCTTTGGATTAATCAAACATTTCTGAATTATCCATTCCCATAGGCTTGTTAGTTATACATGATTTTATTTCTACTTTAGTCATCACATAAGAGATTAAACCAGACATCATTTACTGATTAGAGTCTAATATCAATAAGTATATTTATCAATTCCCAGAAAGCATGAAGAAGTTAGGACACATTTTTTTTTAATGTTTTTTATTTATTTCTAGGAGAGAGAGAGACAGCGTGAGCAGGGGAGGGTCAGAGAGAGAGGGAGTCACAGACTGAAACAGGCTCCAGGCTCTGAGCTGGCAGTCAGCACAGAGCCCGACGCGGGGCTCGAACCCACGAACCGCGAGATCATGACCCGAGTGAAAGTCGGACGCTTAACCGACTAAGCCACCCAGGCGCCCCGAAGTTAGGACACTTTAACTCCATTTATTCTCTCACACATGATGTGTTATCGCTGTCATTTTTGTTAATTGAGACAAGACATTACTGTCATTTTATACAGTTAATATTATTTAAGAATGATACCCTTTCTGCTGCTTTTCACTCCTATATGCTTTTCTCACCTTCTGTCTGGGTTTATATTTCTTGAACACTCCTGGCAGTTGTGAATTTTCTTGGTTTGTGGTTTCCGCAAATGTCTTTTATGTTTTACTTTATCTTTTAAAGATATTCTTGCTTGGAAAATGATTTGAGGTTAGCATTATTTTCTTGCTGTTTTTGTACAAGTGTCATTCCACAGTCCTTTAGATTCCATCTTCTCAGTTGACACATCAGCCATTTTACTTACTGTTGCTCTGAAGATATGTCTCTTTTTCTCTGCAAACTTTTAGAGTTTTTCTTCATCTTTTTTGATATTGTAATTGAAATTGTTTTCTTAATTTCAGTTTTTGGATTGCTTATTGCTAGCATGTAAGAGTATAACTGATTCTTTATGTGGATTTTGTATCCTACAATTTTGCTGAATTTGTTCTAACAGTTTCTTTGTAGCTTTTCAGTATTTTCTATATAGATGATCTCATCTGCAAATAGAGACAGTTCTACTTCTTTCTTTCTGATTTAGATTCCTTTTCCTTTTCTTGTCTATCTGCCTTGGTTATAATTTCCAGTAAAATGTTGAACAGAAGTGATGAGCACAGATGTCTTTGTGTTGTTCCTGGTCTTAGAAGGGAAGCTTTCAGTCTCTTATTGTTGAATGTGACGCTAGCTGTGAGTTTGTCATGGATGCCCTCTCTTTGGTTGAAGGAATTCATTTCTCTTGTTATTTTGTTGATAAACTCATTCCTGAGTTCTTAATTTCAGTAACTGTATTTTTCAGTTTGTCCATTTCCATTGTATTCTTTATAAAATATTCTGTTCTTCTGTGAAATTTTCTATGTTGTCATGGTGATCTTAAAAATTTGACAACTCCAGGGCACCTGGGTGGCTCAGTCAGTTGAGTGTTCAAGTCTTGATTCCTGCGCAGGTTATGATCCCATGGTTCTTGAGATTGAGTCCTGCATTGGGCTCTATGCTTACAGCATGGAACCTGCTTGGGATTCTCTCTCTCCCTCTCTCTCTGCCCCTACCCTGCTCATGTTCTCTCTCTCTCTCTCTCTCAAAAATACATTTTAAAAAATCTGCCAACTTCAGGTGCACCTGGGTGGCCCAGTTGATTGAGCGTCCAACTTCAGCTCAGGTCATGCTCTCACAGCTTGTGAGTTCAAGTCCCCTATTGTACTCTGTGCTGGCAGCTCAGAGCCTGAAGCCTGCTTTGGATTCTGTGTCTCCCTCTCTCTCTTCCCCTCCTCTGCTCACACTCTGTCTCTGCCTCTCTCTCAAAAATGAATAAACACCAAAATTAAAAAAAAATCTAATGACTTCAGTGTTTACCTCATCCTTATTCTGTTACTTTCATTCATTTTTTAAACTCATTGTTTTGTCCTATCTCTTGTTAGCTCTGGTAAGTTTTTTTTGAGCACTAGACATAGACATTGTGTATGAAAAATTATAGAAAGTCTAGATGAGCCTTCAGCTTCTGGTAGGCAGAGTAGAACCAAGCTGTTCCAGGCTTAGGATTCAGCCTGGGAAAGATCTCATCTGTTCTCTCTTTGCACTGTGTAGAGAGTGTAGTTCCCTCAGAGTCCTGACAGAGTCTGGTGTGAGTTATCTCTGTTGAGCCTCTTTGTTGGAAACTGAACTCCAAATTTCATCTCCCCAGGACCACAAAATGCCTAAAATCTGTTAGTCTCTCCAGCTCACTGGCTACTATTTCTTGGCCTGTCTAGTGTAAGAATTGGTGAATGCCTCCTAGGGGAAGGGGCCATAGCCCAGACCTGTAGACTTTTCCTCCCTGCTTCCCTTTGCATGATTCTGGCCCCTCATGTGTTGGCTACCTAAGAAGCCCAATCTTCACTTTCTGTCTCACTCATTCCGTAAGACTGTCAAAAACCCTGTTCAGCTTTTTTGCTCCTTAGAATCTGTCACTACTTGGATTCTTTTTTTTTTTTTTTTCTTAATAGTTTATTGTCAAGTTGGTTTCCATATAACACTCAGTGCTCATCCCAGCAAGTGGCCTCCTCCATGCCCATCACCCCCCTTCCCCTCTCCCCCACCCCCATCAGCCCTCAGTTTGTTCTCAGCATTCAAGAGCCTCTCATGGTTTGCCTCCCTCCCTCTCCCCAACTATTTTTCCCCTTCTTCTCCCGTTTTATCCTCTGTCAACTTCCTCCTAATCCACCTATACGTGCAAACATATGGTATTTGTCCTTCTCTGCCTGACATATTTCACTCAGCATAACACTCTCTAGTTCCATCCATGTTGCTATAAATGGCCAGATATCATTCTTTCTCATTGCCGTGTAGTATTCCATTGTATAGATAAACCACATCTTCTTGATCCATTCATCAGTTGATGGACACTTAGGTTCTTTCCATGCTTTGGCTATTCCTGAGAGTACTGCTCTGGACATTGGGGTCCATGTGCCCGTGTGCATCCGCACTCCTGTATCCCTTGGGTAAATCCCTAGCAGTGCTACTGCTGGGTCTTGGGGAGTTCTATTGTTTATTTTTTGAGGAACCTCCATACTGTTTTCCAGAGGGCTGCACCAGTTTACATTCCCACCAACAGTGTAGGAGGGTGTCCGTTTCTCCACATCCTCGCCAGCATCTAGAGTCTCCTGATTTGTTCATTTTAGCCACTCTTACTGGCATGAGGTGGTATCTCAGTGTGGTTTTGATTTGTATTTCCCTGATGAGGAGGGACTCTGAGCATCGTTTCATGTGTCTTTTGGCCATCTGGATGTCCTCTTTGGAGAAGTGTCTGTTCATGTCTTCTGTCCATTTCTTCATTGGAGTATTTGTTTTCTGGGTGTGGAGTTTGATAAGTTCCTTATATATTTTGGGTACTAGCCCTTTATCTGATATGTTTTCACTCTGTCTGCCCAAGGTTATCACAAATCAGTAAATGCGCCAAAGGAAAATGCTGTACAGAGTGTTATGCTAACTTCGGTGAGTTTTTCTTTTTGTCAGACTTTGGCCCCTCTTGTTTTGGCTGCCTTGATAGCTCTTTCATGGCATTTAGGTTGTCTAGTCATTCTTGGGGAGAGGCTGGCTTACGACGGGTTAGTCGGCTATGATCACAAGCACAGCCTCCCTGGGGTTACTCTGGACTGTGTGCCGTAAATGTGAGAGGACTGGCCACGTAAAATGAATGATCCCTTCACCGTAGAGAGTATTTAGGGAACTTTCCTTCACTTCTACTTCTGAGAAGACCCCATCCTCAGGTCCTTATCATGTCCTACTTCTTATTAGTCTCTCCACCTCAAGGCTGTTTTCCAAAAAAAGACCTTCAAGCTTTGGACCAGAGTTATCAGCGTGACATAAAGTATGAAGTAATAGTATGTAGTAATGTTTTAAAGTATATATATATATATATATATATATATATATGTATATATATATGTCTCTATATAATATATAATATATATATTCATCCTGAAACATTTACAGATATGAGGAATACCTATTCATCACAAGAAGAACACTTCTTTCTTTTTTTAAAAAATTGTGTCTATGTGGAAAATATGGATATTGGGATAATCATTGCATATGTATAAATCAAACATCGTGCTGTATGCCGTAAACTTATACAGTGATGTATGTCAATTATGTCTCAGTAAAACAGGGAAAAAATGACAAGTACCTAAAATTTGATTTAAAATAATCCAGCAAAGAGTTCCAATGGGAGGAGGAGAAGATTTGCCATATGTTGATCTTTGTTAAAGTAGATTAGGGGCACATGGTAGTCCATTATACTAGTCTATGTCAGAGTGTTTTTATATTTCCATAATTTAAAAAAAATCAAAAACAAACTAGACATGGAAGCAGAGTCACAATCATGGAAAAAATATGCCCAGCCCCTGGAGAATAAAAATCAGAATTTCTAGACTATTGTCCTAAGGCTCATATACTGTTTGCACCTCCAGTTATGCCGTGTTCTGAGTTCCTTACAAAGGCCAACACATTTTCTTATTTCTTGCCTAGTATTATTTTAAAAATAATTTAAAAATGAATTGTCTTTACTATTGTTAAGATAGTGAATTTCAAAAGAGTTTGAAGGAGAATTTACAAGCTGCTGGAGGTACATCAGAGCCCCCCACCCCAGCCCTCCGAGAAGTTTTACCAACTGCCACATGACATAATGTTACAAATAAGCATCTCCCTTCCTGGCTCCAAGCCCTCTACCATACTGTAAAGCCATGGTCATTAAAATCAGCCCTGGGTGGCTCAGTTGAGTGTCCACCTCTTGGTTGCAGTTCAGGTTATGATCTTTCAGTTTGTGAGTTTGAGCTGTGCTGTCGGTGCTGATCCTGCTTGGGGTTCTCTCTCTCCCTCTCTCTCTGGCCCTCCCTTCTGCTTGCACTCTCTTTCTATCCCTCTCAGAAACAAACAAACAGATAAAACTAAAATCAGCACTAATTCTTACTGCCTGCATAGGTACAGCATCGTCCCCAATGCCATACCTGGGTTACTACAGCTAATCCCTAGGAACTGAGATGATTGTTATGTTTTTCCTTTGTGCAGGTATAGAAACTGAGCCTCAGAAAGTCTAAGTAGCAAGCATCAAGGTAATAGGTACTGATTGGCAACCTCAGGTGGCTGATTCCAGGGCCCCCTACCTCATTAATGGGTCAGTGGTTCTCAAACTTGAACCTGTATCACAACCATCTGGAGGCTTTGTTAAAACACATACTGTTGAGCCTCACCCCTCAAGTTTCTGACTCAGTAGGTCTGGGGTAGGGCCCAAGAATTTGCATTTTAATAAATTCCCAGGTGATGCTGATACTGTGTATTTGGGGATCACATTTGGTGTAGTGTTGTAGAGTGCTCTGTTTTAGGGAAGCAGTAATATGATTTGTTCTTCTTAGATTTGCAGAATAATCTTAGTGGTTCCTTCTAGGTGTTGGGGAGACAGGGATTTTGCTGTATAGAAAACAGAAAAAAATGCCCCATGGCTTTGATTTCTTTTACTAATGGAGTGGCTCTCTTCTGGTAACTTCCACAGCCAGGAGACTGGACCTGCCTGCTGGGGCTGGAATGCATTTAGGGTCTTTCCTGTTGCTTTGCCGCAGGTGGCAGTTGCACCTTGCAGCAGCATGGTGGATGGGCTCTGGTGAAGAGTCACTTGGGTGGTAAATCCTTTAGCACCTCTCAAGGCCCCAGTCCCCACACACTGGGTCCATTAGGCCCTTTACTTGAGAGGCCTCAAGTGCAGTCACAGCAAACTTGGGGATCTTTGCTCCTTTCTGGCCCCTTCTGCCACTCCAGCCCAGTTCTCCACTCTTATTTCCCTGCTGCTCAACCTGTTCTTTCTTCCTACAGCATTGTCTGCAGCTGTGGCTCTTCCAGCCCGGTTAGGGGGTGCTTAACTGTAAAGCTATCTTAGAGTCGAGAGGGTGAATCAGGATAATGGCGATAGAGAGGCTTAATGGCTATGGGGCCTACTGCCTAGCAATTAAGAAGTGGCTCGCCTTCTGAGACAGCTATTGTGCTTTGCAGCTGGATGGGTCTTGTAGAACTGAAATACTCAGTGCTTCATTTTCCTCATTTACAAAATAAAGTAAGTATTATGAGTTTCAGAGTTGTTTGGGATTTTACCTGACCTATTGCACACAAAGGTCTTAATAAGTTGTCTGGCACAAAACAAAAGTTAAATGGGCTACCATGGAGAGGCCTTCCTTCTCATATGCACAAAGATCAAGAACAGTGGGGAGAGACTGAGGTATGGCATTTGGACTGGAATTTGCAGTGACCGATGTTGAGATGAGTTGTTTGGACTGCTCCACTGAGAGTAGTCTCAGTGGAAAGGGTAGGATAAACAAAGGCACAAATATAGTCAAGGGTGTACAGGGATGGGTCTCCAGCAAAGGGAAGATCTGTTCCTTGCATATTCTTTGAGCCTCTTCTCCCTTTCTGCCTGCCACTCATGATGGGCTAGAAATTCAGAGAATTGCTTATGTTCCTTAGAATCCTGGTCCTCTCCAACCCATGAACACATCATACCTGGCCAGTCTTACCTGGGCTTCCTCCTGCCATGCTTTGGGGTGTTTTCCCCTCACTCACTGGTAGAGCCACCACTTCTTTGGGGTACCATGCTACAGAATAATGTTCTCCTATTTTAGACCTTATCATGTTCATTGTGTGTGTGTGTGTGTGGTGTAGGGATTTCATCTCTGTTGAACTGATTTTCTCTATGTTTGCCATGGATACATGTCCATTTTTATATTGTCTGTTACTTGGTTCATGGCGAGGAGTCAGTGGATGCTGGCCGCACGTACGGATACACAATGAATGGGTAAACAAATAAAGGGATGAGTGAAGAAAATATTTTTCAACTGAAGAATAGCCCAAGGCATAATGAAAATACCATATAGAGCCTTGGTACTCAAAATACGGTCCAGGGTCCCATAGTATCTGCCTCACCTGGATGTTCATTGGAAACACAGAGTCTCAGGTCCCACCCCAAACCTGCTGAATCAGAGTCTTCATTTTAACAAGAGCCCTGGGTGATTCCCATGCACTTTACAGGGGAAGAAGACTGGTCTAGTGGTTAAGAGAGAAAGCTTTGGAGACTGAATTCACATTCTAGATCTGCCTCTTCCCCAGCAGTGTGGACTTGAGCAAATCACTTTTTCCTGCTGGGCCTTGTCAAATGGGGACAATGGTAATACGCCACGGTATTGTTGTGAGGATTAACTCTGTTAACAGATATGAAGTGCCCTGCAAAATACTGGCCTGGCAAGAGTAAGCACTCAAAAAACATGAGTGTATGATTATCAGCCAGGCCCTTCTGACCGCACATGAAGCCACGAGGGAAAGCAGAGCTCACTAAAGATCTGAATAGACACTGTGCCCTGTGTTCCCTCTCCACACTGCTACCCTGAGTGGGGGAGGCCGGCTGGCCAGGGGGCTGTCCCTTCCTGTGTGTGGCTCCCTCGGAGGGGCACTGCTGATGTGGGTGGCATGGCCTTCCTCTCAGCTGCCGCGCCGCAAACCCAGAGCTTCCTGGAGCTGAGGACACCAGCCAGTCATGGAGAAGCACCCTTCCCTGGCGCTGAGTCATGCTGTATCTATTCAGACAGGGATCAAGGCAGGTGGGACGCCCCACAGGCCCGGCGCAGGTGCCCCAGGCGCGGGTTTGGGTGACTCATACTGTCCCATGAGTCATGGTTATTACATAAGGGCAGATCAAGAGCATTCAAATGCCACACAAGCCCAAATCTGTCCCCACAGCCTGGGGAAGGGGGTGTCAGGGGGAGACCCGCCTAGAGGCACGTCCTGGAATCTCCAGAAATTTGGCCCCATTTCTCAGAGGTTTCTTCTTTCATATATACCCAAGGGCTGTCATCACCATCACCATCACCATCATCATTGTGGCAGTTATAATTTGAAACCTAGGGGTAAGTTACTTTTCAAAATAAGACAAAAGCTGTGGGTAAAGAGATAGAGATTAATTAGAACCCAAAGACTGGGGATATGAAAAAGCAATAACTCCTTCTTAAGAGCTGTGTAAAAAATAAACGCAGAGTCAAATTAAAAGGCAACTCAATAAAGGAAACACATTTATCTAGCAAAGGAATGAAGCTTTTACCCCAGTGAAGTTAGCATAGTTCTTCCCTAAAAATATGAGTATTCAGGAATGGTGAAGAAAGAGAAGGGCTGAGACCTGGGCTTTTCCACCTTAAAGCAGAAAATCAAGAGATGTCTGATGGCAAGTTGGGCTTAGGAAGACTTGCGACATTTGAGCTAGATTTGAGCTAAAGACACTGTATGAAACTACGAAAATATTTACGAAGAATAAAAAGTATTATATATAATAAATGAATGCTAAAATGCTCATAAAAGCACCCTATGAGTCCAACTTTGTGGTTTGGTTTTGTTTATAAGTAGTAGACTTACTGGCCACTGCAGGTATCAGAAAGGCTTTTGGAAAATCCTCAACACCATGGAAAATGCTACTGCTAAAATACGAGGAAAAACAATAAAGCGGAAAACGAGATTTCTTTTTTAAACCTTCAGGTCAAAAGTGCATTAATAACAACAGAAGCTTGCCCCACTCTTAAATTTAAAGAAATCAGAGTTTGAGGTGCGCCCAGGTGGCTTAGTCGGTTGAGCGTCCGACTTTCGCTTAGGTCATGATCTCGCGGTTCGTGGGTTCCAGCCCTGCGTCAGACTCTGTGCTGACTGCCAGCTCAGAGCCTAGAGCCTGTTTCAGTCTGTGACTCCCTCTCTCTCTGACCCTCCCCTGCTCACGCTTTCTCTCTCTCTCCTAGAAATAAATAAAAATCTAAAAAAAACAAAGGAATGTATACATGCAAATTAGTGAATATATGTTTGCATAGAACATATATGAATATGTAGTATAAAAGCAGTATATAGTATATATATATGAAACAAATATAACATGTGATGTAATAGAATATAATATACTGTAAACTGTAAAATTAAACCCGAAGGAAAAGTCTTTGTATCTCATGCATTAGTTATTCAGGTCTTGTTCTTCATCATATTCTCCTTTATATTTATGTCCAAATGGTGGCTAACAAACAAAAATTAGCCCATTTGCAACTTTAGTCCAGTGGACTTTAGATCTTTTTCTTAATGTTGATTTATTTTGAGAGAGAGACAGCAGGCACATGTGCATACACACACACACACACACACACACACACACACACACACATACACACACAAAAGGGGAGGGCAGAGAGAGAGGGAGAGAGAGAGAATCCCAAGCAGGCTCCACATGGTCAGCATGGAGCCTGATACAGGAGCTCAGTCTCCTGAACTGTGAGATTGCGACCTGAGTTGAGATCAAGAGTCAGACACTTAACCGACCGAGCCACCCAGGTGCCCCTGGTCTGGTGGACTTTAGAGGAAAGCTGTATGGGTGTGGATTATGTGCTATATTAATCCTGGTGGATTAGACATTTCTCTGCGGAGAGCTCTGGTTGACTTCCCCACTTCTGGCTGAGCCAGGGACCAGCTTTTGGTGTGGCAGTACCAGGTCTTTTAGTTTCGTGGTAGAGTAACCAGGTAGCAACCGAATTCTTCCCTATCATCCATTCCCTTACCTCTTTAATAAATGTCAGTGGCTTTTCTGGGCTACAGAATATCCACGTCAGGGCTAGGGGGCAAGTTCGCAGGCATCTCCAATGCAAACACACTTACAGAACTCCACATCTACCTGAACGTCAATAAGGCCGTGGTCCTACGCCCGAAAAGGCAAAGAGAGTCTCTTTGAAATCCATTTTATGAAAAGAAGAAAATGAGCCAAGCCAGATGTCTGTATCCTGATCTATCACCCTAGGTAATCCTCTGATCGGACTAGGCAGCAAGGACTTCTGAAACACAGTTCTTCCCAAGCCCTGACAAACTACAGCCCACGCGCGGTCCAGCCAGCTGCCTGGTTTTTTTTACGGCCCTTGAGCTAAGAGTGACTTTATTTATTTATTTTAACACAATGGATTTAAATGATTACATCAGTATGTACCTATTATTCTTGAGTCTGCCTTTTGGCCTCAATTTTGCCCGAAATATTTACTCTTTGAGCCTTTAAGGAAGCACTTCCTGAATGTTTCCGTCCTCCCCAATCCAGCTCCAGCTCTTCTTTCCTGTTGGAACTACTACAGGGTTTCTTACGGGTACCCCGCTTCCACTCTGCCCTCCTCCCACGTTTCTTTCTGCACATAGCAGCCAGGATGCAAGTCACAGCATGATCTTCCCTTGCTTCATGCCGTCCAACAGCTTGTCACTGCTCTTGAATAATATCCACGCTCCCTACCTTGCTCCTAAAGCCTGCAGCCCTGTCCTGCCTGCACTGTCTAACGCTCCCTGCCCCCACACCCACTGGGTTCCAGCCACCCAGCCTTTCTGGTCTTTCTCACATTGAGCTTGAACAGGCCCCATTATATACGCCTCACAGAGGTATGGACCTGGGCTTGGTGACACCATACTCCCCAGAATGGTGTCTGGCACTTAATAAGCACTTGATAAATAGGTATTGAATAAATGACCTTGGATCTTCAAAGTAACCCTGTAGGCAGGATTTTTTTTTTTTAATCATCATTTTACAGATGAATAAAAATGAAGTTGAGGAAGGAGGGGGAATCCAGTAGGTAGTAAAATTGGAATTAGAATTCAGGACTTTCTGACATCCCACTAGATCATATTCCCTTAATTCAAACATTACAGCTTGCTTCTGCTAAACTACATAGGACAAGTCACTGTATGTGTGGGCATGTGACCTTCTCCTAGAGGAAAGGCCTTTCTTCCTGTGGGAGTCCTGTGCTCCACTCTGCTCAGAATGCCCTGAACCTGGCCGCTTGGCATTACTGAACGGCTCAAATTAAAGTCTGCCTGTAATCCTCTAAAGCCGGTGTCTGGCTTTGGGCTGAAGAGCCCTGTTTTCTTACTGAAACATTCCTTCATAACTACTGCCTAGTGGAGGCCTTAAAACACTACCTGTCCATCCTCTCCTCTCCCAACTGGGAGGTAGGAGGCCACCCCTTCAGAACAGAAGTCTGGTCTCCTCGGGCATTTTTGTTTTTTAAGCTGCATGTTCTTGGATTATGGTTGGAGTAGGGGTGGGGGTGAAGATTTCTTACATCATTGTGTCCTTGCTGCCCTTTATTGAGTCTCCGTCATCAGCCATGGTCTTTCCCAAACTTTGGTCATGTTATTGCTATCTTCACGATTTTTGTTTTATTTCCTTAATAGGCTCACTTTTTTTTTAAATTTTATTTATTTATTTTTTAATAATTTTTTAAATGTTTATTTTTTTTTTTTACAAATAGTTTATTGTCAAATTAGTTTCCACATAACACCCAGTGCTCATTTCCACAAGTGTCCTCCTCCATGCCCACCCCTCCTCCCCCCCACATCCACCAGTCCTCAGTTTTTGTCAGCATTCAAGAGTCTCTCATGGTTTGCCTCTCTCCCTTTCCCCACCATTTCCGCCCTTCTTCTCCCCCTTGGTCCTCTGTTAAGTTCCTCCTAATCCTCCTATACGTGCACACATATGATATTTGTCTTCTCTGCCTGACTTATTTCGCTCAGCATAACACCCTCAAGGTCCATCCATGTTGCTACACATGGCCAGATTTCATTGTTTCTCATTGCCATGTAGTATTCCATGGTATAGATAAACCACATCTTCTTGATCCATTCATCTGTTGATGGACACTTAGGCTCTTTCCATGTTTTAGCTATTGTGGAGAGTGCTGCTATGAACATTGGGGTACATGTGCTCCTATGCCTCAGCATTTCTGTATCCCTTGGGTAAATTCCTAGCAGTGCTATTGCTGGGTCATAGGGGAGTTCTATTGTTAGTTTCCTGAGGAACCTCCACACTGTTTTCCAGAGGGGCTGTACCAGTTTACATTCCCACCAACAGTGTAGGAGGGTGCCCGTTTCTCCACATCCTCGCCAGCATCTCGAGTTCTCTGATTGGCTCATTTTAGCCACTCTGACTGGCGTGAGGTGGTATCTCAGTGTGGTTTTGATTTGTATTTCCCTGATGAGGAGCGATGCTGAGCATCGTTTCATGTGTCTGTTGGCCATCTGGATGTCCACTTTGGAGAAGTGTCTGTTCATACCTTCTGCCCATTTCTTCACTGGGTTGTTTGTTTTTCGGGCATGTAGTTTGGTGAGTTCCTTGTAGATTCTGGATATCAACCCTTTATCTGATATGTCATTTGCAACTATCTTTTCCCATTCCGTTGGTTGCCTATTAATTTTCTGGGTTGTTTCCTTGGCTGTGCAGAAGCTTTTAATCTTGAGGAGGTCCCAACAGTTTATTTTTGCTCTTGATTCCCTTGCTTTTGGGGATGTGTGAAGTAAGAAGTTGCTGTGGTGGAGGTCAAGGAGGTTGTTTCCTGCTTTCTCCTCTAGGGTGTTGATAGTTTCCTGTCTCACGTTCAGGTCCTTTATCCATTTTGAGTTGATTTTTGTGCATGGTGTGAGAAAATGATCTAGTTTAATTCTTCTGCATGTTGCTGTCCAGTTCTCCCAACACCATCTGTTAAAAAGGCTGTCTTTTTTCCATCGGATATTCTTTCCTGCTTTGTCAAAGATTAGTTGGCTGTATACTTTTGGGTCCACTTCTGAGTTCTCAATTCTGTTCCATTTGTCTATGTGTCTGTTTTTGTGCCAATACCATACTGTCTTGATGATGACAGCTTTGTAGTAGAGGCTAAAGTCTGGGATGGTGATCCCTCCCATTTTGGTTTTATTTTTCAGGATTACTTTGGCTATTCTGGGTCTTTTGTGGTTCCATACAAATTTTTGGATAGTTTGTTCTAGTTTTGAGAAGTATGCTGGTGCAATTTTGATTGGAATTGCATTGAATGTGTAGAGTGCCTTAGGTAGTAATGACATCTTAACTATATTTATTCTTCCTATCCATGAGCATGGAATGTTTTTCCATTTCTTTGTGTCTTCTTCAATTTCCTTCATAAGTTTTCTATAGTTTTCCTCATACAGATCTCTTGTATCCTTGGTTAGGTTTATTCCGAGGTATTTTATGGTTTTTTGTGCAATTGTGAATGGGATCAGTTACTTGATTTCTCTTTCTATTGCTTCATTGTTGGTGTATAAAAATGCAACCGATTTCTGTACATTGATTTTGTACCCTGCAACTTGGCTGAATTCTTGGATCAGTTCTAGTAGGCTTCTGGTGGAGTCTGTCGGGTTTTCTATGTAGAGTATCATGTCATCTGCGAAGAGTGAAAGTTTGACTTCCTCTTTGCCAATTCTGATGCCTTTGATTTCCTTTTGGTGTCTGATGGCTGATGCTAGGACTTCCAGCACTATGTTAAACAGCAGTGGTGAGAGTGGGCATCCCTGTCGTGTTCCTGATCTCAGGGGGAAAGCTCTGAGTTTTTGCCCGTTGAGGATGATGTTAGCTGAAGGCTTCTCATAGATGGCTTTGATGATGTTTAAGTAGGTTCCTTCTATCCCAACTTTCTCGAGAGTCTTTATTAAGAAGGGATGCTGTATTTTGTCAAATGCTTTTTCTGCATCTACTGACAGGATCATATGGTTTTTATCTTTTCTTTTATTGATATGATGTATCACATTGATTGATTTGCGAATATTGAACCAGCCCTGTAACCCAGGAATGAATCCCACTTGATCTTGGTGGATGGTTCTTTTTATATGCTGCTGGATTCGATTTTCAAGGATCTTGTTGAGAATTTTTGCATCCGTATTCATCAAGGATATAGGCCTATAGTTCTCTTTTTTTGCTGGATCTCTGTCTGCCTTGGGAATCAGTGTGATGCTGGCTTCATAAAATGAGTCTGGGAGTTTTCCTTCGCTTTCTATTTTTTGGAATAGCTTGAGAAGAATTGGGATTAATTCTGTTTTAAATGTCTGGTAGGATTCCCCAGGGAAGCCATCAGGTCCAGGGCTCTTATTTGTTGGGAGATTTTTGATCACTGATTCAATTTCTTCACTCGTTATGGGTCTGTTCAGGTTTTCTATTTCTTCCCGTGTGAATTTTGGTAGTGAGTGTGTGTTTAGGAATTTGTCCATTTCTTCTAAGTTGTCCAATTTGTTGGCATATAATTTTTCATAGTATTCCCTGATAATTGCTTGTATTTCTGAGGGGTTGGTTGTAATAAGTCCATTTTCATTCATAATTTTGTCTATTTGGGTGCTCTCTCTTTTCTTTTGGATAAGTCTGGCTAGAGGTTTGTCAATTTTGTTTACTTTTTCAAAAAACCAACTCTTGGTTTCATTGATCTGTTCAATTGTTTCTTTGGTCTCTATGTTGTTTATTTCTGCTCTAATTTTTACTATTTCTCTTCTTCTACTGGGTTTAGGGCGTTCTTGTTGCTCTGCCTCTAGTTCCTTTAGGTGAGCTGTTAGATTTTGCACTTGTGCTTTTTCTAATCTCTTGAAATAGGCCTGGAGAGCAATGTACTTTCCTCTTAGGACTGCCTTTGCCGCATCCCATAGATTTTGAATTGTTGTGTTTTCATTTTCATTTGTTTCCATATATTTTTTAATTTCATCTCTAATTGCCTGATTGGCCCATTCATTCTTTAGAAGGGTGTTCTTTAACCTCCATGTTTTTGGAAGTTTTCCAGACTTCTTCCTATAATTGATTTCAAGTTTCAAAGCATTGTGATTTGACAGTGTGCATGGTATGATCTCTATTCTTTTATATTTATTGAGGGCTGCTTTATGTCCCAGTATGTGATCTATCTTGGAGAATGTGCCATGCGCACTTGAGAAGAAAGTAAATTCCCTGGCCTCAGGATGTAAAGTTCTAAATATATCCGTCAGGTCCATCTGGTCCAATGTATCTTTCAAGTCCATTATTTCTTTAGTGATTTTCTGTCTGGTTGACCTATCCATTGCTGTAAGCGGAGTATTAAAGTCCCCTGCTATGAGCACATTCTTATCTAGAAGCTTGTTTCTGTTTGTGATTAATTGTTTTAGATATTTAGGTGCTCCCATATTCGGTGCGTAGACATTTATGATTGTTAGTTCTTCCTGATGGATGGACCCTGTAATTATTATGTAGTGCCCTTCTTCATCTCTTGTGATTGTCTTTAATTTAAAGTCCAGTTTGTCTGATATAAGTATCGCTACTCCGGCTTTCTTTTGATTTCCTGTAGCATGATATGTATTTCTCCATCCCCTTACTTTTAATCTGAAGGTATCTTCCCGTCTAAAATGAGTTTCTTGTAGACAGCATATAGATGGATTTTGTTTTTTAATCCATTCTGCTACCCTATGTCTTTTGATTGGAGCATTCAGCCCATTTACATTCAGTGTTATTATTGAAATATGTGGGTTTAGAGTCTTTGTATCTTTTGTAGGGTTCATGTTTGTGGTGATGTCTCTGGAATCTTTGTTCGTTGCAACCTTTCCTTCAGAGCATCCCCCTCAGGATTTCTTGTAGGGCTGGCTTCGTGGTGACAAATTCTTTCAATTTCTGTTTGTTTGGAAAGGTTTTTATCTCTCCTTCTATTTTGAATGACAGGCTTGCTGGATAGAGGATTCTTGGCTGCATATTTTTGCTGTTCATCACATTGAAGATCTCTTGCCATTCCTTTCTGGCCTGCCACGTTTCAGTAGATAGGTCTGTCACCACTCTGATAGGTTTCCCTTTGTATGTGAGGGCCCTTTTCTCCCTAGCTGCTTTCAAAATTCTCTCTTTGTCCTTGTATTTTGCCATTTTTACGATGATATGTTGTGCAGAAGATCGATTCAAGTTACGTCTGAGGGGAGTCCTCTGAGCCTCTTGTATTTCCACATTTACTTCCTTCCCCAGGTCGGGAAGTTCTCTGCTATAATTTGTTCCAGGACTCCTTCAGCACCTTTCCCTCTCTCTTCCTTTTCTGGGATTCCTATGATACGGATATTGTTGCGTTTGACTGTATCACTGAGCTCTCGAATTCTTCTTTCCTGTTCCTGGATCAGTTTGTCTCTTTTTTGTCAGCTTCTTGTTTTTCTATAATGGTGTCTTCTAAATCACTTATTCTCCTTTCTGCCTCTTCAATCCGTGCATTGGAGGCCTCTAATTTATTATGTATCTCATTTATCGCATTTTTTAATTCTTCATGCCTATTTTTATTTTCCATTCTGTCTGTAGCCATAGTTTCTTTGATGTCCCCTATGTTTTTTTCAAGCCCTGCTATTAATTTTACCATTATTATTCTAAAATCTTGTTCACTTATGCTGCTGATATCTGTTTTGAGCAGTTCATTAGCTGTCATTTCTTCTTGGAGTTTCTTTGGAGGAGAGCTCTTTCATTTCATCATTTTAGTTAGCTTTCCGTCTCTTGTTGGTTTTAAAGACCTGTTTAGCTCTCTGTTTCTATGAGCGCTGCTATATCCAAGAAGACTCTTTGACTTTCCAGGGCCTATCCTTTCAGAGATTGTTTTTTGAATGGTATCCCTTGGTCACTCTTGTTGGGACCTTAGTTATTTTATTTTCCTATTCGTAGTGATGTTTGGGACTCTTCACCTTGTGTACTCTAGCTTGTTTCTTGAGGTAGCCCTGGAAAAGAAAACAGACAGACAAACACACAGGGAGCAGGAGTACACAAACGCACAGGCTGATTCAACTAACATGCAAAGCGAGAGGGAAAACGAAAAAGTTAATAGAAAAGACGGAGGAGGAGAGGGGGAATAATAGGGAGCATAAAATACATAAAAGGGTCAAAAAGGGGAAAAGAAAAGGAAAAAAGAAAACCAATGGACAAAGAACGGTTTAAAGCATATACCTGGATTTCCCAGCTACAGTTAAATAGCCGTGTGTATGCAGTGCTGGTTGAAGAGCATAGAGAAAAAGAGAGAAGGCAGGGCGAGACGAGGCAGATTTGGAAATAGAATGAACAGGCAGAAGGGATAAGAAGCTTTTTTCAAAGAGGTAAAGGGTAGAATATGGTTGGATAGGTGAGAGAAGGATGCTGGAATTATCCAGAGAAACTATATAGTCTAATTACTCCTGAGAGAAATAGCTGAAAATGTCGGTAGGTGTAGAATTTACATTTACAGAATAGACTTGTTGTGATTGTTTAAGCAAGCAAGCTGGCGACCAGAGTTAATCAGGTCAGTGTTTTGGGGAAAAAAGTGAGAAAAGAGAAAGAAGAAGAAAAAAAGAGAAAAGAATGGGAAAAAAAAAAGAAAAAAAAGGAAAAAAAACAAAAAAAGGAAAAAAACAAAAAAAAGGAAAAGAAAAAAAAAGGAAAAAAGAAAGAAAAAAAAAAGGGAGGAGGGCACCTCTCAGGCAGGGATGGGCATGGCGTGATCCGATTCCTCAGGTGGGGGTTCTGCCTTGGCGGTTGTGGAGAGGAGAGTGACGGTGCTCCAGTCCCTTCTTGAACCCCGCGCTGCAACTCGGTTTTTTGGGCATGTCAACTCCCCGTTCCGGGACACAGCCGAAGTTGGTTGCACTCTTCAACCCAGGCCAGTTCCAATCTCCAAATCCCAGTCCGCGCGCCCCGCTGAAGTTGCCTTAGACACAGCTTCACAGGAAGCCCCCTCGGGCAATTCCAGGCCCCCTGCCGAGCCTGGGGGCGGAGTCAGAATCGCTGCTTCCTTCTCTGGGTCGGGCTGGCGCGCATGCGCGGGGGCTTGCCTGCCGGGTCCACGTAGCCCGAGCCGGCTGGAGTGAGGAAAACCGGGTCCCTCTATGGCTCGTCACCTGAAACACGAACTCACAGGCAAATTTCCCAGTTTATAGCGCTTTGCCTTCCCTCTCGAGTTCCAGCCAGCCAGGAGCGCGGACGCCCGGTGTCAGCGCGGCTCTTTCAGGGGCCCCAGCTGCCCTGGAGCTACAATGGCGGCAGGCGCGCCGCCGCTCTGAAATCCAACCTCCAGGAGCGGCACAAAGAAGCAGTTTGTGTGCTCAGCCTCCCCCAGGACCAGTTGTCGCGAGGGGACCTGGTGTGCAGGTATTTGGCAAGTACGGTCTTTCTATGCACCGAGCGGAGAGGTTTTTCTGTCTCGGACTCTCTCCTTTTCCCCTCTCACTCCCCGTAGAGGGTAGAGGGGGATCGCCTCCCACCCTGGAGTCTCCGATCCCGGCCCGATTTTATCTTCCCCGGTTCGCACTCACGTTAGAAGGCTTTCTCAGTGGATTCTGCGTCCTTTTTCTCCCAGTCTCTCAGGTTTTGTAAGGTTTCCAATGTCTTCAGATCTTTTCTGTGTGATATATGGGCGCGAGTGCAAGTACTGAGCTCCTTACTTCTCCGCCATCTTGCCCCCAGTCTTCACTTTTTTTTTTAACTTGGTGTTTTGAAACACTTACAAAAAAATTATAGGTCTTCTTATATACCCTTCATATAGATTGTTTGAATGTTAGAATTTTACTACATTTGCTTTATTATTTTCTTATATAGAAGTTCTGAATGTATGCATGCATGTGTATATATGTGTAGGTATACTTTTGAACTATTGAGAATACATTGTAGACACAGGTATGTGTTTCTTAAAATTAGGGGCATTCTCACATAACCACAATGCAAACATCAAAATCGGGAATTTAATATTATTGATGTGATACTTTTACCTTATCCAAATTGTACTAATTTCCCTGAAGACTTCCTTTATACCAAAAAAATTATATGTTTCTGAATATTTGTGTGTGTGCATGCACAAGTATTTTCTGCTTTGGGATCAGTCCAGGATAAAATACTGCATTTTATTGTCATGTCTCTTTAATCTTCAATCTGCAGTAATTCCTTGGTCTTTGTCATTCATGACTTTGAAATAGTTAAGAGTCCAGGCGAGTTATTTGTAGAATGCCCCCTCGGTGTGGGTTAATTCAGCCAATGCATTTGGGGCAGAACATAATATCAAGAGTATATTCACCACCATGTAAGGTGGGGTCCACTGGGTTTCTCCGCTGTAAAATTATCCTGTTTTCTTTCATTAATAAATATCCTGTGGGAGGTACTTTGTGATTCTGCAAATATCCCATTTCTTGTCAAACCTTGATCTACTAGTTTAAGCCTGATTGTTGATACTTGCCTGAATGGATTATCACTATTCTGATGGCCCAATGGTGATTTTCTAATACCTTTATTTTTTTTCTGTATTTGTTAGCTGACATTCTATCACAAGGAATTGTGAGTTCTCCCTTTCTAGCCACTCTGTTCTGCATCCCCATGTTTTGTTTATATATTTATGTGTTTACTTCTATCAGTATGTATTTGCATGTTCCTGTATTATTCCCTGAGTTATGATGTCTGGCTAGCCCTGTTTATTCTGATACTTCAATCGTCCCCGGTTTGGCCAAGGAATGCCCTTTCAAGCTGCCTTTTGTGGTCTTTTGACATGTTTCCATATTTCTTCTAGCACATCCTCGCTTTCTGACTCGATGAGCTCCTACAAGCTCATCTTAGGCTTTTCTAGTTCCAGCTCTGGAATCAGCCATTTTTCCAAGGGGTCCTGCATTCTTTGGGAAGATAATGATCATCTGGATAACAAGTGTCTCATTGTCATGGGGACATCATTGCTTCTAGGCCTTCTCAGTGAACAGAACTATGAAACAGCAGTATGAGACATGTGTATATGTATGCCTACAGAAACCGACCAGAAACCTACACATCTATATCTCATCATCCACCTATATTTATATCTATCTATCCATCCATATTATAAATTATGATTCCACATCCACACATTGAATTCCATTCTAACACACAGGGTTCATGGTGACCTGGTCCCTTTCCACCTTTCTTTCTCTCTTCTTTAACCATCAGGAACTGTGATCCCATTATCCACAATATATTTACTTATTTCATCAGCCTTAGGATGCACGAAGAGTGGTTTCAGAACTTGATCCGTACTACTGTGAAGAACAAACTGACTAACTATGTCTCAATATTTGCAGATAGCTATTTTTGTCTTTAGTCAGAGGGATATCATCCGGATACTGTATTTAAGTTATTTGGACTTGTTCTTTGTTCATCTTTCAGTATGGGCATGTTCATTCGGTATAGAGTTAGTTCATCTGTTACTGTTTGTATTCCATTTTAGGGTGTTATTTTTTTTTTTTTCACTATCCCTGTTGACTTTTTAATGTGAAACATTAACATGCTTACAAATGTCCCTATGCTACCAAAAGATGCCCTCAGAGAGATACTCCTCCCCAATTCCTGATCCCTCCCCTCCAACCTTTCCACTCTTCCTGATCCTGTCCACATCCCCCTACACATAACCAGGGTCACTGGGTTATGATTTATCCTTCCGGTATTTAGGAGAATACACATATACTTTCTCATTTTCTTTTCCTTCTTACACAAAAGGTAGCATATTATAGATACTCTTTCCACTTTGAGTTTTTAACCTAAAACTAATTCCTGGAAATCACCCCCTATCAGTTAGTAGAACTCATCCTCATTGTTTTTCACTGAGACATTGGACTCAGTTCTGTATGGATGTGCCAGACTTGCTTCAACCATTTTCTGTGTATGGCCGTTTAGGTTATTTCCAATGTTTGCAATCGCAAGCAGTGCTGTGGTGATAAACTTGTGTGCATATGTTCTCTTATTGTTGGAGTTGAATCCTCAGGGTAAATTCCTAGGAGTGAAATTGCTGGGTCAAAAGCTAAATGCGAATGTTATTTTGTTAAATATTGTCAAATTACTCTCTACAAGAGTTGTACCAATTCACAACTCCACCAGAGTGCCTGAGACAGTTCACTTTTTAAAAACTTACAAAGGCTATTTTAAAATTAACATATCTATTGCTAACATGATTGAAAAAAGATCCCTGTCCAGTAAAAGAAGGTAATCTGGAAAATAAATGACATCTCAACAAAAGGTAAAGTTGTACATAGCCAGTGACAATTGTCTGTATAGGCCCTGCACCTGGGGTCTGTTAAAAAGAGAAATTAGCAAATGCTCAAGAAATGTTGACAACCCACCAATGCTGAGGTGATTTTCTGTGTCGCATAAGCAGAAGGTGTGAAGTGGGGGTTGAAAGGGCAAGAACATGGTCTCTGTGATCCAGGGTTGGTTTGTGCTTGGTCAGTATTCCAGGTAGAATAGGACACATTCCACCAGCTTCACATTTAGGATACGCCGGTCCGTGGACACCAGACCAAACTCATTGGCGGGGCCTAGAAGCTCCCTCCCTCTCTGCCTGGCTTGCATCGTAGCCTCTTCTCTTGCATATCCCATATCTCATTAGACATTTCTTGTGACCAAAATCTCATGCCAGTGCTGACTGTGCCATTACCCGAGAGTTTACCAATCCCTCCGCTTTTGTGCACCTTATGTCAATTAATCCTCCCCGCCCGCCAACACCTTGCCAAGGCCTCACAAAGATGAAGCAGGACAGAGCGGGTTGAAATCCTAATGTTGTTCCTGTATTTACTTTTTCCAGGGCCACTGCCCATCCCCTCCCCGCCGAAACGACTTCTCTCTCTAGGTTGAGATCTTTCAGTGCAGGAACAAGCATGAATTTGATGTTCTTGCCTGTTTTCCCCGAAAGTTACTCGGTGACTGGCTGGTGACTGGAGGGAACCATATCAAAGCTTGACACTTGCACCCCGGAGTCCAGCATCTCAAGCTTTATTGTGCTGTCCAGAGGAAGAGAAAAGCATTTCAAAAGATTTTTTCACGAAGAGATGAAGAAGAGGAGGCATACACTGGTCTCCTTCCAAATCAGCAACAAATAAAGGATCCCGTTTATTTATTTATTTTTTAACCTGGTGCAAACTCTTATTTATCCAGACAACGCATTTGCTTTGCTTCTTTTATTTCCCCCTTGAGGCTGCTCCCAAGGCCACAGAATGAAAAGGGCCGCGAAAAGTAAGCCATCAGTAAGCCAGCCCGCCATTCAGTACCTTTTCTTATACAACAGTTATTTGTAAACTAATCAATAAACTTTTCTTATTTTGTTTGCTCCTTTAGAACTCTCAGGCAGCCGCCTGCTGAACCATGAAGAAACTTAAAATAGCGATGATCTCCCTTCCACGCTGCCTCTTTCCCCCATAGAACCCGCAAGCCAATCTGTGGTGTTTATACTCAAGGCCATATGAAGCTAATCTGTATGGAAATAAAGGATAGAAATATTCAGATTGAGTCTTACTAAGTGAACCTGAGGTTTTTCTGTTCAGCAAAATAGGCCAGGTAAATGCGTTTCTGATACAGAATAAATCACTTGTTTGAAGACCTATATTTCTCTTTTGCCATTTTGCTTAGAAGTGAAGAATTCATAGACGTCTGCATAGACTGTGAAAAGCTCAAGTCTCTCCTCCCCACCCTTCCAGGTGGTTCCCTGAGCTGAACTCCTCTTTCCATTAGGGTTCGAGAGCCCTACTCTCCCAGCCTAGGGCTAGAGGTGCCAAGGCTCTTCACAAAGAGCCAAAGAAGAGCGTCCGAGATACATTTACAGAGCACCTTATTAGCCACATCCCGAGTTTTCACTCAGGGAATCCTAACGTGAGAAAGGCAGTCTCTGGCTTTGTGCGGTGAATATCACCACACATTTAACATTGTGAAGGCAGAGATTAAGACACGTACAGAGGTGCCCCAGGAGATTCTAGATTAGGCCTTTTCACTCATTCATTTATTTAATCATTAATTCAACCAACTTCTATTGAATGCAGATGCCTTTTCACGAGTATAAGCAGTGGACAAGACCCGCTAGATCCCTTCTCTTGTGAAGCACATAGTCTCAGTGTGTGATAAAGCATGGTTTGAGGTGTGGGAAGTGGGAGAACAGAGGGGAAAAGGCATTCCAGGTAGAGGGAACAGCAGGAGGAAACACATGGAGGCCAGAAATAGCCCATTGGTTTTTGCAGCCACACCGAGTTCTTTAATACTTCACGGTAACCTGAGGCTGGAAGTGGGGAGACAAAGCAGAGCAGGCTATGTTTCTGGTGTGTCCAGTAGGCAGACCGGCAACTTCAAATCCCCTCTCTTTTATGATTCTCCCATGTGCTGCTTCTACATCCCAGGCAGAGAAGACAATACATTTTAAGATTCTTGGGGTAAATTTTTCAGGGACGGCTCTTTGGTTCTAGACAGCCAACCTATTTTAGTGCCATAGGTCAGAGATAATGGAAGCAAAGCCAGGGTCTTAGGAGAAGACCATAGGTCAAGGCCAGTGACCCCTGGCCAGGTGGTTTACATACTCAGTGACAGAACTTGCCTAATTGCAGTCTAGTACATGTAGTCCATCTAGAGAATCAGGTTGGATGGGAGGCATCTGAACATTCTCTGGTTTGCAAATCCTGAGGGAGAACAAAGACAGACATGAATAGCCCTTACTGAATTATTGGAATTTTTTTCAGAAGTGAAACCAACTCCTAGTAACTGGCAAATTTTTTAAGTTTATTTATTTTTGAGAGGTGAGGTGAGGGGCAGAGAGAATCCCAAGCATGCTGTCAGTGCTGAGTCTGACACGGGCTCCGTCTCTTGAACCATGGGATCATGACCTGAACTGAAATCAAGAGTCAGTTGCTTAACTGACTAAGCCACCCAGGTGCCCCTTAACTAACATTTTGAAGTCAAACCATATGAAACTACCAGAAGTTGACCATTTTTTTCTCTGTAAACATGGCAGTTTCATATGATTCAACTATATGTTATAGGGACCTAATGGAGCTCTTGATATTTTATTATCTCACAAAGTCTCACCCCCTACTTGAGGTATATATTAAGTTCCTCATTCCATCACTGAAGAAATGAAGACTCAGTAAACTGCCAAAGCCGCACAGCTACAGGAACCAGAATGCAGATTTGTCTAGCTGTTGTCAAAATCTTGCTGTGATTGAGATGCAGGAGTTCTGGTCTCTCTGTATGGGAGCCCGTGGGGCCTTTGAAGGCCCTGTGGCCTGGGTGGGTCTAGCTGGGCCTTTTCTACTCTGTGAATCAACCTCTGTGCTCTGTGCTCTGAAGCCAACATGACTGCCAGCGTCTCCGTCCCCTGCTTGGCTGGAACCACAGGAGTTGGAGGACAGGGTGCAGACGTTCAGCTGGAGACTTGGCTTCTGACGAAGGTGGAGGCCAGACAAGATTCTGGAAGTGTTTTGGAGATGACTCAGTCTCCAGGAGTTTTTCAGAATGACTGGCTCAGCACCTGTTTGCTCCACTGTACCACAGACCCTGTTTTGTCGAGAAGTCTCCCATGACCATGTTGTTAATGTCCAAGCTTACAGGACTGCCAGCCCGTCCCCACATCCTGAGCCCTCAGAAGGGGATGGCCGTCAGGATGGGCCAGATCATGCTGGGGAAAGCAGACACCCCACAAATCTCAGCGGCTTAAGCTCATCAGTTCCTCTCTCAGTCTGTCTATCCATCTGCCTGTCTGCAAGTCTGTCTCTCCCTCTCTCAAGCCACATCTCCAGCAAAGTGATGCCAGGAGGGTCTGCATGCAAGGACCCTTGCTGAAGGAGGCATCCTCTCAACATGTGGTTCTATAATCACCTCAGCTTAGGGAGCAAACGGGTCAAATCATGCACTGGTTTTTAAAGCTCCCACCAAGAAGCGGCACACCTCACCTCTGTTTATATTCTATTGGCCAAACCAAGTCACATGGTCATAGCTATCTTAGAAGAGGTTGGGGAAATACGACATTACCATGTGCTAGGCAGACACAGCACAGAAATGTTCGGTGACAGCACCAATGACTTTCACAGCTGTTCAGGTAGTATAAAGGAATGTGTGCTCAGCCCTGGGCCACGAGACATGGCTGTGCCAAGCACATAACCTCATGGATGGCTGATTCATGAGGACAAGAGACTGAACCAAGCAAACTCTGACAACCAAAGAAATCATGAGGTCACATCTTAGTGCAATTCTATCACTGAGCATTGTTGTTGTGACCAGAGGCTAGAATCTAGTGAGCAAGGGGACTTTTCTTTCCAGCATCTTTCAATATCACTGAAGCATCCCTTTTCCCTTGGTCTTCTACCCCAAGTAGGCCTGGGCCCAGAGAGCAGTCCTACTTGAATAATTGATAGTAAACTTAGATATCACATCCAAATAATTCTTCTCAGTGAAAGCCAATGAGAATTATATGGGGGAACATGTCAAAATGCCATTCCAGAATCCCTTTCTGAGTTATGAAAGCCAAATAAACATTTTGAAATCTTTCTTTGGATAGGTGTCAGTTGCTGGGATGAGTGGTGTACTATAAACTGATGACATTTAATGTTCATATCAAACCAATTAGATCTGCTTATAGTTTACATGTCTTTATGTAATGGATAATGTTTATGGGTTCTTAAAAATTCTGACATGTCTGATGTGAGTACAGACAGTTTATAGGCAATATTAGGAGAAAAGAAGAAGAGAGAGGTATTTAATATGTACTGTGACATTAAATAGTTCCACCCCTCCATTTTCTTCAACTCCATCTGAATCTGGAGGAGATAGAGGAAGTGAGTAAAGGATTTAAATAAAATTTATATGCTGACGCAAGCATATGTCTTCCTAGCTTCCTTTCTTATTTAAGCCAAATGATCATGTCTAAAATGAATGCAGGAAGTAAAAGTTCTAAGAACATTTCACAACTGTTATTTCTGCCAATAATATAAGTCATTTATTCAACAAATGTTTATTTAGCGTCTGCAATGTGCTGCACACTGAACAGTGAATGAGATGGACAAGGCCCTTGATCAGTTGGAAATTACATTTTAGTGGAGACATGGACTGTGAGTGAGGAATAAAATACATGCTATTTCAGGTTATAAGACTCTTAAAGAAAAAGAAAAGAGTGAGGACGATGAATGACAGGTTGCTTGAGGGAAAGTAGTCAGAGATACTTCTCTGAAGAGGTAATATTTAGGTCAAGAAATTAACAAAGTGAGTTTGTGAGTCATTGAAAGTTTTGTGGGGAGAGAGTTGCAGGCAGAAGGAACCATAAATACAAGGGTTCTGATGTGGGAATGAATGGTTGTGCTGAGTGAGTGAGGCAGAGTATGGGAGGTGAGTGCAGAGAGGTAGGTGGAGGTAAGAGTATGATGGCCAATGTGCAGAGTTATAGTCCATATGTGATAAAAATTACTGTAGTTTTATGAAAAGAGTGATATGATCCAATTTATATATATAGATATAGATATTTATATCTGTATCTATCTATCTCTCTCTATATATCTATATCTGGAACAATCTCATTCTGGCTGCTATGTGGGGAGAATCGACTAAGGATGCAAGTCCTGAAACAGGGAGACCAGGTCAAATATTTCACAAGTCCAACTTAGAAATCATGGTGGCTATCCAGCTGGTCAGAAGAGTCAAATTCTGATGTATCTTAAAGATAGAGCCAACAAGATTGGATGGAAAGATGATGGAAAGAAAGAAAACAAAGACAGCCTTAGTTTCTGGATTGAGTAACTGAGTACAAGGTAGTGTGATTTCTTGAAAGGGGAAGGAAGGAACTTGAGGGAAATTACAAATTTCTATTTCATATTCTAGTGTTTGAGATACTTATTAGGCATTGAAATGGATATAGCAAGTGTGCAGATGAATCTCTGAGTCTGGAATTCCAGGGAGACATCAGAGCTAGATACATCAAGGTGTAAACTTGGAAGTCATCAGCAAAGGGATGGTATTTAAAAGCCAAGAGTCCAAGTGAGGTCACCTTGAGAATGAGTTGTAGATATGGAAGAGAAGAGAGGGGAGCCCCAAATCCTTGGGTGAACCAACACTGCAGACTGGGAAAGACCAAAGCTGGATTGGCCTGTGATGAGGAAGGAAAGCCAGGGAAGTACGGTGACTGGAAAGCTGAGGTAATGGAGGGTTTCAAGAGGAATGACCCTGGCCAAGTGTAGTGAATGACACTGAGACTCAAAGACAAAGC
Source organism: Proteles cristata cristata (assembly GCA_017311185.1). Classification (NCBI taxonomy): domain Eukaryota; kingdom Metazoa; phylum Chordata; class Mammalia; order Carnivora; family Hyaenidae; genus Proteles; species Proteles cristata. The sequence goes on along the minus strand of JAESUZ010004903.1, from coordinate 610,497 downwards.
AGTCTGAGACATGGGGTTTGAACTGAAGGAGATGAAGACCGCCAAGGGATTTAAGAAGAGACTTCTTAGTGGAATCATAGGGAGGAAGCTTTGAAATAATCAGAAAGGGTAGAAAAGAAATATATTGAGTTTCCAGAAAGAGTTATTTGTAGACGCTCCATGTTTGGGCATGTCCACATGCTGATGGGAATAACTGAGTCGATAGATTATTCAGGGGATGGAGGAGCAAGTTTAAGAGAAAATTCTTGAAGATGAGATGAAGGAGGGTGAGTTCAGAGAGCAGTAGAAATGTTTGACATCCTAACAGGAGATGAGAGAAAGCCGAGTCTACATACAGACATGCAGCTGGAAAAGAGAAAACATCCTTCTGATTGCTTCTATTTTCTCAGTAAAATAAGAATCAGGGTCATCTATTGACAGTGAGTGTTGGCTGCTGCCCGAGGTGTCAGCAGTTACCTGTATATGTGGGAGGGAGGCACTGAAGGCCCACTTAAGATACATGGCCAGAAATCCCACGTGAGGCCAGTAAGCATGGTGAGTTTTTCCCTTGCCACATTCTGCTCAGGTCCAGGCACGGAGCAAGAAGAGAGATGAGTTTAAGCGGGGATGAGATTTACCAAAGCATCGATAGAGGGGACGCGGGAACTGAGGTCAGGAGGTTGTTGGAGCAATGGGTCATGGAATCCAAACAGGAGAAAAGTGGATGACAGGCGTGCAAAGCCAGGCCAGGAGTCTCTGATGGGTGTGAATGCTGTTTGTTGAAGTGTATGTATTAGAAGTGATCTTGTTTGTGGCCAGAAAGCCTGATGTTTTAAACCTACCTATAGGAAGTGGCGCAGCTCTTAATAACATACAAATTTAAAGTGTATTTTTGAAAGAGGGTTGGTGGTGTGTGCTGGAGGAAAATCACCATAAAGTCGCCATCCAGGGAGAAGGAAATGTAATGAGAAAAAGGCTGGCATTATTTTTAGACTGTGGCTACTGAAAAAAAGTGGGTGAGAATGAATTCCTAACTTGAATAAGTTATGTGGACTAATGAATCCTGCCCAAAGCAATTTTAAGATCTCCTAATACAATTTGTTATTAATATTGCAGTATTACCATTTGATATACATGACATGTTTTTTAAAGGCAATAAGACTTAAGGCTAATCTTTGTAATAATCTCACAGTGTATGACTCACATTGACCATTTTTTCTTGAATGTGAGAGAAGAAACAGATTTAGAACAAAGTGGGAAATACTATGGATTCCATAGCCTTTCTTGGCAATAACATAAACTGCAGTGAGTAACCTTGAACGGATGTGCCATTATTAGTTATGGTGATTGTGAGTTTTAGTTTTTGTGATATGTTGTACTTCCCATGAGATTTGGGGAGCTTTGTGAACAGCTGGACACCTGCATGCATGCACGTTAGTCATGTGAATGGCATCCAATATGTCTGTGTGGAAAATTAGGGGACGAAGATGTACACTACAGCTCTTGACAGACCACGTGGCAGCTTGTTACAGAAAGGATCCCAGTGAATCACACTCCATGCATGGTGATTTTGCTCTTCCTTCCATCAAGAAGTGGAGTTTCTTTCCTCATATTTTGGTGTGACATGACCTTGTGGCTTGCCTTGACTAATGAAATGTGGTAGAAGCGACATGGTGTGACTTCTGGGTCTAGGCCTTGTAGCTTCTGCTCTTGCTTCTCTGGGACAGAGCTGCCTCCATACAGAGGTACAGGCTAGCCTTTTGAAGGTCGAGAGTTATAGCAGTGAAAGGCCCTACAGACGGACGTGTGAATGAGGCCATCTCCGTTTGTCCAGCTGCCATATAAATGACCCTAATTAAGATCAGCAGAAGAACCACCCTGCTGAGCTCAGCCTACACTGCCAACCTATGGAATTGTGAGCTAATGAGAGACTGTAGTTTTATACCACTAAGTTTTATAATTATTTGTTACACAATAGATGGCTCATGCAACCAGTAAGAGTTACTAACAATAAGGACAGGGAGGGAAAGAAGTAACATTTATTGAGTACCTACCTTGTGTTGAGCAACTACTGAGAACATTATCTTGATTTTGCCTTATAACACCTCCCCAAGGGTGCATCATTTTCCTCCCAGTAAAAAAAGTGGAGGTCAGAGAAGCTCAATAGCTAGTCTGGAGTCACATATCTAATGATTGATAGAGCTCAGATTAAAACACACCCGAATCCTCATCTTTAAATACATCGGTTTCATAACTTTCACTTACTTATCGGACATTTCTATATATTTGACATACTTTATGCTGCCTGAAATATTTATTTTCTTTAAGTTGGCTCATTCGAATAAGCTACTAGACACATAAAAATGTTTAAAGCAGAAACATTTTGTTACTAGGATGAATAATTGTGGCTAATATTTATTGATTGCTCTGCACAAATGAATTGATTTAATCCTCACAGCAATTCATTCAGGTTAGGGCTACTGCCATCATCATACCCATTGAACAGAGGAGAAAGATGGGGTAGGGGAAATTAAATAGTTGCTTGATGTCACGGAAGTAAGTGATAGAGGCATGGTTTGTACCCCTGGCATCCAGGGGGTAGAGACCAGGGATGCCACCATGCATCTTACAATCCACAACCTCCCACATCCAACACAGATGTCAATAATGCCAAGTTTAAAAAGCCCTATTTCTGCCTTTCTAAATGGTAAACAGCAACAGGCATTACTTGCCATAAATAGAAACTAAGAAAAAAAAAAGAACAGTAACTGAAGAATCTCTAGAAGCTGCCGCTTGCCAAAACTGAGTCTTGGGAGCTCCCTTTTTGTTATAAAAGAGATTAACAAAATGTTAGAGAGATAGTAAAGGCTAATAGCCTTTAGAGACTCTCTGCTTCATATAATAAGAGAATTTCAAGAGACTTAGAGTTGGAATTAAATCTCCTTGTGTGATCTAAAGTCATTTATACCATGCCTATGTCCCTACCAAATCATTCTATGATCCACCGGTGCAGAGCCCATCCTTTGCGAAACGTGGCTGTATACACCTGCAGGGCAATCTGTATCTCACAGGCCAAACCTAGCCCATCATCTTTGTTAATGAATTTCGGGGGAACCTAGCTGTACCCGTTCTTTAACACAGCATGTATGGCTGGTTTTGCACTTCAGAGACAGAGTTGCTTTGTGGCAGCCGAGACCATTTGGCCTATAAAACCTAAAATATTTACTGTCTGTCCCTTTACAGAAACAAACAAACAAACAAACAAACAACAAACAAAAACCTTTGTTGACCCCTGTCCAGAACTATGCTTGGTACATAGTAGGCACTTGGCCTACTATGTGCTGATATTTGCTGAACGAATAAAGCCCTGGGAGACACTTCTCCCTGTGTAATTGTTTGTTTGTTTGTTTGCTTTTGCATTTCCATTTTGTTCTGTTTGAAATGACAGCTCCATTCTTAAAGCAAACACTTGTCCACCGAGTAGTTGATCACTGTAAGCTGCTCTGTGTTAGGGCTCAGAGATATAAATGGGTCTCCCTGAGAGGGGCTAGTGATGGATCACTGTGGTCTCAGGAGCCTGAGCTATTCCCTCTCCCCAATAGCTGTTGGCATTCACGGCACTCTCTCAGCTCCGGAGCTAAGGGATATATAATAGACATGGGAAGACCTATAAAAGTAACATCTGAAACTGCCGCAGAGCTGAGTATTGATTTATTCATTACTATAAATTTTTTGTCATTACTATGCAATTGCTCTATCTCAGGAAGAATTGATAGATGTGGTTGGAAGCTGCAACCCACTGTGCAAAACTTTTCCCCCCTCCTATAATTTCCTGTAACTCTTCTAAAGAATCATTATTCCTTATTACATGGCGCTGGCATGCCACCTATTTAGATAAATGCGTGAACAAGTGTGCAGTAAATATTCATAGTGGCCCATGTGTCAACGGTATATGTCACTAATTAGATAATTTAGTAGTTCAAATAAATAAATAAGAAAATAGAAGCACACCCAGGAAAATAGCGAAATAAAACACGGGCTCCTTGTAGGAATCTGGGCAAATAGGACAGCTTTTCAGGTTAGGGGACCATCTTATATGTTGGAGGCCGATCAAAAGGTACAGTGATGTTTAAGGATATTGCTCACATGTGGAAGAACACCGGACCCACCAGTGCGTGTGTCTGTTTGGGTTTTCTTAGCAAGCTGCATACTTGTTACTTAAGCAAGACCACTGTGGATGGGTCTCGGGGGATTTGGCAGCCTTCTTGCCTCTTCTATCCTATTTGTTTTCTTGGGTCTGCTCTTTATAACCTGCTGATACCAAGAAAACTTGGCTCAGAGCCTGACGATGATGGGTTCAAGTTCTGAGTCTGATACGAAGTGGGTAAGTTACTCATTCTGCTTGGGCCCCAGTGTTCTTATCTGTACAATGGAAGTGGTTCTAGTTTGAGGGATGACGGCAATGATGGTGATGTTGAAATGCAAATGAGGCAAGGTACAGGGAAGCCCTTCACGGAGCTTAGTGTCCCTAACAGATTTTAAGTTTTTTAAAAATATTTTTTAAATAAGTGGTCTCAAGAAAAGTGAAATAGACAGAGCAATTATTTAGAGAATCAAGGCAGTGGGAGCTCCAATTTTGGGTGCCTCCTTTGTATCAGGCATTGAGAATATAGATATTTCTCTAGGGTACCAAGTAGAATCCATTGTGGTGAAGTAAAGGATGTTTTTCCTGCATTTTACAGATGGAGAAACTGAGGATTTAGAGACACAGAATGTAATGTGTCCAAGACCACATATCTGGTAAGTGATGCCAGATGGAAATCTACCTTTCTCTGGCTTTATCTCCCATGTCCACTCTGCGGCTGGTGACATATTAGGTTGCCTCCAGGTTTAACTGTAAGGACTTACTTATTTTGTTTTTTTAGAAAGAAAAAAACAAGATTTCCCTCTGAGTTGTCCAGATAGCTTGACTATATTGACCAAACTCATGGTGATCTTCTTCAACTGAGCGAGTCAGAGTTCTGTTTACATAAATGTAGTTACCCCACACAGTCAGTTTGATTAAGGGTCTCTATGGTGGCCTCGTAAAGCAGTGTTAAGCAAAAATAATTGGATCTACTGAATTCTGAGATCTGGCTGATTAGCTCCTAATGCATGAATCTGGCCTTAGCCCTTTCCAGTGGTGTGTTAGAATCTGAAGGAAATGGATTCACTTTGTCAAACAGCTAAAGCCAGGTCCCTTTAAGACATGCCTAAACTAGTCATGGCTTTGTCTGGGCATATCCATTTCTCACATGCAGATAGGATGAATACTGCATGTTGCCATTAAGCAATCATATAAAAAGTAAACTTATTCATACCAGCCTTAGAGCCAGCCAAATTATCTGATCAAGTCGCCACCTTTCTGGTTTGGGCTTATCTAGTCATAACTGAGAGCACTCATTATTATTCAGCAAATATTTAATTTGCACTTCTGTGTGTCAGTAGCAATGGGAAACACTGGAAGCATAAGGATGAATTACATTCATGTGGTTGTGCCTATTCAGGGAGCCCCAATTAAGAGCCTCTGCTGCAGTTTTTGAACAATACAAACATAGATGGATAGATGGATATGTATACAAATGTGTGGATATGTGAATAAATGAATGAATCGATGGATGGGTGGATAGATTCATGGAAGTGTCTTAATCATGTTGGTACCTTTTTAAGCTTCCTTCTGACCCTCAAGAAGGCTCAGGATTACTTATTAATAGCTCTATGAGTAATGTTGGTACCCAAATGAATCTCTGCAGATTCCATAGTCATATGCCCCATTGCAGATTTTCTTCCGTTTTAACTAGAGTTCTGGTATTTTGTCTCTTGACTAGTTTTTGTCTCTTAGCCAGTCCTTCCCAAACTTTGGTTGCACTGTCTGCATAGACTTGAATCAGGGTTCATCTCTACTTCTCTCTTTGAACCTCACTGGGAGCCTCCCAGTAACCACGTTGGTGCCCGCAGGGGTGGAATTCTACAGAGTGGATAAATGAGTAGATGCTGATCGATGGGAGATTATAGTGGATGGGGGAATGGGTAACTATACTGTTCACGTTTGTTCCTCCAACATCAGCACCAGTGCCTGGCTCATAATAGGTGATTACAGATTTAGGGAATAGGTGGTTAAGTGGTTGAATAAGTAAGTAGGTGATTGGGTGACTGAGTAAATGGCAAGCAATTAAGTAGGTGATAAATGGATGGATACATCTACACATGAATGAGTGGATAAATTACTGTATTGGTTATTGGGTAGGTAGGTGGATAAATTGAGGAATTGATAAGTAGATGAAAGATTAAAAGGGAGTATATGGGTGGATACTTGCATTAATAAATGAATGGATGGGTGGGTGAAAGGATGAATAGATGGATGGATGAATGGATATATGGATATATAGTTGCCCGGGGAAAACTTGAAGGATCTAGGCATGCATGGATGATTGCATGAATAAAAGAATCGATGGTAGGATGAATGTTTGGATTACAGCCCTAAATCCCTGCTGGGCACTAAGAGAGGACAGGCTGATACTTAAACTCTGCCCTGATTATGGCCAAAGTAAACAGTCCTCTTGGTTTAGAGGAATGATGCTGCTGGCTTTGAGAAGATGAAGGGCATGGCACACAAGGGCATGGAAAGTCTGACTGGCTGGCCAGAAGAGTGATAATGACTCGTGGTTTCCAAGCACTGTTTATGAAATAACCAAAGAAGCAATGAGTGTGTTTCTTGGGTTCCTTGAGGCCACAGTGAGGAGGGATGTAACCTCAGCAGGGACAGCTTCATGTGAAAGGCTAGCCAGCATAGAGTGCATGACTGCCTGGAGGTTACAGACCTACTATTGAATAGATGGCTTTGCTATTCTGCTTTTCATCTTCTTACCTTCCTCCCCCTCCCCTTCCCTCCCTTGCCCTGCCCTCCCCTTCCCTTCCTTCCTCCCTTCTGTCCTTCCTTTCCTTCCTTCCTTTCTTCCTTTTTCTGTCCGTCCTTCTGTCCTTCCTTCCTTCCTTCCTTCCTTCCTTCCTTCCTCTTTATTTTTTTCTCACTACCCTGGCATAGACAGAGATGACCCAGGGCCAGAAAACAGAGTCTTCTGGGAAGACTCTACTTTGCCTTGACATTTGAAATTTCACCTAGGAGACCAGTTTGGACTTCTAGGCAAGCTGGCTGGATGATTTCCCTGCTCAGGATCATTTACGTCATATGTATTCTGGTTGACTAAGGGGATCTGTGGTAGAGAATGGAACGAGCTTCGGTCCTAACAGATTTCTTTGTGGTGACCTTGGAAAGTTTCCTATACTTTGAAACTCTACTTTATCTGCTGAAGATAATAGGGAGAGGGTATAAAATTAAAAAGACCTGCTTCATACGGTTATGTAAGAATTGAAAGAAATAATGTGAGGAAATCACTACCTGATCGGCCCCTACTAAGTGCCTTTATACAAGTTAGTAATTTTTTTGTTTTGCTAAGTCCTAACCTCCCTTCTGTAGTCAGGGTACATCAGCCCATATGAGACCTGGATATGGCTTAGGTATCAAGTAGGCCCATTCGTCTGCTCTGTTGAAGACTTGAGGGTCTTGAGCACTGTGGTTGTTCCTCAAAAACTTATACATAGAACTGCCTCATGATCCATCAGTTCAACTCCCACGTACATATCCAAGAGAGTTAATAACTGGGACTCAGATACTTTCCCACCAGCATTTTATAGCAACATTATTCCCAATACCAAAAAGGTGGAAATGACTCACATGTCCATAAACATATGAATGGATAAGCAAAACGTGATATATCCAGATGATGGAATATTATACAACCTTAAAAATAAATTAAATTCTGATACATATTACAATATAGATAACCCTTGAAAACATGATCCTAAGTGAAATGAACCAGGCACTAAAGGATGATTATTGTATGACCCATTCGTGTGAGGCAAGTTCACAGAGATAGAAAGTAGATCAGAGGGTGCCAAGGGCTTGGGGGAGGGGGTGTCGGGAACCTCTTATGAGTGTTTGGGCTGATGAGCAAGTTTTGATAATCGATAGTGGTGATGGTTGGTTGCACAACACCATGAATGTACTTTATGCCACTGAATTGTATACTTAGTTTATTTAATTATTAGACATCATTAAAATGATAAATTTTGTTGTGTGTATTTTAAATTAAAAAAAAATGTCACCCAAACACGTCTTCAAGAAAAGGAGAAAAAATAAAAGATATATGTCCGTAAGCTACAGAGGTGTGCCTCCATGTATGTAGTCAGAGAACCTGGATCCGCTTGTTAGTCTCAGAATATGGTTAAGCTCTTCTGCCGCAGGTTGGCTTTCCATGATGGGGGGTAGGGATGACTAAAACCAGTTCTACTTTTTCTCAAGTTCCTGTAGGCATCTCATCATTCATTTCATTGGCTTCAGTGAGACAAATAGATATTGTTAGCTGCCATTGTTTTTTGTCTGGGTGATGGTACTAAAGGTCTAAATTTCTGGAGGTGGAGGTGCAATTGCCCCAAGAGCTTAGAAGAAGAAGGGGTTGGACTCTGGACAGACAAGAGCAGAGATGAAGAAGAGAGTCATGTGAAGACTGTTCTCACCCCGTTCCTCCATCAGTGCCCAGAAGTCTTGATCACCCCTCCTGTTCCCAGACGTGTAGACCAGGGAGGCCACAGAACAAAGCTGAGACTTTTCTGGCCCCAACAGAGAATGGCATACGTGGAAAACCCAAGTTCTGCCAGAATCCTGTGACAATATATGAAGAGCCAGAGTCTCAATTATGGGTACTCTGAGGACAAAATTTCAGACTTTGCTCTGGCATTTGTCAGCTTAAGATTCTTAAGGTAGTTTACACAAAGATTTGTATGTCTGAATTTTTCCCTGGCAGGTTCTCATTATAACCTAGATAACACAAATCCCAAATATTTGTGGTTAGCAACGATCAGGAATTTTCAAGTTGTCTGACATTTTCTAGCCACGTAGATCACCACCTAGGACCCATATTCAGCTCCAAGACAAAAGGAGACACAGAGATGGTGGGAAATGTTTTCATGGTTTGTGCAAAGTCTGAGTGTAACCTCCTTCTCTAACACCTTCGACCTCCCCCAGCCCGGTCCCTCTTTCTTTCTCTCTCTTTCATCTCCAAGCACATGCGCACGCCCTATACCTTTTGCCCTAAGTAGGGTCTTTGAGAGCTATGCAAAGGAAAATGCAGATTTCTAACCACCTAACAGAGGTATCACCAGTCAGCGCTACAGAAAAGGGAAGAGACACTTAAAAGAGACGTATCTGCATTCTCTTTCCTTTGCACTCTCCTGGCCAGAGGTTATACCCTTTCTTTCCATGGCAAGCCGGTTTCAGATCTTCCAGAGTTGAGCAGAACGACTGTTACCACGTCTGTAAACAGAAGACTGTTTACATAAAAACTATAGATTTCCTTTAAGCACTTCGCTTAAGCCTTTAGTACGTTGAATTTACATTATTATTGTTTATGTTCCCAGAAGTCAGCAGGAGGATGGCCTTGTTGCAGTTTATGTGGTTTCATGATTCACACTTGCTGAGGCAGCTATCACGCAGGGCGGAGATGGGGAGGCGGGGAGAGTCGGGGAAGCACAGAGAAGATTAGAGCAAGCTCACTTGTGGGATCTATAGCCTTAACGTAATGGTACGGCCAGGGGCTCGGGGATTTCTGAGTCAGTCTCTCAGATTCCCAGACATGTTTATTAGTCTTGAGTTTCAAAATTGGCCCACCCAGAATAAAGCTGTGCTGCACCTGATGTTTCACTTTGGTTGTGTTTTCCGGTGGGTTCTCCTGAGATCCAAACTCCCTCCCCAGCTGTCAGCGCCCGTCCCCTGGGACCTGAGAGTGCCATGCAATGATCTGCCCTGCCCGCCTGTGATTGGCTGGGGGCTGAGCTCCTTCTCTGTGCCAGCGATGCCCACCCAGATGGGCTTCCAGGCTGTTAGGCCCTGGTGGGGCACGGGAGTCCGACCCCAATGCCAGAAGTGTCAGGGTTTCAACCTTGGTGGGTCACCACCACATGCCATCTCCTATGGTGTGTCCGGCCCAGAGCCACACTAACTAGTTCCGAGCCAGGATGGGACAAAATCGGGAGAACATGTTCTATTTTATGAGGCACTGAAGCAGAACGGATAAAAACCTGTGTTTTGGAAACATTCAAATCCTGTGTGTGTGTGTGTGTGTGTGTGTACACACGCGAGCGCATGTGCTTTGATTCTTTGTTTTGGTTTTGAGGCCCAGCTCTGCTTCTTGTTAGCTCCATGGCTTTGGGCAAATGTCTTAACCTCTTTGTGCCTTAGTTTACTAAGCACGATTACTCTCCGTAATTGGGAGATGCTTTCCTCATAGGCTTCTGGGAGGATTAGATGAGATAATACATGTAGAGCACTCGGCCTAGTACCTAAGAAATAATACGTTCATAATGTCTGGAAGTCAGACATAACAACTATTTTTAATATATAAAGACGGTTAGCAGGAAAACAGGCTTCTCACATCGAAGGCAGGTAAGCAAGGAGGAGTTTTGTGGGCCGTGTTCTAGAGGCTCTGGAGGCATCTTTGAGTGCATTCTGTTTATGCCTTTGGTGTGGGATGCTAGAGGTGTTAAAGGAGCGTCAGACAGCTGACTGTCCTGGGGGTAGCTGAGAACTAGAAGGATCCAAGGATCCCACTATTATCCCATAGGGTCTATGCCCACTTAGAGACTCCTCGTCCTCTGGAAGGCCACAGAACCATCCTTTAACCAATTCTTCTGGGGCTCCACGTGTCCTGGACACTTGATATTTTAACTCACAAACTTTCTTTGATAAAAAGTCTAGCCAGATATGGCCACCAGACATGAATTAGTGTTTGGGGACAATATCTATTATTAAGTATGCTAACTTTGACAGCCAGATATTGTTTTCTTCTGGAGCCAACCCATTCATTCCATTATTCTTTTATTATTTTATTCAACAAATATTTATTGATGACCTACTAGGTGCCAAGCTCTATGCTAAATGTTGGGGATATTATGGTGAGCAAAATACATAGAGAATCATCACTGAACATGGAGGAGAGCAATTATAAATAATCATAAACTCAAATACACATTATAAATTATTGTAAGTGCTATGAAGGTAAAATACAATTTCTTATGAGGATATACAGGGAGATGCCTGAGAATCTGGGGTAAGGGTTGTAGGAAGGCTCCTCTGTGGAATTAGTGTTTGAGTTAAAGAATAAGAAAGAATGAACAAGGCTAAATGGGCTGGAGGTGAAGAGAGAAGAGTCAGAGAGTGCTCTGAGTCAGAGAATGTTCTGGTTATCTCCTGCTGCATAGCAGATCGCCCCCAAACTTGGTGATGTTTAACAACACTTGACAGTCACCTCTCCTACTTATGTGATTGACTGGGATCAGCTGGGTAACTTTTGCTTATTGTTGCAATCAGCTGTTGACGGAGAGTCCATAAGATTGGACACCCAAGATGCCTCCCTCACGTAAGTGATGGTTGACACTGGTGGTGGGCTAGGAGCTCAGCTGGGTCGGGAGAATGGCGCATCTGCATGTGGCATCTCTGTGTAGCCTGGGTTTCTGACACCCTGGCAACCAGGATATGAGGGGGAGTGCCCCATGAATGTGCTCCAGCAGGCCCAAGTGGAACCAGCAAGGTATCTAATGACCTAGCCTCGGCAATCCCAGAATGTCACTTCTGTCCCGTTCAAACTACCAAGTGAGTTGCCAAAGCCAGCTCAGATTCAAGAACAAGGGAGAAATGAGTCCCAGACATGCAGGGAGTGAAGAACTCATAGGCAGTCATCTTAGGAACAAGTTACTCCATGTGGCTTTTGCTCTTGCTATTCACTCCGGAATGCTTCCCCGGAAATAGTCACATGATCTGCACCACTTATATCTCAGTGCAAAATATTTCCTTAATCCCAAATATATTCCTCAAAGAGGGTTTTTTTGACCTTTGTGTCCAGTCACGTTCTCTCCCATGACTGTGTTTACTTATTTAAGTAATACTCATCACTCTCAGATTATCCCTGGATTGGATTATTTGCTTCAGCCTTCCCACAATTACCCCTACCTTCACATATGCATAAAACATAAGCCTGATGAGGTCACAGTCTTGGTCACCAATGTATCCCCTACAAAAGTGCCTGACATGTAGTGGGCACTGAACAAATATCTGTTGAGTGAAGGAAGAGGATGTTAAGTGAAAGAAATGGCATGCGCAAAGATCCTGAGGCTGGCAATGGGCATGATGATCTGAGGGAATGAACAAAGCCAAACATGCATCTACATGTGGCCTCTCTGTGGAGCCACGTGTGTTGAAACATGGGAGCATAGGGGCAGCTGCATGCCTGGGGGGCCCAGGAGGACCATCTCTCTTGGCCACAATCACACTGATTCAGCCCTGACTATGGCCACTGTTTCTGAAGTGCAAAAAGTATGCTTGCTTTCTGTTCTCCAAATACTCTGATTTGAATATATATGATGTGTGGTCAGAGTGACTTATTCTGTGGATAAATGAAACACACTGAATTTGGACTCCTTACTATTATGTCTTACCCTTTCTAAAAATAACTAAAATAACAACAGCAAGCAGACTCTCAAACAACTAATAATGGCCACTTACCTACCAAGAAGTTTTATACTTTTCCAGGTAGATAACAGGACCTTGTTTCACTTATTTCTTTTTTTTTCATTTTTTTATTTTTATTTTTATTTATTTCTAGGAGAGAGAGGGAGAGAGAGGGAGAGAGAGACAGCCTGAGCAGGGGAGGGTCAGAGAGAGGGAGACACAGACTCTGAAATAGGCTCCAGGCTCCGAGCTGGCAGTCAGCACAGAGCCCGATGCGGGGCTCGAACCCACGAACCGCGAGATCATGACCTGAGTGAAAGTTGGACACTTAACTGACTAAGCCACCCAGGTGCCCCTGTTTCACTTATTTCTTACAACGCTGGGATGCTGATATTTTCAATCACCCCTTTTGTTACTCATACAATAACATTCAGATCTCAGGAAACTTGCCCAAGGCTCTCCAGTCTAATACTGGTAGATGCTGGGTTCAAATATAGGTCTGCTTTACCTCAGAGCCCTGCAGAGTTTTGGGTAATGGTCTAAGTTGGAAGGAGAAAGAAATCAGGGAATACAAATGTCTAAACCAAACCCCAGAATGATATATTTTCCCTGTGGCATTGAATCAACTTGCTGAGCCTCATGATAACTGGCCGGCTCTGATTATAAGGCAAGGATCTGATTCCTGCCTCAATTATGACTGAATAACCACTAGTTAGGAATCATGAAAGGGCCCAAATGAGTGCACTGGGGATGAGGAAAAGTCCGTGGGTTGCCAGAGATGGATACAAAGGCATTCAGAGGTGGGGACACTTCACTGAAGTCCAAACCAAAGCCACCAGAACATCATGTTCTTGACCAGGGCAAGGGGAGGGGGCTGTGGTTGGGGAAATTGTTGACAACCATTGGCTGAAAGTCATCATTTTTAACTGGCTGTTCACTCTTGGTGAGTAGAAGTGTGTGCAGAAGTCACATCCAGGGACTCCCAGCTCCTTCCCACTTTATACCCACCAGAGCCAGGGTGTCTCTGCCCTAAACCTGTGTGAACTGTGATCATTTTAATACTTTCCTGTGCTTGAATGGCCTTCTCGGTTAATATCTTAGCTATATTTTGAGCTATTTTTCCTCTTTATTTTTTCTCCATATGGGGAAAACTCAAATACATTTTATTTTTAAAGAGAAGGCTATAAAAACTTTCTGTAAGTCACACCATCTATAGTGGTAGGCATCTCAGATTTTTGTCTGGAAAGGAGAATTTCTTTTCCTTGTTTCATTCTGTTCTTTAGAAAATCCAGTGAGAGAGAGAGAGGAGAAAGAGAGAGAGAGAGAGAGAGAGAGAGAGAGAGAGAGAGAGAGAGAGAGAAAGAAAGAAAGAAAGAAAAGAAAGGAAGGAGGAAAGGAAGAAAGGAAGAAGGAAAGAGAGAAAGAAAGAGAAAGGGTTGGAGGAAGGAAGGAAGAGAGAGAGATAAAGAGAGGGAGGGAGGGAGGCAGAGAGAGAGAGAGAGAAAGAGAGAGAGAGAGAGAGAGAGAGAGGAAGTAAGGAAGGAAGAAAGGAAGAAAGAAAAGAACTTTCCAAAGAAAAAAAAATCTTTCAAAGGAGACGTGGGAATTAGAGAAATTAAGATGCTTAACAGATATGTCAGCAAAGCTTACACATGATGTCATTTCTCAGAAGGGATCCTCAATGAAGGGCTGTACTGAAAAGTTTACCTTGGACTTGGAGATCCAGTGGTTCATGCTACTCATTTTGTGTGTAGTATGTTTGTGCTAAAGCCAAAATTAGCTTCCTAGGAGAAATTCCCGGTAGGCTTAGAGGTGGAAGAATGTGATGGCTGGAAGAGAAGACTCAGTCAGCCAGTGCAGGCCATCGTTGAAAGTGATGTTCTTGGCCTCCGTTGTTTACCTTGATGCCCGCGGGAAAGCTGACCTCAGTTGAACCCCGACCTACTAAGCGATACTCAGAGCCTTCAGTGCCTATTCGCACTCACCTTAGATCCTTCCCCGTCTCATTCCTGCTACCCTCTTTGGCACAAAGCCTTACTATATGGATGGTGAGTGGGTCAACTGCAAATGGACTGATGAGGTAACAGGAATGCCCCCACCCATTGGACCAGTGCCAACAGCTGATGAAACTCCAGTGGCTACTCTAGTCTCAGTGGAGATATTATTTTTTTTTTATATTTTTATTTATTTCTAGGAGAGAGAGAGAGAGAGACAGTGTGAGCAGGGGAGGGTCAGAGAAAGAGGAAAATACAGACTCTGAAATAGGCTCCAGGCTCTGAGTTGGCAGTCAGCACTGAGCCTGACGTGGGGCTCAAACACCACGAACTGTGAGATTATGACCTAGGCGAAAGTCGGATGCTTAACCGACTAAGCCACCCAGGTACCCCTCAGTGGAGATATTATTGAACCCAAGCGTGGGATCAGAGTTGAGGGATCTCATTTTCCATCATTTATTCAAAGTCAAAATGGGCAAGGTTCTGTGATATTATGCCCATCTTATAGAAGAAAAAATTGGAACCCAGAGCTGTTAACTTGTTTAATGCTATATACATCTTAGGTTTTGAAATGTGGTTTGAATGGAGGCCTCTCTGATTTCAAGGATGGAGTTAATAAGTCACTTAAAATTGACCACAGAGAAGGTCCAATTAGAGGAAAGAGATACCGTTATTCATTCCTTCATCCATTCACTCTGTACTTATTTATGGATAGCATGTGGAGCTCACTAGCAGACTGTCAGACCCCAGAGCTGCAGAAATAATGGCCATGATCTCTACCCTCATGGAGCCCATGATCCACCTGAGTCTTGCTACTCAAAATGTGGCCCATGGAGCAGTGTCCCTGGGCGCTTGTTAGAAGTATGAAGGATCAGGCTCCACCTCAGAATTCCTCAGTTCATTTGAAGCTAGGCCACTTGTGCGCACATTAAAATTTGAGAAGATGTATAAAGCATGAGAGCAAGGCAAATAGAAGAGGAAGTGGAAATTGGGAGCTGGTGATCCAGGCACTGGGCAGGCCGTGTGTGCAAGAGATGAGCAAAGAAACTCTGCACATTGAAGACAAGTGAATGGTAAACCAGAGCAGGGGAGGAAAACGGGGGAGAGAAATACTCAAAGTTGGGCCAGACCTCTTGGGTGTGCTCACACCTGCATCTTCCTAGCTGTGAGATCTCACCCAGCCTCGGTGTCTCCTTCTGCACAAGGGGAACAGTACGGGTATGTTTCACAAGGTTGTAGCGAAGATTAAGAGTCAACATATGTAAAGTGTGCAGTCGAGTACTTGGCACAGATCAAGTCCTAAGCACACTGGCTACTGTCTTTGTCATTATTATTGCTAGGATGTAGCTTCTCGGAGGACTTCAGAGCACGCTGGGTAGGGCACATTTTCTCCTTGAGAAATGCACAGTTGGGGCAAACAATAGAATAAATGCATGTAGCTGGGCAATCGAGACTGAAAACAAACACCCTACACTTTCTTTTTTTTTTTCGATGTTTTTTTTTTTTTTTTAATGTTTTATTTATTTCCAGGAGAGAGAGAGAGACAGCGTGAGCAGGGGAGGGTCAGAGAGAGAGGGAGTCACAGACTGAAACAGGCTCCAGGCTCTGAGCTGGCAGTCAGCACAGAGCCCGACGCGGGGCTCGAACCCACGAACCGCGAGATCATGACCTAAGCGAAAGTCGGACGCTTAACTGACTAAGCCACCCAGGCGCCCCACACCCTACACTTTCTAAAAGCACTTTCTAAATTGTCTTTAGAAGGGATCTTAAGTATCACCTCCTCTTAAAATCACCCGTTTACATTTTTATTAGCATGAACAGCATTGCATCTAATTATATAGTTAATCACAGATAATATCAGTAATGCTAAGAGCCAGTGCTTATTGAACATCTATTACTTTCAGGTACTGTGTGAAACCTTCTCCAAGCATTATCTCAATTTAGTTATCTCAATCCTCACAGGTTTTGGGTAATTTTACCCCTTTCCCCTTTCCACAAATGGGGAAAACAAGTCTCAGCAGAGAGACAAGAAATCCATCTGTTGATGTTAAAGCATATGCTGGAAGCTTAGGCTGGAGACAATAAGGGAATGAAGAGGAAAGGCCCATCAAAGGAACAGCCCCTCCCGAACTCCTCTCCACCCACAGCTCAAATGCCCATCCTCCAGTGCCCAATTTTATCTTTGCAGTAAGCAAAATTCTAAAGATGTCCCCCACCATGATTCCTATCCCCTGATTATTGAGTCTAATGAGAATCTAGGTTCAGTTCTGTGAAGGGGTTTTGCAGATGTAAGTAAAATCCCAAGTCCCCATAACATACAGAAATTATCCAGTTGGGCCTGACCCCATCAGGCGAGCCCTTAACAAGCAGAGAGTTTTCTTTGGCTGGTGGCAGAAGGAAGTCAGAGAGATGGAAAGCACCAAAAGGACCTGATGGGCCATTGCTGGCATTGAAGATGAAAGAGGCCGTGTGATGAGGACCCCAGAGGAGCCTTGAGAAGCAGAGCGTGACCCCACCGGCAGCCGAGAAGGAATCTAACACCTTGGTCCTGCAACAGTAAGGGACTGGATTTTGCCCACAACCTGAATAAGTTTGGAAGCAGATTCCTTCCTAGAACCTCATGATAGAGTCCTGCCTGGCTCATACCTTGGCTCTGGTCTTGTGAGGCCCTAGGCAGAGAGCCCTGCCAATCCCATCTGGACTTCTGACCTGTGGAGACTGTCAGGTAATAGTGGGTGGCATTGTAAGCCACGAAGTTTGTGATAATTTGTTACAGTGCAATAAAAGACTAATAGGATCTCTATCCAGGAAGACATTACAGTTCATCGCACTGTTGGGGTTTTGCTCTGCCACTTTTTTCTCACTGTGAAAACAAAGGACATTGTTTAACTTTTCCATCAAACAAGTAAACATAAAAGTGACCAAAATAGGTTTCCTAAAGGAAAGACTGGATGGGGCATAGGTATTTCTCCTTTTGACTATTGGCCCCTGTCATCAGGCTTCCCAGATTCAACATCTTACTTCCTCCCTTGATAGTTGTTTGGCCTTGAGTTTGCCAGTCAACCTCTCTAGGCTGCACTGTGTTTATCCATAAAATTGTGATAATAATATGGCTGTGGGGAGAATTAAGTGCTAGAACACCTGTAAAGCATTGAATTCACTGCCCAGCATGCAGTAATCACTCACTAAGCATCCCCTATACAAGGAATCTTTACCCGAGTGGGTTACCGAGGGAATGAGCTTCAGCAGGAAGGAGCTAAGACTTCGCCATGAACCTAGCTCTCACATTTTGCCGCTCAGACCACATTGTGTACAAGGTCAGGTCAACCTGCGCCCCTGGCTCTGAGAAGCCGCTGGGTGACTCCCACCATAGATCCTGCAGGGCAGGACCGGATCCCGAAGGAAGTGGTTGGACAACCCAACCGCAGGTGCCACTTGGAAACTGGGAAGGCCACGTGGCTCAGCTGGGAGGCTTCTGCAGGCATCCGAGCCAGTGCCAGTTCAGTCATCCACGTCGTCGACTGGGAGCGGACTGCTCACGAGGACCCACTGATGAACAAGATGATCTGTTCCATCAAAACCGTTGAGCCAGCAGCTCCAGGTAGGCAAAGCGAGACTTAACAACAGCCTTGCTCCCTGCATCTGTTCATTTCAGGCCTTGCCAAGGAGCCAAAGGTAGACATCTCTGAACATGCTTCTGTTTTCAGTGAGTGTACATTGCCCCTTTCTTTTCAGTCTTTCTAAAAGACACATAACTTGAGCCAATATGTCTGTGGCCTGTTTTTTATTTTTTCTTATTTTATTCTGTGTGTTTTCAGAGAACTATGTAAGAGAAAACAGTTTGTCGCTAAAAATGGAAGACAAATATTCAAGGCGAAGCAGCATCCTGGCACACAGTGGCAACTGGATGTTTTAATTAGAGCGAGGCATGAGCTGACATCATAAAGTCGGCCGTACAAGGAAGTAGAGAGGGTTCCATCCGCACTCAGTGACTAGAGTCTGTCTTGCCATCTCCCCCCCATCCCCCACGTATTCGCAGAGCACTCGGGCAAGCTCCTCCTGCTACCTTTCTTCCCCTAGACTCCTCTTGTCTAATTTTAGCCCGTTGGACAACGTCATGGCATGCTGCGGAGGAGGAAACTGGAAACATGGGTGGGTGCAAAGGTCCGTTTCAGCGGAGGGGAAAAGGGGAATGCAAAGCCCCACGTGGTCCCTGCATGGGTGTGCGGTCAGGGTCCCGCACAGCGCAGGGGACAAAAGCAGAGAGGGCTGGCCAGAACAAAGGGCCATCACAAATGCCATGTTATATAACCGGGTTATTTGAATTCACAATTGTGAAGGCCACAATTGTAGGAGGTGGCCTGTTCTCCTGCTCCATTGGTGGGCGGGCGGCAGGCCCCTCTGCTACCTCCCAGGTGCCCTGGGAGGCTCTCAGCCTCCTGATGAGGCCACTCAGGAGAGATGGGCTGGAGTCCTCTGACCCCATAGGTGCTCAGCAAGTCTCCGTGGAACTGCACTTTGGGATGTTTATAATAATAACACAAAAAAAGAGCAATGAGATCTCTTCCCCCACTGCAGTTGGCCTTTTGGAAGTGGCCTGAGTCTTTCCATTCAGTGCATACTTGAGCTTGAACGGTGTTCTCTGGATGGCGCCTTGGGACTACAGGCCGCATGTTCCACAGCTGCGTCAAGATACATGGTCATTGCAGAAGGGTCACCATGGCAGGGAGTCAGGGAAAGCTTCTCAGAAGAGGTGAGCTTTGAAGATAGTGTGGCTGTGGCCGTGATAAAGACACTGAGGATCATTTTGAAGGCTTCTTTCCATTTCGGTGAGCTGTGTGTAGCACCCGATTACCCAGCACGAGCAGTGAAAGAACTCTGTCTCCCCTGCCTTGCTGTTTTCTGCTGAGGAGTTGTCCCTATCTAGAAACCCTACATGTGCCGGGGATACCCTCCCCACCTCAGTCATGGCCGGGCCATCCGCGTCCTCAAACCCAGCCAGTGCCTCACTGATCTGTAAAGCTCCCTCGGGGACACCCGACACACCTGCTCCCGCCCCTCACTGGTGCGCGTGCCCTCTCTCTCTAGGGTTCTCGTGACTCTGTTTCCCTTCTGCAAGCGCTGACCCTTCCCCACTCGTGTGGTCTGTATGCAGACCGGCCCCTCACTAGAGGCCCCACAGGAGTCTGGGGACCAGATCTTCTCATGTCTTATTGGTCATGTTCTGCCCATTAGAAGGCTTTGTAATGTCTGAGTAGTAAGAGCCTTTCTCCTGGACCCTGGATGCCTTATAGAAGCTTCAGCACCGGTAAGCTTACTTCCAGACACAGGCCGAGTCCCTTCTCTTGTGGCATGGGTATGGTGTCATTTTTGTGCATTTAAGCCAGGTGTCAGGAGGTAAAAACTTGATTCTGATTCTTCAGCCAGTCTACCTTGGGGCAGTCTGTCTGTCCACCAGAGGTGATAGGCAGAAAGTGATACCCGATAGGTGATAGGCAGTCTGTCTGCCAGAGGTGATAGGCAGTTCCAATTGGAGAGCTTTCCAGAAAGGAGCAAATAGCTCAGAGGTGTGTTCACTCACTGGTATCCTCAGATGGAAATACAGGAAAGATGATGGTGCTGGCGATGATGATGATGATGATGATGATGGTGATGATGGTGATGATGATGATGATGATGATATTGAACATTTGAGTGACTCTGGCATGCCAAGAACTTCCATTTCTCTTCTTGGTTATACCACAGAAGAAAAGCAGAGGACAGGTGTAATTCTTATTCTCATTTCTTCTTTCTTTAAAGGAAAACACTTTACTGAGGTATGATCGACACATAAATCACCGTCCATGGTTTTTTTAACACTGTTCAAATTTAATGTTTGCAACTCGATGAGTTTAGGATAAGTGTTCACCTGCAAACCTGTTACTACCATCAAGGCCACAGAGACTCACCTTCTCCCAAAGCTTCATCCAGCTCTTATTATTGTTGTTGTTGTTGTTGTTGTTGTTTTATGACATGAGGACTTAACCTAAGATCTATCCTCTTAGAAAATGTTATGTGTACAGCACAGTGTTGCTAGCTATAGCCCTATGCTGGATAGCAGATCTGTGACTTACATTATGTAAAACTTACAGAGCACCCTCCCCCAGCCCCCGCAACCACCATCTACTCTCTGCTTCTGTGAGTCTGACAGTTTTCGATCCCACATATAAAGGAGACCGTACAGAACTTGTCTTCTGTGTTTGGCTAATTTCACTTAGTGCGACATGGGTCAGGCAGATGCTATTCTCACTTCATGGCGTGGAATGCCCCCCCCCCCCGATCACGTGTCTCGGGAAGCCAGGTCTAGATTCCTAGTCACTCTACCCCAGGTGTCCAGGCGCACTTGACACTGCTTCTTACTGCTGTAACTGTGTACACACATGCACTCTTATGTATACGCACGTGTGTGGACGAACCCATGGGGGTGGCCGTGTTATAGGAGACTGTGTGCCTATAGGTATGTAGGAGCCTGGGTGTATCTGATTTTGCCCGATCACATTAGAATGTCCATGTGTATGTGCATGGTAGGTACCTCAGCCCAGGAAAAGCATCGAATAGGGTCAATCTTCATTCGGTATGAGGTTCCCTGTGGTTGGGGCTGCTGGCCACCTTGGCTCTTTCCTTCCCTGTCCACTCTGAGATAAGAGTACATTAGGTAGAGGCCGCGTTGTGTTGGGTGGGGATTCTGGCCTTCCCCCAAGCAGCGCTGCAGAGAGCTGCAGATTCTTGGGAGGTAAACTTCTACCAGCAAAGACTTGCTTTTCTCTGGTAAATTTACATTTAAATGCACCCTGTCATTTTGAATCTCCTGCACTTGAACAATAGTGTCCGGGGAGCAGCCTGTCTCAGTAAGGCCCCCTTCCAGCCGGTAACACCCAGGCTCCGGGAGCCCCAGGGCCCAGAGGCCCAGCAGGGGTGTGGATGGAGCAGCCTGGTGATGTATGCAAATCTGACTGACAGGGTAACTCAAGCCGTCCAGGGAGAGTGCCAAGGGGCATTTCCTGTTACCAGGCCTAGGGCGGTGTCCCCTGAGACAGGAGCTTCCCAGGTAGGAGGTAGGACTGCTGAGTGGCTTGTTCAATCCTATTAGAGGTGGGAATGCCTTGCAGGAGGCTGACAAGGTAGAGAAGCTGCTGTTTGTGTTATGAAGACAAACCCTTGACAGTTCAAAGAGAAGCAGGCTTCCTCAAAGTCCTCGTCACTGTTCCGATCCCCCGGTTTGGGGCGCAGAAACCTGGCTGGGCTTATTTGCTCCTTCCTGCCAGAAAGGGAGCTACTTACTCCCGAGGTCTGTTTGGTTTCGTCTTGTATCATTTGACTGTGTTCAGGTTTTCAGGGAAGCCATAATCCGCAAGGCCCTCGATGATGCCAGTAAATACACACGCCACACCCTGTGTCTGTTCCCCGTCACCGTTTGTCTTGCTCACAGCTGTAGAGAAGCTTCATTTTTCTCTCAAGCCCCTCTCTGAGTGACAAGTGCGCAACCCCGCTTAGAGCACTGGGCAATCCCGAGGTGGCTCTGGAATGTTTGCAGCGGGTCTGGAGCATGAAACGCCTTTTTGTTTTACCCAGAGACATTGAACTCAGGTTCTGGTGACATGTTTGAGGCCACTCCGTGAGGAGCCCAAGGAGACTCCAGAACCTGAATGCGACAGGCAAAACTATCCAGTAACAGTTAGTGTCACCTTGAGAGTTGTGGGGGACCACAGGGTGACACAGACTGACCATCTGTAACAGAGTCAAGGGAGTCGAGGGCCGGAAACCCAATGCCATCTTCGCAAGTCTATCGAATGAAGGTCAGGTATGGAAAAGAGTTCGGTGAAGGCAAATGGCAGATACGGAGTTTTTAAGTTCTGAAACAGTGCTTTTCCATCATAGAAAAGCCAGAATGTATAAAGAAGGGATTTTTAAAAATATTTATCTTCCCTTCACACCAATGTACCTCATTATTTTCTTCCTGCTTATCTAACTATATCAGCTTAGAGACGAAGGGCCGAGGCCCTCAGCTGGCTGTGTACATGTGAAATATGGGGAATTCATTGTCCATGGGTCCTTTCCCAATGCCACAGGGACCGTCGTGGTTTGACATTCACACCCAGCGGTAACTAATATGCCGTAAGGTGGCAGATGCCAATCTTCAGAAAAGTTGGTGAGTTGGTGTTATGGGTTGAATCCTGCCCAGCTGAGCACACACATGACATGTTAGTCCCCACCCTCAGGACCTCAGAATGTGACCTTATTTGGAAACAGGGTCTTTGTAGATTTAACCAAGTTAAGGTGCCTGAGCTGAAGTCCGACTCTTAACCAACTGAGCCAGCAGCCGCCCCAGGCAGATTTTTCTAAATGAAGCCCTCCCTCTTAGACCCATCTTGTCCTCCGACCATATCCTTGCAGCTTGGAGTAAATGCAATTAGATCAAGCACAGTAGCTATGGGAAACCCTGGATTTTAAAGTACACCAGCTATATGGCCCTGGGCGGATTCCCCATATGCTCACCCCCTCAGTTTGCTCAGGTATAAAATGGGAGAATAGCAGCAATCTCATGGAACTGCGGAGAGGTTGAACCGAATGAGGTATGTAACGTGGGTCAGAGCATCCGTCCCCCAGTAAAGCCATAAACGCAGAGCCTGGCACAGAGTCCGTTTGGTTACTGCCCTTCTCTTACTTTATCAAGAAGGTCGATACTTCTGATGATTGGGATGAGGTTCTCTCTCTGGTAATTCAGAATCTTCTTACATACAAACACCAGTGGCTATATGCAAACCCATGCACTTCCTTCGCGGTTAGATCTCTCTCCCTTAAACTTCCCTGCGGATTCGGTTTCCAATTGTGTTCTCCACACAGTGCAGATTGCTTTTGCTGTACACCGAGAGAATTGGGGACATACTTTACGATTTTAAGATAATGCCATTGCTTATCATATTCAAAGATGGAAGCTATCATAGCAATGTCTTTAAATGAAACCCACCTTAATAAAATAGTAGGGGTGGGTAGAGGGTTCTTGAGGAGAAAGTGAGATTTCAGTTGAAATAATCAACATCTCTGCTTAGAGTGCTCTTCTTGGAGTGGTTTTCTCCCATGACTGTGTCCTGTTCACTGTACCCAGAAATTATAGCCCCAGTTTTTGGGCACATGTGTTTTTGACGGCCCTGAAGCAGTTCCAATAGGCACCCATGTTGAGAAACCCTCCTCCGGAAAATACTTGATCACAGATACGTAATAAGAATTCTTACCATCTTCAAGGTGCAGCTGGCAGAAAGTCTTCTAGAATTCTCCAAGGCTTATCACAGCTTTGCAACATGTGGACGAGACCATTAGCATTCCGTCCAGTTCTCAGCCATGGGAACAGAGTCCCAGAGAAATGAAAACTCTTTCCCGAGTTCACACAGTTAGGAAGCAGTGAGGTTAAAACCCAGACCCCATGTGTCTGCCCATCAAGTCTTCTGAGGAGAGGACGGCTTCCACTGTTCTGCCCGTTCCTCTTGAGGACAGCGCAGCCTGGTCCTGAGCGTTTGAGTTCTGCAGCTGCCTCTGATGATAAGCCAGGTCACCGATTTCTTAGAGGCAACATCATGGTACAAAAAATAAAATAAAAAATTTAAGTCTACTTATTTTGAGAGAGTGAGAGTGGGATAGGGACAGAGAGAAAGAGAGAGAGAGGATCAGAAGCAGGTTCCACACCATCACTATGGATCCCAGTGTGGGGCTCCATCTCACAAACTACAAGATCACCACCTGAGCCAAAATCTAGAGTCAAATGCTCAACCAACTGAGCCACCAGCAAACCTCTGTGTTACATTTTTTAATCCAGAAGCCAGTGACATTTGTCATAGAGAGGACAGCTGAGTCCCTTCACATTCTGCTCTGAAAATTCTGATGCCGAGGCCAGGCTGTTCATTGCTCAGAACCACAGAATAGAGGGGTGGATAATCAGTAAGAATGAGGGAGAAGGCCGGCCCTCTTGGCTGAGAGATTTGAGAGGACCGAATTACTAAGTCACACTTTGTGCACAGCAGCCGGGACCCATCCATTCAGATGGGCCCTCTCCCGATTCTACATGTGCTCTGATTCCCCAGCCTTTGAGAATGCCATCTCCCCACTGATCCCTTTCTCCTGAGAAGCTCTTAACTTTCCTTGCAGGAGTGTAAGTTTAACTTCAGCAAGCAGATGGCGGTTCCTGTTATTGCTGTGTTTTGCTGTGTTGTATTTTGTTTTGTTTTAAGGCCAGCGGTCTTCTCCAGAATGGCTCTTTTCACTCTGTAACCTGAAGTCAATTGACCTGGCATCGCCCCACAACAGGGTTAATCTCTCTAGGCCAGGACTGTGTTGTCCTCACCTAGGCATCCCATGGTCTGGATTCAAGAATGATGTCTGGCAGACAGTAGGCACATGACTTTAAAAAAATGAATAAATAATAAATTGATGGGAAGTTTGGTTCTTCTGAGCTAGGCCTCGGGATTCCATGATCCAAGGTATGCCTTCTGGTTCTCCAACTTTATTAAAAATCAAAACTCCTTGGGGGACCCAAGTGGCTCAGTTGGTTAAGCAGTAGACTCTTGATTTCAGCTCAGGTCATGATCTCGCAGTTTGTGAGACTGAGCCCCACATTGGGCTCCACACTGATAGTGCAGAGCCTACTTCTGATTTTCTCTGTCTCTCTCTCTCTCTCCTTCTCTCTGCCCTTCCCCTGCTCATGCTTACTCTCTCTCAAAATAAGAAACTTAAAAAAAATTTTTTTAAAGTACATAAATAAATAAAAATAGAAATAGAAACACCAGTGTCATGTGTGGAGTGATCTGCTGTCAGCCCATGGTTTGTTTGACGGAGCCCCGGCTGATGGGAATGTGTCTTCCTCTGCCCCATTAAGAGGATTCCCCCCTCCCCAACCCCAGTAATTACAGGGTAAATGACTTGTTAAATCCGGAGACCTCACAATACATGCAGTTCATATTCCTTGGGCGGTTTATCGCACTTTCGAGTAGTACATATTTTATGGAGAAGGGAGAGCTCTCCAATTAATAGTAATTGTGATCGAAGTGGTGTAATGATCGTCTCCAGCCTCATTCTGCAGGAGGAGACTGGAAGGCCCATCTTAATTGCCACAAAGAGCTATGTCTATCTGCAGCAGTGTATAAATAATAAACTAGGGGAAGGGAGGGCCCTGCAATTCTTACGTTCGTAGAGGAGGTACGGATATTTATGTAGTGCTGATTGCTAAAAATCCTCTCCAAGTAATTATTAGTAAAAGTGGAATGTCTACATTTGTAAGGGAATTTTAATTAAAGGGAAGGTGACTCTCATTATGGAGAAGAAGCAGCGTTAGGGGATTAAAATGCAGGTCCAGGACCAGAGTGTCCAGGTCTGATTGGCTCTCCCTGCTGCCTCTTGGACAACTGCAGGAAGCTCAATCCCTCTGGGTTCAATTTCCCCGAGTTTTTAAAGTCGGGGAAATAAAGCAGTTATAAGTGCTTGAAGTTCCATTGGATAAACACGACTTACACTTGGAGGCTTCTTATCAGATCTGGCTCAGAATTGTCTGACACGGAGATGAGATCCAACTCTCCTAAGCATCTTCATCTATAACGTGTTAACATCACCATTTTTAAGGCTTTATGTGGCATAAATGAGACCAAGTATGCAGGAGGATCTGCAAGCATTTCTGGTATATTGCTGGCTTTCATAATACTCGGCAAACAGCTTCTGTCTGTTCGTCCCATTTCCTTTGGTGTAACTAATTGGGCCCTCATGATTCAGAAATAAGGAGGGCATTCCTTGTTCTTGACCCCCAAGCTACTCACCATTTAGAGCTGAATGAGATATTCTCGAATCATGATCTCTCTTCATTTCCACAGTGAATATAGTGATTCTTCACCTTTTTGCGGGGTGGAGGTGGGAGCAGACCTAGGTTCCTTTAGGGACCTGATACAGGCCATGCAATCTCTTCCAGAAAATTACACGTTTTGTTTCTTTAGGAACCCTATGGCGACCATCAGTGTACCTTCATTTAAAGCCTTGTAACTCAGAGGGCCGGACTAAGGAGATTTCCAGAGCCGGGTGCAGGAAATGGAGAAGTAAATGATCCCAGGTGACTTGGGAGCCCCGGGAGTGATGAGCAGACTCCCTCTTCCCCTGTAGGAAGAGAAGTTAATTTCACACTGGGCCCATCCCTGTCTCTACATGCCAGAGAGGAAGCCCTTATATTCCGGACATGCCTCCATCAACAGATGGTCAGGGGTGCTCGTTCGGCCTGTGGGAAGCCCTGTTTAGTCCCTACTCCCAACCATCCCGACTGCGCACAGCCACAGACAATCAAGAAATAACAACAGTGAAGGGGAACTGGCCTTTGGAAAGGAGAAATGAGATTCAAATAGAAAAGTTAATGTACAAGGAAGTAGATTGAACAGAGGAAACAGATAAGTTGAAATTTATCTAATATCCCTTGGCTGATTCAGCGGGGCACCATAACGTTAATACAAGGACAACTTATTGTTAAAACTTTGAGTTCTTGGAAATAAAACTTGCAGCTCATTAAGGGGATGACTGGCAGAAATAACACAATGAAAGGTCAGATCGGCAAACCTGAGCAGGGGATGGCAAACTTTTTCTTAAAGGGCCAGATAGTCAATGGATTCTGTTTCATGGGTCACAGAGCCTCTGTTGCAACTATTCAGCTCTGCTCTTGTATCTTGAAAACATCCATAGACAACCCATATTGGATGGGCATGGCTGTGCTCCAATAACATTGTGCTGGCGAACACTGGAGCTTGAATTTCATGTAATTTTCATGTCATGAAAGCTTCTTCTTTTGATTTTTCTCTAACCATTTAAAAACGATAAAGCCATTATTAGCTCATGAGCTGTACAAAAGTGTGGGTGATGGGTTCTTTTGGGCCTGTAGGCCATAGTTAGTTGACCCCAACACAGAAGATGAACAAAGATGGGGACATTCTGAGGGAGGTAGTGAAAATGGAAGACAGATTTAGCTGAATTTGTTTTCTCACTGAAATTAAAAATGTATATCGCCTCCATGTTGTAGCTCATCCATTTACCCATCTGTTCCTTCTGGGGCACGACCCCATTAACTGGCACGTGAAGAGAGGGAATTAACATTGAATCAGTCACTGTTAACAGGTTAGGAGATTGGTTATTTTTATATCTCACCTTCCTACAAGGTAAGCGTGATTTCAATGTCCAAGATGAGGCCCCTGATACAGAAGGGGCAAAGTAACTCAATTAAGAGCCACAGAATTATAAGTAATGCTAGGAACTGAGTGCAGTCCTGTAGGCTCCCAGAGCCTCTTCGTACTCTGTTTCAACATGTGACAGTTTTAACCATTCTAGACCTGGTTCTGGGCTCAGTACTTTCTATATTGTATCTCATCATCTCAATGTAACTGAAAAAATCAGAAATTAAGAGCAAATTTCAATACTGTACAGTTGCTAAATGGTAGAACCAGGAGTCAGAATTAGCTATCTAAACTTGCAACGGCAAAGACCAACCCACTAATCTTAGAAAGTAATTTAAAAATTTTGTTTAATGTTTGTTTGTTTGTTTATTTATTTATTTATTTCTAGGAGCTAGAGAGAGAGACAGCATGAGCAGGGGAGGGTCAGAGAGAGAGGGAGATACAGACTCTGAAATAGGCTCCAGGCTCCGAGCTGGCAGTCAGCACAGAGCCCGACTCGGGGCTTGAACCCATGAACTGCGAGATCATGACCTAAGTGAAAGTCGGACGCTTAACCGACTAAGCCACCCAGGCGCCCCTAATGTTTATTTATTTTTGAGAGGGAGAGACAGAGTAAGAGCAGGGGAGGGACAGGGAGAGGGGGAGACACAGAATCCATAGAAAGCTCCAGGCTCAGAGCTGTCAGCACAGAGCCCAATGCGGGCTTGAGCTCACGGACTGCGAGATCATGACTGAGCTGAAGGTGGTCGCTTAACCAACTGAGCCACCCAGGTGCCCCCCCCTCCCCCAGAAAGTAATTTAATGACATAGATGTTTTTTTAAATTCTATAGAAATTTGACTCACAAGGCCTTAAAACGGGTAGGAACACCTTAGATAAATGTAGCACTCTTTAATTGACTTGTATTTATGCCTTTTCTTGTTTCCTGTTCTCTCTCTCCTCTGGAACGCATGCTTTGCAGGGAAAGGATTTTCCTCTGAGTTGCTGCTATGTCCCCAGGCTTTAGGATGGTGTCTGGTTCATACATAGATGCTTAAAATAATTGTAAAATCACTGAGTGAGTTAAGGAATGAGTAAATGGATGAGTGAGTGAATTTTCTCAGTATTACACTATGAGTAGATATTGGTACAGGGATGCCTGTGTGTCCACATCTCATTCACAACCCTCAACTCCTGCTAAGAAACATCGAAGGAAGTGTGAAGAATTACCAGCAGTCAGGAATCAATGAGAAATGAAGAGGAGGGTAGGCCTCTCTGGGTTTATAGGGAAGCTCTGTGAAAAGAGCACACAATTGATGAAAACCCAGGGTCTGCTCTCCTGGACATATCTGATTGCAAAGAGGAGTACTTAGGCCCATGATCAAGACACAGCAATGGTATTTTCTAGACCACATCATGTTTTCTTAATGTATTTTAAGCAAAGCGACTCCTATAAGAAGCCCTTCATAAATATTTGCTGTAGGAATAGTGCGAGGGCACAGTGGTGGTTTGTTGATGTGGCGAAGGAAGAAGACTTAGGAAAGCTGTCTTAGTAAAGCATTCAGAGGGGAAAGAAGGGAGAAGGAAGGAAGGGAAAGGGGGAGAGAGAAAGAGACCATCAATTTCAGCTGGTGGATACGTATACCAGTAAGAATACGGAAGCAGCCAGGGAAATGTCTGGTTTCTGAGACTTTTTTTGGCATTCCTATTCTTGTCAAAAAGGGAGTATACTCATGAAATTTGTTTCGAACTTCTATAGTTCGGAGCTAGAAGAAGCTAGAAGGTTCTGGAAAGCCTGCAGAGGAAGCTGATGGAGTGCTCTGGGAAGATGAACTGGCAGTCACATATAAAAGAGAATCTATTCGGTCCTATCAGAGAGCAGAGCTCCCTGCAGTCACTGCAGCTCCTGTGACTTCCTGTGGTCCTGCACAGGGATTTGTGCCGTCACTGGGGGTGCAGGGCTGTCATGGTGGAGGGACAGGCAACTCTCGACAGCACCCATGCCGACTCTTCCAGCCATCGTGGGCACATACACATTCACATATGACCACGTGCACAGCACACGCTCTGACACACGTACTCTGTCTTGCACACGCACACATACACTCGCCCTGAATACTCACATTCACACACGGTCACGTGCACAGCACACACTCTGATGCACATATCTCTCACACATACATGCTCACCCTGTATACTCCTACAGACTGACCCACAGTCACATGCACAGCACACTCACACACGTGTGCACTCCCCCTACGTACTCCCTTTCACACACCTCGTGCACATGCACACACGTAGTCACACACACACTCCTGTGTGCACTCTCACATGCACGCGCCCTCACAGTGACCCACGTGCTCATGCATACTCACAGTACACATACAGCCTCACATGTGCACTCAGTCACACTTGAATGCACAAAAACTCATGTCGGCACACAGTGCACTCTCCTACATACACGGACACACACAGTCAAAGTCACACATGCAGTCAATCACACCTGCATGCGCCCACCCACACACACTCCACACACATGAACACACATGTGCATCTGAACATGCTATTTACCCTCCAACCTCCGGAATCATTTTGCTCTCCCACACGCAATCGGTGAGACTTGCTCCCTGAACATAGAGCACGTATCGCTCGCAGAAGGGTTCCTGATGGCGTCCGCAAGTCATTCTGGCTGTCAGACCTCCTTCAGGTCGTTTCCTCACTCCTAGAAAAATCGTGAAGAACCAGGTCAGGCAAATTCACTAAAAGCTGGAGAGAGTCCAGGGAAGGGCCCTCTCGCTGCTTAATAACGTGGCCATTATGCTGCTATTATTCTCTCCGCTTTTGTATTATTCAGAAATCCATACATTGTGTTTGCCTTTTGTGTCCAGCTTCCAACAAGCCTCCCTTTGTCCCCATCACAAAGGCCAATAAACTCTGTGGCAAATAAGTTTCAGGGGCTCCTGGATATGATGACTAATTGTAATGCAGTCTATATCCTCGAGACTATAAACTGATATGAGAAGACAGTGGCAGAGAGGGAGCCCATTGAGATGAGAGAGTCCCCTGGTAACCCCGCGGGGGCCGCCGTGGGCAACAAGGAGGCTATTGATGGCGGCAGCCCCAACGCAGAGCCTGGCGGAGGGGGAGCGGGGTGGCCGGACCGCAGCACTGGGCTCCAATGCAGCTTTTGTTTGCCCGGGCAGTGAAAACTGGCACATTAGAATTAGTTCTGTTTAGATTGCCCAGAACCTTGTGGAAGGAGAGGAAAGAGAGAGCGAGGCTCTCCCAGCCCCCTTCCCAGCCCGGTGTGTTAAATGAGCCCTGTTGTGCCCTAGCTCCTTGGATGTGCCCACACACGACTCGTGCTAAACTGTGTGGATATAATGAGGTGGCGGTGTGCAAGCCCACCTTCCTTCTGCACACTAAGAAATATTGCTTCCCCTGGCTTCCCTCCACCGTGTGACTGGGGGTGCGAGTGGGGGCTGGTCTCGGGCACCTGCCTACCTATGATGAGATGGGTCTTTGGGTCTACCCAAACCTCCAATGCTGAATTTCTGAGGGACATCTGACTGTCCACGGCAAATAGAGCTTGGTTATTCATTTGACAAATATGTACCGGGCGCCTCTTGAGTGATTCCAGAGTGGGACAGGCACTGGCCCTGCCTAATCTCTCCCCCCCCTCCACTTTTAAAACAACAGTGTTGATTTGATTTCTCATTTTCTTTTTTTAATGTTAATTTATTTATTTTTGAGAGAGAGTGTGTGTGAGCATGAGTGGGGGAGGGGCAGAGAGAGAGGGAGACATAGAATCTGAAGCAGGTTCCAGGCTCCAAGCTGTCCGCACAGAGCCTGACGTGGGGCTCAAACCCACAAACTGCAAGATTGTGACCTGAGCTGAAGTCAGACACTTTAACCAACTGAGCCACCAGGTGCCCCAAAAGTGTATCTATTTTAAATGAACACTTTTACTAGCCTTACTGGTTATAAAACTGTAACTGGGTATGTTTAGGATCAGCTTATAATTTGCCCTCTTAAAAGATATAATTGCCCTGCCCTCTTGAAGTGGACGTTCTACTGGGAGAGAAATCATACACCTGAAGACAGGTAATGGTAGGTGTTCAGAAAGCAAGCTTGGGGTGGGACAAGTGGACAGTGGGAATGCCCTTGCTCATGTGGAGCCCTAGAAGGCCTCCTCGCAGGGGTGACTTTGAACTCAGACCCCTGGGATGAGAAGCATTCTGAGCCAGCAAGCCTAGTGAGAGCATTAGGAGGAGGGAAGGCTCTACGAGCCTGACTGTTCAGGGGATGGAGAGAATGTGGCTGAGCCACAGCACTGGAGAGAGGGGAGCAGAGGGAGGTGAGCATGAGGCCGAGTCAGCTGAGAGGTGAACTGTCCCTCTGGACTCAGGTTGACAGATGTACCTAGGTCTGAATTCTAGTTCCACCATCCACTACTTCTTATCTTGTGCCCATGAATGAGTTGCTTAAGGTCCCCGAGCTTTACTTTGCCCATCTCTAAAATGGAAAACAATTGTACCTTTCTAATAGAGTTGACAGAAGAAGTCCATGAAGACCCTACTATAGTTCCTGGGATATGTTCTCCATGAAATCATCTAATACTGTCATTTAATCGGTAGAGCTATTATTAATAGTAAAGATGGTATCATGTACAATGTTGCCTGGCTTACATTTTCTTCTCAAGCCAGACAAAGTGTTCCATAGAGCAGAAATCCACTGAGTTAGAGTGGCCTTCCTAAGCACCCAGTACTTTCCAAACCCAATCTCTGGTGCTAAATATAAAGAAATGACAAAAGATTAAGAGAAGCCACAGACTAACAGGAAAAGTAGGCAAAAATGTCAGAAAATTTAATCAAACATGAGAGGCGATGTGCCAGATGGTGGGGAACGCCACAGGAGGCACCAATCTGGTCAGAGAGGAGCAAGAACACTCCCTGGAGCAGGTGATAGCTGCCTGGAGCAGGAATGTTCTAGTGGGCATGAATCAGGCAAAGAGGGCAGACATTGCAGACCCCAGGTCCAACATGGCCAAAGGCAGGGAGATGTGGGTGCCTTTGGCTTTGCTGTGAACTCCCTGGCAACATGGACAGCTCAACTATGGCAAGCAGAGATAGAGGCAGTGACAGGAAGTGAGCCAGCAGGTGTCCTATCTAGGAAGCCCATCTTTAAAGCCACAATGCAGAAGAGAGAGAGGGGGCTCTGCAGACAGTTTTGTTCACCCTTGCCTGACCCAGAGTTTGGTTATAAGAAATAATAAACTTCCTTGGGTCGCCTGGGTGGCTCAGTCTGTTAAGCATCTGACTCTTAATCTCAGCGTAGGTCTTGATCTTGGGGTCATGAGTTCAGTCTGCACCCAGCATGGAGCCCACTTTATTGATGATGCTGATGATGATGATGATGATGATGATGATGATGATGATGATAAACAACTTCCCTCTTTGCTGAAGCCAGTTCAAACCTGGGTTTTTCTCATTTACCACCAAAAGCACCCTCCTCCAGTGCCAGGGTAAATAGAAGGCTTCGCAGGGCAAGACAACATACTCCCTGAGCTCAAGGGTGACCACTCAGGGCTGCGGAGCTCTTGGCTGGCGTTCTAAGGAACCATCAACCAGCTAGTCCAATTTTCAGAACTTAATTACACAGAATAATCTGTCAAATGGATGGGTACAGTGTATGATTCTCTTTTTGGCATTTAAAAATCATATTAAGCATCTCTCTCCCAGATTATTATAATTTGTAACTGGTCTCCAGGGCATCAAACCTTGCCCACCTGCCCCCCTCCCCACCGCCCACCTTCTGCATCTGTATATTAGCCAAATGAATATTGTAATATTCAAATCAAGCCATGCAGCTCTCCCTTTCTCCCAAATGATCCCAAGAGAAAGGATAGAGGTTTTCTTATGGGTTATAAGGCGCTTCAGACTCTGTGCTCTTGACTTCTGAACCTCTGTCCCCCCAGGCTCCCAGTCACACTGAAATTATTTCCAATTTCTGGAACATGCCGTGCTGTCATGTCCAAATCCTCAAATGCAGTGTCAACCACAGTGGAGCTTCTACTTGGAAACCTCATCTGGCCCTCATCCCCTCCTTCACTTACCCGTTCCCTGCTTTGAAGGTCTCTCCTTAGACGCCACTCTTCCACTGGGGAGTCAGGATCAGCAACTCTTTCTCCAGATGCTTGAAAAACTATATCCTTTGCATTCTGTGTGTCAAAGACGCTAATGGCCACCCAGCTATGTCCTCTTTCCCTGGGATCACAGCTAGCCTAAATTTCCCAGCCTCCTTAGGAATTTGGCGGGCCATGTGCTGGAGTTCTGGCTGACAGACAAAGTGGTAAGTGTCAGGAATACAGCAGGAAACAGAAGGTAGACCCCATCATCATCCTTTTCGATTCTAGTAAGGGAAGACAGTCAATAACAAGGAATTAAATAAGTTAACTTTTTTTAATGGTTACTTATGTTTGAGAGAGACAGACAGAGTATGAATGGGGGAGGGGCAGAGAGTGGTGGAGACCCGGAATCCAAAGCAGGCTCCAGGCACCAAGCTGTCAGCAGTGATGCGGGGCTTGAACTCACGAACCATGAGATCATGACCTGAGCTGAAGTCGGATGCTTAACTGACTGAGCCACCCAGGCATCCCAGGAATCAAGTTAAGTTAATCTCAGGTAATAATATGTGCTGTGAGGAAACACGGAGTGATGGGTTACAAGTCAAGGAGGGGCAGAGAACAGGGGGGAGCCCTCAGCTGAGGTGGCCAGAGAAACCGTCTCTGGAGAGAGGACAGGGTTCGACGCTTGGATGGTAAGGGGACAACCTTGTGCGGATGTAGGGCAGAGTTCTCTGTGCCGCATACTGACCTTGTGTGTGAGGAGTGGTAAGGTACATGTCCTCCATGTGCTCCCACAGACATCTGATTAACTGGTCCGGGCGGAATCCCGGGTAGTTTATATTTGATTGTTCATTTGATTCTAATGTACAGTTACAATTATAATGCCCCTGGGACTGAGAAGCTAGATGGCAAGAGTGCAGGATGATGGGAGATCAGTGCCAGAGGTCAGAGGTCAGAGGTGAGCAGACACAAGTTCACAGGAGGTCAAGTTAAGGAATCTGAGTTTTATTTTGATTACAGTGGCAAGTCATCAGAGTAATGTTTTGGGTACTCAGATTGGATTTACACTTTTTTAAAATATCCTGTCTGTGGGGTGCCTGGGTGGCTCAGTTGGTTAAGCGTCTGACTTAGGCTCAGGTCACGATCTCACGGTTGGTGAGTTCGAGCCCCGCGTCAGGCTCTGTGCTGTCAGCGCGGAGCCTGCTTCAGATCCTCTGTCTCCCTCTCTCTGCCTCTCCCCTGCTCGTGTTCTCTCTCTCCCTCTCTCAAAAATAAATAAACATTAAAAATTTGTTTAAGTTATATTTAAAATATCCTGTCTGTGGAAACGAGAGAGGGAAGACACTATTGCAGGGCAGAATCCAGGACCATGGGAGGCAGTGACCCAGAGTGGGGGAGGAAAGATGTTGCAAAAAACTGCACTCCAGATATATTCTGGATATAGAACCATCATAGGGGGACAGCAAAAGGAAACATGGAAATTAAAGGTGACTCAGGATTTGGGGTCCAGCAACAGGGTGGACTAGACATGCCATGGACCCAGAAGCCATTACCAAAGGAACAGTTTGGAGTGGATGGAATTAAGAGTCCTGTTTTAAACACATAAGGTTAGGGATTCCTAGTATATGTCCGCAGGAAGAAGTCAGGGCAGAGTTAGGTGGGCACCCATGGAGTTCGAAGGAGAAGACAGGGTTGGAGATGTAAGTAAGAGAAGCATCTGACTGGGGTGATTTCAGAAGTGAGCAGTCAACTGTGTCAAATGAAGCTAAGCCATTGACTAAAAGGAATTCAAATAATTGAACACTGAGCTTGGCAAGATGGTGACCTTATTAGCTATTGAGGTGATATGGAAAGAATGGTGGTTGAAGAAGAGGAGAGCAGGGGCCTAGGGGATTCTGGAGGAAGTTTAATGCTAACAGAGGCAGAGACATAAGGCTGTGGCTGAAGGGCATTGTGGAAAGTCTTTTATCATTCAGTTCAAGATGGGCCATAAATGAATGGATGAATATGTGAATGAATGAATGAATGAATGAGTGAGTGAATGAGTGAATGAGCCAACTGTTGAAGCCTTTCGGTGAAGCCAAAGCTGACTGCTTAAAGCTGTGTACACCACACAAACAGTCCTCCAGCTTTGTGGGCTCCACACAATGAATTGTTTGGCATTGGCTTATCAAAGACACAGTTCATTTCTCAAATGCCCTCATGGAAAAACAGCCATAAATTTTCCTTTCGGTATTGGGGATATGTCCAGGTGTTTCCTGAATGATCCAGGTGGATCTATGAAAGGACTTCCCAGGGAGGCCTGGTACTTTCCTTGCCTAGCGGGCCAGGTCCTGAGAAATCCCATTGTAGTAATTAGACCTGGGTTCTAGTTTTGAGTCTACAAATACAAACAAACTGTGGCTCATGTAAATGGCTTTTAGGAATAAAATCAGACTTGGTGTCTGTGTTCTTTCCAACAGCTTGCCTTA
Source organism: Proteles cristata cristata (assembly GCA_017311185.1). NCBI lineage: Eukaryota > Metazoa > Chordata > Mammalia > Carnivora > Hyaenidae > Proteles > Proteles cristata. The sequence goes on along the minus strand of JAESUZ010004903.1, from coordinate 574,121 downwards.
CTTTTCCCCCCATCATTTTCTTCTTGCTTGAGAAGGAAAAGAAAATGAAACTTAAAGAAAAAACAATTCAAATCAACACACACAAAACACCCAACTTTTTTTTCTTTTTTTAACTTAGCCCAAAGCAGATGGTATCAAATCAAGTGCCCTATCCTGCAATCTATTATTTCGGTGTGGTACTGAGCGTTTCACTCCCCTGTGCCTGAATAATGTTCTTTGAACGCCGCCTCATCAATAAACCGAAGTTTCACAGACCTAGAATAATGAATAACAATTAGAGGCATTTAAAAAGTAATATTTTTCCCTGCAGTTTGAAAATTGATTTATGAATTTGGGGATCCTCCAATTTCATCAAATAAGTGGTTTCTTCAATTAAGTTCTTTTGCCAGTAGGAGAAAAGCCCCCTGAAGGCTGGCAAGCTTGTAGAAGTTTCTTGCCAGTTTATTGATTTTGATAGAAAAGACATTTTTGACACTTAACAAAATTTGCCTACGTGCGTGAAGAAAATCTGGAGTCCTTTTCACCTAGACAATTACTACGTGGAAACTGTTTGTCAAACACTTTGGATTCTCATCACCTGATCCCAGTTCTCTCAAGAGAATTTTTCTAAGCAATTGGGTTGGAAGGTTTTATATCTTGAAAAGCTGTGAGAGAATATAGAATGTATCTCTCATTATTAGAAAGAAGTAGATGATTGATAAATATGTGATAGATTGATAGAGGCTAGAGATAGATAGATAGATAGATAGATAGATAGATAGATAGATAGATAGGTGGCTAGATGGACAAGATAGATGCTGTTGAGTATTGAGAGAAAACATCATGTTTTGGGATCTCTGATTCTTGGCATAAGAAATAAGATTAACTCTGTCTCAAAGTTCTTTTCTTTCCCTTCCCCACATTTTCCACCATTAAGAAGTGACTTCCTTTTATGGTCCCTCTGTCTTGTATATTATCATATCTCATGGCTGCAAATGAATTAGCAAGCAACACATGCCTTCTTGCAAGGTTAAATACATAAGAAGAATGGAAATGTGGTCAGATTTGGGTCCTCATATCTTTCAAAACTGGGCCAAAACATCCCCTCTGGAAGATTTCCTTGATTAATTTTGACAAATTTGAGCCATTTCATCACCACTCCTGTCCTCTGATCTTTTAGCCCAAAAGAGAATTCATCCAACAAATACTTACTGGGTGTATACAATGTTCTAAGAACTGAAATGGGCCTTAAGGCTACAAAAATGGACAAGATAGTGTACCACTCAGTATAATTGGCAACCTAGACTCTAATACCGTAGAGAATAGTTAGACTAATAAAAAGTTAAATGTCTAACTCTGTCACTTTTCACTTGTTATTTTCATGACGTAGAAATGAACTTGTTTAAGTAGGCTCACTTATAAAAACAGAGGACTTTTGTTTCTTTTAATTTGGTCTAGAAGTTTCTTCTCTGATATTATATCCACATCATGCTTCTTAACTGCCTTGACTCTTTTCAGTCGGTGGTGACACTGACATGTCATCATGACATGTCAAGCATGTTGTAGAGACTAGCAACTGCCAAGGAGCATATGCTGTCTGAGCTAATTTCTTATTCTTCAGCGGATTGAGCTTTGACATAGAGTCTCTGGCCCTGCTGGGCTGTATGTGCCAAAGGAGGCCACAGGATTGATCTTTGTGCCTTGGCCAAGACCCGACCTAAAATATTATGTAAATAGGACTGTTGTATCCCAAAGAAGCAAAACATTTCAACATCTAAAAGTCAATCATGTTCCTTGGAACTCTCCGCTTCTACCTTAATTGGCTTGGTTAATTCTTCTAAATTCATGATTTCAATTTCCGTGCTTCTGTTTACCCTTTCAAGGCTGTATTTCTGAATATTTCTAGTCCCACCTTCAAGCTGTTATAGCAATCTGGATGTCAGGATATATGCCCTCAACAACTCCTCTTGGGTATTCTTCAAGCATTAAAAATTTAAAATCAGAAGAAGTAGCTCATCTGGTATCTGGAGGCCAGTGGATCCGGGTTCCAACTCTAGCCTGGATGTTTACACCTGTGGTTTAATAAGAGCGTTCCTGATTTAATTAGTTTAGGGAGAGGCTGGAGATCTGCTTCTTTACATGATTCCTAGATGACTCCTAACACAGTGGATCCCACTTTGCCTGCTTTAAACATCTCCGTGCAGCCTGCATCCCACATCAGAACCTTTGGAAGTGAGATTCAAACACCAGTAATTTTTAAAGCTCTTGAGAGATTCAACTATACAATCACAATGGAGAACCAGTGCCCTAGCCCTGCCAGGTACTAGTTGTGTAATCTTGGTGAGTGGTTTGACTTGACTAACCCTCAGTCTACTAATCTTTAAATTGGCTATGATCATCATGCCTGTTTTAGAGAGTGTTATAAGGATTATATGAGATGATTTATGTAAAGTACTTCACAATGTTAGGCACAGAGTAAATGGTCCATAAATACAACTATCATCATCTTAGTCAGCTCAGGCTGTCATAACAAAATACCAGAGACCGGTGGCTTAAACAACAGAAATTTATTTTCTCACAGTTCTGGAGGCTGGAAGTTCAAGGTCACAGTTGGGTTCTGGTGAGAGCTCCCTTCCTGGATTACAGACAGGCCCCTTCTCGCTCTGTCCTCACATGGTGGAGATTGCTTTCCCTTTCTCTTCTTAAAAGGCCACCATCCTATAGAATTACAGCCCAACCCTATTGACCTCACTTAACCTTAATCACCTCTTAAAGGCCCTATCTCCAGATAGTCACATGGTGGGGGGCAGAGGTTAGGGATTTAACATATGAATTCTGGGGGGGACATAGTTCAGCTCAGAGCAATCAGCATCATCAATATCCATTTCCAAAACTTTATTGCGGGAGCAACTAACTATACTGTCCCAGGTTGCCCAAGGGGTTCCCGGTTTCAATGCTTCAAGTCCTAAATCCCTGGAAGCGCCTGCTGCAGTCCTACCAAATCCATCCAACATAAAGACCACACTAGAATCCTTAGCCAGCTTGGAGTCCTCTTCACATCTGCTTTTTGCCTTGATCAGTCACCAAATCCAACACTTTTTCACTGCTGCCTCCATGGGTTAAGTCCTCATTATCTCCCCCTGGAGTGTTTCAGGGCCCTCTAGTTTAGTTTCCCCTCACTGTAAACCCAAACTGGGAACTTGTTAAAACACAAATGGCTGCCTCTCTGTCCCTTCCATTTTCTGATTGTGAGCATTGGGGTTGAGGCCTGAGAATATGCATTTCTAACAGTTGGTGCTGCTGTTTTGGGGTCCACAGCTTTTGGGTTCAGAACTGAGTGGCTGGGTGGCTCTCACTCTGCATATCCAGAGCCACTGGGGAGATGGAGCACGCTGGAGATTCCAGAAGCATGCGGGTCATGCGGCAGCAACACATTCCCATCCAGGGGCCCTTTGAAAGTGCAGAATTCCACGTCAGCAGGAAAGACCTGGCACCAGACTAGTGTATTGTCAAGTGACTTGCCCAGCTGGGACCTCTCTTTATCCCGTCCTCATTCCTGTTCAGAACAGTTACTCCTCATTTAAAATGCTGAGTCAGTCACTCTTAATAGGTGATTTGGTCCAATTGTGATTGGACCGTATTGTCATTCATCACGTTCAAGACCTCAACATGTTCTACACTCCTTACCAGCCCAGGGGAGAATGGATGTATGCAAACAATTAGGAGATTGCTTCCCCTGAAAATCTTCATCTCGTCTAAATGTGCATTTTAAAAAGTATATTTTAGAGAGAGACAGATGGAGAACACAAGCAGGGGAGAAGGGTAAAGGGAGAGAGAGAGAGAGAGACAGAGAGAGAATCTTAAGCAGGCTCCATGCTCAGTGCAGAGCCCAACACGAGGCTTGATCCCACGACCCTGGGATAATGACCTGAGCCAAAATCAAGAATTGGGCATTCAATGAACTGAGCCACCCAGACCCCCCCAAATATGCTTATTCATACATACATTCAACTTGGATTAATTCTGGATTCTCTTTATTCAGTCATTAATTAATCCATTCATTTAATAAGTATGTATTGTGCCTGCTGTGGGCCAGCATTAAAAATACAGTGATGAAGACATTCAGAACCTGTTCCAGATCCCATGAGGTTTAGAGTTTAGGGAAGTTCCTTGATGTCTGAAACGTGACCAGAAACTCAGCTGCCCTGTTTCTGCTATTCTCTCCTATACAAAAAGCAAAGCATTTTCTCCTCTGCTCTTGAGCCTCAGCAAAAACAACCTGACCAACTCCCAGAGTTTCTACGTACTGCTGTGTTCTTAACATACAGACACACACACACTCTCACATGCATACATCTTCTGTGCCGCCCATATTCATCATCACTTCTTTGGAGAAGTTCACTTCCATCAGCTGATTGTCTTAGTAATGATTACTGCTTAACAAGCTGCCCCCAAACCTCTCCTCTTAAAACAGTATATGTTATTTCAGCGTTCCTCTGGAATAGGAATCTGGTGTAGCTCACTTAGCTGGGTCCTCTGGTTCATGGTATCTAACCTGGCTGCAGTCAAGGTGTCAGCCGAGCGTCTGTAGGCTCATCTGAGGTCTCAGTTAGGCAAGTATCTGGGTCAAAGCTTCTTTGTTTGCTGTGGGCAGCATTTGGTTCACCAGGGGATATTGGGCTGAGCACCTCAGTTCTCCTCTGACTGTTGACTGTAGGTCACACTGTGTTCCTTCTCCCGTGGGCCTCTCCCACCTGGCAGCTTGCTTCATCAAGAAGGTGGTGGTCTGCCAGCAGGACAGAAGTCATAGTCTTTTGTGATGTAGTCACAGGAGAGACATCTCGGCACTTTTGCCATATTTTGTTAATCCAGTCCACATGCAAGGGGAGAAAGGTGTGAGTACCGGGGACAGGGATCCTTGAAGGCCACACTGGATGCCTGCCTGCCATCCCCACAGAGTAGGTGAGGCCCCTTTCTTCTATGCTTTTATAACACCCCATACTTAATGGTGATAAGCCCTGTGATGATTAATCTTATGCATCAACTTGACTAGGCCACGGCGCTCAGATATTTGGGCAAACACCAGTCTAAATGTCACTGTGAAGATTTATTTAGATGAGATTAATATTTGAATCAGTAGACTTTGAATAAAGCATATAACCTTCTATCATGTAGGTGAGCCGTTTGCAATCATTTGAAGACCTTAGGAGAAAAAAGACTGAGGTTCCCCAAGGAAGAGGGAATTCACCTTCCAGACAGCCTTTGCACACAGGCTGCAGCTTCTGCTCTTCACTGGGTCTCCAGCCTGTCGGTCTTCCCTGCACATGTTGGATTTACCAGCCCCACAATCCTGAGAGCCAATTCCTTAAAGTAAATCTCTCTCTCTTTCTCCCTCCCTCTCCTTCTTTCTCTCTCTCTCTCTCTCTCTCTCTCTCTCACACACACACACACACACACACACACACACACACACACACACACAATTGATTCTGTTTCCCTGGAGAACTGTGACTAATACCAGCCCCTATTTTTATTGAATCAGTTAGTTATATATATGACAATTGTCTTCCCCACAAGCCTCTATTTTCTGTGAGCCTATCACTATGTCTTCTTCACAGCTAGACAGTGAGTCCCTTTGGCCAATAGTGGATCTGACTCTAAAAATATACTCAGCAACCATGTAGATTTCAACACATGGGTATAATCTACAACATTCACTAAATACTTAAAATCCTACTACATGGCACCCATTTTGTACCAGTTAATTCTGCCATAAGTCATGCATTATATTTTAGCCATATATGTAGGTACAGACTCTTAGAATTCTCAAAGAAAAGAGGTGAATAAGGCTTGCCCTAGAAAAAAATCACTGATGACGCAGGGAAATGGCGGCACACACCTGAAACATAGGTATTCCATCCATATGTGGGACATTAGCCCATGTTGTTACTTCTTTGAAAACCTAAGGCTTGAGAGTAGATTCTCCTTATAATAAATGGACTTATAATTTACTTTCTAAGAGAGGAGCATGGAAATCAGTTGGAATTAACTTGGGAGATGTAATTTGATGAGAGCTGGCTCATTGCTACTGTGGCTCTGAACTGTCCTGATGAATCAGCAAACTGCTGGGTGATTCAGCACATCCCTCATGATGGGCATAGAGATCCCTTTCCAAGTGAAACCCTTGTCTCAATTGCTACTTTTACAAAGCTTTCTCCATGACAAAGACTCATAACGTATAATAGGGCCAGAACAGGAGAGTTCAAACACCAGATGTATTTATCCCCCACTATACTTTAACGCCGGCATGTGTGAAATTTGCAGCTCTCAGGCCTAATGTGGGTTGTAGGGTATGGGATTGAGTCTCTGGGCCACAGAATTACACACTAGGCAGGGTTATTAGTGGCTTACTTAGTGAGATAACATCAACTAGAGAATACTTCCTAGGATCCATTCCCACTGATAAGAGCTTATCAGTGCACGTATTGATTGGAGATTTATCTGTACCATCTGTGGCTCTGGAAACTAATAATTTGGGCCGGTGTTTCCTCCAATGGTGAAATACTGAGAAGTACCATTTGGATATGTAGGAAGCTCGCACTGATAACTTCCTGTACCCAGGCCAGTATTGCAAAATGTTTTGTGGGGTAATTTCTGGACTTCTGGCCTGCGCTGAGAGTATGCAGGGACAACATGTCCCAGAATCAGAAGAGGTGATTTCTTAGCTCAGAGAATCACATGGTCTGTAGTTAGGGGAAGTTCGGAGAAGGTAGAACTCACAGATCTAGCACAAAAAGAGCCCAAAATGTGAACATTTAGCCATATGCATCTGGCCAAAGTTCTGTTGATGGCTTGAGAGTTTCTGGGGGCATTCATCTGGACAGGGAGGCTCTAGAACCTTCTACAAGGACATTCAGTGTTCCGTGCAGACATTCCATGAACTGAATAGACAAGAGCCCTTTAGATGGCTGAGTTGGGTGCCACAAAGATGAGGTTAAAGGGAATGGAGATTAACCAGTGATTATGATATTTGACAAATGCCTTAGCTTGTCAAAAGCCTGTGAATGAACCAAATGAGGAAATGTGAGCCCAGCATTGATGGGATGTATTTTTAGACATTCTAGGCTACAGCTTGGAATTTCTCATAGAGGATCAAAGTAGTGAGATGTAGGACAAAGTAAATACTAATATTAACAGTAACACTAAAATTGCTTTCAATTTATTAAGAACCTATGGTAGGGTCCAGGCTTGTACAAGCTACTTTGTGTGTGTGTCATGTACCCAAACTGACAGCATGCCAATCAAGCATTAATTAGTCTTTCCATTTTAAAGATAAACAAACTGAGGTGCCTGTGTGGCACAGTTGGTTTAGTGTCCAACTCTTGGTTTTGGCTCAAATCATGATCTCACAGTACATGAGTTCAAACCCCGCATCAGGCTCTGTGCTGACAATGCAGGAGTGCTTGGGATTCTCTCTCTCCCTCTCTTTCTGTGCCCCTCCCTCTTTCTCTCCCCCTCAAAATAAATAAACTTAAAAGAAAGTGATTCAGATATTTTTAAAAATAAATAAAAAATAAAGATAAGCAAACGAGTGTCCAGAGAAGTTAAGACACTTTCTCAGAATTAAGTACCTAGTAAGTGGTGAAGCTGGGATTGAACTCAGTTATGTTTGGTGTCAAAGTTCAAACTCTGTCATGCCATTGAGCCATAGAATGTTCTGAAGACAATGGCATTATTTCTTTCATTCATTGAGCTTTGATAAGGATTCCTAAACATCATTTTTGTCAGAGACTTAACTGCCTTTCGGTTTGAGTATTCTAGGAACAGGAAGCTCACTACTTCTCAAGGTAGCCCAATTGAATATTCTGGAGGACAGATGGAACTTTTCAAAATTCTTCCTCATTTTGATCCACAAATTTACATACACAGTGTGTGTGTGTGTGTGTGTGTGTGTGTGTGTGTGTGTGTGTGTGTGTCTTTCTAACAGCTTTCTATCCTGCAGTGACCATCAGAGAGAATCTTTGGAGAGTTTCAAAGAATACAAATATACATACCTTAGGAGTCCAGATATCTGTTCTGTGAAAAATGATCCTGATGGGATTCTGAATCATATCCCTACTTAAGAACTTTTTTATACTAGTGGGTTGGCGAACAATGGCCAATAGGCCAAATCTGGTTGGTTTTTTCCTTCCTTCCTTCCTGCCTGCCTTCCTTCCTTCCTTCCTTCCTTCCTATCATCTATCTATCTATCTATCCTTTCTTTTTTTATCAACTCTGTTTTTGTAAATAAAGTTTTATTGGCCCATAGCCATGCCTACTTATTTATGTATTATCTTTGGCTGCTTTTAAGCTACTATGGACAGAGTTGAGCAGTCCTAACAGACACCGTCTGGCCCACAAAACCAAAAATATTTACTATTTGGCCCTCTACAGAACAAGCTTGCTGCATTTTGTTCTGAAACGTTTTAGTGCTCAGGAAAAAAATCACCTGGAGGAATTATTAAAATGTCAAAGTGCTGGGGACGAGCTCTCCATGCATTTGGAAGAGCCTGTAAGAGATTCTAAGGCAGGAAAGAACTTGGCTTAGTCATGGGGAAAAGAGGTATGCAGTGGTGCTTGATCAAAGAGGACAAAGGACGGGAGGTGCCCACTATGCGTCACACAGGACCTGATGAGCTGGGGAAGATGTCTGGTCTGCACTGCACTTACTAAAACAAATGAAGGATTTAAAGTAAGGAAAGCAATACAAACACATTCATGTTGTAAGAGAATCGCACCAGTTGCATGCAGCAGGGAGAACAGGGAGGAGGAGGAAAGGCCGCAGGATGACCAGCGGAGACTGCTCTGTAGCCTGGCTGAATAGTAATGGTGACTAAGACAAGGCTGTCCCAAGCCATATATCCTGGCAAGAAGTCCAACTGAGACTAATGGAAATAATGGAGAAATAAAGTCTGGACAACAAGGAAATCTTCATGAAAGATGATGGAATTGAGAAAGGGCTTAAAAGATGGCTGGAATGTGGAGACCCAAGAAAAATCAAGTGGTTTCTTTCTCTCTTACCACATTCTAATTTAGGAAGTGGTCTTAAAAAAATATAGTAAGTAGGCAGTAATTCTTTATAAAAATTCTTGAATTGGTATTTCCTTTTCTTTGCCAAATTGCCAACAGCATATTAGAGTTACACTCGTGCATAGTTTTACATTCTTTCTCCAGCCCACTGAATCTTGCTGTATGAGTGTGCCATTTTGAAGGTTTCATATTAATCCATCTTTAATAACAATTACAAATGGAATGTTTACTTTGCTTGATAATATTTATAGTTCTTCTCGTTGGCTAGATTTGTATTCTTTGTTAAAAACCTCTTATTACTTGCACTGTTGAACTTTTGAGCATTATTATTGTTTCTTGTTGTGTTCTAAAGTGTGTTACATTTCATACTACGGACCAGGGTTATGTGCATATGAGCTATGTGAACACACACACACATATACATGGTAGGAAAACAGACTTTTTTTCTGATAAAATTAATAGGGATACTAATCTATATGCAACACCATCAACTTGATTCAAATAAAGTATATAGATACCATTCCTGACCCTTCTGGAGCTTAACTCTGTGTTGGAATATGGGACATTCATGACCAAAGACTCAGTTTCACTTGGGGTGCTTGGATGGCTCAGTCAGTTAGGTGTCCAACTCTTGATTTTGGCTCAAGTCATGATCTTACAGATCATGGATCAAGCCCTGTGTTGGGCTCTGCACTACAAGTGCAGAGCCTGCTTGGGATTTTCTCTCTCCCTCTCTCCCTGCCCCTCCCCCATGCTCTCACTCTCTCAAAATAAATAAATAAAATTTTAAAAAAATCAGTTACACTTCTTTTGCTATTTCTCTTCTTCTCCATTGACTCGGATAAGTAACACCATCTTTAACGGTTTGATCCATATGTTCAGTGGATTGCCGAGTAGGATACATTAATGTTCTGTGGAAAGGAAATGTGGTCTGTGATATCATGGAGTCCCATGAGTGAAGTATTTCAAGGAGGGTGAGAGGTATCCTACATGATGTTTTATTGATATTTCTCATCAAGAAACTTTGGAAGAAATTCGGTATTCATAGCGTAGCACCCAAAGGGTAATCCGTGCAGGGAGGAAGAGAAATGAAACAGTGGGGACAGTAGGTAAACTATTTCATGGGTGCTACTGACCTGGCTGGGCTCCGGGAAACTCACTGTTGAACGTGGCCCTGCTTTGGAATGGGTGGAGGCTGCTCAGAGCCCCTCTTGGCAGCCATGGTGAGAAAGGAAAGGAAGGTTGAGGAAGGCCACATTGAAGGTACTCATTCTGTGTGAGAAAATGGTGACTGGAAATAGCTTTTGTCCTGGCCAAAGGACGCACCAGAAGACATTGGGCGAGTGTCACAGTTATGGCCAGGAAACATCTGGCTTAGGCAGGAAACGGATGGAATTTGAACATAGGCACATCTGTGGTGATGGTAGGATGGGATCCAAAAATACGAAGAAATTTTAACTTTTGGGAGAGGAGATATAAATGAAGAAAAATAAGAAAAGAAAACTATCCAATTACCTGTGTTCTCTCTTTTTTTTCCTTCTGCTTTGTAGCAAACAGCCTTATTTTTAAAATTTTGCTTGGAAGAGGTTTGCATCAGGTGTATTATGAACACTGAGATAGAATGCTCAAGAGAATACATTTCCGAGGAAAGGCCAAAGAAAGAAGACAACCAAAGTCTTCTGGAAGAGTTATCTCAAATTTCGTTTCTGCGAAACTATTATCAGGGTCCCCTTGGGAGGTGGCAGATTAGATGACTAATTAACATATGGCCTGTGGTTATACTTGATGGCTACTTTCCAGTAGGAAGGAAAACATTTTTCTCAAAATATTTTAAAGATTGCTGAGTCAGATAAGAGACTTTAAAAAAGGATTAAACAATTCAAAATCAGAGAAGCAAAATGGAGATTAGCGAATTGGTGATTTGGGCACTTGCAAGTACCTGGGAATCAGGGAGATATCAGGGAGGTATCACAGGCAATTTAATAAGTGAGGAGCCAGAAGCGCCCATCTGGGGAGGTTTGTGTCTCCTACCAATTGGATTCATCCCTGACTGTTCATCCCTCTGCTCTCCCTCCCCTGCCTTCCCCCCTCAAACTGTATTAGGCTTCATGCATTCATTTAGGAGTGGCTAAGGGGTGGGGTGAGGAAGAAATAAAATGAAGAAGGAATCAAAGAAGACAATAAAGAGAAGGCATTAAATATGCAGAAATAGGAATCCTTTGGTAGCTTGGAGCCTTTGAAAGTTTCATTTGTGAATTTTCCCCAAGGCCCACAAAGCTCAAAATGTCCACCATTAGGTAAAAGCAATCCAATGGCCGGTGGAACAATGGTTGGGAAATGCACATGAAATTGACCCAAATAAAACGTTACAGCCAGAATAGAAGAGGAGAGAGAGCACTGAGACAGGAGCATTTTCAACTGTGAACTCTAAGGAATGGAGTGAAGGCGGTTTTCAGGACGCTCTTAGCAACAAGCATGTTTCTGGATCAATGTCTCAGAGAGTTTGACTTGGTTTTCGTTGGAGGTGATGGAGGCTGTCATAGGTGACTTGAGAGCATTTTAAATCCTTGAGGACAGCGTTTTTCTGTTTCTAATCTAAATGCTCATACCTCGAGGACTTAACTCACTGCCTGAAGGACAACAAAAAGTGCTACATAAAAATGTGTCGGACTGAGTACTCCTCTTAGAGACTTGTTCACTGTTCCATAAATACTTGGATCTGTATGTCTGTGGAATGAGCACCAAAGGGAATCGCCTAACCTGGTGTCACCTCCTTTTAGCTCTAGATCCTTCTTCCATAAAATGGAGATATCAGACCTACCTGGCAAACCTCTTAGGAAGGAGAAATAAGGCTGGGGTGACACCTAATGTGGGCAAAACAGCACCAATTCTCAGCCTTTTTTTTTTTTTCCAATCTCGCTTAGTTTGGGATCTTCTAGAAAAGCTGAAGGGTCTTCTGATGCAGAATCAGCTTGATTTGTGTGGGAAAAGCCAAACGTGAGGCAATGGGTGTGGGCCAAATCATCCACAGTCAAATCCATCTGTCCCTTTTCACTGGGGCTGCATCCTGTGAGTAAGGTGGCCTGGGGGCTGGGGAGGATGCTTGGAGGGGACAGGTGCCAAAGAGACCAATAATTCTGTCAGGGGGTTGAGGAGATACAATGGGGCCCAAGAGCGCAGAGCCAACTGCAGGCCTCCCTCAGAACAAGGGTGACCATACGATCACCTGCCTTGCTTGTTCTGTGGATTTTCCTCACCAGGCCCTGGAATCTTTATTTATTTATTTATTTATTTATTTATTTATTTATTTATTTATTTATTTCATTTTTGTTGGTTGGTTGGTTAGTTGACTGGTTGTTTTACTAAGTTAGACATGGGAAACCTGGTTAAGGCAGCACTGCATGAAAGGCTCGCCTTGACCCGGCCTGCCTGTCTGGGCACCAAAATCCTGTCTGGGCTTTTTCGGAGTCCCTGTAGCAGCGTGGTTAACCACCCAGGCTCGGGAATCAGGCTGACCCGGTCAACATTTCCGCTCCTCCACTACTGGGTGGAGTGTCTGGGCGTGGCCAGTCATAACCAGTTTCATGGAGCCAGTGATGGGATGCATTTCCATGGTCAAGTATACTGGTTTCCCCTTCTCTGCCCTTCCTCTGAAGGAGGCTTTCAAGGCATTAAGGTTTCACACTGGATTCAAATCCTGGCTCCTGCACTTAATTTGCTGAGTGACCTTGGGAAAAAAAAATCCCTTAATCTCTGTAGGTCTCAGTTTTCTCAAAGAGAACTAATATTACCTGTTGGAGGATTAAAAGAGATATAATTTGTTAAACACCTTGCAGGGTTTTTGTCACATGACAAACTTTCAGTAAGTGCCAGCTATCAACATTGTTCTCTTGGCTGGGAACACCTTCCCCAAGGTATACACATAGCTAGGTCACTTCCTTTGGGGCTTTCACTCAAAAGCAACTCTTTTTGAGGGAGGTCTTTGTGCTTGCTTATAAAACACTGAAGTTCACCCTTGCCTCAGCCTTTCTCCACCCTTTCCTCTGCTTTATTTTTCTCTATGGTGCTTTTGACAATCTCAGACGAATCCTATCTATCTATCTATCTATCTATCTATCTATCTATCTATCTATCTATCTATCTACCTATCTATCCATCCATCCATCCATCCATCCATCCATCCATCCATCCAATCAACCAACCATCCATCTTACTATCTAGCTCTTCATCCATCCATTTATCCATCTTGCTGGCTAGTTATATTCATCTTGTGTCTTCCATATAGGATATACGTTTAAATAGGGTAAGCATGTTCATCTGTTGTTATTTTTCTACTGCTGTATCCACAGCACCTAGAACAATAAAGAGTATAAATAAATATTTATGGAGACTCAATAAATATTGAATGGCTTAATGAATATTATTATTGTTGTTATTCTTTGAATTGAGGCTATAGGATAGCAGTATAATACTTCATTCAAAGTTATTTTAGGCATTAACCTGAGGGCTAGCTATAATAACTCCCATCTATTAACATCCATATTTTTAGAGTAATTATATATATTTCACACATTGGGAGCAGTGATGTAGCTAACACAGTGGTGTGCCATTAGACTCACCTTCAGGACTAAAACATGCAGGCACTTATTTGTCCAGTTGCCAGGAGCATTGCCTCTTTGGGAATCACCATTGGATGGTATGAGTTGCCTTATCCTAGGCCCCAACTCCTGCCTAAAGGTAATTCACATCAAGTGACTTGTAGATACATTGTTATAAATGGCTGACCAACTTGTCGGAATTCAAGACCACTCTAAAGAGTAGTCCCAGAGAGGTTGGTTGAAGCCCCCATTCATTACTACTGTGTTCCAGACCCACTTCTCCCTTTGCCTGGTCCTGCTTCCTTCATTACCAATGCCGTGTTGATCCCGAGAGCTTTCCCTAATAAGATTTCTGCATATAAATTTCCATCTCAGATTCTGCTTCCCACTGACCTGCAGTGGTGGTGGAAATTTCTATTCTTTGCAGGTGCAAATGCCGAAACTTTGCAGCCTATACAAGCCCCATCATATGATTTCTCACAAATAGTGCTTCTTTCCAATGTGATGCAGATAATGTTTTACCTGTGATTAGCTTGCTTTTTCTCATCCAGTGAACAAATGCTGAGTGTCTGCTATGTGTGCAGCAGTGTGCTAGGCTTGCTAAATGGGAAGTTAGATCTATCTCTTGGTTCTCCACCATGATCTCCATTTTGTTATGACTGGAAAGGTTATATTCCATTCCCTTCCCCAGGTTGGGAAGAGTTACTTATTGGCTGTGACTTGAGTTAAAAATGTATTTCTCCATTAAGCATAATTGTCTAGTCCATACTTCTTTCTGTATGGACTTCCTCAGATCAGCTCAAGAGTGTGCTTCTGTCTATTGTACACCTATATCATCAAACTTGAAAATAAGTTGGGTTATTCTATATGTCTGTTCCCTCATGTGTCTTGGAGATTTGTCCATGTTCATTCATGCAGGTCTCCCTCATTCTGTTGTAAGACACACTAGTAAGGCTGCGTAGTTTTCATTCACCCATTGACTCATTGAATCATTCAACAAATATTATCAAGTGCTTCCAAAACCGGTCATCAGCTCTGACAAGACCAATGATTTCTGTACCTTCAAGGAGATAAGATTCTAGTGGGCAAATCAGAAAACAAACAACAACACAGATAGAAAAATGAGACCTTTTCAGAAAGGAGGAAATGGGAAGAAATAGGATAAGATGATGGACAGTGAGAAGAAAAGCCTGAAAGACCTCTCCCAAACTGGCCATCAGAGAAGATCTCTCAGGAAGGGACACTAAAGTTGAGTCCGGAGAGCTGAAACAAGGCAGACACAGAAAAACGATGGTGGTAGGCTCTGTGAGCACAAGTAGAGTATATGCCAGTGAGAGCAGACAGGAGTGACTGGGTCTTCTTCCAGGACCAAATAAGAGCCAGCATGCTTGGGCTCAGAGACTGTAAGTGTGATTATGAATTGAGGGGGATGGGTCTAAAATATAGCCTACCCTCTGACAGAAGCATCTCATGGGACATGTTTTTTTTTATTTATTATTCATTCAAAAATGTTTATTAAGCATTGACTATGTTTAAAAGATAAAAGAGGAAGCAGAGTTAACACCACATCTGCCCTCATTGAGTTTATGGCCAATAGAGGAGACAGAAACTTTAAAAAAATCATTTCACTAGCAAAATAGATATTTGGCAACCTAATGCTGTTTGAGTATTACATTTGCAGGCTGTAAAGTCTAACCCCTTAACATAATTCTTTCCCACTAAAGCAGTGAATGGTCATACTTCATAAAAATTAATAATGTCATCTGCAGGAGCTCATCGGTCTTGGAATTTATTTTAACCACATGCCTAATTCTCATTAATCACTGTTACACATCATTTGTTAGATGTTGTCTCTGGAAGTTCCCACTCAGCCCATGCTACAGTCCTAAATACAGTGTTTTCCTTCCCTAGTTAAGTTCTAGAAAAATGGCTTCTCTGCCAGTGTCAATGATCACATGGTATTCAGAAATTCTCATTTAACTTAGGCTCCTCAGCCATGTGTCTAATGAATAAGGTCTTATTTCAATTTCTGTTTTAACATTTGATCTTTGTTATACTATAACCATTGAAAAGGGTTTAGCAATCGATCTGCTTTCTATTTTCCCTCAATTCCATTACTAGCATTGTCCTTTAGGGACATCATGCTGGCAATACCATCATGTTGCCTGGTGCTCCCACCTGCCTGAGTGGTAGTAGATAAGCTTATTTGGCAGAGACAACAGAGGGTAGAAAGCATGGGGCTTCAGAGTCAGGGCTTTCTGCATTTGAAATCTTCTCTTGTGTAGAATAGACACATGGCCTTGGGCAAAGGCCAGCTACTACAAGAGCCTTACATTCCTGATTTGCAGAATAGACATTAGGGCCAGGATTATGGTAAGTTGAGTGAGATATTTGCTTCAGGTGTACAATTTAAGGGGGCACAAAAGAATCTCTGTAGTCAAGATAAAAAAAAATCTTGATGCAGTAGTTTATAAAGCTCCAAATTAATGCTAAAAATACATAATGGGGAAAAAAAATCAGAATTTTAAATAAAGACAGGACCTGACAGGATCAGGATTAGGTTGAGGTGAGAGAAACTGAGTGTGGGGTGCCCCCTTCAATTTTGTACCTAGAGCTTATGCCTCCCTCATTCCCCCTGGCCCTGATCATAATTGCATTACATGATAAATCTGTTATGAAAACACATTTTGATAATTGATGTAAAGAATCTTACACAGTGACTTTTACCCACTTTTAAGATATTTCTCTCCCCCACTTCCCACCTTTGGCATCTTAATCCACCTCTCCAGGATGATGCAAGATAGACCAAAGTGAGCATTCAACTCATTGGGTGTTTATCAGTGTTGTGTACAACTCATCAACCTCCTAAGCCCTAGGACATTGGTCTAGCCAACTGTGAGATGCTTCTAAGTGCTTTTCTTTCATATGGATCTTTTCCCCCCTCTCTCAATACAATATTGGCAGCATATTTATTTACTCTCTGCAACAAAACCACTGCAGTCCTAGGCTGGGACACTCTCTGGCTCCATGAGACTTACCCAGACATCGTTTAGATCTATGACTTGAAACTTTTCCCATCAGCCTCCCTCCCTTGTACAAACCAAGGCATCGTGCACACTCATCACCTCAAATCCTGTGCCAAGTTCTTGCTTTATGTGCACAATTTCAGATCCATTGGCCATTTGGGCAGGGGGCCTAATATGAACTCCTAAGTATCTTCTTGGCACCAGTTCCCTAGTGCTGTTGCCAACCTCATCTTCCCCCACAGTTTTCTCTGTACTCACTAGTGTGGAAGATGAGGGTTTTCTAAGCTCCCAAGAGTCTGCTCATGCTCCTTCACCATCACATAGCATTCTCAAACCTATGGATTCTTCCTATAGCCCCTGACCTACTGACATGCGATGACCTTAACTTGGGGGTGCAAAGAGCTGACCAAACCTGCCACTTGGGCAGGTTGGAGTGTCAGATGGACATGATTGTATTTCACAGGGACATGCCCTTAAAGGACAATGTTAGTAATGGCACTCAGAGAAAACAGAAAACCTATCATGGCTAAACACTTTTCAAAGGAAAAGCTCAAAAGTTAGAACCAACAGCAAATGTTAAAGTAGGAATTGGAAGAAGACTCACTGCACTTGACAGATGTCTGAGGAACCTACTGAGTTAAATAAAAATTTCTGGATATCAAGCAGTCATTGGCATCTTCAGAGAAGCCATTTTTCTCTAGAACATACTCAAGGAAGGAGGAAAGGAAAACATCTTGTTTAGGACACTACCATCGTATGAATAACTTCCAGATGATAACTTCCAGAGACAAATCTAATAATCTAAGAGTGTGGTTAAACTAAATTCAAAGACCAATGAGTTCCTATTGGTGATATTTGTTTATTTTTACCTGGATCCAGGTTATTACCACAGCACTTGATTTCCCTTCTTAACACTGTGGGATGTCTTTTGCATCATTTACTTAACTGCTTGTTCAGAATCATGCCACCATGAGTTCCCCAGCCCCATGGAGGAGTCTGCTACTTGGGTCAGAAAGGCAGAGCGAGATGATCATTGACCTTGAAGTAAGACTGTCCTCATTTCAAGCCTGTCTTTTATAGTGCAGTGACTTCATGAAAGCCCCTTCTGAGCTTTATTGTTCAAGCAAGTCAAGTGCAAGAAAATGTCTACCCATTTATATTGATTATATATATATTCCATGCAAAGTTTCCATTTTAACCTAAAGTCTTCAGAGATCCATTGATTCAAACAACAGATCCAAAGTGAGAAGCTGTAATGACACAGGCACAGCCCCTGCCCCCCTCAGAAGGACAGGGGCTAAAAGACAGTGCGAGTGGAGATACAGCAAAGGCCCAGAATGGGAACCCAGTCTGGGAAGGGGTTGGGGGAAAAGAATGCTCTTCAGAGGAGGTGCCACCTGAACTGGCTTAGGGATTAGTGGTTGGCAGAAGGGAATGATAGTGTAAGGATGAAGATGTGGATTCAATTGCATTGTGTTTCTTCTGTTGCCACCTAGGGACCATAAATCACTGGGGCTGGCAGCCCCTTCGCAATCATCAATTTGAATCCTTTGTTCCTTTGTATTATTTGATTATTAGTTTTGTTCTTACTCAACATTACTTTGCTTCTTCCTCAAAGAAGGGTACTTTTGAAAGCATCGCCCACCATCTCAAGGAGTTTGCGTTTTGCAGAATGAGGGTAGCCATGGGATTCTGAGGACTTGACCCGAGGATGGCTTCATGGTATACACAGCTCAGGAAAAGGAACAAAGCCTTTGCGTGGGGACATTGGGTAAGAGTAGCTGTTTTAAGTCATAGCTTGGAGATAGCTGATCTGGGGTAGAACTTAGTTCTCAGATCTCAGACGTCACTTTTCTATCCACAGTGCTAGCTACATAGGAGCAAAGATGTGCTTCCACAGTTAGTGAGTCTCAATCTGGCTAATGATAAAATCCCTCAGATGCAGGGCACTTTTATTTAATATCAAATACTGCTGCATTGCAATTTATTGGGTCTCGTATCTATATTTCCAGATGATAAACTTCCTGAGGCCAGGTATGCAGGCTATTGTTAGGGACCAGCATAGAGGTCTGACACATGGTTATTTATACCACAAAGGATGATCCATCTACCTGCATCACATTTGTCTGTTTCATCTTAAAAATGCCAGTTTGTGAAACTCACCTTAGACCTACTGAATCAGAAATCTCCAGGCGTCAGAGAGGCCAGGAACCTTCATTTTAATAAAGTTCCTAAGTCTTATGTGTAATCAAAATAACCTCTTATCGTAGGGACTCAGCCATGGAGAGTGGGGACATAGCTGGCAGAATTGTGCCCCTTTGTTTTTTCAGAACTTTAGGATGTTTGGAAGATCCACCAGAGATTCAGGCAGGCAGAGCCGGAGGAGGAGTCCTTGGATGGGACACAGAATGCAAAGAGAAAAAGACAGAATCTGTCCACGTAGACCCGGTGTGATAATGAGACACAGGAAAATCTAGAAATTGTTGAGGGTTGAGTTAAATCAAGAGTCCTAATAGACGCCTGCTAGTATTTCCCAATGAAAAAATCTGTAGCCTGTGTCTGGCGAGCAAATTTGGGCAACAATTAGACTTCAGTGAAATCATTAAAACAGCCCCTCGGGGTTCAGCCTCCTCTGTCTCCTCCTTTGTGTCTGGCACTATGGCTGATTTGACAATAATCCCTACGTTAGTCCTAGTGAAGGAAGGTGCCTACTCTGTGTGGCTGCGCCAAATCCACTGTGAGCGGCTTTTGCATAAGTCATTTGGGGATGTGGGCAGATTGACAAGACCATAGCTCTGGAGAAGACCACCTGGAAGTGTGTGCGCATGTGCGTGTGCATGTGCGCGCACGTGTGTGTGTGTGTGATGCTGTATCTATTTTCAAGGACTGTGCCAATTAACAGGAAGCCTATGTTCTCAAGAATTCTGACATGCTTGACCCCAAGGCATTCTGGGACTTCAGTGACAACTGACTCTGACAGGAAATCAACTGAGGTTATACTGAAGCGCTGAGGGTTTGGTCCTCAAGTCAGACAGATGGAGTTTGAATCTCAGTACCACCATGATCTCTTGATCTTGTGCAAATTATGGGAATAAGAAGAGTAATACCAACCTCAAAGAGTTATGAAGATCAAATGAGAAAATCTATCCTTATAAAGGACTGGTTCCCTGCAAATGCCAGTAAATGTTAGGTTCATAGTCCCTCAGAATAATTCAGTTGTTTTGAGTCAGCCACCACATCTTCCTAATAAGCCTATCTAACCTCATCAATCCTATTTTATAATGTTTTAAGAGTCTCCCCATGTTGGTCAGGAAGGAGGAGGCTGAAGTATACCAAAATCCCAGTGGGCTGACCTAATACAGACTTATTTTGTTACTCATGGAAAGTCTGCTATAGGTCCAGGAAAGTCTCCAGCATAATTTACCTCCATGTGGTTACTCAGTGTTCATGGCTTTGCCTTCTCCAATGGAGGCTCTGAGGGTGTTCACTGGGAAGAGGGAGGTGGACAAGGAGGGGGAGAGAAGGGATTCAGGTCCACCTGTTGTTAATTTCAGCCTGGGAGTGACAGCCATCGCATGTGCCCGCAGTCTCTTGGCCAGAGCTGGAAACAGAGCTGCCCGTAAGTGCAAGAATGCCGAAATGAAGGGGAATGGATAGAATGGGAAATGGTCGGCACTTTCTCTGCCACCACCTCCTTCACTATTAGAATCAAAACACTGGTTTTTATCTTGCTCTCTCCCTGCTGCTGTATCTCCCACTGTTTTCCACATTGTGTTTGGAAATACCGGTGATTCTCGAAACGTGCCATGAACGCTCAGACATCCGTGCCTTTGCCATGATCTTCCTTCTAACTGGATGCCACCTCTCTGCTCATCCACCTAACAACTTCTGATGATTCAGAAGTCTCAATCCCTTGGAGAGGGTCTTTCAGGGGTGATGAACTTTTGTGAGGTGTTGAGGGATATCTCATCACTGTCGCGAAGCCACCCCACTGCTATTCCTCACTCCCACAGGTAGTGTTTGAGCCCAAAGTCTTCACTATCATTAGTTTTAAGTCATACTTCACAGTGACCTTAATAAAAATTTAAAGACCATATAACATACATTATCCTGTGGGTGTGTTAATTAGCCTTATATATGACATCATCTGGGCTCCTGGGATTTTTTATGGCTGTCATATATCTTGAAGGAAAGACTTAGCCATTCTCCACATAACTATGTGGAATTCTGTTTAGTTTGCCAGGCACTGCAAAGGAAATATATCCTCTGAAATATCACTATGTATTTTAATAGCAAAATAACTATAGAACAATATTTAGAGAATATTAGCCCTTTCAGATAAATCTGCAAATTTTCAAGTATTAATTTTTTATTATTAAAACTGACACATACTCAATTTCAGTCCATGTTTCATTGAGCCATTTTGGAAGATTTTAATATTTAGAAGACTTTCTATAGTTATATTTAAGCACAGCATTAAGCATACATATAATATTGTCAACTTCTACCTTTAATTCATCGTGCCAGATCCCTGCAAAAGTCTGTCAGTCTTCTGGCTGTTCACTTGGTATATAGAGCTGAATTTTCCAGTCCTCCCTTGTCATTTTGGCACTTTCTAACCATAGCCTTCACTCTTCAGACCCAAACTGAATTATTGAAAGGAAGGCAATACAATTGACCAGAGAGTTAGAACCTTCTATTTTCTTGAAAGTCACTCAAGTGGTATTTCAGATAGTTGGAATAGCGTCACCAGAGATGTGTGCATTTAAGAACTATAGATTTAGTGTACACTGTGTCCAAGGAATAGGGTCATGTAAAATTGAAAGATATGTCCAAGTTTTCATGTGGTTCATATCGGCTTGGCTTATTTTTCCGTTTTCATTGTTAAGTTCCTCAATGCAAAGAAAGAACCGTTTCTACCCTGTTAGCGCGGAGCTTCTTGTCGTACCTTGAGCATGTTAACTGTAATGATTTCCCCAGGGCATGTGGATAATTGAACTAACAAAATAAGTGGAGTCCTCCTCCTTTCCACTGAGACTTTCAACATATGGTCCTTATTACACAAAAGATGATACAAACAGAACACACAATTATATTCAAATGGGTTTCCAGGAATGTATGGAACCAGAGAATGTCACATATCATCCTTGAGGTTTACATGAGCGACACGGAGAATAGGTCTTTGGTATCTTTGTTTGAATCCCTGTTGGGTTGCCTGTTCCTTGATCGCAAATAATCTGACAGTTGGCGTTCATTTATTTAATTCTGCAAGTATTTATGAAGTGCTCACGTGTCTTGACCGATCTAAGTAAATACATTCTTAATTAACATTTCTACTTCGTAGGATCCATTCAAAGGAGTTAGAAGTGGTTTTCTAGTGGCGATGAGGACCTTGGCATGCATTCATCTCCTCCTACCTCTTTAGCCAATAGCACAAAATGGCAAGGAGCAAGCTGCCCAGGATGGGGTCTGGAGCCATGTTTACTAATCAGAAATCAGTCCAGGACTGCAAAAGGAAATGGCCCTCACAAGTAGCACCCTGCTTGAACCCCTCAGACTCCCCATCCTTTATACTATCCAGAGTACATATCTATCAAACTGACATAGCTGGCTGGCCCAGTGAACAGACAAGAGCAGGTGTTGAGATGACTTCATGTCTCGACGGCAATCCTGTCCTGCTCCAGTATATAAAATTCATTAAAACCATGCCTTTGTGATAAAATCAAGAAGTGTGAAGACTTCTTCTATAAAGTAGAGGGTGGCTTCTGGGCACAGAATACCAGAAAGCAGGCTTGATAAATCTGATTTTAAAATTCCAAGGAAAGGGGTGCCTGAATGTCTCAGTCAGTTGAGCATTCATCTCTTGATTTTGGCTCAGGTCATGATCCCAGGGTCGTGGAATCGAGCCCTGCATCCGATTCTACACTGAGTGTGGAGCCTGCTTAAGATTCTCTCTTTCTGTCTGTCTGTCTGTCTCTCTCATTCTCTCTCTCCCTCTGCCCCTTTCCCTCACTCATGCTCACTCTCTCTCTCTAAAATAAAATTCCAAGGAAAATACATTTATATATGCCATGAAACTATTGCCAGGGATGAGATATACTGCACTTCCTGTTTCTCGGGGGTGAGGAGGGAGATTGCCAAGTCATCTAAACAAAGCACTAGAACTTGTTAATGAATTAAACCCCATCGATTGGTGGAAGAAAAGGTTTAGATTCAAAGACTAGTAGAGAAGCCCCAAAAGGTAGAGAGCTCACAATAATTAGTTTGAACAGTTTTTGTTGTTTGCATTTTAGGTATCAGATCAATAAAGCAGCATTAATAATTAAAGACCAGGATAAATATACCAATTCCAGATTAGAACTTTGAGCTCTAAATTGCTTGTGCCCAAGCCTTTTTTTTTTTTTTTTTTTAAATAGGCTCTAATCCTTCCAGATGTACTGAAGGGCTATAAAGTGACTTCTTATGCTGTGGATTTGGTGAGAAATACGAAGTTCTTCTAGGTGAGAACTGTTGAGAGGTGACAGAGCAGGCATCTGGGCGGGGCCGCGACAGGAAGGGAGAGAGATGTCTCATTAAAAAGAGCTGTGTCTCTGTTGTACTGCTTCAAATTCAGCTTTGCACCTCCTAAAACAAAGGGCAGGAGTAGAGCTTTCTGCTCATGGGGGGCTAGCTGGAATGCTGCCATGAGAGCTCAGAGCTTAGAAGAGAAAGACGTGGCTGAGAAAGGACTGCTGGGCTCAAATTCTGTAGGGTATTGGATGGACGTTGGACATGCACTGAAAAGGTAACTCCTGGCAAGGAGAGCTGGCAGGGGCCGGGGGGCAATTAGGAAGTGGTACTTGACACTAGGAAAGTGTCGAACTCTCCCCAAGGCTGCGGGAGCAGAGAAGCAGAGATGGAACATGCACTTCACAAGTCTTTTGTCCAAGAAGATGTGCACTGATTTCAGTTCCGCAAACAGCCCTGTCCCCTGAGGGGAGAGGGCAGCAACCTCATCAGGTCAGTGTGCTTACCGACAGTCTCTGGTCATGAAGAGCCAGTTCTGTCTGCATCCACGTTTCCTGTGAAACCACAGGGATGGATTTCCGGAGGAGCTCTTCCCATCGGGAAGGAAGTTGACTATGTCCACATTGGTCTGGCCTCAGGCCAGGTACATCTCATACTTAAAAATAAAAGACACACCCACATCCACCACTACTTCATGTCCTTCCCATTCTTTCTGGCTCCCATTTTGTTGTTTAATTCTGCCATTGTCCAGTTTTGCTTTTTCTATGAACAACGTATAAGTTGTCTGCTACCCTAAACGTTAGGTCCACCACGCTGATTGCTTTTCAGTC
The DNA here is from genome assembly GCA_017311185.1 of Proteles cristata cristata. Classification (NCBI taxonomy): domain Eukaryota; kingdom Metazoa; phylum Chordata; class Mammalia; order Carnivora; family Hyaenidae; genus Proteles; species Proteles cristata. Next base: position 550,112 of record JAESUZ010004903.1, on the reverse strand, counting down.
ACTCAGAGATCACTTGATGCCTTTATTTCTCTCATTCTTCCCTCTCATCTCCTCTAAGATAATGGTCCCTAGTTTTGCTATGAAATCTGTACTCTTGGTTATTCTAATTATTTACTCCATTGAATTTGGCCACAGCTTGGGACGTTGATGTGGTTTTCTTGTATGGACGCATGGAATCTTCAAGTTGACAATACTTTGGAGATCATGGACACCAGTGTTTCCTAAAGATCATCTTGCCACACCTCTCCCCCCCTGCCCCCAGCATGATATCCACCCTTGCAGAAAGTTTCTATTGTACTATTGGAAGTGGTGCCTACCAATATCCTGTCTTGGACTGTCTCAGGGCTACAGATGTTATAACATATTGAACTTAGGATAATTAATGGTTCCCCTAATTACTTGACTGGCAAATCTATCTTCTCTTTATTTTTTCTCTAATAACTATGAATATCCTGTAACAATATTTTGTTGAGCACAATGGGGGATGGTGATGAACCTAACGTTTCTGTTCGGCGAAGCAATACCCTCTTCACCATTCCTGGTAGATCGTCATCTGTATATGTTTTGATGCCTCAAGAGATGTAGAGCTCACTGCCTCTCAAGGGAAACTCCTTTCATCACTAAAAATAATTGTAACTTGCATCCTCCACCAATATCGGCACCTTTGGTTTTAACTCTGGGGCTTCCTGTGGTTATGCGATATTTCCAGATGGTTCTCACACCTTTTTTCTGCCTTTATAGTTCTTTCTACTTGGTCTCTTTCATGCCTTGTGCCATCTTCCCTTTTCTTGATTAGACCCACTCTTTTTTTCTGAAACTCACCTATCCACATTTTTCTACACAGTTTTAGCATGTCCCAACACTCCTGAAAGTTTCAAAGGCAAGCAGCATTTCCTTCTTAATCACCCTGTATCTGAAATTCTTGAGTCCAAACAATGGAATTTGCTCATTTCTGCCACATTTTCAGATCCTGAGAAATCAATTTGGACTTTATCCATTGAATTGATTACCAAAGGGAGCCTCTCTTCCACTGCTGGCCATACCCTCTAGTGTTTCTTGCATAGAAATCCAAGTTCATTTGAAAAAGATGTGCATTTCAGACCGCTAGGAGGTCTATTAAATTATACCTTTTTATGCCCTACATGCGTGATCTTAGATAGTTGTTTAATGATATGCCATATTTATTTTTCCTTCCAGTTTATAGAATTTGCCGTTAGGAAACACACCTAGCACTATCTTTTCTGTTTGCTTGTTTTACTACATCCAAGGAATCTACCTCACTGTTATAAAATCTCTCATTTAGGTGTTCATTCTAGGAGCTTCCACATTCATAAACTGATTCCCACTCCACAAGTACTTAATTCACTCATCCATTTCCCCCTCTGCACAGTCCTGTTTCTTGGTGCTGAGTTGACCTTGAGATTTGCAGCTCTGAAAATGTCAGACAGGTTGTAGCCCGTCTATGTGAATCATGTACTGACCCATACTGATTACATGTTATCAAGGGTCAGGAAGCACTTGGCTAAATGTTTTACACGTGTTGTCTTATTTCCTCATTATAACTACCCTAAAGGAAAAGAATTATTTCCCCTACCTTAAAGGTAAAGAACACGAATTAAGCAGGTTAGGTAAACTCATCTGTGGTCACCTCATAGATGGGGACTAGAGTCAGGCTTGAACCAATCCAGCTCCATAGTGATTAGCTCTTAGCTGCTAAATTATGCTTCAGCTGTTGTGAGCCCAATGGCAGTTTTCTATGTTTTGGAGACTTAATTTCTTTTTATAATGGATCCTTTCCTTCCTCTCTCCCTCCCTTTCTTCCTTTCTTCTCTTCCTTCCTTCCTTCCTTCCTTCCTTCCTCCTTCTTTCTTCCTCTTCCTTCTTCCCATCCTTTCTCCCTTCTTTCTCTCTCTCTTTCTATCATTAATCCCTCCTCTCCTTTTCCCTCTTCCTTTCTTTCTCATCTTCACTCCATAGTTTCACTCCATTCTCCCTTCACCTTTCCTTTACTCCTCTTTTACCTACACATGAGCCTCTTCCAGCTTGGAGAAACCATGGTCTAGAATGAAAGTGCTTTGGAAATGGGCTTCAGGACACTTGGGTTCTTGTCTCAGCCATGCCAGTTGGCCCCAATCCTTGGCCCTTAACTCCTGCACTACCTTCCTAGAAGGAATTTGACAGGCCATGAGCATTTATTGTGTGCTGGTCACAGAGGGTACCAAAAACTAAAACATGGCTAATGTCTACTAACTTGTACTATTTGCCTAGTTCTGTGGCAACGAGTTTGTATGCCTTCTCCTCCCTTTCTTTATTTTTTTCAGCAATGATCCTACTAGGTAAAAGTGTTTCATTCGTACTTAACAAAGAAAATAAGCAATGGTCACAGAGGTTCCATATCCATATTTAGTAAATGGTGGGGCCAGGACACTAACCCAGGCTCAATGTCCCAAATTCCCATTCTGTGAGTCACCACACCAGTGTGAATTCCACAAAATTGGAGTATCAAGAGGTGTTGTGCAATAAAAAGGCCTCTTCAGTCCAATAAGTTTGGGACATTCTGGTTTAGGCACAATTCAATTAGATCACACTGATCGTAAGTGGCAGTTCATGATTCAAGATGAGAAACATATGACTCCACTGGCGTTCTCTACCCACAATCCTACACTGCCTCTTTGGAGGCTTTCTGGAGAAAACTCGAAAATACATTTGAGCTTAAAAGCATACCCATATTTAAGACTGTCTAGGACCAAGAGGCCTTCATAAGAATGCATAGTTATGCTAAAAGACATTGCGAATGTAAATGCCATGTGTCCGTATTTCTTCTAAGGATAATTCATAACCAAGAGGCGGGCGCGTGCTCCAGCGGTGACGACAACAGAACAATTCTTTACAACCGATTGCTGCCTTTTTAGTAATTAACATGCTCCATATGGACCGAAAGGTCATTTCTTCTCCCCTTTCTCTAACAGTCTTTAATATTTACCAAATAGTGTCGCATTGTTGGAAATGTCAAAGGCCTACAGCACAGGCGCGATTGCACACAGTGATTCACGATGACTTAGTTCATTAAGAAAATTACAACTCATTTATTTGGATGCTATATCTCTTCTGCTCTCAAAGAATTCTCTTTGATTAAAAAAGTGAATTATGTTGACTTGTTTCTGTGTCGTGGATGGCTTCTAATTAAAATAAAAGATAATGTGTCTTAGCGTTAAGTACGTATTTCCTTTTCAACGACCATTAGAACTTTCAGTGGAAAAGTTGTGATGGTGAAGACAAAGCAAATCAGAGCAGAGTTCTCTTTTCTTTCCCCAGTCACTCGCCTCTCATTGCATGGGGCCTCCATTAAATCTCTTCTCTAATCGCAGACCAGGAAGACCTCCTGGAAACCCACCTCTCTTTCTTCCCCACCACTAACCTGTGGCCAGAGCTGTGGATTTCACCTTTAGTACTTCATTTAAGTCTGTTCCTTCTCCCCACCTCCACGACAACTGTCCATGTCACTGTCCCCAACGTAATAGTCTCCCAGGTCACCTCCCTTCTTGTGGTGGCTTCCTGCATCCCACTCTGCCTAGTATCCAAAGAAATGTTTTTCAAACCGCCTGTGATAAAAGATAAGGTATTTTCCCCCATTGCACCACAGACCAACATTTCTTGTAAAATAGAAAGAAATGCAATAAAAATGTGCTTGGATGTTGCAGCATTCAAAATGCTGTGGAGGCTTTTAAATGACCATGCTCCATCTCTGTGGTCACCTTATGATGGTCTAGAAACAGACTTTGCAATCTGACACTCATCTGAGTCTCATGTTTTGAGTGTCACCGAACTAGAGAGATTTTTAAAATACATAAATAAGATCATAACCCTACCCCACCCCTGATTCTGATTTGTATTAAGATACGAACTGAAGGGGCTCCTGGTTGGCTCAGTCAGTTGTGCATCTGACTTTGCCTCAGGTCGTGATCTTATGGTTTGTGAGTTCAAGCCCTGCATCAAGCGCTGTGCTGACAGTGTAGAACCTGGAGCCTGCTTTGGATTCTGTATCTCCCTCTCTCTTCCCTCCTCTCTCGCTCATGCTCTCTCCGTCTCTCTTTCCTCCTCTCTCGCTCATGTTCTGTCTCTCAGAAATAAACATTAAATTTTTTTTCAAATAATAATAAAAAATACAAACTGAAGTAGTTAACATCCCCTACATGGTCCAGCCTCATCAGGCCCTTGCACTCTTTCCCCAGATGTGTCCTCTGGGCTTGCCACCATCGGCCGGCCCTACTGTCTTTCAGGTCCTTAAAATGCTGAATATCTTCACATATACTTTTCTCTGTCTGGAATGCTCTCTCCCAGCCCATCAGCCTGGCTTTTGTCTACATTCTTCAGGGCCTACCTTCAATATCTCATATGCAGAAAGATGTTCCCTCACCCCTCCTACCACTACCATGGCTAATAAATCTATTTGACACTCCTTCCACTGAGAGGTAGCATCTAGGCCCACTCCCTCGAATCTGGGCACACTCTGTGACTGTTTGCCCAATAGAATATGATGCAAGGGAGACTGTGCCAGTTTCTAGGCTCAGCGTTCAATGTGTTGACACTTGCCATGGGTGACTTTTGGATTAGGTACTATGAGAAGGTATCCACCATGTAAAATGTCTGACTGGCCAGAAGCCTCCATGCTGGGATGCAGCCCAAGCTAGCTATGTGGAAAAGCTCCAGTTAGAGACAGACACTGGTTCTTTTTTTTTTTTTTTTTTTTACAAATAGTTTATTGTCAAATTAGTTTCACATAACACCCAGTGCTCATCCCCACAAGTGCCCTCCTCCATGCCCCCCTCCTCCCCCCCACATCCACCAGTCCTCAGTTTTTGTCAGCATTCAAGAGTCTCTCATGGTTTCTCCCCTTTCCCCCACCATTTCCGCCCTTCTTCTCCCCCTTGGTCCTCTGTTAAGTTCCTCCTAATCCTCCTATACGTGCACACATATGATATTTGTCCTTCTCTGCCTGACTTATTTCGCTCAGCATAACACCCTCAAGGTCCATCCATGTTGCTACACATGGCCAGATTTCATTGTTTCTCATTGCCATGTAGTATTCCATGGTATAGATAAACCACATCTTCTTGATCCATTCATCTGTTGATGGACACTTAGGCTCTTTCCATGTTTTAGCTATTGTGGAGAGTGCTGCTATGAACATTGGGGTACATGTGCTCCTATGCCTCAGCATTTCTGTATCCCTTGGGTAAATTCCTAGCAGTGCTATTGCTGGGTCATAGGGAGTTCTATTGTTAGTTTCCTGAGGAACCTCCACACTGTTTTCCAGAGGGGCTGTACCAGTTTACATTCCCACCAACAGTGTAGGAGGGTGCCCGTTTCTCCACATCCTCGCCAGCATCTAGAGTTCTCTGATTGCTCATTTTAGCCACTCTGACTGGCGTGAGGTGGTATCTCAGTGTGGTTTTGATTTGTATTTCCCTGATGAGAAGCGATGCTGAGCATCGTTTCATGTGTCTGTTGGCCATCTGGATGTCCTCTTTGGAGAAGTGTCTGTTCATATCTTCTGCCCATTTCTTCACTGGGTTGTTTGTTTTTCGGGCGTGTAGTTTGGTGAGTTCCTTGTAGATTCTGGATATCAACCCTTTATCTGATACAGACACTGGTTCTTATGCCAGGGAAGTGAGTGAAGAAGTCTCCGGTCTCAGCTCCCATCTGAGTGTAGCCATACAAAGACCCCAAGTGAGAACCGTCCTGCTGAGCCCATCCACCTGAGACCCATAAGAGACAATAATAAACTATGAATATTAGACACTATGTTAGACACTAAGTTTTGTTTGTTTTGTAGCAACAGATAACTGGAAGAGTTTTCCTGCTGTATTATTCTAGGCTATCCTGTAATTTTTTAAATTCTAGAATGCATATGGTAAACATTGGTATGAGCTTGTCTTGACTTGGAGTTCCCTCAGAAGTGGAACCATAGACAAGGATTTCTCAGCAAGTGGCCTCTAGATCCAAGAAAAAGATAATGTTTCCTAGATTAAGTATATATTTCCTTTTTTTTCCACCCAGTAAAGGTTTTGGTGCAAAACCATGAGAATAATTAAAGAACAGAGCAGTTCCTGTTGTATTTGCCTTGTTTCTGTTATCATCTGGGGAGGTGATCCCAGGAGGCCCCGTGAGCAAAACAAGACTGGCCCCCTGGGGGCCGCTGAGTCTGCATGCCACTGGGGACCCACGAGGGACGATGTGGAACATGTCATGCAACTGCCCCACTGCCAGTAGGGGACACGAGAAAGCAGGGCTGTCAACTCACCGACTCTCACTACCCTTGGTCGAGGGTCCCTTCTGGAATTCTCACACACATTAGCCTGTATGGCAAGAACTTTCACCACCCTCCTGAAGCTGGAAAATGGCTTCAGGCAGAGGGAGGCAGACCACGTGCTCAGAAAAGTCTGTAGAGACCTCTGGGGAGGAAGGAGAGGATGCGGTGACTAAGTTCCACGCGCAGGAGGCACGTCTGTGTCATTCCTGCTTTATATGTGGTGCCTGGTGCCTGCAGGATGTGCAGCAAATACTTGTTGAATGACCAAAGGAATGGCAAAGACACCTTGTTCTATGAAGATTGTAGCTGATCTGTGCTCTTGAGGTCTCAGATTTTGCTGTTGACTTTGGCAAGACCCGTCTCCCCTCTAGGACTTGGTTCTCTGCATGTGTGATAAAGGGGTTGAGGTTCATGATTTCCACGAACCCTTCCAGCTACATCGTACAGCCTATGGGTAGAATATATATATAACCTCATTAGGCTAAGAGATCATATTCTAAGCCAAAGGAACTTGTTGGTTTTTACCAAGAAATGGATTGAGTGTTTTAACAAAAAAGTATAATTAATGATATCATGAGAATTTCATTGTGATCTTCTGCTCTTTTAAAAAGGAAGGTTAATTATTGCATAAGTTGGGCTATATATACACAACGGAATTATTTACCAGCCATTAAAAATCAACTTTATGAGGAATGTTTTATGATATTGAAATATAGTCATATATTTCAATATATTTGATATATATTGAATATTTATGATATTGAAATATAGGCATACATTATATGTATAAAACGTGTATGTGTGTGTGTGTGGACATGTGCGAATATATATCTGGAAAAAATAAATATCTGAGCTGTCATTTTAGGTTGGTAGGATAATGGGTTTTATTTTTAAATTTAAACTTATTTACACCTAAATTGTGGCAAATAGGCATACATTATTTTTACGATCAGAATTTGTGTAACAAATGTGCACATAAATGTGTTCAAATGGTGAAAAGAAAAGGTAGGGAACTGCAATCAGGGAAGCACTAAAAGGCCCCTCTGACCTCACTCACTTGCTCAAGGGAAGGTTAAAGTGCTGTCCTTATGAAGACCTTGAAGGCGACATAAAATGAATGCAAGTGTTGCGTGTAGTTTTAGATGTGTAGTCAGGAATTATCATGAGATGTATATCTCTGCTAACTTATTTTGCCCTCAACATCTATATCTATATAATGGGTATACCAATATTGAATCCACATAATGGTTATAAAGACTACAGGGCAATAATAAAATACTGGCACATTTAAGGACAGTTAAGGTTTCATGAAAGGTAATAAGAAACAGAGCCTAGGAAACTCGGTAGACTACAATAAATGGAGTTTCAAAGGCAGGAAAGTGATAGCCTTGTTTCATTACGTCAGAGTCTGGCAACTACTTCTGGGTCAAACAGTGGGTTCTCTAGCATTATAAGATGTCAGTGGTGCTGAGGGCATTGATTTGAGCTGCATATTTTTAAAAATAGGTAAGAAAAGATAAAGTAGCATCCACCCAGGATTCTCAGGACTTGCACCTCGGGAGCCCTGAGCCAACATGTATGAAATCCAGCGACCTTGACTTCACCATGCTGGAAAGTCGGCATGGAGATACCACACAGAGAGGGAGGAACATGCCCAGGGAGCCCCATCTTCTCCAGGGCCCCTCTGGGTGAGTCTTCCCAGCCTAGCACCAGACATGAGGGTCAAGAGGCCTTTGACATTATCCGAACCCAAGCCTGCACCCTCCTGCAACCGAATGGGAGAGCCCAGGCCAGAACTGCCCAGCCACTCCTGAATTCCTAACCAATAGAAACCTATGAGAGAGAAGGAGTACTGTGGTTTTAAGACACTAAGTTTTGGGGTGATCTGTTCCACAGTAACAGAAAACTAATCAGATTTACACAACAGGGAAGGTGCAGACTGATATATCAGTAAAGCCACTTCTAATTCCAAGGCTGTGATTGTATCATCATCATTCATTATAACTAACCTAACACGACTACAGGTCCCTCCATGGGCCAGAGAGTTCAGGGAGGAAGCAGGGTCTGGCGCTTAATATAGCCGCCCTCTCACCTCTGATGCTCTTTAAACGATGACTTATGTACGTATATTGGGGCTTTCATTTCATTTTGCCCTGTGTAAACACATTTTTCTAACCTCATTATTAACAATGGCCAAGTAGAAATTAATCAGTGGAAAGAGAGAGCCAGCTCTTTAATTGATGACTGTGAATGTGGACTTGGGGATGAGTCCTGGTAAAGCACCTAGCTGCATTGCTTTTACACTTTTCCTCTGATATTTTTCCTGTGACTAATTCACAAAAGCAGACATAGGGCCTATTTAAGACAATGCTAAAACATCTCTAAAGGAGATGACTTACAAGTTACAAGAATTAAAAAAAAAAAATTCTTCCATATTACATTAGCAACTTTTGGATTGACTTGCCAAATTCACTTAGCAGTTTGGTGCCACATGGAGATTAATATATGATTTCACTTGTACCTCTTCCTTTTCATCCCTAATAGATCCAGTAGTTAAAAATATGTGATATTGCACTGATTCTGTACGTTTCTCCAGCTACGCAGCACACATTGTACTCACCACTAGAAGCATGATGGTAAAAAATAGAAAGGTCTCATGGTTCTCATCCTCATGAAATTTATAGTCTAGTTGGAAAGATAAACATTAATTAGATAAACAAACAGACAAAAAATGTGGTTGTTGTGCTGAGGGTGTGCAACAACCAGAAGTTTCTTGTATGACTGATTGAGGAATATCTTAGAACAACCACACTTACCAATTTGATATTCTCTACCAAAACCAAACACTCTTGAATATGTACCCAACTGAAATGTGTCCATGTTTTCACCAAAAGACATGTATTAGAATATTTGTCTTAGCTCTACTTGTCTTAACTCCAAAATGCAAATGATATAAGGATGTCCATCAACAGAAAGTACTAAAAATTATGGTATATTCCTGTAATCAAATGCTATACAGTAGTGAAAGGGAAGACCTGCAACTCTACAGAGCAATATGATGGATCTAACCAACATAAGATTGAGTCAAAATGTATACGATACAACCATACTTACATGAAGTACAAAACTGAGGAAGCTAATCTACGCTATTAGAAATGAGTAGATGTCCTTGGTGAGGAAGTAACTAGAAATGAGCATGGAAGAGGGGCTTCTGGGTGTTGGTCATGGCCTTCTTTTGGATCTAGGAGTTGTAACATGGGTGTGCTCATTTTTCTGTTCATTTTTCTATATGTATGTTATTCAGTGTTGTAGAAAGATGAGATGCTTTCTGGTGTCTGCAAGTTTCACCCTAAGGCCTTGTGAATGAAGACTGGAACTCTTTATGATCAAGTTCTAATCTACCTCTCCGGTCTTTATTCCTTTCCCTCCCTTGCAGAAACTTACCTGACTCCAGTACCCACCCTCCCCACCCCCATTTCTCAAGAGCATCAAAATATTTTCCATCCTCTTGATTCTATAAATGTGGTCTTCTTCCCTGGAATACGCCATTTCTTTTCCCCATCCAAGAGCCCTTTCTCATCAGATGCCCCAGGTCAGCTGTGATAATATATTAGCAGGAAATCATCCCAAAGTTTTCTCTCCACTCCTATATTTATCTCCTGTGTTGTTCAATTCCCTTGCTGTATTTCTTACTATGTTGTATTTACAGTGGTCTGTTTACATACCTCTAAAGCCCTGTATAACCTAGACTATGAGTAGCCTCAGTGGGAGGGATCTCACCTATTTCTTTTTAACTCTCAAGTGCTTGGCATAATTTCTGGCATGACATGTGTGCTAATAAATGCTTGAATAATAGATGCATGAATGGATTCTGGAATAAGTCTGACTTGGAATTCATGAAGACTAGGTTGTCAAATAAAGAAGGGAATCCAGGGAGCTGCAAATTGTCAAAACAGCAAAACTAGCAATTCTTATTTGATCAACCCAACCAAGAGATGGGGTTTCTGAAGGATTCCAGAGAAATGGTGTAGACAGACAGAATAATTACGGATGCAGGTTCTTTATCATTGATACAACGATAAAGAAAACTGAGCACACAAAAAGGACCTTTTAAGCAAGTTGATGTTAAAAGCAATTTCCATACAATAGAAAACTATAGTTTTCTCCCTCATAGCTAGTCTGTGCGTCTAATTCATGGACTCAGTGGTTCATGCTTTCATTCAAAGCTTTTATTGAGCAGTGACTGTATGTCTGGTTCTGTAGTAGGTGCTAGAGATCACCTGTAAAGGGAAGTTACTGACTACATAGGGAAGAAAAACCTACAAACATGTCATTAGATGGATCCAACTTGATTATTGAGAATCAGGAGACATCTATACCATTTCAGGTATTCTTGGTGTCTTTGGTAGTGCCATTTTGTTTTTATGAAACATTTTTAAATAGTCTAAATTGTATTATTTCAGTAGCTGACAAATTTTTGCCTGTATGTGTTACACAGGCAATAAGTCATATTTCCTTTTCTTTTGGAAACTAATTATAATAACCAAAAAAAGAAAAGAAAAATAGAAAAGAAAAGAATTTTTAAGTACAAGTTACTCTCTATCCAAGGACACACAACGTATATTTTCTGTTTTTTCCCCAGGAAAGGCTTCTAACTTGCCACTGGGAAACATTGAGAAACTTGGTCGAGTATTACCTCTGCTTGGTTGATAAATAGGTCATCAGGAGGAAAGTGTTATGGTGATAAAATGTGATCTGTCTTAGAACCTTAGTGTCTATCCCTGTCAAAAGTTCCTTTGCCACTTTGGGGACATCATTTTCAAAAACATTTAAATATACTGGAACCCAGGATTCACCAAACAAACCCCAGCTTATTTGTATGCCACTTTCCTAAATGTTAATTTCGCTATTGAGATTGGTAGTGGCCCCGGGACGAACTGGCCAGGTCCTCCTTTGTTCCCTTCGCTTGTATATCACGGTGCCCTCCCCTCTCTCCCTACACAGTTGTGCACCAGGCACAAACTGCATTGCATTTAATCACTTAGTTGTGCAACTGTGTCTCTTCCTTGACAGACTCGTGGAGTGGACAGAGCAGGGCTCTTCATCTTTACGTCCCTGAACCCACGTTCATTGCGTGACACGTTATGAAGATTTTATGTTTGGGGAATTAACAGAATGAATGAATGACTTGCTGACCTTTGGTTATTTTCCACACTATTTCTCCAAAGATCCATGTTGTAAATAGTCCACATGGTGCTGGGCTTTGATTCTGCTCATACGGAGTCCTTTGATCCCAAACTGACCTGTTGGGATTTTAAAGCACTGGGCTGATAAAATATCCAGAGATTCTGGATGTTGATGCTTTCAGTGGTATGAGGGAAGACGCACTCACAAATGCGGACAACGGCCTGCAAAACAGAGTGCGAGAGGAAATGTGTGATATTACTCCTCTGGGAACCCCACTGCCCGCTAAAGAAGGAAGTCCGTCTTTGAATGGTGGCGTGACTGTTAGATGCTCAGCTGTCACTTTTTTCTCACATTTATTCTGAATGAGCACAATCCATCCATCAGTGCTTAAAGAGTTTTCCAACAGTACATTGACCTTGAATGCGGCACATTGATTTTCAGTAACGCACGGCAAATAGGGTCGTTACTGAGTCACCCAACAGTGAATGTGATTGGGAACAGATTTCTGAAATTCCAATAGGGTGCCACCTGCCCCGAATGATGGATCAGCCTACTGTAAACCATCAATCCTTGCTGAGGTCTTGAAAAGGGTGACACCTGTATGAAATTTATCATTACATACACCACCAGGCGCAGCATAAGACCACAGCAAGGCTTTTCTGTAATGGCGGGGCATCTGGAATAAGCGGCCTGTTTTGTTTGCAGTCACGTTTACTGACATGCTTTTCTGAGAAGGAGCCACTGGTGATGGTGACAAAGATGTAAGCACTACAGGGAATTACATCTGCAGCAAGGATTGAGCGATAGATAAAGAGCCCATGTCTTAAGCTGTTAGAGGTTAACGCCAGATCAATTAAGGTGATTGTTTCTTAGATTGCATTGGACAAATGTATGCGCACAAAAGGGACGTTAGCACAACCAGAGGAGAAGAACAAAGAGAAATTAACTGATGCTAAACTCCAAATCAAACTGGAAAATGATTTTATGTTCTTTTGAAATGCTGAATTATCTTAATGAAGAGTTTTCTTCCAAAATGAAGCTCCTCTGTCCTTTTTTACTTTATCGCAAAAAAACAAAAAAACAAATAAAAACCCAAAAAAACAAATAAAAACCCTAAGAGTGAAAGCCGAAGTTTCATAAAGAACTGGGTAATTGTAGGGGCGCCTGGGTGGCTTAGTCGGTTAAGCGTCCGACTTTCGCTCGGGTCATGATCTCGCGGTTCGTGGGTTCGAGCCCCGCATCGGGCTCTGTGCGGACTGCCAGCTCAGAGCCTGGAGCCTGTTTCAGTCTGTGACTCCCTCTCTCTCTGACCCTCCCCTGCTCATGCTGTCTCTCTCTCTCTCCTAGAAATAAATAAAACATTTAAAAAAAAAAAACTGGGTAATTGTAGAGGCCAATTGTAGAGGCAAAACTGCAGATTTGGGAATGTATGTCTTTTTTTTTTTTTTTTGTAAAGTGATAGTGTGTTTTGTTAATATAAGTAATAATAATAGTCATTTATTCTCAGCTGTGTGTAGTCACCACCCCTGGTACATCATAGGCATGACACTGACTTTTTTTTTTTAATGTTTTATTTATTTCTAGAAAAGAGAGAGAGAGACAGCGTGAGCAGGGAAGGGTCAGAGAGAGAGGGAGTGACAGACTCCAAAACAGGCTCCAGGCTCTGAGCTGGCAGTCAGCACAGAGCCCAACGCGGGACTCGAACCCACGAACCGCGAGATCATGACCTAAGCGAAAGTCAGACGCTTAACCGACTAAGCCACCCAGGTGCCCCGACACTGACTTTTAAATAACCATGCCATGCAGATTTGATTTTTCTCTCCATTTTACAGATGAGGGAACCGAGAACCCAAGATCTTGAGGTAGTTGCTCAGGCTTTATAGTTACGGAGAGCAGAACTGAGACTGAAAATCTTGTCTTTACTCTCTGACTTCAAAGCCCCACAAACTTTCTAGTATGGCCCTGCTGTTCCTCGTGTACCATGAGAAATTCAGTCACGGGCCTTTCTGTATATCGCCTGGTTTTGTGACTGCTCATCCATCTTAAAAGCAGTCAGAGCAGAGCACGTCCTGTGTCGCCATCCACAAGGGTTAACAGATGTTGCTAGGTATGCTCACTTTGTGAAGGTGCTCCTTTGGAAGTTGCTGAACTCATGATTATCCTTCCCTAATTATAAGCTCCTCAGGATTGGGAGAGTGTTTGGAGGTCTGGGTATATTATAATTGATGGCTTTGAAACACACACCTCAACCCACCAATCGCCTCTCCTTGTTTCAAACACTCTGGCACTGGATTGACATGATTCCCCCTTCCAGACCCAGGGGCTGACATCCAGCCAGGTAGACCCTGCAGTGATGAGAGCCTCCATGAATCCAAACTGAGCCCAAGCTACTCACAGGAAGGTTTGGAAAGTGCTCACCTCACTTCCTTTTGATAATTAAGTTCTGCCTTGGTGGGGGATTCCAGGCCTGTAGCCAAAGTGGGCTGCTGGGCGATTCTGCTTGTTCCTGGAGGTCTTTTCTGCTTGACTGACTTTCTGGACCAGGCACAGAGGTCTGTTCCCAAGATACACCTCCATTCATCTTGACCCCCTCCTCTTTCCTCCATTTGAGCTTAGGTTCCCAAAGCGTCCTGTATGCCTCTGGACTATATGGTTTTGTAGAGCTTATGTCTTCTTCATCTTGTTTATTTTGAGAACCTAGTATCAAGCTTTGTACATATAAGAAGACCCTTGTTGCATGTTCATTGGAAGACAAAAAAAGAAAAAAATACCAGAGGGGCCCATCATGGTCTATAAGCATTTGCTTGCTCCCATTCTTCTACCTCACAGAGGCTGCCAGACCATGTACCATCAGCAAAGCAAAGATTATGGCCTTTCTGTGATAGTGACATGAAGACAGTAAGCCTTTCCTGGGATTTATACGCTGAGGGTGTGAACAATGCAGCTGCCAAGACAGCCCATTCCTGTGTCTTACATACAGCAGAAATTTAACAAATGTCCATTGAAAACACAATTATTTGTTAAATAAATGGATGAATAGGCATCTATTGAATGAATAAATATCCGAGTGAATGGATACTGTAAATAAGTAAATATTTGCTGAATGAACAGACGGACGGCTATTTGTTGAATGACATGACTTGGCGATGTTCAGTTTCCCACAGCGCGAGGAATTCAGGCTGAACCAATACAGCAGATGACTTTGCATCTGAACTTGTCAATGTGTTGTGTTCAAACTGCCCAAATACCTGAACTCCCTGACTACACAATTGATTGAATTGACTGCATATACATCTGTCCTCCAAATTCCAAAAACTTCCAAACGATTGTAGTTTCTGTGTCTAAAGATAAACCTCCCACTCATTTTTGCTATTCATTTCCTCATTTTTGAGTGACGAGAAAAATGGTATCCCGGGTGGTGGGCACACTGCGTGTGTTCAAGGAATGAATGGTGTTTCCTAAACTTCTATTCCAGGAGCTATCAGTATTCATAAAGGAGACCAAACACATGACAAATGTGATTAGAAACGACTGTCAAATAATGACAAATAAGTTCTAATAAAAACAGACACAATCTGAACAATTACTTGAAATGCAGGTATTTATCAAACAGAACGAGATTAAAAATGACCATATTGCATTAAAGAAATCAAACGGATGGAATTTTAAATATGCAACTTGGCCGTTTCCCTTTGCTCACGCCTTCCTCCTCACCAGGCTCTGTGCACAGAAATGGGGTGGGAGTGAATTTAAACAAAGAGCATTCTAAGGCACACTGAAGTATTCACATTTTTTACCCATGTTATCTCCGGAGTTGGACACTGCAGAAAAATGAAACCACAGTATAGAAGAGAGTGGGACAGATGACAGCCTCTCAGACTCCAATTGTGAGAAACAATGGAGAGAAGGCAAATAGCTGACTGTTCTCTGCGTGGGTGAGGGGTGCCCCCTGGGCCTCTCGGACACTGTTGTCAAAGGGCCATGTCTTATTAATGGAAAGGCCCAGATAGACTGATCTATGGAAAAAGAACTCACCGGACACTGTTGGTCAGGAAGCCTTTCTTGCTCCCCTGTCAATTCACGAACTATCATCTTTATTTTAGAGACTTACAGAAATTCTGTGACTCTGACCACGAGGCACCAGAAGAGCCTGAGGTGAAAATCTTACCCATTCTTTAGCTTCCTGCTGAAGTAGTGAGCATATTTGTAAATACCGTCACTCATCATGATAATAATGATAATAGTAATCAGGATATGTGTTTCCATTTTAATTGCCACCATGATTTATAATTTATGGATATGAAAAATCTTAAAAAGTTCTAAAACGTTAAATACAACCCCTGTCATCTACCATTTAGTGAAAGTTGTCTACATGCCAAGTTCTGAGCTCTGGACACTCTCCAGGTTCTGAGGGGCCCAAAGCTTATATAATTTCGGGGCTGTCCTTAAGAAACATAATACACGGTTAAAAATACAAAATGGCAAATATGAAAGTGAATGTTTATTTGGAAAGAGAATATTACAAATTAGAAATTTTTAACAAGGTTTTAAAAATACTACAAACATCAAATACTCCCGGAGGAGCCTACAGGAGAGAAAGGCCTGAAGTTTAAGCTTCATCAGCGTTGACAAGGTGGACCTGACACTATTCTGACACTCTTTGGGATTATGTTCTTTAATCCTCCTCACCATCCTACAAAACAGATGCAACAATTTTTGACATGCTATAGGTTCAGAGATGGTGGCTCAAAGGGGTGAAATCACCGGCCTGGGACTGTAGAGCCAGGATTTGCTTTCGGCTCCAGGACCTAAGGTGACGCTTCTCATCATGATGCCGGAGGCCCCCCAGGCACCCTGCATTCCGCACAAGCCCTCAAGCTGCAAAGACAAGAACTACATGCCACATGGATCTGGGAACGTCAGAACTGGGGTATACATTGGGTCAATGTCCAAACAGGTACCACCTCAATTAAAAGAAAGGAGGTGAGGAAGGAAGGAAAGGAGGGAGGGAAAGGAGGGAGTGGTGGAAGAAGAGGCAGTGGTCAGGCCAACTCACATTCTTTGATCAATAGCGTGTTGGGCAACTGTGCCCTAAACCGAATCACTGATGGGCATCTTTCTTGACTTAAAGAATCACATGATAGGATGTCTCATTGGTTGAGAGTTGACTGTTGTCTATGGCGACAATCATTTTTTTTCTGGAAGAATCCATAGCCTATCCTTGAATACCTTCTCCCCTCCCCCCCCCCCAATGTGCTTATTGTGGCCAGACCCCATTCTCGTTTCTCTTAGACGATAACATCTGGTTACTCATACCCACCTTCCTTCAGAATAAGAAACAGGACAGAAGTTGTCAGACTTTTGAGTTTTGAGTTTGTAGGAAACTGTTTTTGTTCCAGCTCTCCAGCACTCGCTGAGTTTATCTGATATCAACGTCATTTTACATTAATCCAAAGTGATTTACAGGTTTTCCTTTAAAGATTCCAGATTTGTTGAAATATTTTTATTTGTTTTTCTTGCTCCTCAACTAGGATGTGTGGTAGCTATAGAGAACAAGGAATAATCATCTTATCCCTACATGCTTTGAAAATGAAACAGGTGGGAAGAGGTTGTAAATAGAATGTGAATGGGTGAGTTTTTCAAGGATGTAGAGGGTTTCTGCCCCAGCACGTCCAAGGATCCATGGTACTGGCTAGTGATAAAAGTGATGGGAGCCCTTTTAGGGAGGAGGCTCTTTGCCTTGCAAAAGTACAAGTTTTGCTTTGGCCTAGGGAAGCAAGTCTGGCCCAGTGTGGGGCATAGGTGGCTCTCTTTCTTTATCTTGGGCCAACTCTGACTCTCTTCTGACTTCTAGTCCTGTCCTGGTATGTTTGTATTAAACAGCATGGGTTGGAAAGGCTTATTATGAAATCAGCAGTGACATCATAGGGATCTCCTGATGTAACACTTCAGAACTTCCGTATATGACTCAGTACCTATTTGACCCTTCTTGACATAGCTGACCATTAGGATGTGGTCTCCAACCCACCAAACCTTCAGAGCCTATCCCAAACTTATAGCTCAACCTCTTACCATTTAGAATGATGATACTTATCCTGAGTCTCCCTGCCAGATGGGTCCACCTTAGTTTGTTTATTTATTTATTCAATATTCATTTAGCAAATACCAATTATGAATCTGTTATATGCCAGGAGCTTCACTGGATTTTTCTATATCACAATCCGAGTTTGATTAGAGGGAAAGTGAAAAAAAAAAAGAACTTCACTCAACATATGCTTGTCTGTTGGCCAACTTTAACGCAAGGTCATTGGGGAACTGCTGTAGCATTGTTGACTTCCAAGTCAGAGAGTTTCCTTGTTTAGCCAAGGGCCTCTCCAGCTTTTATCACCCAAAGCTTATGGAACATCAGAAGCAGTTTCCAAACAAGGAGTCAAGGATCAGAGGCAGAGGCCAGAAAGCCACTAGGACTCATCTTCATCAAGATATCCTCTCTCTTTCCTGCATCATGTGTTTCCTTTCTAGAATGGACCGTGCCCACCAGCATGCAAACACTTATCACCTTCCCATCCCACCTTACACCACTTTCCACTCATTCTCTCTGCTCTGGATTTTCTCATGTTCAGAACTTATCAATCTCTTTTCCAATATGAAGGCTTTGCAGATGTTGTCCCCTATATGACACAGAAAACGTGTTCTAGTTGGCTCCTTGGCCATACTGGAAATCTCATCTTAAACAGTTAATCTTCACAGAGACCTTTCATACCACCCTTTGCAGAGGTGGTCTGACCTTCCTTTTCTTTCTGTGATCCTCATTTGTTTCCTACTTAGCTTTTACCACAGAATGTGATCACCTTGTTTTTATTTTCTATTGTTTCCATCTCCCCACTAGAAAGCAATCTCCATGAAAGCAAGGATTGCTTCAAGAGTGAAGAAATCACCTTGTTCAACATTGTTCAACATTGTTGTCTTGACATGAATTATATCCTTTCTACATATTTACTGAAGGAATGACCATTTAACTGGATGCATGAATGGATGCACCCTCAAGTAGCTTTGCCCCTCGTGCAGAATAAAGTTCCACAGAATTAGGGATGGTCAGTAATGTCCATTTTTGTCATGGATCAACAGGATAGCCCTGATCAACTGCAGGAGTTGGGAATGGAGGGCAGGCAAAGAGGACCCAGGCAACAAAGATTTTATGTGAATGTAAGATGTTTACTACCCACCATCTTTGATGTGTGTGTGTGTGCGCGCGCTCGCGCGCCCATCTGGGGTTCTCTTGCTGATCTTCCATGTGACAGCAAACACCTACCTGAAAATTTCTTTGCATGGATTAGCTCAGGTATGGAACTGCTCATTCAGAAGGATGTGGGGAGGATGACAAAGGCCAAGGTCAGCAGACAAGCTGCCTGGCTGGCTGGCTGCTTTGTATGAGCTTCCTGTTTACCCTGAAGCTCCGTGTCCAGTCATTGTCCTTCCCTACTGGGTGGACTTCCCATCTCCCTGCAGAAGAACATGGGAAAAGAGAAGAATCAAAAACACATTGTGAAGCTGAGATGGCTGGAAGCTGCATGGAGGTTCAGAAGAGCACAGGCCTGGGGACCAGAGAGGCCTCGTGGGAGTCTGTGCCCTGCCATTTACCAAGGCGGGGATGGTCACTTAATCCCTAAGCCTCCATTTACTCATCCATCAGATGATAACATAGAAATACCTCCAACACAGAACTTTTATGACGGCTAAGTGAAAAAATATACGTGATGTGTTTAGCACAGTGCTTGGTACCTAATAAGCATTACCAAAAATTAAATAGTTTAATTTAAATAGCAGTATTACTAGCAAGGCAGCGGTGGTAGTTGTCGTGAGAGTAGTGGCAGGAGGAGCAGCTACAATAGAATAGCAGGAGGCGTTGTACTCTTGCTAAGCAGAGGAGGGAGTGCAATCGGCGGTGTTGATGGTCACTGTAGCAGGAAGGAGCAGGATGGTGTGTCCCCAGAGAGGCCGTAGTGGTAGTTGTAGTAGCAGTGAGGGGTGTAGGAGGAGGTATAGACCTGCTCTATATATGGTAGTAGTTGTAGCATTTGTAGTGGTAGGGATAGACATAGTAATAGTTTCAGAAATCGTAATGGCAGTAGGCACTCGTACACTAATCATAATTACAGCAATAATAGCGATGGTGGTCTAAGAATCAATGTTCTTCCCATCTTCTTGGGCCTATGCTTTAAAAATTCCCAGGGTTGATTTGTAGTAAGTACTATACGCTGGCTAGTTTTGAAGAATCTCTGATGTGCTATGAAGTTCAAAAAGCAGATGAACATGCCCTGTAAAAAAAAAAAAAAATGAATGGCTTTCAAGAAGTTCTAGGAGTTAACCCTAGAGTCTGGCACATGGGAAGGGGGGCGCTTCCAACCGGAACACAGGGAACACGCATGAGAAATTGTGAGCACCCTACTTCATTCTTTCCCCTCAGCAATAGTGAAAAGCCTAGTGAATGGAAAAGAAAGGATGCCCTGGCCCAGATCTGTGCCTACCCAATCCACCCAGTACCAGCTATTGCCACGTGCCCCAGTCACTTCTGTGCAGAACATGAGGGAGGAGGCTATCCTCATGTTATAAATAAGGGAACAAAGCTTCATGGGTGGGTAGAACCTTGGCCAAGGTTACACAGCTGGTCCAAGGAGAGCTGGGACTGCAATCCAGACCTGTTCATCTCACCAGGGACCCGGCCGGCCTCCTGTCGCCCTCTTGTGAAGGCCATATTGGGTTATGGAGCACAGACGTCCCAGTGTTCACTTTGGGAATGCACAGACATTAATTTGTCCTCAGCTAGATTGTAAACCCTTCAAGAGAAACCCAAGGATGTTCTCTGCATCACACATGGTGCTTATCAAGCCACAACAACAATTAAAACAAAAAGAACCGCTTTATTGTTCAACTATCATGCGCTGGAAACTGCCCTCGAGACGGAGTTATGTGTAAAAAGTATCCAGAGGGAAACTGAACTAGCGCTGTGACATGTTTTTGGCCAGAAAGAAAACAGACGGAGGGGAGTCAGAGGGGAGTTGAGGTACAGCTTCATCCCTTGTTTTCTGAGAAATAGGAGAATAGCA
Source organism: Proteles cristata cristata (assembly GCA_017311185.1). Lineage (NCBI taxonomy): Eukaryota > Metazoa > Chordata > Mammalia > Carnivora > Hyaenidae > Proteles > Proteles cristata. The sequence continues at coordinate 529,505 of JAESUZ010004903.1, read as the reverse complement.
GATTACTTTGCCTTCCTGAGTTTGTTTCCATATTGCTCAGACAACCAAATTTCTCTCTTTGAATTTTCACACCTGGAAATAACTTCCATGTAATACACACCGTGGTGCCTGGCAATTGATAAGTAGCAGCGGCGGGCAGGGAAGGAGGCGCTGGAGCCCTGGCGTAGCCATTTACTAGCTGCGTGAGCTTGGGCAAGTTCTTAACCCTCCATTGCCTCAGTTTCCCCACCTGTAAAATGAGGGGATAATAATAGGATCTCATGGGGTGAGGACTCACTGAATGAATACACGTATGGTGTCTTTGGGAGTGTTTGATACACAGTTAATGCTCAGTAAGTTTTAAGAATTAGCAGAATCAGGGGCGCCTGGGTGGCTCAGTCGGTTGAGGATCCAACTTCAGCTCAGGTCATGATCTCACGGCTCGTAGGTTCGAGCCCCACGTCGGGCTCTGTGCTGACAGCTCAGAGCCTTGGGGCCTGTTTCAGATTCTGTGTCTGCCTCTCTCTCTGACCCTCCCCTGCTCATGCTGTCTCTCTCTCTCAGAAATAATACATTTAAAAAAATAAAAAAAAGAATTAGCAGAATCAGTATCCATATTATGGAAGGTGCTCTAAAAATAAATACGAGGGAAGACAATCTAATCTGCAGAAGGGTGGATATTTGAGGTGGGCCTTGAAGCAGAAGCTGTAAGGCTAAGAGGTCCCACAGATTTCCAGCAAAGAAACTAGCATAAGCATGTTGGTGGGAAAGGTGTGGCTTTCATAGGAAAGGGAGAAAAATTATTGCTGGCACCACATGTGCACCTGCTACTTCCAGGAACATGGGGTGAGGTGAGGCAAGGGTAAGGCCATTCCTTTGCTGCATCTGGACTGACCGCAGGCATCATCCTGACACTTATATTCCACTTTTTCTCCATGTGTTTAACTCTGCACACTGTGTACTGATTTGTCACTTTTTTAGGGTAAGATTACGTCTCTGAGTAAGCTGATTAGTGTTAGACTGATTGTTTTAAAATAACTCAAGCGGCATCTGAATTTATTTACATACATGATATTGCCTTCTATAAACACAGCTGTATGCAAAAAGAAAATTCAACGGTATTTTGGGAAGTTAAGCCAACAGTTTTAGCTGTAATAAAGGCAGCCTTCTCGTTCTGGTTTCTCTTTACTACTTTTTTTTTTTCTTTCTGGATTAAGGTTTTACAGGAGGGGTGGACCCAAGTATTCGTGCCCAGAAGGGTCTCAGGCACTGAGTAAATAGAAGCTCTGGTGGCCGTGGGGAGCATGTCACCAGCAGGCAGAGAGTGTCTTTCGAGGGGGTGGCTCTGCAGAGGCAGGTGAACTTGACATCTAGTCCTGGCACGGATTTCACAAAGCCATGTTGACTTCTGTGCCAGCTCAGGGTTAGGGCTGATTCTAACTTCTGCTGCATAGAGAAAGCCTTTTTTGATTTTGTTGATTCCACATGCATATACTGAACACCATTCTGTGTGGCCAGGCTCTGGGTTAGCTCTGGAGATACCATGATAAACACGTAAGGCAGAGATCCTGCCCCCAGGGACCTGAAAGTGTACTGACAGAGTGAGGCATTCAGTAAGAAGCTGTGAGAATGGCTTTATAATTGCAAATATAGCAAATAAACCAAGTACAGGAACACAGGAGAAAATGGATACACTTAGCCTGGATGTGGGTGGGCAAGGGAAAATGCCTTTGAAGGAGGGACATTTAAACTGAGCAAACAAAAAAGATGGGTATGAATTGGCAACTTGGAAAGACAAGGAAAGCGTGTTGCCTGCAAGAGAGAGGAATCTGAGATGTCCAAGGAGGAAGAGATGGGTCAGTGTGGCTACGGAGGAGAGTGAGGTGAGGCTACTGGAGAGGTCAGAAGCCAGAGCAAATAGGATCGGGCAAGCTATGCCCTGGATTTTCACTTTACCCTCCAAACAATGGGAATCCATCGATCGATGAGTTTCAGCCCTGGAGTGACATGGTCAGATTTGTGTTTCAAAAAGATCAGTTGGGCTCCCAGGGGAGAATGGATCTATAGGAGAGCCAGCAATGGATGGGGCTTATCAGTCAGTTGGCTACTGCAGAGATCCAAGCAAGGAGTGGGGGGACATTGATTAAGAGGGACGATGGAAATAGGAATAATCATTGGGGTTCATATTTGAATGTGAGGTAGGGAAATATTAGGTCCAATTACCCCTTTCCCTCCACTGTTGCCTGAACAAATGTGGACATAGTGGTGCCACTTAAGGAGACAGACTAAATAGGAGGGAACCACGTTGCAGAGAAAAAGAAAATTGAAGAGTTCTTTCTGATTGACATAAAATTTAAGATGATTGTAGACTTCCAACAGGAGATAGTGGGAAGGTAGAAGATGGATAGGTCTGGGGCGCCTGGGTGGCTCATTCAGTTAAGCGTCTGACTTCGGCTCAGGTCATGATCTTGTAGTTCCTGAGTTCAAGCCCCGCATCAGGCTCTGTGCTGACAGCTCAGAGCCTGGGGCCTGCTTCAGATTCTGTGTCTCCCTCTCTCCCTGCCCCTCCCCTGATCACACGGTCTCTCTCTCTCTCTCTCTCTCTCTCTCTCTCTATCCCTCAAAAATAAATAAATGTTAAAAAAAAAAAGAAATTAAAAAAAAAAGGAAGAAGAAGACGGATAGGTCTGACCGTCTCAGGAAAGACTTGGGCTGGAGATTTTGCTGGGAGATAAAGTATGGAAAGCCACGGGAAGGATGAGATTAGCCCCAGAGAGAGAGGGCCAGGAAAAGAGGTTTAGGAACCCACAGCCGCATGAGGACGTCTCTGTTCATTTCAAAGCACAGCAGGCACGTCCTGCCTGGGGAGCAGGTCTCTGACACAAGTTTTGTGTATCATAGGGTGGGACTCAGAAAGTAAGCTGTGCACACAAACCAGGGCACCGATTCCAACCAGAGGATTTACGCTGTTTGTCCCCCGATGCGTCACGATGCAGGAAAATGTCAGCGTTAAACCCACAAAGGATTTATGTCAGCACTCCACGGCTGCCCGTTTTGAAATCCAGTACAGCAGGGATTTATTAGGCGCTGCTGCTTGATCATTTTTTTCTTGGAATTTTGACCATAGCACATTATCTTTTGATTATTTAAGCTCTTGTTATAGTTTAACCCATTGCCACAAAGTCTTCTGGGTAACGTGGAAACTTCAGTGTCCAGGGAAAGGGAAAGAAAAATAAGAAGGAGAAAAGTTGGTAGGAGGATCATTTTCCTCTGAAAATTCCTCCGTTTGGAAAAGTTATCGCAGTGGAATTACTATCACGTGTCAAGAGGCAGTTTGGTGGAAGCTAGAATGTGCCCCAACCCTAGCGCTGCCACTCAGCAGCCGTGTCACTGGGACCCTTCACCTCCGCCTCTGTCGTGTCTTCTACGAAATGGAGAAAATGATAGTGCCTACCTCAGAGGTTGATGTAAAGATTTGGTGAATTCGTACAGAGACTTGCTTAGAAATCTTCCTGATACCTGTAAGTGCTTCTTCAGTGTTCGCTAGTGTAATCCTCACGTAGCCAGCAGGGGCCTACAGCTGAGGGAGGAAGCCCCTGATCACTGAGTGTTTTCCCTGATCAGCCGCTGATCACCTCTGCGCTCAGGCCACCACACAGCTTGCAGTGTCAATTCCTAGGAAGAAAAAGCGTGCATTTTATCCTAAGTCCTACTGAGACCTTTTTTATTTTTTTTACTTTTTGGCTAATGTTAAAATAGATTGAAGTCCTGAAATACTAGGAAAAAAAAAAACCTTGATGTACAAAGATGTTTATCACAACATCTTTTATGATGGAGGATATGGCAAACAACTGAGATTTCCCGTAACGAGGATATGATGAGATAAAATCTGGCCCATATGCTTGATGAAATGTAAAGTAATTAACGTTATTTTATGTACATGCGAGTGATTATATGTACATATGCACGTCCTATATATACATATATATATGCTATTTATGCTAGAAAATCCATAATTGGGCTTGGGATAGAGACATTTGTTACACATTGTACGTATTCTGTAATGATTGAATATTATTAGAGAATGGGCTTTAATTTTTGTTCTTTATATATTTTCATGTCAAAGACAGCTAGTATTTTCATAATCAGCTTTACTGAGGCAAAATTTGCATAAAATAAAATCCACCAGTTTTGAGACTATAATAAATGAGACTTTTCAAAAAAATAAATGAGGCTTTAAAAATGTATCTAGGTGTATAACCACTTTTACAATCAAAGTGTAGGACCGTTCCAGCATCTCCTGAACCTCCCTCGTGACCCTTTGCAGATAGTTTCTTCCTCTTGTCATCCCTAAAAACCATGGTTTACTTTCCATGACTCTATTTGTGTTGGATCTGGAATTTATATGAATGGAATCCCCTGTGTAATTTTCAGCCCCACTGCCTTGACATAGCGTGCTTTGGAGATCTGACTGGTACTGAATGGATCTGTAATCTGTTCTTTTTTATTGCTGAGTAATATTCTGTCTGGACATATCACAACGTGTCTCTTCACATAGACAACCACTTGAGTTGTCCCTAGTTATAGGCTATAATAAATAAAGCTGGTATGAGCATTACAGTACTGTCTTGTGTAAACAAGCTTTCATTTGGTAAATAGCTAACCTTGGTAAATACCGAGGAGTGGCTTTCTGGAATCGTATGGTAAGTGTGCATTTAGCTATGAAAAACTGCCTCATGGTTTTCCAAAAGATCTGTACCATTTCACATTCCCACTGGCAATGTATGAGATCACCCACTTACTCCACATTCTCACCAATATTTGCCATTATCTGGCTTTTAAATTTTAGTCATTCTAGCAGGTATATCGTTGTATCTCTTGTGGTTTTAATTTGCATGTGCCTGGTAACAACTGATGTTGAGAATATATATATTTTTTTTAATTTCTAGGAGAGAGAGAGACAGCATGAGCAGGGGAGGGTCAGAGAGAGAGGGAGTCACAGACTGAAACAGGCTCCAGGCTCTGAGCTGGCAGTCAGCACAGAGCCCGACGCGGGCTCGAACCCACGAACCGCGAGATCATGACCTAAGCGAAAGTCGGACGCTTAACCGACTAAGCCACCCAGGTGCCCCATGTAGAGAATATTTTTATGTGCATATTGTCTTTGTGGAAGTGTCCAGATATTTTACCAATTTTTCACAGAGTTGTTTGTTTTTCTCTTGTTAAATCACAAGACTTAGTTTGCTATTCTGGGTATAATTCTTTTAGCAGATATTTTACAAATATTTTTTTTTTAATTTTCTAACAGTAAAAGCCTTAACTTTGATAAAGTTCAACGTATCACTGTTTCCTTTATATTCTTCATGCTTTTGGCATTCTTAGCTATCAATTCATTTTCTTTAGTAAATATAAGCCATATTGGTTATCTATATCTTCTTGAAGGAACTTGGGTTGTTTTGTATCTTTCAAGAGATTTGCAAATTTTATCTATTATCAAATGTATTGAAATGAAGTTGTTCATAATATTCCCCTATTGTCCTTTTCATGTCTGCAGAATCTATTATGATCTCTTTCTCTTGATACTTGATATTAGGAATTTGTGCCTTTACCCTGCTCATCTCTCTCTTATGTGTGTGTTCATTCTAATAATTTACCAATTGTATAGCTCTTTTCTAAGAACTTTCTTCCTGCTTCATTTATTTTCTTGATCTATTTTTGTCAATGATTGCTCATTTTTTAAATTATTTCTTTGCTTTAGCTTCCTTTGTTTTAGTTTGATTTTCTTCAAATTTATTAAGGGGGAAGCTAAGATGACTGATTTGAGACCTTTCTTTAATATAAGCATTTAATGGTATAATTTTCCCTGTAGGTGCTACTTAGGCTGCATCTCACAGATTTTGACATCTTGTGTTTTCATGTTTATTTATTTCAAAATGCTATCTAATTTCTCATGTTATTTTGTCTTTGGTCAATTAATTATTTAATAGGTTTTTGGTTTGGTTTGGTTTGTGTGTGTGTGTGTGTGTGTGTGTGTGTGTGTGTGTGTGTGTAAGGGAGGGAGGGTAAACTGGGGCAGGAGGTGGAGGAGAGAGAGAGAGAGAGAGAATGAGAATCCCAAGCCGGCTCCATGTTGAGCATGGATCATGGGGCTTGATCCGTTCACCCTGGGATCATGACCTGAGTCGAAATCAAGAGTTGGATGCTCAACCAACTGAGCTACCCAGGTGCCCCTTGTTTAATAGTTCTTAGTTTGATTTTTCAAATGTCTTGGGATTTTCTGCATATTCTTCTATTATCAATTGATAGTTTAATTCCATTGTAGCAAGGAACATATTTTACATGATTTCAACTATGATAAATTAATCAAATTTTGTTTTATGGCCCAGAATATAATTTATGTTGGTAACTATTCCACGTGCCCTGAAAAAGAATGGATATCATGCTGTTAATGGATGGAGTGTTCTAGAAATGTCAATCAGGTCAAACTGGTTGATATAGCATTGTTTGAGTCTTCCACATTCCTACTGATTTTCTGTCAACTCTTTCTATCATTTACTGAGAGAGGAGTCTTGAAGTCTCCAAATATAACTGTGGTTTTGTCAATTCCTCATTTCAGTCCTATCATATGTTGCTTCATGGAATTTGAATCTCTCTATTAGGTACACATCCATTTAGGATTGTTATGTCCTCTTGATGAATTGACTCCTTAAGCATATGAAATATCCTTCTTTACTCTGGGAAATATTACTTGTTTTGAAGTCTACTTTTTATGATATCAGTATAATCTCTCCAACATTCTTTTTATTGGTGTTTTCTTGGTATATCTTTTACCATATTTTCATGTTAACCTATCTATGTGTTTATGTTTAGAGCAGGTGTCTTACAGAAGCATATACTTGAATGTGATGGCTAATTTTATGTGTCATCTTAGCTAGGCTATGGTATGGGTTGTTTGGTCAAACACCAGTCTAGGTATTGTTGTAAAGGTAATTTTTAGATGAGATTAAATTTAAATCAGCAGACTATGAGTAAAGTAGATTTTTTAATCTAATGGGGGTAAGCCTCATCCAATCAACTGACAGCCTTAAAAGATTAAGGCTCCTGAGGAAGTAGTAGTTCTGCTTCTGTGTTGCCTTCAGACTCAAGACTGCAACATCATTTCTTCCTTGTGTTTATAGATTATTGGCCTACCTTGAGGATTTGATGCCCCATAATTGCATGAGCCAATTCCTTAAAGCAAATCTCTATATACACTCTGTTGGTTCTGTTTCTCTGGAGAACCCTGGTTAATACATTGTGTTTTGCTTTTTGATACATTGTGACAATTTCTGACTTTAATTGGAAGTGTTTAGACCATTTACATTTAATGTAATTATTGATATAGTTGAGTTTTAATCTATTATCTTGTTATTTGTTTTATATTTAATCCTCCTGTTCTTCTTTTTTCCTCTCCTTTTTCTTCTTTCTTTTGAACCAATCAGGTATTTTAAAATGTTATTTTATCTCCACTAAGGCTTACCGTACTGGCTCTTTGTCTATGTTTTTAAAAATGTTGTGCTATGAACACATATAATATGTTATACATGTATGTATACATATATATGTGACATATATATGTACCTTACTATAGGCCACCACCAAATAATGTATCCCTTCATGTACAGCAGCTTACATACATTACCTCCCTAACTTTTTTGATATTTGTGTCATATATTTTACCTTTATAGGAATACTCAATCCCATAATAAACTGCTATTTTTCCTTAGATAGTCAATTATATTTTAAGAGTTGGGGGTTTTTTTTTGCATGAAGGAAGATGAAGGGAAAAAGTAATTTATATGCACTTATATATTTACTATTTCCATCACTCTTCATTCATCTGTTTAAAGCCAAATTATTATCTCCTACCATTTTATGTTGCATAATTGTCAACAAAGATTCTTCTGTCCTTTTTATCTTTGTTCTTCTGTACATAATTTGCAATATCCCTCTGATTGCTCTTAAGATTTTCTTTTTATCTTCAAATTTCATCAATTTTATTTTGATGTACTTTGGAACGGTTTTCTTTGGATTTATTCTGTTTGTGGATTGTGGTACCCCTTGGATCTGTAGACTTCTAGTTTTCATCAAATTTGTAAGATTTTCAAACATTGTTTCATCATTTTTTTTCTGCCTCCTCCAACCCCTTCTTAGAATACAGTTACGTATACATTAGACTACTTTCTATTTTACAGAGGTTATTGACCCTTTGTTTATGTTATGTGGTTTTTTTTCTCATTTAAAAAAAAAACTTTTATTCTATTTGTAAGATCATTAGTTTTGTCTTCTGCATTGTCTAATCCATTATTCCCATTACATGTATTTTCATTTCAGATATTGTATTCTCCATGTGTATACGTTCTATTTGGTATCTTAAGAATATATTTCATTTCTCTATTAATCATGCTCTTATTTTCCTTTATCTTCTTGAATATACAAGATATATTTAAAATTGTCTTAGAATAACTTATTTTTAGTTCTGATGATCGACTTTTTTTCTCTTGGTTTTTGGTCTACTTTTTTGTATGTCTGGACATTTTTGATTGACTATAGGACATTGTAATATATTGTTAATTGCTTGATTTTGTTGTATTTTTGACTCTCAGTTATTTAGAATTTGTTGGATCCTTTTGAGTCTTACTTTTAAGCTTTGTTTTGCTGATTAGCATTTAGTCTGATTTATCCCCAGTACTAAGGCCTTCTGAGAATTCTACTTAATGCCCTGTGTGTGTGTGTTTAATGTTTTACTTATTTCTGAGAGAGAGAGAGAGAGAGAGAGAAAGAGAGCGATACAGCGTGAGCAGGGAAGGGTCAGAGAGATATAGAATCTGAAGCAGGCTCCAGGCTCTGAGCTAGCTGTCAGTACAGAGCCCAACGCAGGGCTCGAACCCTTCCGAACCGTGAGATCATGACCTGAGCCGAAGTCGGACGCTCAACCGACTGAGTCCCCAGGTGCCCCTCCCTGTGTTTTTCTAAGATCTTTTTTCCTCTGGCTGGTGGGAAGACAAACTATTCTCAGTTCTAGTTGAGCTTGAAGAATTTTTCTTCTTCTCACTCTCATGGGTAATTTGTTTTCACTCATGTACAAATTAATACTCTGCCAAAGAATCCGGGGCATCCTGATGTAGGTTTCTCAAGCTCTTTCTGTATGTGCCTCTCTTGTCATATTACTCTGACCCACAAGTTCTAGTTGTCTAGGCTTTCCTTTACTCTGACTTCTATTTCCTTAATCAGCAAGATTGAGTTGAGTCTGTTTAGGTTTTCATTCTCTGTATTCTGTCCTGGTAACTGACTCCAGTCAATACCATGTTAAAATCCTAGAACTGCATGCAGTTGTAACAAAATCTTTACTTGATTTGCAAGCATGTTAAAGTTTCAGAATAACTTTGTTTATTAATATCTATGTTTATCAAATATTTTTCAAATATTTCCTTTTATAAACAAAATTATTTTTCAATAGACGTATGAAAATACTTTTGCAAAGTGTAAAAAAATTGACTGAAATTTTGTATAATAAATAAGTTCTCAGACCAGAAAAAAAAAAAAAAAATCCTAGAACTTACCTTATCCATCTACTTTTCCTCAGGAATCATAGTCCTATAGTGCCTGTTGTCCAGTGTCTAAAAGCTGTCATATATTTATGTAATATATAATTTATTTATTAATATATATATAATTTATTTCTAGTTGTATAAGAGGATAAATCTGATCCTTGTTAATTAACATTAGTTAGAAATGGAAATCTGGAGGTACGTTTTATTATGTTTTTCTGACAATAATTTAACTATAAAATGTGAACATTTTGCAAAAATATTAGAATATGTTTTCATGGTGAACATGAGAATATATATACATGTGCACATTATTGTTATTATGCCATCTGTACAGAAATAGCATGAAATAGCAATGAAAGATATTATGGGTCCTCATATAGTTGTCTTTAGATGGTAAGACTATACAATATATTTTTCTTTCTTCTTACCTTTTTTTTTTTTTGTATTTTCCTAACTTCTTAATGGAAATCAAGAACTTGCTTTTATGTTGGAAAATAACCTTTATTTAAAAACTAATTAAGACTACTAAATAGTTGGGGCGCCTGGGTGGATTAGTCGGTTAAGCGGCCGACTTTCGCTTAGGTCATGATCTCGCGGTTCGTGGGTTCGAGCCCCGCGTCGGGCTCCATGCTGACTGCCAGCTCAGAGCCTGGAGACTGTTTCAGTCTGTGACTCCCTCTCTCTCTGACCCTCCCCTGCTCACGCTGTCTCTCTGTCTGTCTCCTAGAAATAAAAAAAAAAAAAAAAAGACTACTAAATAGTGTACACTGAGGAAGTAATTCTGGGGTAGAAAGGTCTCATCTACAAAAAAAAGTTAACATCCACATGCAGATTATCTTTTTATATACCCAATCCTGGCATATCCTCATACTTCCCTTATTTCCAAAATATAATTTAGGCTTATAATAAACATAGATACGATAAAATAATAAAAGTGTCAAATGAAGGTTAAAGTTCAAGATACAGGAAATGGAATGGGCAGAGAGTATATGGGTTGAGTGGAGAATGGTGGGCGGGGCATAGAAAGGAAGTGCTGTAATTTTAGCAGCAAACCCAGCCTAAGGATTGCCTTGGAAATTGAGCACAAAATTTGTCAGGGAGCTTACTGGCAGCCAAAACAAAAAGGGAAAGAGTGGGATTTCGACTCTCAGAGTTTAAGAGTTATTTGATCTAGGATTCTCTTTTCAATTTTATATATTCCATTTCTTCTGAAAGAACATTTCCCCCATAAATTAGATCAAATAAATGCTCCACAGATAGAAATGTTGTGCTCAGCTCTTTCAGGACAAAAAAGAATGTCAGGCATAGACCCTTTCCTTAATGGTACCGGGATCCTAGAGAGTAGGGAAGACACTAACATAAACCTGGAATCATTTGAGACTGAAACAAGACAGCATATGATTGATCTTAACTTAAAGTCAAAGCCTGAAAGATTCCAGTTAAAGGGCGACCTTTGGTTCTTAATGGAGGGGTGAGTATGGATAGGCACAGGGGAAGGGAAAGGCATTCTAGGGGAAATGCATAACACAGAGTAAAGCAGAGAGGAAGATGAAGGGATTGTAGATGTCCTGGAAAGGGTAGATGCCGAGCATGCTTATGGGGGAGCCAGTGGATATGGGAATAAACACATGGACTCTTCCCTGATGAATTATTCCACTCAAGTCATGCATGAGTCCTAAATGTCGCGGTGGAGGAAGCACTTAGAATAATCCACAAGCTCTCAGTTATAATCCTATCTTGGCTAAATCAAAGGAATTAAGTAAAGAAATGAAATATCCAACATCTTGAGGTTTTCAGTAGGGCTGGATGAAGGTTCATATTTTAATGCACCAGGCTCTCATACGTGCTAAGGCTTTTTGTTCCATTTCAAAGACAATACAAAACCTCACATACAGGAAGGAATAGTTTTGAGTTCAAATCTAGTCTTCATTATTTTTATATTGTATTAACCTTGCAAGCCATTTCTGGCCAGCAGAGCTGAGACTCTGGACTTCTAATGAAAAGTTCCCTGACGCCGAGCCACAAGGTAGCATGGGAATTTTGTCTTCTCAGTTACTCCAGCCAGGGAGTTGGGGCTTGTTGAAAGGGCGAGGAAGACAGCCGCCTGGATGAAGCTTCTAATCCGAGCCTCTGGTTGGACGATGGAGGGCGCGAGATAGGCCTGTGGCTGATGTGTGTGCACAGGCGCACGTGTGTTTTTGCCTCCACGTCCAAGTCCTCAGGGAAGAAGCAAGCTGCTCTCAGACTGAGTCAGAGAAACCATGAAGTCCCCCTGAAAAGCGATGACCGCCTTTGGCGCTCACCCCTGGCGTCAGCAAAGACCCGGTCGGGAAAACACGAAGATCCGATGGAAGAACTCGGTTGCACGGGCTCTGGAATGCTCGAGAGGCAGAAACAGGCAGTAACACCTGCAGGAGGCGCCCACCGCACCGGGGGCTGGGGCGCGGATCGTAGACCGGAGGGATGTCAGAATGCCGGCGCCTGGTGGAGGGGCCGTCGATTCCCAGCCCTGCTCAGGCGAGGGGCCCTCGGGAGCTGAGACCCACCCGTCTGTGGGTGTTCATGCTCCCCGAGGGGGCGCAACGGGGCTGCTCTGGCAGTTCTGAGAGTGCTGGAGGCTGGAGTCCGCAGCTGCTGCCGCAGGGATGAAGTACAGGAGACGAGAGGCTGGGCCGCCTCTCCTGCCCCCCTGGTGCCTCTAGCGCCCCCTATTGGCAAGACCCAGCGTGGAGCCCGCCGTGGGCAGAGAGGCCCAGACCCCGGGCCCCAGCCTCCCGCAGTGGAGAAGGGGCTTCGCGAATGACCCGCACGCCTCGTAGCCAGTTCTCTTCCGCAGCAGCAGGCAGGTGCTCCCGGCTGCGGGAAGATGAAACGCAGCCGGTTCTGAGGAACGGCTGTGGGATGTGCGCCGAGATGAAAACAGCCACGTTCTTGCCGTATTTTATCCTCACGCTAACTCTGGAGATGAGTAGTAGTAGTTGCATTTTACCGGTGGAGACGTTGAAGCTCAGAGCGTTTGTGTCACTTCCAAAGGGTCACACAGCTAGTGGGTGAGAGAGGCCGAACTCAGTGGCCCCAGCCCTCTGCTGCGTTCACTAAATGACAGCTCTTGAACAGCAGCCACGCGGCGACGTCTGCAAGCGCGTGCGGGTCCCCGGCGCCGTGTGCGCCGCAAATGCTCGTTGGATACAAACTATACATAGACTTAACTTCTTTGAGTAAAATAGGAATGTGTACCCAGTTATACAGTTTGATCCCCAAACACGTCTGACTTGTGCGTGCTGCGCGTGGGCGTCTGGCATGCATTTTGGCCCCGCACAAAGGATAGCAAATGTGCAAGCCAGAAAGACAGTGCGTGGCACGGACGTGCCCGTCTCTCCTTCCTCTGAGGGTCTGCATGTAGTTTTAAAACGAGGCAAACGTGAATACATATCTGATCACCGAATTAACTACCCCATCGAACTATGGTCGCTTCTCCCCCCACCCCCCGCCCATCCCCCACCCCTAGCCCAGCCTATCATTAGCCACTATCTGGAATCGACAGTAGAGTAATTTGAACTCTGGTTCCCAAGGGCCTATTCTTTTACTTCCTGCTGTAGGAATACGGTGTGTATTGATTAGATATCAGACCGTAATGGGCTTCCAATCTCTCTGCCTTAAGATATATGATGGAGATGACAGGAAACAGATACCCTGTTACTACTTGTAAATAGTCTGGTTGAACAAAATGGTTGGTAACCACTTCGGTGCCAAGCACTTTTACCACCAGGAAGAAGCTACTTTATCACTCTTTCCAGTATAATGTCTTAGAAAGGCCAGGCGGGGGTTTCCTTGTGGGGGCCAGAGCCACTGCCCAAGGTTGTCATCTCCTCTGGAAACTCCACCATGAGGAGACTAGCTCGCTGCCTCAGACAGCCCCGGCCTCTTGCCCCTGTGTGACTGCTGAAAGGGAAGAGGGGGAGGGGGTGAGCAGAAGCCAGAGCAGAGATGGGCTCCTCTCCTCATGGGCAAGACCTAGAACCAGACACTTCTTGGAGCCTCAGTTTCCTCATCTGTAAAATGGAGGCAACGATCTCGTTCACACCACTGCCGTGAAGATTGAGCGAGACCATGCATTTCGGGTAGCTAAGATGCTGCCTGGTCAGTGCTCTTTCCTCTCCTCACCGCTGCCCTACCCCCGGAAGTGGAAGCTTTCCCTTTGCTGGAATTCTGACCATCCTTCGGCTTGGGCGAGTCACAGCCACACTCAGTGTATCTCTTTGGGTGGCAGCCTTTCATACCCCAAAGAACACACAGTGGTGGCATTTGTAGGCCCATGGGCTGAATGTCCCAAGCTGAGCTACACCTCCTCCAGCACTGGAGAAAATGCTGGTTCTGATGGCAGCCCAGCCCAGGCACTGATAAACCCCTGTTTGAAGTTGCCCCCGGCTTGTTTGGTGGGCTCAGCCCACTTCCTGCACGAGCCCTGGTGCTGTTTGAGTGAGCAGGACCCGCCTTGAGAACTGCAGAGGTAGATAGGAGGTTGACTGTGACATCTTCCTCTTCCTGATGGCCCCACAAATGCCAAGGAGAAGCTTTACACGCCGCCCAATCTGCAACGGGAGGTTCGATTGTGCAAAGAGGGGGCTGTCTTCTGTTGGATCATGTTTCCTTCCCTTTCCTTATCAGCACAGATGACTAAAAAGCAAGTTGGACGGCAGTTCAAAAAGGATTCCAAAGGATGATTGTAAACTTTTAAGGGGGAATAAAATGTGAGTTTATACATTTTTAATTACACCAGGCCTGAAGCTCATATTCATTTATTACCAGCGATATCAGCCACTTATCTGCCACTTCTCTAATCTTTGCCCTGCAAACAGGCCTGACCTCTGATCAAGGGAGATAAGAGGAGAATAAAAAATGGCTACCTGCTAGAAACTGATTGGAAGAGAGAGAGCAAAATGCCAGAAGCTCCAGTTAACCCTGGATTCCTTCCCATCTATTCTCCAGCCTCTGCTTCTGCGAGTGAGGAGAAGTGGACCCACCCACTGCCTTTGCTAACGTTTCCCCAATTCTCTTCCTCCCCTGCCCCCATCCGAATAAGGAGATCAATAAGGCCGGCTCTAAGAGAGGAAGGAGCGGATCTTCATGCTGGTATCAAATGCCCTATCTCCGCCGCACGTGGAGAGGGGCCAGTGTGCAGTGAGTGACCCGATTGCACGTTCCCAAAACACTGAATTCATACTATTGGCTTCGTCAGCATTGTCCCTGTGGAGGTTGCTCCTAAGTAGCCCAGGAGAGGACTGGAGGAGAGAGCTGTGGCCGTTAGCTTCAGTCCAGAGGGGTCTGGCCGGGAGAGAAGCAGCTAGGTATCAAGTGTTCGGTTCCGGCTTGGCCCCCCCGCTCAGTTCCCAGGGTCACTTGCGACAGCTCTTGGAAGGCCATCTGATATTCCTATTCTGCAGAGGAGGATACCTGAGGCTTGCAAACGTCGGGAAGTCTGTCCTCATTTGCACAGCCAAAGCTGATTTCACACAAAGGTCTGTCGGACCCTCCCCACGTCCCCAGATTCCAAAGTGAAGGCTGGCTCTGGATCCCCATCGTGTCAGCGGCCAGCTCTCTATCGGCAGAGTAAAGGAGGTGGTGCCGTGAGGTAATTGAATCCAGCCCCTCATTTTCCAGATGAGGAATCTTAAGTTCAGAGAAGGAAAGTGACGTGCCCAAGGTCACGCAGGCAGAGCTATTGCTAAGTCCCGCAATTGGGGACCTTCAGCCTTACACCTTGGCAGCTCTATCGCTGGCTACACCTTACTTGTTGGCTACGCCTGCATCCGCCCCAGACGCTAGCCAGAAATACCCACTCCTCAACAACAAGGAGCCACAAAGGCCAGAGAAGTGGAGAGACAGAAACTTGATATAAGACAAGGGAATCTCCTAGGTTATTTTGTTTATTCAACAGACTTTAATTGAACATCTAATATATATAAAGCACAGGTGCTCCAGTTTTAGCAGTGAAAAACAGAGATATGAAAAGTTTGCTTGCGTGTGGATTTATCTTCTTACTTACAAGCAGCCATTCTTGAGACAAGTTTGAGCTTATAAGTTAAATGAGGCAAATAAAATTTTAAAAAATAATAAAAACTGCAAACACCTGTAGACATGCATTACAAATGAAGGTATCAAAACGTACGTTTGCTTCAGAATTTAATTTGATCACCCAACAATCGAAGCAATGAAGTTTTTTGAATTCACTAGTTATAAAGTAAATGAAAACTCAACTAGGAGCACTTCTAAGCTGGATGTTCCTACCGAGGAGTTAAATGCTGAGTAGTTTAGAAAGAAGGAATAATGACGCTCTCATTTGCTGAGTACTTACTCCAGGCCGGGCATTCCACAGACATTACCTTGTTTGATCCCCTCGAAACTCTCGCAAGGTGTTATTACCTGCAATTTTACAGATGGGAGGCTGACAGAGTAACAAAAGTGCCTCCCACTAAGATCCATAACCATACAGCAAGGAAATAGCCAAATTAATTGCAGAGCTGATAGTGCAGGTAAGAGACCTCCCCACTTAATCCCAAGAGAATTGTTAGGGTCATATAATAATGATCAAGTCACAATGATAAAAATAGTAATTATCGTACCTCGAGTAAACGCAGTGTATCAAGTACTGTGCTGAGCGTATTTCAGACATTGTCCTGTTCCATCCTCACCAGAGACCCAGGAGGGAAGCACTATTACTTCCATTTTACAGGTGAGAACACAAAAGCACAGAGAGGGCAGACAACCTGCTTGAGTCACACAACTAGTACATGACTGAGCCAGGAACCAAACCCAGCGCTAGCCCTAGACTCTTAACCACCATGAAAAGCTAACGAGCTTTTCAGTAAGAAAAAATATAGTTCAGCCTGTCTAGGTGTGTTTTTCCTAAAATATGGTTTTATATACTACGTCAAAAAATACCAGAGGGGTGGAGAGGTTTGAAAAACTAAACATCAGTGAATGATGAAATCAAGAATTCTAGAAATCCAAAATATCACAGTTATCACTCACTTCCATCAATCCAAATGTAGTTTAAATGGGAGGCAGTTTCCCCACATTATATTTTCACTGAGGAATCGGATGATTCTTTTGCCCTTTCACATATACTGCATTCTTCCCTTCCCAAAGGTGTGAAGCTTTTGTTCGTGCCTAAAGCTATGAGTTTTACAGTCATGGCTAAGGGACTTTTGATTTTTCCTTAATGTATTTCTTACCCGTCAAGGCCATTCTGAGCCGCGAAGGAGCTGTGTCCTTTGTCCCCTGTTGTAAACATGCGTGGATTTTCTGTGTGGTTGTACACTGGACCGGCAAAGTTTCTTCCACCAAGTCTGGGAAGATTTTCTTCAGGCTGTGAGATACTAACTTGCTTCCCCCATCTGCTGCCCTCCTGGTTTCCCAGGGGCTTCCAGAATGTTCTGTGAATGCCCTGATCCACTTCATCCTTTATGCCTCAGGGCACAGGAATATTTGGTTATAGGAATGTTAGAGAATTTGCTGCTCTGTTCATCAGACTCCTAAATAATTCTCCAGGTCACCCTTAGCCAATGGGAGAATCCTTTCCTCATAAATGCCAACAGTCATTTGGTTGGCATTTATCACGATTGCATTATAAGGGTCATCCAGTAAAATCGGATAGGAAAATCAGCTGACGTTTTTAAAGCTTCTACCTGATACCAAGCACTTTACATATATTATCTCAATTAATTGTCCTAAGACCCCTGAGAAATTGGTGTTACCATTCCCATTTTATAGGTGAGAAAACTGAGGTATCTGATATGCCAAAGGTTACAAAATAAGTTTATTATTAATAAATACAGTTAGCATTTATAGGCTCTTACTATGTACCAGAAACCACCTCTACTACTCTACAAATATTAGTTCCTGTAATTCCACAGTAACCCTGAAAGGGAAATATAATTGTCACCCCTGTTTTATAGTTGAGAAAACTGAAGCACAGAGATGTGAAGCAACTTTTACAAAGTCGAGCAGCTAGGGAGCAATTTAAAACCACAGAGCATGATTTTTGAACTTACAGTCTTCAGACAAAATGAACGGCCACCAATTTTTCCAACCAATCAGAGTAAGGTTCTGTGGCCTCCATTTTAGAGATATAAATGGATGGGGCTAGCGCTGGGCAATTGCCAGTCTTGGTGTTTGGGGTCAGTATTGACTGGGGGATTGGCTGTGCTGCTCCTAGAGACATGATTTTGGGCAAGACTCCTCAGGGCCTCCTGGCAAAGCTACAAATTCTCTCTCTGCGAGAGAATGTAGGGAAGGGTAGTTGTAACTATAATTGTCTAAAAAATAGTAGAACCCCAGAAAACCAAGCTACAGCCCCGCTTCTAAAGAGGAACCAGCCCTCCCACCCACCTCCACCAGTTTAGTTTAGGACCACAGCTTAACACAAACAGTGTCCATTTTATTTTGTTTTGTTTGTTAATTTTTTTTAATGTTTTATTTATTTCTGAGACAGAGTGCGAGCAGGGGAGGTTCTTAGAGAGAGAGGGAGATACAGAATCTGAAACAGGCTCCAGGCTCTGAGCTGGCAGTCAGCACAGAGCCTGACGCGGGGCTCGAACCCACGAATCGCAAGTTCATGACCTGAGCTGAAGCCGAATGCCAACTGACTGAGCCACACTCTCCCACCCCACCCCCAGCCCCAGGGTCCCTCTTGCAGCCCCCTGCCTTTTATCTACCTAGACCACCACGTCTTTTGATCCAGCTCTTTTCAGAGTTGGGTGTACCATCTTCTTCGCAGTAAAACTGCTTTATAACAACAGCAACAACAAACTATTTCAGTGTGACTCACTTGATTGTTCTTGGCCATAGGTGTCATAGCCACGGATCTGGGTGTGTGGTTCAGGTCAGACCTTTACCACGTTTACTTGGCGAGGTCACTCCAGTGGAAGGCCCCCCCACTGTCACCTCGGGCGAAACATACAAGGTGCTCGGAAAAGCGTCAACTCCTCCCTAAGACCAGAAATGAAAACCAGTGGCCTCAAATAATCCCAAGGATTCTTGCTCTGTTTCCCTCCCTTTAAGAAGAATGATTGGAGCATCTGTCTCAGGCCCCCAGCACCGATCATTAGGGTCCTAAGCTCTTCTTAGAGCAAACTGGATGCGAGAGGGAATGTCTTAAATCAATTCCTGCTATTTCTGGTTTTCAGCCTCTCCTTGTCAGATAGGCCCTCGGCGTGTTTCAGTCACATTAAGTGCGGCCCGCACCCCCCAATCTGCCCAGCGCCAGCGCAAAGAGCGCATTTGAATTCTTACGCTGACTTACCTTTTTCATTCCTTCCCCACCTCAGCCACCAGGCCCCCACTAGCCGGGAACTGACAGTTCTTTTTGGAAAAGTAAGCAAATCTTTCAAAAACAGTTTTCATGTCTTAGCACGTTTGTGACGCTACAGCTGGGAATGGTCAGACCTCCAGCGAGCACCTTGATTTCAGCTCAGCACACAGAGCAAAATATCCATTCTGTGCATGAAATTGCCTGTGTTCTGTGTGGGAATCTCTGCTTCTCCATACTCCGGGCACATAGCGGGCTTCGTTTGGCTTTTCCTTGCATTTGGGAAATTGGGTCCCAGAGAAGCGGCACCTTCTCGACTGACGCTGGAAAAACTATCCCCAAGGAAACAATTCAAAGTGAGAGCCATGAATTCTCACTTAGAATGTTTTTCCTATATATCTATATTTTTTTTTTCTTGAGAGAGCCCACATTTAATGGGGATATGATCAAATGTTCATGCTCATCCAATGGTTTTGAAAGTCCAAATTGCTCAGAACCCTGACGGTGTGAACTTATTTCATGCAAACAAATAAACCAGCAGCAAGAATGACAACCACAGCTGCCCTCTGCGTGCAATGTGGAATGACTTCAAGAGCCTCAAGACCCTCTCATTTCACTTATTGAGATCAATGCTGAGGACATAAACCTGAATCCATATTTCTGAGCGCATACGAGCATCGTTGTCGAAGCGTTACTGAGAAGGGTGACAAACTGGAAAACAGTTAAGTCAATCACAGTGCATCAAGTAGATGGAACATTCTGCAGTCATTAACATGAGTTTGTAAAAGGAGTTTATACTAATATTATGGCAGATTTGTTTTTAAATGTTTATTTATTATTGAGAGACAGAGAGAGAAAGAGAACATGAACATGGAGGGGCAGAGAGAGAGGGAGACACAGAATCCAAAGCAGGCTCCAGGCTCTGAGCTGTCAGCACAGAGCCCGATGCGGGGCTCGAACCCACAAGCTGTGAGATCATGACCCAAGCTGAAGTCGGATGCTTAGCTGACTGAACCACCCAGGCACCCTGGCAGACTTTTTATAGTAGGTTTTATTGAAGCATATAACAAGCACCCAGACAAGTGTACAAATCATAAGTATCCATACAATTCAATGAGTTCTCACAAAGTGAACACACGTGTTTACCCAGTATCTGGATGGACAAAAATAAAACATCCTCGCACTCCAGAAGCCCTCCCTCTGCCCTCTTCCAATCTTTACTCCATCTCCCACTCCCACCCCCCCAGCCCTTTCTTAGACTTTGGCTCAGCTTTGCCTGTCTGGAAACTGGATAGAGTCGTTGTTTCTATATTCATTTGTCCCTCTCTTTCCTGATTATTTTGTTTGCAGCATTCATCCAGGTGCCGAGTTGTGACCTCCTGGTCCCCATCCCTTTGTGTTAATAGCTACAGTTACTTATTCTTCCTGCTCTTGGTGAGCATTTGAGTTGTTTCCAATTTTATCCATTACAAATAGTGCAGCTATGATTATTCTTGAAAAGGCTCATTTAGGTGATCATGTGTATGCATTTCTGTGGGGCATGTGCCTAGGAATAGAATTGCTGGATCATTGGAAACGTATTTACAGCTTTCACGGGGACTGCCGAGTGATTTTCCATATGATGATACCGATTTCTACTCCCAGCAGTGTGTGTGTGAGGACTCCAGTTTGCTTCAAATGTTGCCAACCTGGTGTTGTGTTTCAGGTTTTTTTTTTTTTTAATTTTAAAAACATGTAGCCAAAATTACAAATACAATGTAATCACAAATTTGTAAAACAATGTACGCAGAAAAAAGCATGGAAGGAAATACTCCAACATGCTAAGCATGGAAGGAAATACTCCAACATGGTAAGCGTTAGTAGCTCTATGTGGATGATGGAGTTATGTTCTTTTAAAATTGATCTATCGGGATGCCTGGGTGCTTCCATGGGTTAAGTGTCCAACTTCAGCTCAGGTGGTGATCTTAAGGTTTGTGAGTTCGAGCCCCACATAGGGCTCTGTGCTGTCAGAGCAGAGCCTGCTTCAGATTCTGTCGCCCTTTCTCTCTGTCCCTCCTGTGCATGTGTGTGCTCTTTCTCTCTCTTTCTCAAATATAAATAAACATTTAAAATGAAATAAACTAGTTCTATCATTTTCCTCTGACATCTTATTATTCTCTATAATGAAGAAGTATTTGTTATCGTAACTCCTATTCTTTTCATGAGGCTACAGGTGAGAGGAGAATTTCGGAGAATTTGCTTACTTTAGAATTAAGCAAAGTAAGCATGAGACCGACTCCCCAAATGATGGTCACTTTCAAATGCTCTTGGCCTTGAGAGAAATCACTGTTGTCACCATACATCTCCACGGGCCAATCAGGCATTTATACATCTAATCATTCCTGCATCTACATATTCACCAGTGCATTAGTTTATGCATGCAGTCAGGAAACATTCATGAAACAGCTACTTGAGGCTAGGTATTTTGTTGCTTCCACAGAAAGGAGTCATCAAACGATTTTAGAGGGGTGGGGTGCTCATATCACATAGATTTGCAACGAGGCATCGATAATACTGCAATCTCAAGGATATACTGGTAAAAATATAGTGCCAATAACAAATACGTTTTGAGGGCTCACAGCATACGGGGCACTGTGCTGAGAGAGTTACGTGTAGATAGTCATTCAAACCATAATCACCTGGAGAGCGTGTGCATTTTTTTTTCTTTTTTTTTTTTTGCCTCCACAGAACAGATGTGGAAGCATAAGTCTAGAGAGGTTATGGGGTGCCCGGGTTGCTCAGTTGGTTAAGCGCCCGATTTCAGCTCAGGTCATGATCTCATGGTTCGTGTGTTTCGAGCCCCATGTCGGGCTCTGTGCTGACAGCTCAGAGCCTGGAGCCTGTTTCAGATTCTGTGTCTCCCTCTCTCTCTGACCCTCCCCTGTTCACGCTGTCTTTCTCTCTCTCAGAAATTTAAAAAAAAAAAAAAAGTTTAGAGAGGTTAGAGTACTTGGCCAAGGTTACCAGACTAGCTTGGGATTCCAGCCCAGGTCTGCAGAACACCAACCACACACCTTCTCCGCCCTGCTTGCTCTCTGCAGTGAAGGGGGTACCAGGGAGAAGGGAGCCTAGTGGAAGTGACATTGACCAGGAATCAAGATAGGCTTTGAATGTTGCTCTTAAAGGATGCAAAGGAATTTGTTAGGCAGAAGAAGAAAATGGGACATTTTAGAAAGCTTGTACAATACAAAGCAAGGGCGATCCCAACTCTGAATGATGGAGGGCTGGAAACGAGAGAGAAGGCAGGAGGTGGGAATATAATGGATTTTAAACTTCCCAAAAGGCTAGTCCCTGATCTTCCCCATGTCATCCCGAATGTGGAGGCCAAGTCAAGATGAAACAAGATATGCAGAGGCCTGCCATTGACCCTGCACCTCCAAGTGGCCTTTCTCCCGCCCTGGGCTGGGAAATCTCCACCCACCTTACTGCTCCCACAGAATCTGTTCATACTCCCATTACCACCTTGGTGTCTTCCATAGCTGGATCTCCAACATGGCGGCCATTAGTCACACACGGCTATTTAAACTTAAATTAATGAAAATCAAGTAAAGTTAAAATGCAGTTCCTCAGTTTCACTAGCCACATTTCAAGTGCTTAATAGCCAGACTTGGGCAATGGCTGCCATATATAGCTATAGAACATTGCAGAACATTCTACTCAAGCATACTGCTCTATTATCTATCTCCTGTGCATGGAAAAACACCTAGGGAACAGGGACCTTGCATGAAGGATGCTCCCAGTGCCTTTTATGTGTCTTTTATGGAAACTGGTGCACAAAAGGTGCTCAGTGGTTATTGAGTCACTAATTTCAGGACTAGAATGGAGCCTATGCTCCACACCCTCTTCCCTCCACACTGGGGGAAGTCTGTGGCTGATACTGACTGGTGACATATCCTTGTACAGGGGACTCTGTACCCTGTGCTCTTCCAGTGTTAATGTGCACATGAGTCACCTGTGGCAATTCATGATGTACAGATCTTGGTCCCATGGCTTTGGGTGGAGCATAGATTGTGCATTTCCAAGACGCTCTCAGGAGATGCTGACCATGTTGGTCTGCCAACCACACTTAAAAAGCAAGTCCCTGTGATCGGAGAAAAGACACAAATAAGATACTAAAGGAGAAATCCGGGGAAGTCTAGCTATGGGTATAGAGATGAGTACAAGAATTCATTTTGTGGACACAAGGACAAATTGAAGCTACTTATTCAACTGTTTCTTTTCTGATGCATTTATATTGCCTTTTAGAATATGAGAAAATCTGAGAGTATGTTCAGAAATCAAATTTTAGGCAAACCGCCACCCTTTCCCCTGCTGATACTTCCATCATAACCACGTTGAAAAGTTAACAACAACAAAAGCTTAGATTCAAGGAATAATCCATTATGATTCCATTTAGCAAGAGAAATCTTAAAGCAAACAGATCAACATGCTTCTGAAACATGAGTCAGAGAGGAAGCCAAAAGGCCAATGTGCTCTTAAGAAACTTCGAGAAGAGAGGTACATAGCAGCGTGTTCTTCCCAGGAAGAAAAATCTCTTTGCCAGTCTCTCCCTCTTGCTGGCATCTCCTTCAAAACCACATCTGACATGGGTCTAATTTCCTTGCTCAATAACATCATCATTAAACAGCCACACATCACAAGCAACATGTTTATCATTTTAACATTTCTTCCAGGATTGGGTTTGAATTATGGATTGTGAAAACATAGATTCTGTTGCTGGGCAGGGCGGGGGGGGGGTGCAGAGATCTATCAATGTTCTAGAAAATGAATTTTTAATACCATTTGAAAGACAGATTGCAAATACTCAGAGGTTTTCACCCTTTAAGACCACCTTCATG
This sequence comes from Proteles cristata cristata, assembly GCA_017311185.1. Classification (NCBI taxonomy): domain Eukaryota; kingdom Metazoa; phylum Chordata; class Mammalia; order Carnivora; family Hyaenidae; genus Proteles; species Proteles cristata. The sequence goes on along the minus strand of JAESUZ010004903.1, from coordinate 505,746 downwards.
CCTGAAACAAATATGTTTAATTAGGCAGCTAACAGCTCTCCTTAATGGTAGAGAGCTGGAGAGAAGCACAAAGAAATTCTTCAGAGAAGGAGCAGGGATTGTTAGCTCAGAATACTGATTCTGTGGCCAAAGTGCAGCAATTTCCTCACTATGTCTTTCCCCAGCTTCAGGGAGTCATCGAATGTTCGACATGAGTCAAATGGATGTGAGATTAAATCTGGCTGTTGCTACTTTCTAGCCATTTAATTTTGGCCAAGTTACTTAATATTCCCTGAGCCTCAGCCATCTGGGCCATAGTAAGACCATTTCTGGGTTATAGGAAATATTAAATTAAAATAATGTATATAAAGTGCCAGATACATGGTAACTATTGTTTTAATTGAGGTAGTAATATTCATAATGGTCTTTGGCCTTCATCCCGGGATGGAGAATTTGAGTGGTGGGAAAAGGGTGAGTTTTCAAGGACATAGAGAATCCACTCATCCACTGACCTGCATGGATGACCACTTTTCCATCTCCAAAAGCATCTATGAAAATGCACACCAGATGTGGCCATCAAAGTAATGATTTTCAGAGTAGGGGTGAGGGTGCAAAGAACAGAGGAGGGTGGTGGGTATACGGACAGGTTGAATATTATAATCTATATTCCACCTTTATTCACAAGTATAATTAATATCAATTATATCCCAATTCATACCAGGCAACATGGGAAACATTTTCTATGCATTACCTAATTGGGTCTTCACAGCAGCCCTGGGGGGTTGATACTACTATTATTTCCACTTAGTTCGAGGTTTTTCAACTTCAACACTATGGACATTAGGGATTCTTTTGTGGGAACTGTGTGGTGCATTGTACGATTTTTAGCAGCATCCCTGGCCTCAACCAACTACATTCCAGAGGCACAAACCTCTCCCCCTTCCCCAGGTTGTGACAACCAGTAATGTCCCCAGGCCTTGTCTGATGATGCTAGGGGGCCAAAATCACTTCCAGCTGAGACTCACCCACCGGGTACGTGAATAAAGCGAAGTAATGAAATTCCGTGAAATCCCAAAACGATCCAGCTAAGAAGTGTTGGAGTCAGGTTAGAAATCAGGCGGTACGTTCACTAAATCTCATCCTGAATGTACACAAGCTGTATTATCACCTAGGCTCAGAATATCAGGCAGAGAAGAAAGCTCTACTTTCTCGGGTTTGGGTTGGGGGAGGAGCCTTCGTATGAAAACCCTGCTGTGATGAACGAGCATCATAAGCCGTCCTACAACATGGCCACATCTGACGCGTCCAGCTATGTGCTTTCTCCCAAGAAGCTCTCCTGTGTTTCCTACAATGCTGCCTGTGCACAGATGATCTGAAAGCTATTCCTTGGGAATGTCTCCCTCAGCTAGTTCACAGCATTCAGGAAAAATCTGACATTTGGCCCCAAACCATTATCTCTTCCTTATTAACAAGACTTGGCAGTGGATGGCTTTTGGCTTCTTCAAAAAAAAAAAAGAGAGAGAGAGAGAGAGAGAAGGAAAAAAGAAAAAAGAAAGAAATCAAGTCTACTTTCAAAGATCGAGAATTATCTCCACCGAGAACATCCTAATGACTCGATTGTACGTTCAAATGGCAAATTAAACGAACACTCGTTGATTATGCTCAAATATGTGTTTGGTGTCCCAAGTGGATACATTTCATGGAAATAAGTGATCTCTGAGTGATTTGTTCAAATTGAGCTCTAGAGTCCCATCTCTGTGGTTCAGATGGAACCGTCACAGCCACTGGAGAGAGCCCACGAGGACATTGCTGAGCCCCGCTTTCGTAATGCAACTGGCTCACGTATCTCAGAGTCGCAAAGTGCATCCCTGTTTATTTTAACTCATCTCTGCAGCAGCTCCTTGGAGCTGTTATTATGAGGCCCATTTTTATATAGGTGGAAACCCACACTCAGGGAGGGTGATGTCCATCGGCTGACACCTGGCAGAGATCAGGCTCTAATTCGGGTCCTCTCATTCCAAAAGGGTGGGTTAGTGGTGGGTGCTTGGTCAGGGGCAGGCTTTGGAGACCAACGTCATCTACTCTGCTTTGGCCCATGAATCCCCAGCAGATGCAGGAGAAATGCACTAGCTAACAACAGTCAGGGTGTGGGCCAGGCGGCCGCTCAGGCCCAGACATACCCAGGGCCATGTCAGCATGTGTGTGTGCGATGCCACGTGGCCTACGTGCGTTGGTAAATGTGGGCATGGACAAAGTGCATAAAAACCGGAGCGCCAGCACTCAAACTATGCACAGGTCAACATATAATCAGAGTGAGAGAAAGGGACCAGCGCCCAGAAGAGGCCCTAGTGCCTAATTGTGTCTCGTTCTGTCTCTAATTATTGTCCCAGTCTAACTTCCGTGCCTGCCTCCTCGCCCACCCCTCCTGTATCCCCTAGTGTTCACTCCATTTGCTCATCTGACTCCTTCCCATACTCCGAGCAGCTCAAAGCTTATCTCTGCCTTTCAGTGCCGCAGACCTTTCTTGTCCAGAGTTCATGAGACCCGGCTCCAAGAACACCAGTGGAATAGAAGAACCATGAGGTCAGACACTGAGAATAGTTTATACTGATGTGTCCCCAGTGCCCAGAGGTGTCATTGACAGAGGTGAGGAGAGGGGCACCTGGGTGGCTCAGTCGGTTGAGCTTCCGACTTCAGCTCAGGTCGTGATCTCGTGGTTCGTGGGTTTGAGCCCCGTGCTGGGCTCTGTGCAGACAGCTCAGAGCCTAGAGCCTCCTTCAGATTCTGTGTCTCCCCCTCTCTCTGTCTGCCCCTCCCCTGCTTGCATACTTGCTCTCTCTCTCCCACAAGTAAATAAACACTAAATTTTTAAAATAATAATTTAAAAAAAGAGGTGAGGAGAGGTAAAAAGCAGACTGAGCCAGACCACCAAGGCTGCAACGCAAGGCCTGCCATTCACTGACCCTGTGACCATGAATGAGCCACTTAAATTGTGGCCACATCCGAATCCCCAGAACCTATAAAAAGGTTACCTATAAATAGCAAGAGGGGATTCAGGTTGCAGATTGAATTAAGGCTGCTAACCAGCTGACCTTACCATAGAGTTTATCCTAAGTTATCTAGGTGGGCTCAGTGTAATCACAAGAGTCATTAAAATTGGAAGGGAGAGGAAGAAGTCGGTGTCACGGTGTTACTCTATGAAGAAGACTTGACTGGCAGTTGCAGGCTTTTAAGGTGGGAGCCACAAGTCTAGAGGTGGCTTCTAGAACAATCAAGGAAGTAGATTGTCCCTGGAAGCCTCCAGAAAGGGGTGCAGCCCTGTCTACACCTTGATTTTAGCCCAGAGAGAGATATGTTGGACTTCTGACCTTGAGAGCCACAAGATAATACATTTGTACTGTTTTTAACAACAAAGTTCATCGTAATTTACTACAGTGACATTAGGAAGCCAGTGCATCAAGTGTCAATTTCACCGTCTTTAAATTGGGGGTAATAAGGGGGTACCTGGGTGGCTCAGTCAGTGAAGTGTCTGACTTCAGCTCAGGTCATCTCACAGTTCGTGGGGTCAGGCCCTGCATCTAGGCTCTGCACTGACCATGCAGAGCCTGCTTGGGATTCTCTCCCTCTCCTCCCTCTCTGCCCTTCCCGGACTTGTGCTTTCTCTCTCAAACTAAATAAACTTAAAAAAAAGAAGAATATTTGAAAAAAAATTAATTAAATGGGGGTGATAACAGCACATACCTGACAGTATTAAAAATAATGAGATAGTACTTGAAAATTTCATGGAGGAGAACTGGGCTAACACAGTCGAATTTAGTGCTTATTAGATATACAAACACGTTTGTTGAACACATGAACGGATAAACAAATGAACAAAGTCATCTGAGACAAGAAGAAAAGGGGCCAAGGACACGTTCAATGAAGGATCAAAACACTTGCCAATTTGAGGTCGAGCGCATCAATCATTAGTTCCTTGCTGTTTGCTATTCTCTGCAGTGGACCCTCATGGCTGTCACCCCTGAGTTCTCCCCTTAGCCTGCTTCTGGAATGTTCAGCCGGTGTCTCTCTGACAATAAGTAAATAAAAATAATAATGACAAGGATAGAATAAGAAAAGGTTAAGCTATAATGTGAGAACAGTGGGCAGTGGCATCTTCGTACCGCCGTGGTGACCGAGATATGAAATGATGGGGCCTCCGTGCTGTTCCCTCAGAATCATTTGCTTTCACACCCTTCATCTTCGCCTGTGGGAAACAGTCCACCCTGAAGGAACCTTGTCTCCACCAACATGGGTTTTTTTTTCCTCCCCTTCCTTTTTTTCTTTATTTTTGCGGTTCCCTGTCCCAGGCCGTCAGACATCTAACCTACAACAGAACAGCCCGCTCTGTCTTCACTCCCCAGCATTTTCTAAATATTCACATTCTTCAAATGCCAGCTCCTTCCTTATTTTCTCAATTCTGTATTTGTTTATCCTCAAAAGGTCCTTTGTAGCTGCCCACACGGATCTGGGAAAATGTGGAGGCCAGCCCTCTTCCCCTGGGCGACCCGGGGCCCCGGGTAGCGTTTTCCATTGCTCTTCCTCGGGGGGTACTTGCTGGGAACAGAACTCACTGCTGGGTCCCCACGGACCAAACCACTGAGCCAGCCCTTCAGTGGCAAACCGATCCTCTGAGGATCCGGGTCCTGGCAGGTGCAGCCTCTCATAACCTCGGGGAGATTTGCACACCCCCGGCTCCCTCTTTTGTAAGTCATAGCTGCGCCTTTGAACCTGAGCCCCCTCAGACAGAAGGCAGAGCCCAGGGTGCTCAAACAGCAGGCATCAGCCCGGGGCCAGGGTGCCCTGTGGCAGCTGTTCCCAGAAGGTTGTGGGCCTCGGCCACGATCACAAGGTAATGAGGAAGCCCGCAGCCTTCCCTGCAGCCCCAGCTTGTCCCCGTGCTGGGCCGGGAGCCCCTGCGGAAGGCCAGCAGGGAAGGGGCTGGAAAGCAAGCTGGGCACCCGATTTGCCCGCTAAGGCTGGGCCCAGAGGAGGATTACAGAGGAAATGGCCTTTCTTTAGGCAACCAGGAGTCATTCTTCTCTCCAGCCTGGCTTACAGTAGGACTTACGGCCCCAGAGTTGGGTCCTAGAATCCTTTCTTCTTTGGGCAGAGCGAGTCATTTCCTCACTTCACACCTTGTAGCCTCTCCCCACTGCCTTTAGCAAAACCTAGAGAGCCCTCGGGGCCGGCTTCTGCCTGTCTCTCTGCTCCATCCACCTCCATCCACACGGCCGCCTTTCAGTCCTCCCCAAACTGCTGGCGAGCGCCCCCAAACCCTCCCTGCCCTCCAGACCTGATGCCTTTGGAAAACCCATTTCCTCTGCCTGCGGGACTCTTCCCTTCCCCGCCGGGGCAGTCCTCAGTCACCCCTCTTCACACCTCAGCCCAGCTGTGACCTCTCCGGCTGGGTTAGAGGGCTGCCCTTACAGACCATCTCATGGTGGAGAGAGGGTCCCCTTGTTTGCGTGTGTTAGCTGTCCCCAGCATTTGGCACGTGCCGCCTCATTTACCTCGCACCACCCCATGAAGTAAGCAATATTGTAAAACCCATTTTGCAGATCAGGACATTGAGTCTGGGGATTGGAAATCTGGCAAGAGGCACAGCTGGGATTTGACTCCAAGCCTGGCCCTGGTGTTAAGAGGGTGGGTCTGTACTTGGCTGGAACAGGATTCCAGTCCCACCCCAGATCCTCACCTCGTGTGACCTTGGACCGATCACTTAACCTTCTCCAAACTTCCCTTTATTTTTTTTTATTTTTAACATTTATTCATTTTTGAGAGACAGAGAGAGATAGCAGAGCATAAGCAGTGGAGGGGCAGAGAGAGAAGGAGACAGAATCTGGAGCAGGCTCCAAGCACCAGCTGTCAGCACAGAGCCCATTGTGGAGCTCGAACCCATGAACCGTCAACCTTCTCTGACTTCAGATGCCTCGTCTGCAAAGCAGGATTACAAGAGAGGGGCACCCGGGTGGTTTAGATGGTTGAGCGTGTGACTCTTAATCTCAACTCAGGTCATGATCAGGTCTTGGGATCGAGCCCCACATCAGGCTCTGTGCTGACAGCACCAGTCCTGCTTGGGATTCTCTCTCTTCCTCTCTCTCTACCCCTCCCCTGCTCCCACTCGCTCATTTGCACGTGCTCTCTCTGTGTCTGTCTCAAAATAAATAAATAAATTTTAAAACAACAACAAAGCAGGATCACAAGAGGGCCTTCAGGAAGAAGTCCTAATGGTCATTCTAGCTAAACATATACTGCACCCTGATCACCTACCGTGGGTCAGGCCCCCAGTTCAGACCTGCCTGCTCTGGTATTCCTATTAGTCATAATTAATGAGGACGCCCTCCCAGCCCTAATGAAACTGGAACTGATCATGGCCTGACACTGCACACAGAGCAGACACCATGCGGTCGCCTTACAGAGTAGTGCCTGACTTGGAGCTTGGCAGATACTTAGAACTTTGTAAAAGAGGAAGGAATCATTGCATCTACTGTAACATTTTAGCACATCAGGGGATCCTTGAGCATTTGACTAATATTAATTATTAGTATTATTATTTACTTGGATGTTTTATGGCTACATCTCCAATGGGGAGGACTTTCACTTGTGCTGTGTTTAATGAGAGACCGTCACAGCCTTCCAGTGGGTTCAGTTCTCGTTGTGAAGTTTGCTATCATAGGCACTCAAGAGGACCCTTAACTGTATCATACCATTAACTGAGATTCCTTTCGGCAGTGCTGTTGTTCAAAACACTGGCAGGGATGGTGGAAGAGTCAAACAGGGTAAAAGCCAAAACAGTCCAATCATTTACCCTGCGATGGGAATCACTAACCACAGGGCCAGGGTCAATATTAGGGCAGGTTACATATCAATTTGGGGTCATTAGTCTCTGTCCTTCATAGTTCTGGGACAGCAGACTGGCCCTGGGCCAACCCCATGTGAGGTGGGAGCCGGCAGTGTGGACTCTAACCGTGAAAAACAAGACGCCGGGAGGTTTTATGCTCCTGGAGCTTAAAGGTCAAACCGAATTGCGGTTACAATGTCCATATGCTTTCAGGATGTGCTGTCCACAGGGGTGAGCGAAGTCCAGCTCGCAGGAAGGAATCGGGAGGCTGTGAGCTGGGTAACAACGGGTTCTGGGTGGTCTTCCTGGGTTTCCAGGTGGGGCTCTGAGGAAATGGTGACACACCACGCAGAGGGGCTGAGCCGTAGCTGGGGGCTTAAGGTGCAGCGCTGCCATTCCCATACTAATGGTAATAGCTACCCTTGCGTGCTAGGTGCTGTGGACTGCTGGGTGATTTCACAGGGGACATCATTCAAACCCTTCAGATACCTTGGGGGCATTATTACCACAATTACACAGACAGCAAAGCTGGAAAGGTCTAGATTGCCCGAGCTGAACATCTAGTAAGTGACAGGGAAGGGATTTCCTGATGTGGCATGCCTCCAAACCCAGCCATTGGATGGGTGTGGGCAGAACTTAGCCCAAACCCATCCACTCCTTTCTCTTGTCCAGAAGATTCCAGCTGCATCCAGAAAAGCACTGTACCCACCACCTGGGACATCCTTGCTCTCCTAGATCCTCTTGCAGCCGAGGTAACCAGAGGACAGAACCATCAGTGAGGTTTAAGGGAGAGCCCACTGGGGATGGGGTACCCTTTCTGCCTGTGTTTGCTTTCCTAGGGGAGAAAAGGGGGAGGGGGTCACCTATGCCTCTGTCTTCTGCCTCAAATGATTTTTTTTTAAATGTTTATTAATTTTTGAGAGAGAGACTGAACACGAGACAGGGAAGGGCAAAGAGAGAGGGAGACAAAGAATCGGAAGCAGGCTCCAGGCTCTGAGCTGTGGGCACAGGGGCTAATGGGGCTTGAACCCATGAACCGAGAGATCATGACTTGAAACCAAAGTTGGAGTGTAACTGACTGAGCCACCCTGAGCCCCTGCCTCAAATGATTTCTGAAGCCTGAAATGCCAGAAGCCTCCCCCAAGCCATCATTATTGATGTATAACTAACAAGGAAGAATGATACAGCATGTAAGGTTATACATGCCCCACATGTAAGATAAATGTGTATATTGTGAAATGATGATCACAATCAAGCTAATTAACACCTCCATCACCTCATAGATAATGTGTGTGTGTGTGTATTTGTGTGTGTGTGTGTGTGTGTGTGTGTGTGTGTGGTGAGAACACCTAGGGTTTACTCTCTTAGCAAATTTCAAATATAAAATATTGTCTAATCAGAGTCACCTGGGTGGCTCAGTCGGTTAAGCATCTGACCCTTGATTTCGGCTCAGGCTTGTGAGATCGAGCCCTGTGTTGGGCTCTGTACTGACAGCATGGAGCCTGCTTTGGATGCTCTCTTTATGCCCCTCCTCCTGCTCATGGTTGCTCCCTCTTTCTCTCTCTCTCTCAAAATAAATCAACATTTTTTTAAAAAGTGTATATAATACCACATTATTAGTGATGATTACCATGCTGTATGTTCTATCTGCAAAACTTGTTCATCTTACCACTGAAAGTTGTATCATGCATGAATGGATAAAGAAAATGTCACACACACACACACACACCCCAGAATATTATTCAGCTGGGAAAAAGAAGGAAATCACGTGATTTGCAACAATGTGATTGAACCTGGAAGACATTATGCCGAGTGAAATAAGTCAGACGCACGTAGACACGTTCTGTATAATCTCACTTCTCTATGGAATCTGAAAAAAACATGCAGAATCCTTGCACCGCTCACAAGGGCAAGATGTCTCCCGTCTCCAGGACCTTGAGCAGATGACGCCATGCCTCCACATGCAACATACCCCCTCCACATGCAACAGAGCCAACAAGCAAGACACGCAACCCTTCCTGTTGTCACGGGCATACCTACGAGGTGCCCGCTCTCCAGGGGGAAGGGAAGAAATTAGGTATAAAATCAACGTGGGTCACCGGGACGGCTCAGTCCATTAAGCATCTGACTCTTGGTTACAACTCAGGTCGTGATCTCATGGTTTGTGAGCTTGAGCCCCGCGTCGAACTCCATGATGACGGTGCGGAAGCTGCTTGGGATTCTCTCTCTTTCCCTGCCTTCCTGCCTAACCCCTGGCTTGCACTCTCTTTCTCTCTCAAAATAAATAAATGCACTTAAAATAAAAAGTTATAAGATAAATGTACCATGTAAAAAAAGCCACAAAATCTCAACAACGGCTGGAATGTGGGGACGAACCTTCAAGACTTGTTTTGCTTCCCAATTACTCTCCTCAAGCTGGGGAACTGGTTCTCCTCGGAGTGGCCGGCTTAGCTGCCGGGAGGGTTTAGTAGGGAGCTCTGACCCTCTAATTGCACTTATCATGTACTAATTAGCATTTAATAAGCAGCAACCGGGCACCCGTACCTAAAACAATAAAGCAACCTCATCCCCACTTCAAAGATGAAGAAACGCAGATTAAGGTGTTAACATCGGCAGTGATGAAGAGCTGCACAAGGCTCATCAGAGGGAATGCCGCATTTGGAACCCAGAGCTGCCCCATTTGGAATCCGCATCTGGGCCAGGAGGCTTTGTCATTCACCACGGTGATTCCTCCGAGTCCCTCGCTGATGGGATAATTAATGCAGACAGCGTTTGTTTCAACGGGAGCCAAGTCTCGGGTATCTACATGTACACTGAAGGCCCTGGCAATCTTTTGGGCCCAGTGTGAGTTCTTGGGGCTGGGAGACTGCAGGGTGCAGGGCAGGTCCCCTGCTGGCTTTGCCGTCGGGCTTCTGACTTTGGCAGGCCACGGTCAGACTGGGGAGCGGTTTGGCTTCCAGAGTGTTCCAGATGCCTGTGCCCAGGGTTTTCTTGCTTGCTCTAACAGTCTTGCCTAGGACTTGATATCCGTCTGGGGAGTAGTCTCAGCATCACCCAGAAAGTTTAGAGAAGTGAAATTCTAGAGCTCCACCCCAGACCCAATGAACCAGAAACTTTAGAGGTGGGGCCCATAAGTCTGCAGTTTAATAGGCCCTTCACTGGATGATGTTTGAGAAGTGTTAGTTTAGGATTAAGATAGGAGCCCTCCTCATAGCTCGGGGCAGGAGAGGTGAGGAGCCCTCAACGATGGGCCATTCTAGGGGAAAGTCCTCCTTCTGCGGCCCGCATTCAGCCTGTCACCTCGCACAGCACTGCTCATGCTTGGGGATGGTCCTGCAGAACGGCTCTCTCATCCGCATGTTTCATCATCTCCCTGCTTTGTTCTCATGGTTAGTTTGGTACACAATGCTCTTGCTCTTCCAGGGAGACTTCCCAGACTACTTTCTTTGTTCCAACAGCTCAAAACAACCTGTGAGTTCTTGTTGACATTGCTTGTAATATATCAGTCTTTCCCTAAACCATGCTGTCCACATGGGCAGAGATGCGGGATGTGTATGTCATATGTTATCCATGGCATTCTCCTGATATTAATTCAGTAAATTGTTGTGCATTAATTTCAATAACTTACCCCATGCTATATTTTCTTATTTTTACCCTTTACTCCCCTTTCCCTTATTTTATATATAGATTTTATTTTTTCCTCTCCTTTCCCCGAGTTTAAAAGGGCATAACACAGGGGTCTCTTCTCTTCAGACATTCCTTTTTCCCTCAGTGAGAGTCAACGATTAATAACTGGGTTTGCTGGACTTTCAGACACCGTGTCATCTCCTTACTTTTCAGACACCTTACTTTTCACCAGATCAGCATCTATTTACTGAGTGTCCACTCTGTGCTACTAGAGACATATACAGAAACAAATTTCATAAATTGGTTCAGTTCTTCTGATGTCCAGATGCTGGGCCAGGATACAACCTTCAGATAACAGAGACAATCCTGCCCCCGTTAGAGATAGTTCATCTGTACGATCCAGAGACTGCTTCCCTGGGTCAGATCCCAAGTCCTGCAGGGGCCAGGGAAGGGCAGAAGTGTGTGTGTTTGAGATGAGTCGAAGGCCTGATGGAGGAAGGCAGTCTTGAGAGCAAAAGGAAGATGGTCCCTTGGGGTTGAATGTTAGAACAGTCGCTTCATTAATCGATCACCTACCTGCTCGTCCCTGGGGACGACACTGACATGAGCCCTGCCCGTAGGAATCTTACAGTTTGGTTAGGGAGACAGATCATGTAGACCCACAAGCCTTCTGCGGTCTTCTATATGTGGAACAGAAATACAGAGGACTCGGGGCCATCGGATTCAGCCAGGGCCGTCCAGGCAATGCTTCCTGGATAAAGTGACTTCTAAGTAAATATCTGAGAGCTGAGGGGAGTTCTCTGGGGAGGAGAAGGGAGTACAAAAGGGATGTGGAATGATACCTCGCGAGAAGAGCAGATGTAGACTCAGAGGTACTGGAGAGAAGTTCCTGACGGCCAGGGCTAGAAGTGTGAGCTGCAAAGTGGCCGTAGTGTAAGGAAGGCATTTTTGGGTTTGAATGTGCATCAGAGAATTCAGATGGCTGGGCCCCGCCCCCAGAGCTGCTGATTCAGTGGACCTGGGGTGGCGCCTAAGAATTTGCCTTTCCGAACTTGCTGATTTGGGAAGTATGCTTTGAGATCCTCCGTCTAAGGGAAGGAAGTGTTGCCAACACGTATGGAGCTCATGTGATACTTAGCACCAGCCTGGGCCTGGTGGAGGGAGTCTACTATTGTTTTGATTTTACAGGTGAGAAAGAGAGGATCGGTGAGACTAAATCTTTGATCCCAGGTCCCATAGGTTGCAGATGTTGGAGCTGCTATTATCCATGTCTTTGAACTTGACCATGCTATTCCCTAACCACCTCTATTTCTCAGGCCAACATGAGATATGGAAGGTTGAATGGCCACATAGATACCAGACTGTCTTGCTGCTATTTAATAAGTGGCATTTCTGAGGGATTTGTGAGCAAGATACAGAGGGGTGAGGCAGTGAGCTGGAGTTACCCTACCTCTGCCCCAACCCCTTGGCCCCAGACAGGGCTGAGACAGGGGTAGAATTTTCCCATGACCAGTCCAAGGAACTGATCCCCCAGGCTACACATCATTTCAGATGCAGGAGATCACTAAGACAAATGTCGAAAGGGTCAATAACATGGTAAAAGCTGATTATCAGCTATTTAATCTCTATTAAAGGTTTCACAAGCAATTCAAGTTTCTTGAAGGAGAAAGAAAGTCATCACTTTAACATATGCCCTTACTAATTGTGTGTGCGTGTGAACACACACACACGCACACACACACTGAGTGTGCACAGTTAAAGAGGCCTACCAGATACGATGTATTTCTGGATACCGCGTGAGAATAAGATTCATGTCAGTTTTTGTGGATAGGATGTTCTATGGTCTTAGTTGATCTTAGAGCAAGATCTTTGCCCATTGAGAAACACGCCGGAGGGTTAAAAAGTCCCTCGCCTCATTGAATGCTCATGGTGACCCCACAAGAGAGGTGCGATGTTCTGAACTCTGTCGTGTTGGGTCCTAAGTATGAGATCACACCCTATGTGAGGAGCATGGCACCCAACACACAGTATGTGGCTTCAGTCACTACAAGCTGATATCATGATGATTGTTCGACCTCAGCTTCATTTCTTTCCCTACTGCTTAGTGGCCTGTGGATTTGGGCAACTCTGTCTGTGTCTCTAAGCTTGAGGCCCTTTGTCTGTAAAACAGAAAGAATGAATGGATAGTCTAGTTCAGAGGGTTCAGGACATTCCTGATTTTGGCAGAAGAGTCTTGTGTTTGAACAAAATCGTATGTGGGAATGGATACAAATGGAGTGTTCCTGGCTGGTTTGCGTAAACACTCAGGCTTTAATTAAAGGCTCAGACGACTTAATATCTCAGAGCATTAGTTTTGTCTTCTGAAACATGGGACTGTTCACAGAACCGACCTCATGGGGTCATGGCAAACGGTACATGTGCCGCGTTTTAGCTCAAAGTGCCAACGTCGGCCCCCTCCAGTCTTTCCTGTTTGAGGAGGCCTTGCTCTGATCCCCGAGTCCTTGGGACCGACTGAGCACCAACGGAAGGATGCTCCCTAACACTGTTTCTGCCTTGAGTGGTGCAAGGGTCACAACTGATGGCTGGGCCTCTAGCGGGCATATGGGGAGCATGTGTTCACGGGTGCTCAGAGCTCCTGTCAGACAGAATGGTAGGCTCAGCGAAGGCTACAAATCAATGGGCTTTTCAATATGCCCAATATGTTTCCACTAGGATCCATCCCACTGGTGTGAGCCTTAGTAATAGCAAGACGGCGGTGCTTTAAGGGAAATGGGCTAGGCAGAGGAGACGGAAGAGCACAGTGTTCTTTGCACAAGCATTTTTAGAACCCGGGGGTCTTTTTCCTGCCCCAGAAGCTCAATTTATTGAGCTGAGTCAAATTACTGTACATCCTGACAGAGTCCTCGCTGCCATTGATCAGCCCTGAAACTTTCCTCCGCATTACATCACCATTTCAAGAAAGAGCATGTTCTCAGAAATCTGTATGATCTGGGAATGACCCCTGGGCTTCATCCTGGTCACTTGGAGAGATAGGGGTTCTGGGAGATTGGCAATCAATGGGCTGGAGACACACCTGAGCAGGGTGGGCAGTTACTACCTGGGCTGCTGTTAGTCAGCACACAGCTGGCTCAGTGAGCCAGAGTCTGGCATCAGTATGCCAGAAGATTCTCCATACTGAACACAGGGATGAAAGGGAAGAAGCAGAGCCTGGTCATGCTCTTTTGATTTTAAAATTGAGAATACTAACTTCTTAGCCCCAGTTTGGATTTTGTAAACATTGTGCATGTTTTGGCCCTTGTTTGATGTATGTTGAATACTGTTACTTAATGATTGGTATGTGCTGTGTGCAAGGTACTTCTGTGTGTGTGTGTGTGTGTGTGTGTGTGTGTGTGTGTGTGTGTGTGTGTGTGTGTCTACCTTTGTGTGTGTTTCTAAATGGCTGAAATAGCTGAGAATTTCTTTGGAAAAAAATTTTAAAAGACTGTGTCTTACCACTTTTAGAATCACCAGTCCAAGAATGGGGTCTTATTCCTATTAGAAGCTCAGCAAATATTTCCTAAAATTGAATTAGACTTCTACATTAATTTTTATTACAAAAGAAGTGCAAACTCTTTGGGAAACTTTTTAATATACAGAAGAGTATAAAATTAAAAAGTTACCTGTTACCCCTTTCTCAGCATCCAAATATTGCCTAGGAAATCGGTGTTGGAAATCTTCATACTGTGTATGTACCCATATAGTTTATGTTATGTGTAGACACAAACTTATATAAGCATAGGCGACTATTCATTTACATTCTTAAAACGAACAGAATAGTATTATAGATACCACTTCTCAATTTTGTTTTGTTTTCTTTTAACAATACTTGATTTGAAGTTGGATGGAATCCCTATCAGATTTCAAGTGAAGAGAGGAGAGGTTATTATGAGCTGTCAGTGAAGTTCAACATAGGGGAAAGGTCAGTATTGAGGCCATGAAGGAAAAGCAGGAAACCAAAACCCAAAGTGAGAAACAGGATAGAGGGAGAGACGGGCCAGAGAAGAGGAAGCGCCAGGTATGAGTGGAGTGAGCATGAGACGAAGAACCCACAGTCAAGTGTGACTAGAGGCCCTTGGTGAAGGTTGGTAAGATAAATAGTGACGGTGTGGCAGCTCTTCTCCAACAGTGGCCCCCAGTAAGCCACACCTTCCGTCTCTCACAGACCAGTGTGGTACCTTAAACCTGAGCTAGCCCGCAGTCCTATTGAACTATGAAATGCAGAGGGAGCCCTGGCTGCTTCTGCTTCTTCTTGAAATGTTCACACCTGGGAGTCTTAGCCACTGGGGAAGAAGTCTTGCTGCTCAGTGGGAGAGACCACTGGGTGAGGACCACTTGGTGAGGCCACACAGAAAGGAATGGCCCTGAGACAGCACGTGGAAGGGAAGAGCCATCTCAGGTCCCCGTCTTCAGTAGCCCCAGCCACCACCTGACTTCAACTGTGAGAGGGACCATGGGTGAGACCAGCACAAGATCTGCCCAGATGAGCCCAGTCAACCCACAAACTGAGAAATAAAAAAAAAAAAAGTGCTGTTTTTTCGGGGCGCTGCACCTTGGGGTGGTTTGTCTCACAGCAACAGAGAGCTAAATGCATAGGTTGGGTTGTGTATGTGTTCGTTACAGACCCAGATGCGTTTTCAGGAAATAAGGAAATTTGTGGGGAAGGGCCACTCCAAGTAGGACTCTTTATATCTCCTGAGTCTTGAACTTGCTCACATCTGTGATCAACACCTCATGTTTTTAACTGTATTTTACTTTGGGATTCCTTTGAGAGAACAGGAACAGGAAGGCTCCAGGTTTATTCCTGGTATGACTATCATAAATCCCTGGCCAGTGTCCATTCTACAAAGGGTAGAAATAGGCCTGTGTCTTCTTGAATGGAGGTATATGCCAGGAAGAGACAAATGAGCAGACCTCAATCCATGGGCATTTAGTAATTAGAATGCAAAAAGTGTGAAAGAAAAACAAAGAAGAAAGGCATCAAGGCAATCTAGAATGTCTCTATATATTCTGAAGAATATAATAATTTGCAAGCAGATTACTTGTTTGGCCCCTAGGACATTGGTTGACATAATTAGCTAATTCCTGGGAAGGGTTATATGTGTGTGTTCTTTATTAATTGACATTTTCCTTTAACAAGGAACATAAGGACCAGGAAAAATTGTCATTATCAGAGAGTAATGGGTTTTCTTTTGAGAAGCCCATGTGTTTAACGAGGATAGCATCTTTCATCCTGCAGCATTCCAAAGGTATTTAGAAACTTTATGGGGCTTGAAATGGAGCCACCTCTGGCATGAAACCCGGGAACACCTCTCGCCATTTGAGGACAGGATGTGCGGAACGCCAACCGAAACTACCCAGAGCACGTAATTACCAGTTGGAATTATCAATTACCAACTGGAATGGATCCAGGCCCCAGGCTCAACTCTTGTGACAGACATCAAGGGCTATTTAAAGACCACACACAGTTTGACATCTTTGCTCTGGCCTCTTCACCATCTGGGACTCCAGAGTGGAGCATGTATTAAATAGATTAAGTCTTCCCTGATGGCTGATGTTGAGTTCTGACTCATCCAAGATAGGCCTCAGAATCAGGCCCATGAACCACCTTCACCCCTGCTGAGAACCTGGCCTTGGGTGCCAACAGTGAGCTTTGAAGAACAGAGGGCTCTAAAATCTCTGGTGTGGTCTCTTTCATCTGGTTCAGACCAGGACGCCACCATATAAAGCCAGCCAGGCACCTGGAATTAGAGAGAATTATCTACATGCAGAGAGACGCGGGGATGTTGAATGGCGTACAGAGCAACTTGCGAGATAGGAAGAGACAGGTCCGTGTGTGCAACTCACACACGTGGCATGTGTGTGGATGTATATCTGAGTGTGATTGGGAGTATCCATGAGTGGGGGGTTTATGCGTGAGCTCATATGTTGGGTGTGCAAATGTGGTTTGGGGTTCATTTGTTCGCTTCTTAGTTGTATTTATTTGTTCAACAGATAACTATTGCCAGACAGCAACAGCACAAAGCAAACCAAAATAAATAAGAACTCAGTCCTCTGAAGCTCTCAGTCAAGTAACAGGCAAGAGAAGGAACCAGGCAATTATGATTCATTGTGATAAAAGTGTAAAGCAGTTAGTTGCAAGTGAGTTTCTTAGCATGAATGCCTCTGTCCATTGGAGCATATGGAAGAATGTGGAAGAATTCATTATGGTGTGTTAGAAAAATAACAGAAGTTTGCCAAGCGGTCGAGGAACATTTTTGGCCCTTGGAGCACTTTATGGTGAAGCCAGGGTCACAAACGGACCATCAGAGATGTGCATGGGGAGGTGGGACATGGAGGGTGGCACAAAACCCTGAACAGCAAAATTTCTGGCCACAGAACCTCCACGCCCAGCTCTCCCATGGCTAAATCGGCGTGGACTGTGGATCTTGTGTTTGGAACAGAGGGAACGGCATGCCTGTTACTGACAGTAAGATTGTGGTACATGAAGGGATGGAGTGCTGTGTCTGTGTGTATGTGTGTTTCCGAGTCTGGTCCTTAAATGGCATTTTGGCTTCCATGACAGTTTTACATTCTGGAAAGTGTGGGATTGTGAGATTTTTGCAGTCTCCCGCCTCTAGACGTGCCCCCGTCTCATGACACTAGGCCATGCTCCTGATCCCAGGCACTGCACTGAGCACGTGTCCCTGTCTTGTCTCATCCCAACCTTCCCCGGACTCTTTCCAGGGAGGCATCAGGATGCCCACTTCCCGTGAAGGAGACCGGCTGAGCCGGGTGATGCGTCCCAGACGTCTCTGTTTCCACTTCCTTCTTCTCCCCATCATTGCATGTCCCGGGTTTCCGGTGAGGTCATAGTCTCTAATGTTCAAAGCATTTCTCACCTCGAACTTTTCATCTGCACCACAGGACCCAGAAAATTATTTGAGTGACTCTTTCCCTAACTCGTCCAAGGATGACACATAACTAGAATCATTTTAGATGCAAAAAGGAGAAGTCCACTCATCACATGCAATGGATGGCTTACAGCATGATTCTCTGACAAGCCACAGCTTCTAGAGCCTTCTATGGTGAAGCTCCTGAAGCACTGTTTGATACAAGCTCATCTCCTTTAGAAAAAGCCTCTGTGGCTCACCACTGACTTCCCTTGGCTCTCCCCTTATCCTTTTTAGAGGCATCTTTTTTTTTTCTTTAATGTTTTATTTATTTCTAGGAGAGAGAGAGAGACAGCGTGAGCAGGGGAGGATCAGAGAGAGAGGGAGCCACAGACTGAAACAGGCTCCGGGCTCTGAGCTGGCAGTGAGCACAGAGCCCGACGCGGGGCTCGAACCCACGAACCGCGAGATCATGACCTAAGAGAAAGTCGGACGCTTAACCGACTAAGCCACCCAAGCACCCCTGGAAGCATCTTTCTAACGCCACCTCCTCAGAGATCTCTTCCTAAAGTAGATGTCCCTGTTCCCAGAAGTCTCTGCATTATAGTTATTTCCTTCGCAGAGATTACTACAGACAACATTTCAAGTGCTTAACTATTTACTTTCTTCTTATCTGTCTCCACTCTCTGCTAGGAAAATTCCATGCAGAGCAGGGTTAATCTTTCTTGTTCACTGCTGGGTCACCAGCATTTAAATCATAGATGTATAGTATGTTCTCAATAAATATTGGTGGGGCTGATTAGCTATCAATTAATCGTAGGACGTATCATCTTCTAGTAAGAACCTTGAATCTACAAAGTTAAATAGTTGTTGATAATGCACACGTGTGTGCGCACACACACATCCCAGAAACTGTTTCTTGATTTCTCCCTCTTTTTCATCAACTTCCTGAACCCAGCACACCCAGAATCTGCTCTTCCCGAAAAGCAGGATCATAAATATTCAGCCGAGTTTATCTCCACCTACTAAGATCATGTTAGCCCGAAGGCCCCCACACAGTCTTGTGGGAAGAACAGCCACCTCTGGAAGAATGACAGGAAGCCCCCAGCTGGGGGGAGGGAGGCATGGAGAAGGAGGGGACGGAAAAGGAAACCATCCCCCGTTCAGACCACTAAAAGAATGATGGGTGCATCGCCCAGATATTGATAACATCTGCTTGGCTATTAAAATTGACAGTGTATCACAGCCAGGCTGCGGCTCCAGCAGGAGTTGCTGATGGGAGTGCTTGGGAAGGGCCCCCAGGAGCAGTGCTGGAGGGACAGGCTGTTGGGACAGAGTGGTTTTCCAAGACAGCGGGGCAAGCCCAGGCACGCGGCCCCACAGCAGGTCGGGGCATGTGAGTGCAGCAGCCCACTTGAGAGGACATTGGACCTGCAGAGCCTCGACGGAGCAGACAGCTGGCCCACGGGCGCTTCCTCACGTGGCAATTTGATTTCAGTTTTATTTGTCATGTTGTGTGGGTGCTCTGACTTCACTCAGAGCTAAAATGAATATTACAGGGTTGCCTGGGTGGCTTAGTCAGTTGAGCCTCTGACTTCGGCTCAGGTCATGATCTCTCGGTTAGTGAGTTTGAGCCCCGCGTCTGGCTCTGTGCTGACAGCTCAGAGCCTGAAACCTGCTTCGGATTCTGTGTCTCCCTCCCTCTCTCTCTGCTCCTCCCCTACTCGTGCTCTCTCTCTTTCTCTAAAAAAATAAACTTTAAAGAAAAAAAATGAAAATAAAATATAACATCCATTGGTAAATACCCACAAAATTAGAATGCTTATAGGATGTATACATTTATTTACACACAGCATATGTATATCTATACATTTCCTCTCCTAATGGAACCATAATAATATCCTGACAACAGCTAATGTTCTATAAAGCTGTGGCTGACACATGACACTGTGATTTATGGATAGGGTTGCCAGATTTACAAAATCTAAATGCAGGATGCCAACTGGGTATAAGTATGTTTCAAATTCTGCATGGGACATATTTATGCTAAGCAGTGGTTTTTTGTTGTTGCTGTTGTTTTGTTGTGCTTTTGTTAGCTGAAATTAGAATTTCACTGGGTGTTCTGTATTTCACCTGACAAACTATTTATGGGTATATTCGATTCCTAAGGGTGCTGCAACAAATTACTATAAACTAAGTGGCTTGAGACCACAGATATCTCTTCTCTTAAGTTCTAGAAGACACAAGGCTGAAATCAAAGTGTCAGCAGGGCAGAACCCCCACTGTGACTGTGAGCAGCACACTTCCTTACCTCTTCCTAGCTTCTGGTGGTTGCTAGCAATCCTTGGCTTGTGGGCACATCACTCCAATCTCTGCCTGTCCTCTGTGGTCACAGGGAGCTCTCCCTGGGTGTCCCCTGTCTCTGTCTTTTGTCTTCTCATATGCCACCAGTCATCCCGAATGCAAGGTATACCCCACTCTAGTATGACCTCACTTTAGTAATTACATTGGCAATGACCCAATTTTCCAATATGTCCTGAGGTACTGGGAGTTAGGACTTAAACGTATCTTTTCAGAGGACATAATTCATCCCATGACAGGGGTTCGTCTTCCTCAGCTAGAATTTTTGGGATACCTTGATTCTGGTTCATTGTGAAGAACCCGCTTTAAACGATGAGAAACTGAGTCCCAGACAGACTAGGTATCTGCCCAAGGTTGCACAAGGAGATCTTGGTGAGACCCACACACCGCAGCACAGGTGAAGAGCCCGTGCTCACAGCCCCCAATGGGAAGGTGAATAGTGCCCAATGTGGGGAGTGAGAACTCAGAGCTATGGCCCAGATCTGCTCAGAACAGACTCCTTGGGACACGGCCATGGCTCAGTCCCCACCCCCTCTTTGCCTCAGGGTCCTGATGTCAAAAACAAAAAGATTTTGGGGCACCTGCAATGGCTCACTTTCTTAAGCACCTGACTCTTCCTCTCAGCTGTCGTCACGATCTCGTGGTTCATTGGTTCGAGCCCCATGTGGGGCCAAGAGGGGCGCTTGGGTGGCTCAGTCAGTTAAGCATCTGACTCCAGTTCAGGTCATGATCTCATGGTTCATGGGTTCGAGCCCGGCATCGGGCTCTGTGCTGACAGCTCGGAGCCTGGAGACTGCTTCAAATTCAGTGCCTCCCTCTTTCCCTGACCCTCCCCCGTTTGTGCTCTGTCTCTCTCTGTTTCAAAAATAAACATTAAAAATTAAAAAAATAGAGAGAGAGATGGACTAAGAAAGGAGTGATATGGAGGATGAAAGGAGGGAAGAGAACGGCTGCAGAGAATCAACAGAGGGACCAAAAGAAGAGTCATTTCTTGTGAAACTAAATCAAGAATAATGACAGAATTGGGGGAGACCAAGGTGGAGGAAGAAGTAAAGAGGAGGAGGCGGGGCAGGCCGAGGGAGAGGAGAGAGAAGAAATGAGACAAGGTGGGGAGATGTGAGATGGTCCCTCGTAGGATCTGCCATAAACCAACGTTCTTTCCTTCATTTCCTTGAAAGTTTGATTCCGTCTTGAATTGTTGGTCAGGTCTCAGAGCTCCAAAGTGCTCTAGAAGTTACAGCTGCTACGGAGGATGAAAACACGGTAGGTGGCCCTGTGTCAAAGTCTGGGTAGACATTCCACCGTCCCAGGGGGAGGTACTGGTTCAGCACTATGGTCAGAATTGCCTTCCACCTCCCCAAGGACCTGGGCCTGGGGAACTACCTAAATAGAAGCTTTGCCGGATGTCCTTGTTTCCACAAAGAAGAGCAGTTTGTCTAGGCTTGAAATGTATTAATTTACCCAGGACATGCCTGGGGGGGAGGGATTCCCCCCCCCGAGCACTACTGACCCCACACTTCCATATGGGTGCAGCGTTTGGTGCACAGAACTTGAGCTCTCTTTCCTGAACTCTGGGATAGGCCCACCCCAGGGGGGTTTGTATAACCTTCTGCAGTCCCTTTGTCTTACCCACCATTGTCTCCCACCGGGGGAGAGAACCCAGAGCACAAAGCACAAATTCTAGACAAGGTGCTGACCATATCAACCTGTTAGAATCGGACCAGTAGCATGTTGTATATTTCTTCTTACTGTCTTTTTAATAAAATCAATTGATTCTTTTAATGGAGAGAAATTAGAGTCAGACTACATCTTATAGCACGGATAATATTATCAGTCTTTAACTCTGTTATGAAAAGCAAATAAAACCATGAAAAAGGGAAGTTGAAAAGACACACATAAAATCATTATGAGCATTTGATTGACAGTTAGGGTAAGGAAGCACATTTTAACCCTGAACAATTGCTCTGATCGTGGACATATATTAATTTGAATCCCCAACATACAGTACTTATATGGAGAGATAATAACATAAACCATGCAAGACTATCAAAATGTGATTTTGAATATAAATTTATAATTTTGAATATATAAAAATATAATTGGGTCAAGTAAAAATGTGAGATGGCTGCATTTAATTTTTTTATTATAGTTTGTTGTCAGGTTGGTTTGCGCATAGCACCCAGTGCTTATCCCAACAAGTGCCCTCCTCCATGCCCATCACCCATTTTCCCCTCTCCCCCACCTCCCACCAACCTTCGGTTTGCTCTCAGTATTTAAGAGTCTCTTATGGTTTGCTTCCCGCCGCTCCTTAGCTATTTTTTTCCCCTTCCCCTCCCCTATGGTCCTCTGTTAATTTTCTTCTGTTCCACATATGCATGAAAACATTAAAATGCTATAAGAACATGAACAGTCGCTTTAAGAAAAAATCACCCCCCCCACTATCTCCATTCTACCTGCCTCCATTGTTTTTGCAAATTCCTATCTCTGTCTACATATGTGTATTTACACATTGTAATTATAGTACAAGTCTTATTTTTATTTATAGATCTTTCATCCATCTGTCTTTGGAGTCATAATAAACATCACATCTCAGCTCACTCACAGGTTCCTTGGGGAAATATCTAAGAATCCTCACTCCCACATTTGGTCAATATTCCCTCTTTAATCACGAAAGGACCATTCTCCTTAACACTGATCAGAGCAGTGTTACTTTTTTGTGTGTGTTTCTTTGATTGATATCTGTTTCCTTCTGTAGCAGAAGTTCCTTAATGTATCATTTTTGCTTACAGTTATATCCCTAACCCACAGTGAGTGCTCATTAACTATTTCTTAAATACATGGTACATAATAACTACATGATATCTCAATAGCTACATACCTCATTGTGTCCGTGTTGCAAGAGTCCTGATTTCATACCACTGGCATTCCCACTAATTTGCTTCAGATGTGTTTTTTGAATAAAATATATGAAATAAATATTTTTATGCACCTAGTTTCTAACCAAATGTTTATTTATTTCCTTAAAATACAAATCGCCAGACCAATGTTTGTGAACATTTTATGGTGCTTGATGTATCTGTATGTTATTTCAAAAGGGTTGGACATATTTTTAAAGATTATCCAATGATGAAACTTTTTTAAATCAGTTATGATTATAAATTATATATAGCATAATTAACTTAAATATTATAAATTATAAAGAAGACACTTCATTACATCCATAAGCACATTATACAAAGGTGACCACCATGAAACTTTCCTTCCAGGTTTGGGTTTCATGGGTGTGTGCTTAAAGCAAGGTCCCAATTATGTAAATTCTGAACCATGGAATTTACATAGTTTAATAACCTGCTCCCACCCCTTCTATTTGCATTACATAATGGTAATCTTCGATTCTTCTGACCACTTAATTTTCAGGGCTGTATATAACTTCATTGTATGGATCAGTCGCAGTTTAATATTGTCCTATCTAAAGATTGTTTTCAGTCATTTCTTATTTTATAGATATTGTAGCAATGAGAGGTTTTCGTATATACAGTTGATTCTCAATATTCTTGGTAGTTATTTTGTATAAAGAGAATATGAGCATCAAGCAACCTGAACATTTTGCGGCTCTGCACTTGCCCACAGATGATTACAGAAACACAGCAAGGATCGATCTTGAAGTTACAAATATATTTTAGGAAATATGGAACGTGTGACCCATGAGGACTGTACACATTTGGGGTCTCATTGCGTATGTCCTTGGCATAAATGTGAAGTGAAGTCTAATGCTTGTATTCTTTGAGAGGGCTTTAGAAAAGCTATTGGATAGCCATCTGAACAGAAAAGGTAAAGAAAGTCTGGTCTAGGGCATTTTATCTAGAAAAGTCTATGTTAGAGAGGATCTTGTAGCAAAGAATGATTAAGTAAATGCAGATAAGGCATAGGACAGGGGCCCAGGTTAGATTCAATAAACCATGGCAAGAGAGATGAAAACTCTCAAGGCTAACCTTCCTCAGAGTAAAACTTTGGAATGGTAGGGGGTACAGTTCTCTTGAAGGCTGGATGTGTGCCAGTTAGGGGTGTCCCCATGTCTTACCGTTCCAGAACTGCTCAAGGGAATCTATAATTAAGACCTTTATTTCAAAATCCATGCAGTATTCAACCATTGGAGAAAGGACAAGAATCTATAGTTATGGTTTAAGGATCAAAAGTTACTCAAAGGTCCTTGGTTTGAGCTCCAAGCCAGTCTCCTTATCAGTTAGTTACAACACAATTTTGGAGGTCTTAGATTCTATCTCAGATCACCAAGGGGTATAGTCTCTTTGTCCTCAGCAATGCAGTGTCTAAAAAAAGTCAACTGCCCTCAAGTGAGGTGATGCAGTGGAAAGATCACTGGGTTTCGAGTTGCACTGACCTGAGCCTGACTCACAACTTCTTTCTCTGCTCTCTGTGACTTTCAGAACAACTGCATTCTGCCCTTAAGACTTGTGGTTTGTTTTTTTTTTTTTTTTTTTTTGGGCATGGATAAGGAAGGCATAGTTCATAGTTTCGTTGTAGATGTTTGGGAGGTTATTTGTAAAGGACCCAGCCTGGTGACTAAGAGCTCTTGTTAGAGTGTCTATGCACACTCTTTGTGCATTATTAAAAGGCACATTACTTTGATTCTTACAAATACCCTGTAGCTTTCCTGTGCACCGGTTCACATTTCCATTTGCTTCCTCTTTTTCGATCTTTTCCTCCTGACAGAAAATAGGACTAACCATATTGCAGTTACTGAATCTTTACTTGGAATGTAAACCTGCAGCAAGGAGCAAAATATATTGGTGTGTAAGAAAAGGCATTGCATTGACTTCCCCTTCCTTGAAATCTATTTCAAAAATCCTGAGGGAAGTGAGGCTCTGATAGAATGATGGTAGGAGGGATGACACATGGAATTGTTATAAAATGATGAGTGTGCCAGGGCCAGACTGGAATGATATAAAAAGGAAAAAAAAATATTCCTGCCCACTTTCTTCTCAAAACCAAGGGAGCCGTTCAACATAATTATTACAAGCTCCCTATCCCCAGTAGTTATAACTTAATGTCCTATTTCAAATACTTTATTTAAAGCTAGAGTTATGTTTTTTTCCCCTTAAAGAGAAAAGAGTCATCTTTTGTTAATAATGTAACAATTCCAAGTTTGAGTTTGGTTATTTAATCTTCTATAAAAATAATCTAGCTATTTATGTGTGTGTCCATACCCTTACATACATGCGTGCATACACATGCGTGTGCACATACGCACGTTTGCCTAGAGAGACGTGAAGATTTGTCTGAGGGAAGTGAACTAGTTACTCTTGATGCTGGGGCTTTTTGATAATCAAGTGGCTGTTTTATTATTTATATGTGAAGTTTTGTTTCTTCAAAAAAAGAAATGTGCATCAGGGTACTCTCAGTTTCCTAGTTAGGCTCTTATACTAGAATTACAGAAGGTGTCAGATGGGGACAACCAGGTAGGGGACTGGGGTGTCACATATGTGGAATCTCTCTGATTATGTGTTATAACTGCACGTGAGTTTACAGTTTTCTCAAAATAAGAGTTTAAAAGGGAGAGGGAAAGAAGGAGAGGAGGAGCAATGGGGAAGAGGGTGGCTCTCAGCCTGGCCAGCACATCCTTGAACCTTGCTTTGGGGGCAGTCAGGCACGTTTGCCCACAGGACCCACATCCACCCCTTTATGTGGCCCATGCCTTCCCCGCCTTCAGATCTGAGCTCAACTATTGCTTCCTCAAAGCCATTCATTCACCTGAGTCTTTCAGCCTTCAGACCTTCCCTGTTGAACAAATCTCATGGTTCTTTGCTCCACAGCCCATTCCTGGATACCCACATAATTATTTTTTAATTTTTAAATTTTTTAAAAATGTATTTATGAGAGAGAGAAAGAGAGAGAGAGAGAGAGGCAGCATGAGCAGGGAGGGTCAGAGAGAGAGGGAGACAAAGAATGCAAAGCAGGCTCCAGACTCTGAGCTAGTTGTCAGCACAGAGCCCAACGCGGGGCTCGAACCCACGAACTGTGAGATCATGACCTGAGCCAAAGTCGGATGCTTAACCGACTGAACCACCCAGGTGCTCCGACATCCACATAATTTAAACTAAAGAATTAAATATCATTTGGGCACCAGTATCTTCTCCCAGCAAGGATGTGGGCTCCCAAGGAAGGCACCCTATCTCCATTGCTCCCCTTTCCATCATGTAGGTTTGGACCAGTTCTCAGCATGTAGTGTATATTTAATAAATATTTAATAAAAGTGATCATTTCTTTATTGCTTAGCAAATTCATGCTTTTGTAAAAACGTTGGGAAGGC
Source organism: Proteles cristata cristata (assembly GCA_017311185.1). Taxonomy (NCBI): domain Eukaryota; kingdom Metazoa; phylum Chordata; class Mammalia; order Carnivora; family Hyaenidae; genus Proteles; species Proteles cristata. The sequence continues at coordinate 479,663 of JAESUZ010004903.1, read as the reverse complement.
TGTCCCATAACACTGATAAGTAAGAACTTGCATTTTTGTTGACTTTCCAAAAATAGTGAGAATAGCATCTACTGTCCTAATTCACTGTTGTCTATGGGAGATGAAATCAAACTCCTGAACGCCACATCACACAGCCTCTTCAGCCACGGGTCCCCTATCCCGGTCCATCTTTCTGTCTACCTCCCTCCCTCACATACTGATGTTGCGTTCCACCCCACCCCCCATGCCCAGTTTGACACAATTGTTCATGTCTTTGTTTCCTGGGAACTCAACTCCCACATGGTGGTTCTCACATGTGTCTGTTCTCTATTTGAATAACCCACTCATGGGGCCGGCAACCCTCCTGTTTTGCAATTCCATGACACCCTGGACTTCTTGGTAATAATCACGAACACATGTACAATTTCATCTTCCATGTCTGCTACTTGCCCCTGTCTGCCTTATGCACTCAGATGTGCAACCAGCACAGCGCTGGCCCAGAGAAATGTGCAGCCCATCGTGTCGGTGGGAGCATCAGCACAGTCCCTTCTGTGCTGTTTGGATTCTTGGTTGTCATTCCTGATTCATCCTGCTGGCCCTCTGCACCCATAAAGTGTTCCCTCACTGTCCCCAGCACCTCTCCCGTGATCCTGTGAGCCACAGTCCAGGTGACTATCATCACCCAGAGCCTATCGTTTCATTCCTGTTCTTGCCCACATGCCCACCCCTCTACCTAGGCTCATATCTGCACCAGGGCTGAGACTGTGTTCTGCAAGTCATTGCAATCGCCACCACCTGGAGATGTGTCTAGCATCCAGCAGGCGTTCAATGCATGTATGCTAAGGAAGCCAACCTTCGTCTTGTGTGCATTCTCTAATGGTTATGGCTGTGCATGTTAAGACGTTTATTGAAGTGGGGAGGGAGGGGGAGAGGGAGAGAGAGAATCCCAAGCAGACTCCATGCTGTCAGCACAGAGCAGACCACGGCTCAATCCCACGAACCGTGACATCATAACCTGAGCCAAGATCAAGAGTTGGATGCTTAACCAACTGAGACCCCAGGCACCCCAACAAAACATTGGTATTATTCAGTTTATCTCCCCATGAGTGGTCTCAGGCTTCCTGGACATGGGTTTGAGCCCCATGGCATGAGTGAAGCAGACTCTACAGTTAAACACTGTGTGTTGGACGAACTGTACACCCTGGGGGTTGAGAACACTGGTCCAGGAAGGAGCTTGAAATCTGCACTGAAGTAAACAAAATGAGCTCAATGTTCTTTGAAGGATTTTGTAGAAAGTCCCCCACCAGGAATAATAGCATGGGCACCAAGAGCAAGTGAGTGGGTTTGAAAAGAGATGCAGAGATGGGATCGGAAGGACTTCTCAGGTTCTGCGGGGCGAGGGGGGGGGGTCCTGATAGCGAGGGGTGGTGGCTCAGCCATGGGTGTGGAGGGACGAGCAGCATCAGAGGTGGGGAACACATTGCTTTATTGTGTGGGGCTCCCAGTTTTCCAGCTCCGTACCTACGCCTCCCATCTGCCTGCCTAGGAGAGCTCTGTCTCACCTGCCTGGGTCCTGGGCTGTGGCACGACTCCGGAGGGGAAGCTCCAGGAAGGAGGGAAGAAGGCCTGCTTTGTGGTCAGCCCCTGGCAGGGCACCTTCTAGGGGGCCTGGGAGAAGGTGGAAGACGGGGAATTTGTTTTTTTAAAGAAAAAGGAGTAAGAGAGGAAGGGAAAGAAGGTTTTACAAGTTTAGAAAGGGAAGGATCCAGAGTAGCTGGGGACCAGGTGAGAGGAACGGAGGGAAGAGGCATTTTAGGAAGGAGTGCTTAGGAGCTGGGTTCTTCAAGGTCTTGATCCCCTTACTATCCGCCACTGCTAGACCCGGCTTGTTTGAAATGAGATTTCCTGCAGCACTGTGCCACCGGGGACCCAGATGCATGTGCACGTGTGCCTGTGTGTCTAAGTGTGCACGTGCGTGTGTGTGCCTGTGTGTGCCTGTGTGTGTGTGTGTGTATGTGTGTGTGTGTCCTGATCTAGGCAACAGATTCAGGTGGGGCTCAGCATGGACCCAGACTGCCAAGATTCACTCACGGACACTAATGCTTCCCATGCCTGCAACCTCGCAGAGTGACTCCCCTCTCCTGTGACTCAGTTTACCCGTGGGCAAAATCAGATGGTACCTGCCTCACGGGATTGCTGTGAGGCTCACACGGGGAAGCACAGAACAGTACCAGGCACACAGCAAATACTCACGCACCTAAATGTCAGGCACCAGCACGTCCTCCCCTGTCAGCAACTGGGCACGGACACCTGTCTTCTCTAGCTCCCTGCCCCTTTAGGGACCAGCTCCCCTGTTTGCCAGGGACACAGGGGCTTCTGGGGACTGAGGACAGTCCCAGGCACACAGGAACAAGTTGGCCACCCTCTCTGTCATCTTCCACCTCCTATTCCAAGCCCACTCAAGGTCTGTGTACAGCAAATGCTTAAGTATTTTCGGTTCTCTGGGCCAAGAAATCGCTTGACTCCTGGGACAATTATTTAACTCTTCCTGCGCTGTCGGTGCAGCAGGGTGTCTGGGCGATCCAATGCCTAATGCCTTCCCAGAATAGGCACGATCAGGTCCATAAGGGAAGCTGGGAAGGGAAGAGAGGCAGGGAGTGGGGGCTGAGGACACTCAGGGGGTGACTCAGCCCTGAGTCTGGGGGCTCTGTCACGACAGGCTCACCCTTCCCTGGAACACCCACGCCCCAGCAACGGGCCCCGCCCTGAACTGTGAGTCAGTGGAGGCGATCAGCTGTCACTCGGTGCAGGGCCTTCGAGGGCTCAGCCGGCCCCTCCTGCTACCTTCTGAGGAAGGGCTGCAGCGGGGGCTGCCAGCTCAGGTCCTGGAGAAGGCTGCGTGCTGGGCACCCTGCAGAGGTGCGTGAGCTGTCACTAGAGCCTGGGCCCTGCCTACTGCGTCCTGAGCAAAGTGGGCGCCCTCTGCACACAACTTTTGGGAGAGGACCCTCCCAGTTTCGGTTATTTCCAGGCCAAACTCTTCTAAGCAAAAATGTGATTGGGAAGCTTCCAGACTCAGGTCCGCAGGGAATAAAGAAATGCTGTCTTTATAATGATTGTATCACTGCCACCATTTCCCATGATTCACCACCTTCCCCGAGCCCCCCTGCATGCCCAGTGCCTGGCTCTTTTTTTTTTTTTTTTTTTTTTATTGCCTCATACCAGTCAGCCCTTGAAATGACCCTGGGAAATAGTTACTACTATCCACACCTAATATTTACATCATTAGACTTTGGGAGCGTCTAGAACATGGGCAAAGTCACAGGGTTATGACTGGCAAGTCCTAGACTCAAAGGGCCCCCCCGCAACCTCCCCAAATCCTGCCTTTCCCAGGCCACCCCACCCTGAGCATGGGCCCGACACACCTCATGCCCTGGTTTTTATCCAGAAAACATGCGGAGAGCCAGACAAGCAGTTGGATTCAGAGGCGGCATGACAAGAAAGGAATCTAAACAGGCAAACAGTACTTTAAAAAAATAAAATGAAATAAAACTCTTCATTTTGCTTAGCAGAATGTACTCACAGCCTGCTTCTTGTTTCTGGGTCATTTTCCTACTTGTGCTGATTTATAGATCATCTCCAACTGCCATTTCATGTGTTTCCCAGCACCTTTCAGGCTTGCAGGTCCTGTTAAAGGATCCGTTTTTGCTCTTGGGTTCGTTTGCCAAAACACACTCAGTCCTGCATGTGTCTCAATTCTGTCAACTCAGTATTTTAATTGTTTGAATTAACCAACAGGATTGTTCTTTATTTTTAAAAAATATGAATAATACTGTATTGCACATTGGAAAGTTGCTGCAAGAGGTCTTAAACATTCTTGTCACAAGAGAAAAAAAAGTTGGTCACTAAGTGTGATGGCGGATGTCAGCCAGGTTGATGGTGATCATTCCGCAGCATATGCAGACAGCAGATCAAGATGCCATACACCTGAAACTAATGTCATGTTGCCATTGAAACATACAATGAAACTAATGTCATTGTACCAAAATTTTAAAAGTCTGGTTGTGTTATCTACTTGCAAACTATGCTTTGTATAAAGCCTGAAGCCCTCGGACTGACTTGTCTCCCATTTTCTTCCAGACCCCCTCCGTGGGCTGTTTCAGGAACAGTGGGAACCTGTCCATGCCTTCCCCTCAGACAGGGTGTCCCAATGCCCTTCTTCATCTGCAGTCTCCTCCTTACCATAGTTCCAAAGTCACCTCCCTAGGAAGGTGGTTCCCTGAGGGCTCCCCTGAGTTCCGTGAGTCCCCTTGGCCCTGACTGTGACTGTCACAAAAACTTTCCAATAACTCAAACACTGGCCACAATGTGCATGTGCGCTGGGTTTCCAAACAAAAGGGCAAATTAGAGTTTTCCTGGATTCTGGTAAAAAATGAGATTCCCAGGGCCCATCCCCCCACCATTTTGATTCCATCAATTGGCTGCTATGGAGGGATTGGTATTTTTAACACATGATCTGAGCGATTCTGATTCAGACACTTCCTAGGCCATGCTCTTAAGAGACTGCACATTGTTGTAACCATTTATTTATATCTCTCTTCTCTGTGACCTCCACCTACCACCCCTTCAATGGTCAAGAGTTCTCAGAAACAAGACCAACATATTTTCACTTCCAGGGTCCTGGTGTTTGGGATAGAGTAGGTGCACAATAAGTATGTGATGACTGAATCCATTTGGTCATCTTGTCTAGAATTACTTAGTGCCTACTATATGCATGCAATTGTTCTATGCACTGGGGAGAAGCAAGAGAGATGAAAATCCCTGTCCTTGTGGACAAAACCATGGATGAGCGAATTACAAAGACCAGAGTCCAAGTTCTGAGTTTTAACAGTCATGTCTCAGAGGGCTACTGATGGCTAGTCATTAGGTATTTTCACAGACGCTATGCAATTAGACATCACCATAAATAAGATCAATAATAGAAAGACTGCTCCTGGTTTTCCCCCATTTTCATGACTTTTTCAAAACCTTTTTTTTTTTTTAAATTAAAGTGTAGCTGACACACAATGTTACATAAGTGTCAGGTGTACAACTCAGTGATTCTACAACTGTATACATTATGCTGTGCTCACCCCAAATGTAGCTGCCATCTCTCCCCATACAACTCTATCACCGCACCACCAACTATATTCCCCATGCTGCCCCTTTCATCCCTGTGCCTCCCACTGTCCTTCACCCCTTTCGCCCATCCCTGTACCCACTTTCTCTCTGGCAATCATCAGTTTGTTTTCTGTACTTACGGGTCTATTTCCACTTTTTGTTTGTTTTGTTTTTGAGATTCCATATATAAGTGAAATCATATGGCATTTGTCTTTCTCTCTCTGACTCATTTCACTCAACAGAATACCCTCCGTGTCCCCCATGTTGTCCCAAATGGCAAGATCTCATTCTTCTTTATGGCTGAGTAATATTCCGTTGTTTACGTACACACATTGTCTTTATACGTTTATCTCTTGATGGACACTTGGGTTGCTTCCCACATCTTGGCTGTTCTAAATAACACTGTGGTAGGGGCGCCTGGGTGGCTTAGTTGGGTAAGCGTCTGACTTTCGCTTAGGTCATGATCTCACGGTTCATGGGTTCAAGCCCCGCGTCGGGCTCTATGCTGACTGCCAGCTCAGAGCCTGGAGGCTATTTCAGAGTCTGTATCTCCCTCTCTCTCTGACCCTCCCCTGCTCACGCTGTCTCTCTCTCTCTCTCTCCTAGAAATAAATAAAAGTAAAAATAAAATAAATAAATAAATAAATGAATAAATGACGCTATGGTAAACATAGGGATGGATGTATTTTTTCAAGCAGGTATTCCTGTGTGTGTGTTTTTTTTTTTTTAAGTGAGGGAATTGAAAATCCGAGAGGTTGTGGCTGACGGTGTATTATAGAGCTACTCACCTGCAGAGTCTGAATTCAAAGGCTGGCCTGTTCATGTGTAGCACTGAGGTCCTGGTCTCCCCCCAGGGATTCATCATGGCCTTGGCATTGCTGCAGTGTTCTTTCACCTGGTACAAGTGACCATATTCAGCAAAGCCAGAAGGCATGAGCGGGGCTCCCGGCAGCCGAGCCATCGAGCTGTCACAGGCATACTCACCTGCGGAACTCCATGGCCACCAGGGCTGCACCAAGCCGGAACGCCAAGGGCACAGGGGCACAACTGTGCCTCACGAGAGCTGTCATTCCTCACGCTTTCATTAGGAGGATTTAGAACAGAGGAGGCTGAAATGGCTTCGTGTTAGCACAAAAATTCAGAGATTAATAGTAAACCTTGAAAATAGTGAAGCATCTGATTTGAGCTTTTCCGTCAACAAACCCAGTAACACAGAGGAAACTATTAACATACAAATAGACAGGCTTCCCATTAAAACAGCAGCAGACAGTTCTGGAAAAGACCTCTTCACGCAGAAAGCAATTATGATGGGAAATCGAGTCCGATTCAGACCCATTTGCAGCAAGCTTGGAAAATCAAAATGTTACCACTCATAATCGGGGAGACAGCCCTGCTGTGGGGGAAATGAGCAGCCAAGGCTTTATTATTATTGCTACTATTATTATTTTAGTTTTAAGGAATTCAGTGTCACAAGCTCCAAATCTCACTGACTGGCAACCTTTGCTCAGAGGGTTCCGGCACAGTGCAGCCACGTTTATTCACATACCAAAAAAAAAAAAAAATCAGCCCATATACAAAGATTTTTTTTTTTTTTTGCTTAAATTTCCGGAGGTTAATAGCATTTCTAGCTGAGATGCCACTCAAACCAAGAGCTTCCAAAGAAGCAGACATCTCCTTTGAGTGTCTGCAATCTCTACAAGTCAGAAGCTTTGGCCTGGGCCTTTCTGCTCTCACAGAAGCTGGGAATGTACAAGCCAGAACTTTTAGGGAACAAGTCGAGTTGAGAGATGGGATCCCAGACCAAACGAAACGGGAAGCCGCAGGTGAGGACAAAACCATCCTAGAAAACAGGAGGGCTTCCTTCCACACAGTTGTGAAAGAGGTAGCAGGCAGGGATGTGACCATGGAATAACAGACACACCACTCCAAGACCTTGGTGAAAGTGCGAGAGGTTAGTGACATAGCCCACACAGTGACGTCACATGGATTGACTGGCTAAGACCCCTGCTGTGGCCTTTCCTGTCACCAGGCAGTTCTGCAAAAACATACTTTAAAAATGTTTTTTTAAATGTTTACTTATGTAATTTTTGAGAGACAGAGCACGGGAGGGGCAGGGAGAGAGGGAAACAGAATCGGAAGCAGCTCCAGGCTCTGAGCTGTCAGCACAGAGCTTGATGAGGACCTCGAACCCACTGACCATGTGATCAAACACTTAACGCACTGAGCCACCCAGGTGCCCCTGCAATAGCACACTTCACTCTGATTAAAAGCTTATAGCTTTCAGGGCACCTGACTGGCTCAGTGGGTTAAGGGGCCGACTTTGGCTCAGATCACATGGTCAGTGGTTTCAAGGCCTGCGGTGGGCTCTGTGCTGACAGCTCAGATCCTGGAGCCTGCTTCCAATTCTATGTCTCCCTCTCTCTCTGCCCCTCACCTACTCACACTCTGTCTCTCTCTCTCTCTCAAAACTGAATTAACATTTAAAAAAAAAAAGCTTCTGGGGCGCCTGGGTGGCTTAGTCGGTTAAGCGTCCGACTTTCGCTTAGGTCATGATCTCGCGGTTCGTGGGTTCGAGCCCCGCGTCGGGCTCTGTGCTGACTGCCAGCTCAGAGCCTGGAGCCTGTTTCAGTCTGTGACTCCCTCTCTCTCTGACCCTCCCTTGCTCACGCTCTCTCTCTCTCTCTCCTAGAAATAAATAAAACATTAAAAAAAAAATTTTTTTTTAAAAAAAGCTTGGCTTTCTGTGTCCTGTGCTACGTTGGAGGTCCAGTACTCCATGGCCTCTGATTACCTTTTCGGGAGAGGACCAGCTCCTCACATCTAAGACATGCTCCAGGAGCCCCCTTGCTTCTCCGGGCCCCAGCTGACCTGGGTGTCTTTAGTTCCACAGACATGCTGTGCTCCTCATTCTCTGGGCCTTTGCACATACCTTTCTCTCCCCTCGGATGCTGTTCTATTTCCCACCTCCCCACCTCCTGCCTCCTGCACAGCACCCTTGTTAACCACTAGGTTATATGCACACATGACAAAGAGCCAGCATTCTTTTCTCCTGGTGACTTTGTCTGTAACTATCAATTTACCTGGGCAATTATTTGGTCCATGCCGGTGACAACCCCTGGTTGCAGGATGAACAAGCCATTCCCGGGCACCCAGCTCAGACCCTGCTTCTAGACCAGACTCTTAGACCTCACAAGAAGGGTCCAATTCTACAATGAAGGGAACTTTTAGAGCAACCTCATTCATGTATTCATCCATCACTGAGTCCGTCAATCAACAAATGGCCTTTGATAATTTGTTGGATTAGGACAATAACTCCACCTTATACAGCTCACTTTCTAATGGAAGCAGCAGGTGACCAACAAATGAGCAACTATTTATGGTGAGGGATGCATGAGTGTAATGAATAAATAAACAGATGATGAGGGGGCCACATTAATAAGAGTCATACTAGAAGATATCAAGAGTATAAAGAATTATATCTTTTCCTTCTTCCCTCTCTTCCCTTCTCCCTCTAATCTCTTCTCTTCTCTTCTCTTCTCTTCTCTTCTCTTCTCTTCTCTTCTCTTCTCTTCTCCTCTCCTCTCCTCTCCTCTCCTCTCCTCTCCTCTCTTCTCTTCTCTTCTCTTCTCTTCTCTTCTCTTCTCTTCTCTTCTCTTCTCTTCTCTCTCTCTCTCTCTCTCTCTCTCTCTCTCTCTGTCTCTCTCTCTCCCCTTTAACTGGTTCTGCCTTCTGGGATATTGTGCATGTTCACCTCATACCATCTATCTACTCTGCTTACCCTGGGCTAAACAAGACTAAGTGAGTAGAAGACAAAGGGACCTCATACTTGGCCCTGACCTCAGGAGACCTACAGCCTGGAAGAGACAGACCTACAACTAATTGTGATAATGCTGAAGACACCCAGATGCACTAAGTCCTGTGTTGCGGTTTGAGAAGGAAATGAGTTGCTCAGTAGAGAGAAGAATTAGTCTTATGTCTGGAGATGAAGTTTGACTTCCATTACAATATGGGGCCTGAAGTCTGTCTTCCATTTGCCAAATCCAATTCCATGCGATCCCGATTGTCATATCTTAGAGAAACATGGGGATGAATCTTCCACTAACGCGCTGGACAGACTCTTAAGATTTTTGTCATGAAAGGAGTACATGGCCAAACAGCACACAGAAATGCTCTGGTTATGAGACTCCCAAAGTTCTGTATTTTGGTACACCACATCTCCTTGCCAATAAGAATCCCTGCAAGGTACTCAGGGCACAAAGCAGAAAGGTAACGTCCAACAGGGGCTTGCAGTTGCTGGTGAATTCTCAGGGCTCAAAACGTTTCACAGCTCAGTCAAGATGTCCTCCCATGAGAGTGTCGCTAGCTTGCAAAGGTAGAGAGAATTTTTAATCAATTAGTAACAGGCCCTAGAGAGAAGAGTAAGCAAGATCATGTTTTTTCCAGGTATTGAGATTTTTATGCATAAAATGAGCTTAAGATTTTTGCATTTGTAAGGGAGTGGGGGGGGATTTACACAGGGCAAAAGTGTTTGAAATCTTCCCTCTCTTCAAGTTAAAGAAATCTCATTGTCACCAAACCCTGTGCATTGCATCTATCCCTTGTGTAAAATACTTAATAGAGATTGTCGTGTGTGATTTTTAATGGTAACAATCACCCTCCTTCTCAATAATGGTAAGTTCCTAATGGCAAAGGATAACTCTTTTGGTAGTCCTTCTGGAATTTAGATAGAGTTCAATGCATAGATATAGATGGGTGGATGGACAGATGGATGAATGAGTAGATGGATGGATGGGTGAATGGGCAGATGGATGAATGGACAGATGGATACAAGGAGAGAAAATACAGAACTATCGACTTGGCACAGAAGTATAGAATGAGATTATAAAGATATCCCAGGGGTGCATGGGTGGCTCAGTCAGTTAAATTAAGCATCCAACTTCAGCTCAGGTCACGATCTCACGGTTTGTGAGTTTGAGCCCCACATCGGGCTCTGTGCTTACAGCTCAGAGCTTGGAGACTGCTTCAGATTCTGTGTCTCCTGCTCTCTCTGCCCCTTCCCTGCTCATGCTCTGCTTCTCTCTGTCTCTCAATAATAAATAAACATTTAAAAATTTAAAAAAAAGATATGTCAGTCTATCCTCCCTTTAATGGTTTTGAAAATATGTTCATAGATGCCTTTTAAGCAGTAGAACCTCATTCTGCTGCCGTGCACATGGACTTAAGTTAGTTCTTCACGTTTAAGTAATAGAATGAAGCTGAAATGATGGTGAGCATATTCAGAGACTGGGCCATAAAAGGGTACTGCGGCCTCTGGCTTGACCCAGGACTGGGCAACTTGCTCTAGAGGAAGCCAGCCGCCATGTCATGAGGACACCCAGGCAGCCCTGTGTAGGCAGCGTCATGGTGGGAAACTGAGGCCTCCTGCAAACTACCATGTGATGGGTTGCCTTCGAGGTGACTGCGGCCTCTGGAGAGATCTTGAACTCAAACCACCCAGCCAAGCTGCTCTCAAATTCCTTACCCTCAGAAATGCTATGAGATGATACACATCTGTTGTCTTAAAATGCTACATTTGGGGTAATTTGTTATTCAGCAATAGATAGATAACTAATACACAGCCCCACTCTTGAGATCTGATACTTGGGAACTAGGCCCCTGCAATGGTTCATTATTGGAATAAACCAGATTACAGACTGCACTGAGAGTCGGCCATAACTTGCTTTCTATTTGTTCAAACATGGTGGAACTTTATCAGAATTAGAGACTCAATTTGTGCAGAATTCTTTCCCCTCATTTATTTAGTTGTTCCTTATGGAATAAAATAAAATGTTCCTCATGAAAATCCAACTGCAAGGATTTGAAGTCAAACACACCTGACTTCAAGTCTTTCCTTTGCTCTTTATTATATGGAGAACTGTTGGAAAGTTTCATCTCTCTGAGATGAGATGTTTCACAATAAAACCAGAAGGGTAATACTACTGACCTCATTGAGTTGTGCACTCCAGGACATGAGGGTTTTGTCAGGATCCATTTAGATAATGTACATAAAACATTTAGCACAGTGGCTTATCCCTATTAAAAATGCAAGTAATAACAACTTACCCAAATTCCCTCACACCAACAAATAGGAAATTCCTTTAATCCAAAGGATTGTCCTTACTGAACTTAATTCTGGTAGACAACATATTGTAATAGTGGAGCGTTCTGGAAATGTGGTCCATGAACTTTCTGCATCAGAATGATCTGAAGTGTACAGGGCACCTGGGTGGCTCAGTCGGTTTAGCGTTCAACTCTTGATTTTGGCTCAGGTCATGATCTCTCAGCTGGTGAGTTGGAGCCCCATGTCGGGCTCTGCACTGTCAACACGAAGCCTGTTTAGGATTCTCTGCTTCCCCCTTTCTCTGCCCCTCTCCCACTCGCATGTGCTCTCTCACTCTCTCTCTGTCTAAATATAAATAAACTTTAAAAAGAATGATATGAAGTGTTATTAAAAATGAAGAGTTTTAACAGTTTCAGACCCATTAAGTCAGTGTCTTTGGGATGGGATTAGGTTCGGGAGAACACAAGGGGAATCTGCATTTTTTTAGCCCACCCCCACTCCTGCCCTCAGCTTCTGTAGCCCTCAGCTACTCTTCAGAAAAGCTCCCGAATCACTGTGGCAGAGGAAAGATGATTCATCTCAGAACTGGAGGACCAGAGGTCCTAGTCTGGCTTCTGCCATTTACTGGCCAAAACGAATTAACCTTTGTAATTCCCACTTGCTCCTCTGTGAAAAGGAAACACCGATCTCCCTCTCTAGCTTATAGAGCAATTGTAAAGATCGGTTGAGATAACAAAAACTTTATCTGACTTCTATCTAGTGTGTACACAGTTTACAAAGTGATTATATCCAATTTATCTCATTGAAACTCAGTCCTGTCCTATGAAGTCAGTCTCCCTCCCTGTTGACAGGGACAGGAGCTAAGGTAGGTGAGGTCACCTCCAGGCTCATCCAGGCTGCATGGCAGAGTTGGTGTGCAAACCATGGGCTGGACCGCCAATGCAGAACTGAGCTGAAACTAAGGTGCTGTGTCAGTGCACTACTTCTGGACATCACTTTGGTCAAGGCTGTTTCCCCGGTTACACTACCGAGAGCAGAGGAGAGAGCAAGGAAGAATCTATGTTCTAATTGCCCAGATCACAATTATACATGCAAAGAGCAATAATTATTTTCAAACAAAAACTGTGAGGTCACTGGAATACATTTCCTTAGCAATGCCATTAGAGAAAGTGCCGGGCTAGGTCTGTCAAATATTTCTAACGTATGCATCATTAAATTCACTCATCTTAAATTATAAACCTAATTGACTTCATTCATTTGCTCTTTCTGGGTCATTATTTTGTTCCTTCTGCTTAGATGTATGCAAGATAAAAATATTTGGGCAATCATTGGTACTCTCTATAGGCTATATGAATAAAGAAGGGGGTTTCTATTGGAGAGTTTATGTTTCTATTGATAAATTAAGTGCCTGCCATTACACCATGTGGAATGGCTAGATGGATTTTCACCAGATTTGGAGGGTATGTGGGGGATGGTCTAATGTGAAATATAGGATGGGTTGTGTATGTTAAGTAGATTTTTGGGTGTGAAGGGTGGGTCTCCCTCGTAAGGGTAGTCACACATCCTGTGAAATAGCTGCACGTGAAGAGGGTCCTGTGGCCAGGACAGCAGAGAAAACAACGTGCTTTCAAACATGAGCCCAAACCTGAAGGCATAAGGTCAGACATTCTGAACTGTCAATGTTCTTTGGGATCCAGCTGATTCTCCTAAGGTGACCCCAGGTTGAGAGCTTGTGAGTCATTTCAGTATCTAACTAAAGTGTTTTAGGTTGGGTTCCCCCCAAAAGTAGAGCTGGGTACAAGAGTTTGGGTGCAGGTGGTTGATTTGGGAGGTGGTATCAAGGCACTGGTAAGGAAAGCGGCAAGTTTGGCAGGGGGGATGAGAAGGCCATGGCAGGGCACGTGAGTGGGGAGGTTACTGGTGTGGGCAGTTGGGACTCAGTCCAACTGCAGGCATCTGTGAGACTGTAGAACACACCTGGCCAGGAAGCCAGCGGGCATTGATGCTGTAACTCCCATCTGTCATGGCCGTTCCCAGGTGTTAAGACTGTGGCACTCCTGACCTGCCCGTAAGTGTCCGGAGAAGGCCCTCAGGCAGGGAATCAGAAACATATACAGCTAAAATCCCTCAGCTTGACTGGCCACCTACAGTGTCCTGTAACTCAAAAGGCCATGTCCTGGGTAAGTTTGCATGTGGTAATGACGATGATGGGCAGATGATACAGCGATAGCCACGTACCAAGTGCCTGTCCTCTAGCGGTTATAGAACAGATCCATATGCATCTCATTTAACCCACTCGGCTACCCCATGTCAAAGGTGTTATGGTTCGTATTTCACACCTGATCAAAGAGAGAGTAGGAAAGCCTCAGTTACCGGCCTGCAGTCACAAAGTTGGCAAAGGAAAGCCAAAATCTGAGCCCAGGTCTTTGACTGTAGAACATACTTCTCCGGAGAGCAGGTGGTGAATACAGATTTGTCTAATGGATGAACAGAATATCATTAAGAGTTGTTTTTTAACTCAGACACTTCAAGGTAGTGTTTTTGTTGACTTATATCTGTCTTGAATCTTTTCTGAAATCTACCCTTTACCTGCCCCTCTGACCTCCAGGCAAGGCTGAAGTGTGTTCTGTAATAAAATGTGGATACCTCTTAGCCCTAGATAAACCCATGTATACTTTCTGTGTATATTTAATGCCTCATAAAATCAACGCCAAGAATTGGGAACAGGTCAAAGAGGCTCAGACACTATCATCGATTCACGACAAGAATAAACAGACTGCCTCACTCTCTACCACAACTCCCTGCCTTCATGTTAAAAGAAAGTGCTCATCTTAGCTTCGTGTAACATGTAGTTATTCCCTGGGCTGGTTCGCAACAAATATTATCAAAGTTTAAGAAAATATGTTGGGTTTCCAACAAGGTTTGAAGCATGCAGATGTTAGTGGGACAAAAACATATGAGATGATCTATTTCCTATCACAGGAAGCTTCAGCTACTGAGAGTGGGCCCATGGTTGACAGGAAAAAAAAGTGAAAAATAAAAACTGAATAAAGACAGACATGCATATACACAGAAAGAGAGTCTGAAAAGCTGCAGAACTATATTTTCCAAATGCAGTCACACTAAAACTCTCAGGTGATGTGGTCAGTGGAGGAAGGGCTCTCCAGAGAGGGTTTGGCTTTTAACCTCCAAGAGTTTTGGCCACCGGCATGCAGGGTTCATCTACTTGAAGGCATAAAAGTTTAGAATTTGGAACAGTTAGGATCTGCCACACAGTAAACTGTATAACAATGTCTTTGTTTATTACCCAGCCACCCCACTCAAGCTCCAAGAGGGAAACCTATTTTTCCAAATGGATCGATGTCTGAAATATTGGCTTCTATTTCCAAAGAACTCACTTTTGATCTTGTTTGTCCAACTCTGTAGTTCAAATTAATTTCACCCTTCAGGGATTTGTAGGCATGCTGACAGATTCAATGACAAAAATTGAGTTTTATTGGAAAGGGTGTTAGTCAGGGAAGCGAAGGGCTCGGGGAATAATTTGGTAATGGGCTATGGAGACTTTCTTCCTAGGTCACTGGTTCAAATCTAGAACCTGCTTGGCAGTGATTGAAAATCGTTACCACTTGACGGCTGCCTGACAGGCGGCCAGTAACATGTTGGTGCCCTATTCCTGCACCTCCTTCTAGGCGAAACGGCTGCATGATAGGAGGGACGCCATGAATTAAATGAAATCATAGGAGCTGAATTACCAGCTTTCTCTATCAACAGCTTGTTACTTTAACAGGTTAAAAGATCTTATCACTTTACCAGGTAATAGCCCACCAAAAGATTCCAATACCTACTTCTCTCTTTTCTTTTTTTCTTTGGATGTCTTGGTGTGCCCACATCGGCTTTTTATTTGTACCTGAATCATGATTCTTTTTAACTGAAGTGTAACTGACATATAAAGTCGTATTCCGGGGCGCCTGGGTGACTTAGTCGGTTAAGCATCCGACTTTCACTTAGGTCATAATCTTGCGGTTCGTGGGTTCGAGCCCCGCATCAGGCTCTGTGCTGACTGCCAGCTCAGAGCCTGGAGCCTGTTTCACTCTGTGACTCCCTCTCTCTCTGACCTTCCCCTGCTCACGGTGTCTCTCTCTTTCTCTCCTAGAAATAAATAAAAATATTTAAAAAAAAAAGTCATATTCCTTTCGGGTATGCAACCTGATGATTGATATTGTATATGTTGCAGACTGATCACCACAACAAATCCAGTCAATGTATCCATCACCATATATAGTTACAAAACTATTTTCTTATGATGAGAACTTTTAAGATCTATTAGCAATTTTCAAATATGCAAATGCTATTAACTATAGCCTTTATGCTGTATGTTGCATCCCTGTGGCTTATTCATCTTATAACTGAAAGTTTGTACCTTTTCATTGATCCCCTTCACCCATTTCACCCACCCCACACCCCCCAGCTCTGGCAACCACCAACCTGTTCTCTGTATCCATGAGCTCATTTTTAATTTTTTCTTGTTTTCAGATTCCACATGTAAGCAAAATCATACAATATTTATCTTTCTTTGTCTGATTTACTTCATTTAGCATAATGCCCTCAAGTTCAATCCATGTTGTCACAAATGGCAAGATTTCATTTCTTTTTATGACTGAATAATATTCCGTTGTGTATGTATACGGCATCTTTATCTATTCTTCTGTTTGTATTCCATTGCCTACCTCTTAACAGTGGTTAAATGTGATTAAAACCAGGGAGAAAATGGGAAATAGTGAGAAGTGAAGGACGAAAGAGTTACTACAAAACCTCACATCGCCTAGCTGCTTATAGCTTAGGTAGGAATCTATACATTTATATAAAGAAGAAGAAAAAGTCTCATAAGGCCAGAATGGGCATCAGGAAAACACACAGGGACAAAACCCAAATAGACTGGCTATAGGAAGAAACTTGGCAGATTTCCATCTCAATGGCCCTTATGATACAACCAAGCCAAGGAGCCACATAGGACCCATTATGGGAAGGTTGGCGCCATATTAATTTCAGCATGGCCATTCTCAGCTGGAGCCCAGTCACCTGACCACATCTCCACAGGGGTCCATCCTTAATGCAGGCTGGGCCAAAATAATGAGAACTTGATTCTAACCAGGGTAATTTCCTTATTTCAATGGGCTTAAGCCAAAACCTTTAAAATTATTTTAATATCATTTTTCTTCTTAATGGGACATGTAAGTACTAGGAAAATTATAGGCATTAAAAGGGTTTCTTGGACTTTCTTTTTTTTTCTCTTTTTATAATTGCCTTTTAGAGGGTAAAACTTTTAATTCATTCTGAATGTTTTATTCTGATATGAGAAACCAAGCCCAAGCCTTACATTCAAAAATGTAAGGTAAGTTTCTCATATTTCTCCCTAAAACAGCATTCAGGATGCTCATTTGTTTGAGCTCAACATGTGTTGGTTTGTAGATGATAAACCACCGACTTTCTAGAGAGGTGACAAGATTTATCTACAGCTGTTAGCCAAGGTGAAGAGTTCACTACAACCACATTGGAGATCAGCATTTTCAGCCATAGGACTGATTTTTAAATAATATCACAACCTATCCTTCTAAATGAGCATTGCACCATTCAAAGTACACCTGGATGGGACCAGTGATTTTAAATGAGGGTCACTGACAAGTTTTAACTGCAATGATGTCAAGAACAAACTCTCAAATCTGAGTGGCTTACAACCATAAGCATTTTCTTTTCTTTCTTGCTGCCAGGTCTTCATATTAGCTGTGGCTTAGCTGGTTTTGCCCAGAAGCTCCACACGCCTCTGATTTTCAGACCCAAACTGTAGGGACAATACCTGGTGAATGTTCTTCCCACTATGGAGGACAGGAGATCAAAAAAGATGAGAAAACACATGCATAGCCTCTTACAGCCTTGGCTTGAACTGGCACATAGTCATGTCTGATCATGTTCCATTGGCCAAACATGACCAAACCCCAAGTGGGATGATAGGTCAGAGGGGAGAAGGGGTATTTGTTGATCATTAATACAATCCATGGCTGTCACATAACTTAAAACCCTCTACTGTGCCAGTGTTATTCTTTTATTAACTTAGCACATGTTTATGGAGTCTCTACTTATTATAGGAACCCTTTATGGAATTGAGATGAGCAAAATACATTCATTATATCATGTCCCCTCATAGTGAACCTCCAAAGGAAGGGCTTTCTGCATTTTACAGAAGAGTCAATGGTAACCTGGTTCCCCATTTTACAGATGAGTCAATGGTAGCCTGTATAGCAAAGTTCTGTGCCTTGGCCTTAATGCTGGAAGGTGGTAGAGCCAGGGTTGGAGCCCATGTGCTTTTGCAGTCCTGGCTCTGTGGTGAAGCCTGGGGCTGGGAGAGGAGGGTCACAGTCCTCGTGTGCAAATCAAACCATCTGCTGAGGTCCTCAGGCCAATACACACAGCACTATCATCTGAGGGACAGGATTCTGTTTTGGACATGATTCAAGGGCATTTGGCCAATTCTGGAAACCTAGGTGGTTGATTAGGCTCAATACTCCCAGTTGGGCTGTGAAGTGAGATGTGACAATAAACTAATGAGGCTGATCTTATGCGCCTTATAACCTGGCTTAGGAGGAAATTCTGAAGTGGTGACCCCAGCATGTCATCATTGTCTGCCTGTAATGGAGGCTGGGAGTGTCTGTACCATTGAGGCTTGTGCATTATAAATTGTATGGGGAGGAATAATAAGATGCTATATCAGCATAGTAGGTACAAAGAGACATTTGTTAATATTCAATATGTATTTGATAGTGTTTAGAAGCCTAGATGCCCTACTGAGCACAGGAAATGAAAAACTAACCAAGACAACAGTCTTTAACCTCCTGGGCCTTATAGTCTAGAAGGAAAGACAGACTTTGATTAGGTAATCACCTTAGTGGCTGGAGAATTACGAACTGGAGTAATCTGAATGAGAAGGGCACCATTCCATAAGAAGCTATGACAAAAGTGACAAAGACTTTCACAAGAAGTGACAGACATTTGAAGGAGGGGAACTTACAGAGGCAAAGTGTGTGTGTGTGTGTGTGTGTGTGTGTGTGTGTGTCTGCATGTGAGCATGAATGTGCCTTGTGTACACGTGTGTGTGCGTATATATGCATGTGCATGCATGGGTGTTAGTGGAGTGAAAAGTGGGGGGCATTCCAGACTGAAGAAGTCATGTGTGCCCAACTCTTGGGTGTGATAAAGGACAGCATCACCATCCAGCAGGGCTTATGTGAAGTGCTGGAACCTGTAACACCCCCTCACCTACAGCCAGGTTCAAAGAGAATAGATGTCACCTCTAGTGAGATCTTTAGAGCCTGCTGCAGATGGGAATTATTCCCTATTTTATGAAGGGCACTGGACCCTGCACAGGTTAGAAGCTGAGTAGCATAACCACACTTTGCCATCAGCTTGTGGAATCAGCCCTTTGCTCAGGGCTGAGCAAACGCATGTGTAATAAGTATTTGGTATATTCCAGAAGCATGGGAAACAGGTAAGAATGGTACAACCCTTCCATCACAGAATTCATGGTCAACACAAGAAAACACGGCCACAAGCATGCCATTGCAGGACAGTACTCAGAACAGTGCTCTAGAGTATGGAACACGGAGAGCCCCTTCCTCAGATTATGGACTGGGATGTTGAGGGAAATCTTTCTGGAAGAGTGGAGGGCTGAGAAAATTCCTGGATCATTAACAGGAGTTCACCAAGCAAAAAAAAAAAAAAAAAGAGCCCCATGAGAAGGAACAATAAGTACAAAATCAAGGGTAGGTGCAAAATAACAAAACAAAGCAAAACAATCCACAATGTACTTGGGTACAAAGAGAGCCTGTAAACTGCAGAGTGAAGATCCCACCTGGAAGAAGTCCTCTAATCGAGTGTCTTCCCTTTCAGTCTCCAGCAATATTGCTCATGCTTTTCTCCCCTGTCCCCCAGCTTACTGAGATATAACTGACATGTAACATTGTGCAAGTTTAAGGGGTATGGGGATTCTGAGACAGTTACATGTTTTGACATGCTTACCATAGAGAGTTAGCACCCCATCCTTTTCCTCACATACTTAAGCTTTCCGACGCTGTTGTTGGTGAACACAGATAGTTGTTAACTGTAGTGGCCATGCTGTGCATTAGATGCCCAGAATTTACTTGCCTTACAAGTGAAAGTTCATATTCTTTAACCAACGTCTCCCTGTTTCACCCTCCCCTAAGCCCCTGGCAACCAGATTTCTACTGTGTCTATGAGTTTGGTATTTCCATATGCAGTGAGATCTTACAGTATTTCTCTTTCTCTGACTTATTTCACTTTGCCTGATGCAACTGTGCTTTCTGCTTCCAAGCTTGTCTTTCTATGGCCTCTCTAGAGTGACTGCCAAAACTCCCATCTGGGTGTTGGGTGTCTTTGGCAGTTGGGTTGCACGCTTGGGTTGGTGTTGGTGTTTTTGGCACGGTTACTGTTTATTTCGTGGGTGCCGGGGCTCCGGAGCCCTGGAGGTCATCTGCATAGCACATTCAGGTAGCACCATGATATGTGATGGGGCAGGTGGGTGACAAGATTCCTTTCCACCAACTCTCAGTTTGATCCAGCTGCTCTGAGAAGACTGGCACCATATAGAAGTCACCTTCTGCTCCTTTGATGTTTGTGGGAGGGTTTCTTCATTGTGTCTGTTTTATGTACATATATAACCTCTGCTGCCAGATAGGGAAAATGTAGAGGGCTCCGTCTAGTTGACTTGGGACATGGTACAGGGCAGTGTTTATAGGCAGTGCTTTGAAGTTCTGCCACATTTCTGCCACCTCTCCACGGGTGCATGCCCAGCCCTGTGTTCCTCTTTCAGAATGTCATCTAGCCTATTTCTGTAAGAAATGCCATTGGATTTTGATAGTGGTTGCATTGAACCTGTAGATCACTTTTGGTACTGTGGACACTTGAACATCATTAAGTCTCCAATCCATGAACAAAGGTCGTCTTTTCCATTTGTGTCTTCTTTAATTTCTTTCAGTAATGTTTTATAATTTTCAGTGTATAAGTCTTTCACTTCCTTAGTTAAGTCGATTCCTAGGTATTATTAAGGGGGTTGTTTTCCTAATTTCTGTATCTGATAGTTTGTAATTAGTGTATGGAAACACAACTGAGTTTTCCATGTTGGTTTTGTATCCCACAATTTTAATTAATTTTTATTATTATTTGTGGAGGTTTTTTGGATTCTGAAAAAAATTATTTTAAAATTCATCTGGAAGAGTGGTAATTCCATCAAATTATTCTATATATTTAATACAATTTGAATAAAAATATCTAAAGAGCCTATCATGGAAGTTGACAAAATTATTCTAAAATTTATTGGGAAAATGAAAGTGCTGAGAACCCATTTTAAATCAAGTGGAAAGCATAGAAAATTCAATACAAAACCCTGGAATATTGACATCCGAACAGGGAGGAGACTAGCTCAGATCTCTGTTTCACACAGTACCCAATAATGAATTTTGGTTGGATTAAATATCTTCAGTTGAGATGCAAACTTTAACACACCATTTTAAAAAGGGGAGACAAACTTTAGGACCTTAGAGTGGGAAAAGCTTTCTCAAACAAGGCACAGGAGCACAGTCCTTAAGTGAAATTTTTTAAATGGGAAATTTGTCAACAAATGTTAATTTAGAAATTCACAAACCAAGAGAAATACTATTTCATAGTATCTCCAAATATGTAGATACTTATGACATATTAATAACTAAAAGATATACAACTCAAGTCATGGTGGAAGGAATGGCCAAATGATAAAATAAATCCAAGAAGAGGAAACCCACATATTTGACAAAAAAAATATGTCCATCATTTCCCTCTTTGACTTACAATATCTTCTTGGCCACATACCAGACATTGGTGTCTGTTTCTAGACTCTTTTCTGTTTCTTTGGCCTCCTGGTCCACTCAATAAAGAGATCTCTGCCACTTTATCACAATGTGTTGATGCTCTAAGTCTGTGCTGTCCAACCCAACAGTCACTCTCACATTGGTTATTTAAATTTAAAGTGATGTGAAATGCACAGTAAATAGGCAATTCTTTGATCACACTAGCCACATTTCCAGCGCTCGTTAGTCATATGTGCCTGGTGGTTACCATTTTGAATAGCAGAAGTATAGAGTGTGCTCATGATTACAGAAAGTTCCATCACACAGTGCTGCTTAAGCTCCTGAGTAAGTCCTAATTCCATTATTGTAATCGGGCATGTCTCCTTTCAGTCTTCCTCATCTTTGAAATTGCTTTGGCTCTTTACTTATTCCAAATAAGTTGTAGGTGAAGGAATCAGGGAAATGTAAGCTGAAACAACGATGATATGCCACAATGCAGCAACTAAAATGAAAGTATTATATGTATCAAAATGGATGCCTGAACATAACAAGTGTGCTGTGTATGAGAAGAGCAGGTTGAAAAGGAGTGTGTGTGTGTGTGTGTGTGTGTGTGTGTGTGTGTGTGTGTGTGTGTGTAGGTGTAATGCTATGCCACAATTTAAGCAACTTTTAAAAACACACACATAAAACTATTCTATTTATTGTTTATGGATCAACATAACAGCTAATATTAATTAAGCATTTATTTTTTTCCAGGCTCCATTCCAGGGACTTTAAATATATGAACATTTGACGATTGCGCCCAGGCTTAATTCACTATCATCTTCCTCATTTGACAGAGGCGTGGAAAAGGTAAGCAACGTGCCCCAGCTTACTCGGCTCGTTGGTGCAGGGTTGGTTGAAGCTCGTAGCCAGGTTGTCTGGCTTCCAAGTCTGCGTTCATCACCACGGTGCTATCCTGGCCTCAGACCAAATGATACTCACTAGACGTGCATGGGAATGTGTCCAGAGAAGGAGAAAATAGAAATGGGCTGTAGGGCTTTGCCTTTTGTATAATGTGCGTGTGTGCATGTGTGTGTGCATGTGAGGGGGATGGGGCAGGGGAGGAAGGAGAATGGAAGATCTAAAGGAAAAGCTAGGAAGCAATATTAACATCAGTCCGGTTAGCTTGGTGGATACCATGACCGGTTCAAGTAAGATGTAAAATAGGTTTGTAATCGATGAAGTAAAAAAACAATGGGTATATTGTTGGACGAGATAAGGCATCCGGGACTTGCTGTGAGCTGAGGCGTGCTAACTGGACTTGGGCATCGTGAAGACTTCCCATTCTGCTTTACAAAGCCAGCTATGAAAGCTGCAAGTTTTGTGAGGGTGGGTGCAGACAGAAAGCCGGTGACGGGGGACATTGTGGGGCAGATTGTCGGAGCAGACAGGGTAGGGGGCAGCGGTGTTAGAACCAGGTTTCGGAAAACCCTCTGGTGCTGGATGGAGTCTCCGTCCCCTCCCCCAGGGAAAGCTTCAGTAGAATCTACATTTTCCACATCCTTGGCTGTCAGGTTCCTGTTTCCCTCTGGCATGTGCGACGAGGTGAGAACGGCGTCCGTAAGACCAGGGTGCTCAGGATGTGTGGCCCACGTGGGTGCCGTTACGTGGAGGTCACTTGCAGAAGGTGCCTCTTCTCGGCACCCAGCAGACTCTGCCAGGGCAGTTCGTGTTAGTAGCTGGCACTGTTTCCTGTAGAAGCCTCTTGTCACCTGGTGCCTTTGCTCATCTGATCGGGCCGGCGCTCAAGCCTCACACCTGTGTCACCTTGCCCCGGTGCCAGAGCTGCCCATTAGCCTGCCACCCCAGCATCCCAGGCAAGAAGGCTCTTTGGCTGTGTCCTCAGGTCGGCTCACGTGTGGGGCTTCTTGCTCAGCTGCTGCCCTGGGAGCAGGCAAGTGGGAGTGGCAAGGTGGGGCCTCCGTGGGCAGGTCTGGGACAGTCTGACTGTGTGAATGGCAGACACCTGCCAAGCCACCAGGAAGGGAGCTGGGTTCGTTTACGGGAGGATGGGGACGAGGCAGGATGAATGAGGGAGGGAGGTCCTCACTCCCCGCTCCTCCTTTCCCCGGAGCTGCTCTGCCCAGGGGACCCACAGCCCCTGCCCACCGAGCCCCAACCACCACATTTATGGCTTCTATTCTGCAAGCTCACCATCAGTCAGGAACCAGAGGGTTCTTAAGAGGCAAGCATCCTGCAAGGTGCAGTCTAGCTATGGCCCTTTGATGCAAAAGGAGGTTTCCAGATCCTGAGATTGTGGCTGGCCTGCACCTGCCTCCAAGCTAACAGCAGGCTTCCCGCTGCTTTGTACAATCAGGCTAGGCTTCCACACACACCAGCACACTTACTGCCAAGCCAGAAAGCACCAGTGGAGAATGATAAAATGCTGGAGTTTTTAGGGCATTTTGCAATTGAAGGAAGGCCTGTGAGCCTTGCTTGGGAATGCACCACTGTGAAAGCTCCCACTCTATGCGGGGACAGGGCTCTGGGGCCAGGCAAGAGGTGAAGGCACCTGTCGTACTTCATTCCTTCTGCCTCGGCCACCTGCTCCCAGATCTCCCTGAAGCCACATCCAAAAGGCCTGCCTCAAATTTTGGATTCATGGAAGCGGCAGGATAGGCTAATGGTAAAGAACAGTCCTGGGGTCTGACAGGGCTGCTTTGGGACCCAACTCAGTTTCAGGTCCTCGGTGGTTAAGGCTTCTGAGCTTCATTCTCCTTATCAGAATGGAAAACTTATGTGCTTTGAAGAGTTTCTAAAATGAGAACTAAGGTATGCTCACACGGCTAGGTTCTCTCATTAAACCTGCTGGGGACCAGGACTGAGACTATTTTCCAGTTCTCAGAATATTCTGCATATTATGAAGTCAGTCGTGGGTTGTTAACGCTGGCTGGTTTTAAATGTATTTACTATTAATGAAGGTGTCACAGATTATAGACATATGTATGTTTTAAAATCCTCCCCATCTCAGGAATACGTAAGCAAGTGAATGGAAGGTAAGTAGCTCCTTTATTTATTTACTTTCATTTATTAGTGTTACATTATATATTATACATAATATAAAATATGTATTTAATATAATTACGTATGCATACATTATATTTATATATTACATATATCATTATGGTTTAATAAGTAAGAATGGGGCTCTGTATAAACAGGCCTGGGTCTCACTGTTTGCTGTAACACATCATAGCTTTGTGACCTTAAGGAAGTTAATCAACCCCTCTGAAACTGGTTTTCCTTATTTTGGGAGACAGTGTGGAGAATGGTTAAGGGCTTCAGCTCTGGAACCGTATTACCTAGGCCTAAATCCCAGGTCCACTACTCACTCATCTCTCTGTGCCTCAGTTTCCCCAGCTGTCAGTGGGCATAACACTGGGGCCTGCCACATGGTGATGCTAGATGAAGATTGAATGAGCCAATAGGAAGTCGTGTAATCCAAAGAGTTTAAGTGACTGCCTGTGAGGCAGTGATTAAAATGCCCCTTGGAGGGTCCTGGTGGGCATGAGGTGAGGTAATGCAGGAAGCACAGGGCTCCTACCCTCGCAGGAGCGGCGCTGGGTGGGAACTCTGGTTGCTGATATTTTACTTTAGGGCAGGAGGCGGGAAGCTGGCCTGCGACTCACGGTGCCCGGGACCCACTGCGGGTGCTCCCACCCCGGGACCCTAGGATATGAGTCGGGGAGACGGAGGTGGGGAACAGGGCACCAAGTTCCGGGCTTGGTCACAGACAGGGGCTGCAGAGGCTGCACACACCACCCTCCAGGAAGCTGGCCTCTGCTACACGCAGGCCAGGACCATTTTGCTGAGCTACTTCCTGCTGCCAAATGTTGTTCCACCCAGAGCTCTTTGATCTGGTGCCAGTCCTTGGGCAATGGAGGCGAGGTGTGCCGGGATCCAGGCAAGGCCCTAGGGGGAGGGCCTGCCGATCCTGACAGCCGAGCCAGCATGCGGCCGGAGGGGGAGTGGGGGGGCGTGGGGCGTGGAGACCCAAAAGGGTGGGGACGGGGACGGGCTGGGCGTCGGAGCCCTCACGGCCAGGAAGGCAAAGCCGCGTCACAGGGACAGAAGGGCACCCAGCTGGGGCACTCAGAGCATCCGTGTGGCCCCTGCAGCTGCAGGGACAGCTTTGTCCGTGGTGTTGCTAATGGTGCCTGTGTTTGGTCCTCATGCCCAACTGTTCCGACCTCCCCTTGCAAAGGTGAGAAAGCGAAGGCCAGCAGAGGCGAGGGAATTCTCCTGGGGTCTCGGAACGTCCACGCCAAGGGCAGGCCTCTCAACCTTGGCTCTGTTGGTATTCCGGGCTGTGGGGCGCCGCCCGGTGTACTTACTGTAGGAATGGAGTAGCGTCCCCGGCCTCCACCCTCTAGATGCCAAATGCCCTGCCTCCCTCATGGTGACGGCCAAACGTCTGTAGCCATTGCTAAATGTCTCCTGGGGGGGGCAGATGTGGCCCCAGTTGAGACCCACTCGATGCCTTATGTTCTGAAGAAGGAAGGAGACAGAAAAAAATGTGCCTATGAAGCAAACATGGCCTCAGAAGCCAGTGTCCCTGCTTCTTGGAGTCAGGGACCTCCCTCTGGCTGGGCCCAAAGGGAGACTGGTGGCAAAGACACATCTGGGAGCTGCTGCTTCCAGAAAGGCCCAATACGGTAGCACTTGCCGTCACATCATTCTTCTCCGCGGGAAATACCTGTTTTTCCATCATCTGTGCCGATGTTTGAGTCTCTAAGTCCCACAGATGCTCCTGCTAAGGGGAGGGGACCAATACCATGTCCTCCTGGGGGCTGCTTGTGTCTTCCTGACCAGGTCCCAGTGCCCAAAGTGGGTGGCGCCAGGTATGCCCGGGGTTTGAGCCTCTGGGGAGGCTCGCCCTCTGCCGAGAACGGCTAACCACGGACAGGCATGCCCAGCACACAGAGCAGACACGGGCATTGAGACGTTCCGTCTCAAAGAGCGCACACTGCTTATCTCCAAGTCAAGTTTAACTGCACCTTTCCTATTTTTATTGGCAAGTCAGACCTGACCTCAGTGGCCGGATTGGGAAGAGACCTGGTGGGCAGACGTCATGCCCTCTCACACTCTGCCAGGAAGGTCGCCCGCTGGGAGGGCTGACGTGGGACTGTCGTGCTGAATGGCAAGCCGATTCCATCCCTTGCGAGTGGAAGGGACAAACGGAGGAGATCGATCTCCTGGGTGTAACCCGGTGCCAGAGCAGGCAGTCACTGAGGTCCAAGTATATCATGCCCGGGTCTATGCCAGCCACTTAACGTTCACCGCGGGGTAGGATTTGCATTTCTGTTTGTATCTGTACAGATGTCCTGTGCACTCATTTAGAAGCTGGTCCCCCTGGAGAGCCAGGAACTATACAGCTAGACGCGATGGCTCACGCAAACTTTACCATTCACTGGGGGATTTTAGTCCTTCTTGTCTTTTTATCCAGAACTTCACAAGGTCCCTGTCTCAAAACCAAGCACTTGGGGCACCTAGGTGGTTCTGTCAGTTGGTGTCCGATTTCGGTTCAAGTCATGATTTCTCGGTTTGTGAGTTTGAGCCCCGTATCTGCCTCTGTGCTGACAGTGTGAGCCTGGAGCCTGCTTCCGATTCTGTGTCTCCCTCTCTCCTGCCCCTCCCCTCCTCACACTCTGTCTCTCTCTGTCTCAAGAATAAATAAACATTAAAAAACTTTTAAAAAATGAGCACCTGACTGTACCTGCTACCCTAGGTGAGTCAGAATCCAAAAGCATATTTGGATAAGGTAGTGATAAGGAAGAAAGGACCCAGTCCAAGAGGTGCGAGCAGAAAGTTTGGGTGGACACCACCCAGCCCTGAGTCAGAACCCAACTCTGTCGCTGCCTGTGTGACTTTGGGCGAGTGACACGCATTTCTGTAGCTTCAGTTTCATCTGCTAAATAATTGGGATAATAATACACAGAGCGTAGGGTGGTTAGGATTTAATGAGAGAAGGCATGAGAAGTAAGTACTCATCAATTGAGCTATTATCTACCTCAAAGGATTGTTGGAGAAGTATAAAAGGGATCTAAAGTAAAGAAATGTAGTACTGCTTCATAAATGGTAATTATGATTATTGTTACCAACACCCTTTGGAATTGGTTGTTCATTTACCAGAAGCCACTCCAAAATTCTATTCCGATCGCAGAAGAATTGGGTAAATGACTTCTTTGATAAAGTAGCTTTTCACCTGGGGGACCTGGTTTGCTGGTTTGCAGGTTAAAATGACTGAAAATCAATTTGATTTGACAGCTGTGGAAAAAACAAAATGCGTGTACAAAGTGTTGAGCCGCAGAGCCCCTCAGAACTGATAGAAAGTGAGACACGGAAAGGGTCTGGTGTCTGCAACCTGGTGGCCTGCTTCCTTCAGTTCTGGGGGGCCCTGCTGGCCCCCCAGCCCCCCAGCCTACGGGATTGCAGGCTCCTCTGCCTTGCTGACCCCGCGGTCTCCTCCAGGGCCCACAAGGTGCACACAGGAACCCCCAGCGCGGGGACCCCACTTTGTTTCTCTGCTCTCGGAGCCTGGCCTAGGCAACCCGTCCCAGGCCTGCAGACTCAAGTTCCTTTTCTGCAGCCACGCAGCATGGTGATGACAGCTAACAAGCAGAATCCTGGGAACATGACAGCCGTGCCTGCTGTCTCTGGTCCAAGGCCACCCGACAGTGCCTGGCCCCTCCCTGCATCAGTCCCACAAGACCCCTGTTTCCAGAGACTCTTCAAGTCTCTAGAATCCCTTTGAGTCTACCTGCTCAGCTCTTGAAATGACAAATCCTCTGAGGTTACAAGGCCACCTGTGTACCCTCAGGAAAGGTATTCAGCCTCCTCAAGCCTGAGTTTCCATTTTGGTCAAGTAGAGAGAAGAAATGGAGGTAGCAATGCCTGGCTTGTGTGGTTTTGCCGGAAGAACCAGGTGACATATGAAGGCCAAATGGGCTTTGCAAAGTGGGTGTGCCTGCAAATGGGAGTTTTGGAGCATTGACCATGCCCTAGATTGCTGTGCATGTCCTCCGTACAAGAGTAGGGACATTATTCGTTGGCCTCATTCTTCTTGCCGTTTTTCCATGTGTCCTGATTTTCTTCCACTTGCTGCGGGGTAGGGCTGGGATTGTCACCGGGTCAAATCCACAGGAGACTAGAGTGTGCCCTGAGTTTTGAGTGTGAGTAATCTAGTACCCAAATTGAGGAATCTGGCTACTTAGAATAGTCCCTATGGGTTTATTTTAAACTAGCTGCTAAGAACCATCCTTAATTATTATGACGTAAATGAATCCTTGTGGCTGCTTTCTCTGCCAAATAAAGCTGCCCTTATAAGTAACAGGGAGGGTCTTCTCAGACCATACCTGGTCCTGAAGACCTCTACCTTCAGTTTATTCTCTCCCTCCACCCCCGCCCCCAGCTCTGAGCTTCATATCTCATGAACTACTTTCCTAATCAGTGAGCCACATGGACTATATGCTATTATCTCAGTGTGATTTACCCTGGAAGATGCTTGCCTATTTTTTTTAACTACAGAACACATGGAATTCCTATATACCACTTAGCCTTTATTTTAAAACAGATCTGAACACACCCTCCACGTGTGGTGAACAACCATTCACCTAGTTTTATATACCCAAAGAGGTTCGTTTGACTTAATGGGATATGCAGGTGGAAGGCAACTATCTGTCTTCAGCCTAGAGAGAGGACCGTACTAGACAGCCCTGGGCAGGTCGCCTAACTGTGTTCAAGAAAGTGCCGGTTACTTGCAATGCATTGATGTTCGCTTTCCTGTGTATGTCAGGCATTGTGCTATCATCTTACTTAATCAGCAAGACCACCTCCAAGGTTTAGGTACTGTTATTATCCCATTTTATAGATGAGTAAAATGAGACTAGGAGAGATTAAGCAATTTGCTCAGAACTAAGCTAATAAGTAAGAGTCAGGATTCAAAGCAAGGGCTTTAAATAAAACACTTTCCACGAAGCCTGCTAATTAACTCCCAATGCTTTTGTGTGCACAAACGGGCCTGTGTGCTGGGTGCTGGTGTTACCCTCGTTTTATAGAGGAGGGGTGAGCCTTCGGTGTGTTGAGTTGAACGGAAAGAGATGAAAGATGCTCTTGAACCTCAACGTATGGGAGGGGCCTGGGAGCTGCCATGACCCAGCCTCGCGGCAAGTGAACGCTCTGTGTGTGATTATGCATTAGATTGTTTAATTAATTCCCCTGCTCACCTGTCACAAAATCGTGAAGTGTCTTTCATCTTGAATCTCCAAAGTAGGTGTCAAAGCTATAATTACTTGTAATGATTGTTGTGTTTTTTAATAGTTACCTGCTATAATGTCCCTTTGATAGGGGAAGGTGCTGAAGCTTTGGGTCAGAGGGAGATATCCTGAACGTGGAGACCCAAGACATGAATTAGCCAAGGCCCTCCCATCCCAAATGCCCTTGAGCCTCACAGGAAGACTTAGCATGTCATAAAACAAAGAACTGCCATGGACTATACAAGTCTTTATCCTCTTGCCCCTCAAAGGGGCTCCTGTGTCTTCCTAGATAGAGGAAAGCAGTGGACTGCAGCATTCACCCACCTGTGTGCTCAGTGACAGCAGAAGGGTGTGAGGTGCTGATAAAGTCCAAACCACAGTGGTGTTACGTTCTTTTATGTGATGGTCACCAGGTGCAGCTATCAGAGGAGACACAGCCAGGTTCAGGAAAACAAAGTTCTCAACAGGTGCTGGAGACAGGAGGGGGAAGCAGACGGGCCACAGGGGAAAGACGCTGGGTGGTCAGGCGGTAGAAGACAGGAGCAAAGGGAGCCTTTAGGCCACGGTCGTTATTGGGGTTTCTGAGGGAATGGCACGGCAGGGCAGGGTAAAGGCTAGTGTTGGTGAGTTTGAGTAAGTTTGGTGGGCTTTGGGCTGCAGGGGTGCCTGGCACATGGCTCTGGGTGATTAAGGTAGAGGAATATTGCCTCCTGGTGCACACGGGCCAAATAGAGGAGGCCTGGCTCTGGAATGGTTCGTTTGTATGTCAGTGGCATGCTCCTTGTCCTTTGCTACATTATAAATTGGCTAGTCCAGGGGCACCCGGGTGGCTCAGTCAGTTAAGTGTCTGACTTCGGCTCAGACCGTGATTTCGCAGTCTGTGGGTTCAAGCCCCACGTCAGGCTCTGTGCTGACAGCTCAGAGCCTGGAGCCTGTTTCAGATTCTGTGTCTCCTCTCTCTGCCCCTTCCCCGATCATGCTCTGTCTCTCTCTGTTCCTCAAAAAATAAACGTTAAAAAAATTAAAATAAATAAATAAAATAAAATAAAAATTGGCTAGTCCAGAGAGGGACAGTTTCTCCCCAATTAGATATGTTTTTAAAGATGTCAAATTTATGAATGTATAGAAAGTAAAATATGCATTATATTGTATATTAAATAACATATATATATACATATATATATGTATATATATACAGTGCAACAATAGCTTCCATAGAACACTGTGTGTGTGTGTGTGTGTGTGTGTGTGTGTGTTCGCGTATGTGGAAGTGTACATATACCAGGAGATGTAGAGGTTTTGAGGTTTGGGAAGAGAGTAGAGATCAACTTTCTCCTACCTCTAATAAAAAGCAAGAATTAAGAATAAGAGAACTTATCTACCTTCCTTTGGAGGAGTTCAGAAGATCCCACTGAGTTTCTTCTTCCCTTTCCACTGACTCCAGTGACTATATATTTGAGTCCAGGACAGTCTGAAATACAGAAATGGTGACAGCCTAGGTCATTGTAAAATGCACAGAAAACACCTTTAGTTAGGCTTAGAGATTCCTTCGGATTCCCCTATTTTCTTGCCCTTCTGTAGCATATGAATGAGTCTAGAATATTCCTCTAGTTCTATTTCTTCAGACGTCATAATCCTGAAATCTGTTCTATTGTAATGGCTGTTCACTACAGCTACTTGGATTCTCAGTGCACACCCGTGAGGTGAACAAGATTTACCCAAAGTCATTACTAGTAAGTGGAAGAAGCAGGATTTCAACAAGCACTTTCTTCTCAAGCTACCTCCACTGTGTCAGTGAGAGAGAGGTGAAAGTCAGCTGGGCAGCCATTAGTCAGGAAGTCAGGACATAGAAACATACCTTTGAAAAACAAATTCTGCAGAAAGAAACAGGGCAGCTGCTTTGGAACAGACTAATGAGAACCTTTTGATAATCAAAAGGTCCGCCATGCAGATAGATCGACAGCCCCTTCACTCCTTGTCAGTTCAACTACAGGGCGTGTACTCTGGAAACACTTCTCCGTGTGCCTCAGAAAACATATACGAGAATGCCATTTAATCATATTTCTAAAAGCAAACCATGACATAAGAGCAGGTCACTGAAAATTACCCCCTTCTCTATTACAGAAGAATAAATAAATGGAATAGAACACTACGTAGTAGGAGGGAAAATGAATTCCATATAGCTATAGACACAAGTATCTTAGAAGCATAACATCAAGAGGAAAAATCAAGGAAAGTAAAATTCTATAGCATACAGTGACATTTTTATAAAGCTGAAAACAAGGCACGCACACGCATAGTTGAGGCATATGTGCATGAGAAGTACAGCTTTAAAGAAAAACAAGAGACTGATAAACATAAAATTCAAGGTAGCAGTGACTTGATGAGGAAAAGAGAGGGGCCTTGGGAAGGAGGATTCACTGATACTGGTTTATGGTTCTGAAGGTGTTGTTTTACAGGCATTTTGTGATCACTTCATGGCTAGCATACAGATGACATATAGACTTTTTGTATGTTTCAAAAATACATATTTCAAGAAACAAGCTTCCTACCACTAATGGCCCAAAGGCAAACTGCTTCATTCAGTGAAAATGGACAAACATGAACTTAAAGGCAGATGCAAGCAAGGCGAGGGTCGTGGGGGAGGAAGAGGCACCCAGGGGGACAGAAAGTGGAGAAAACCATTGCAAGCAGGGACACTGTCAGAAGTGCCTGTGGTCTTGATTTTATTTCTCCTGTGTCCATAAAACACTCTCAGCTATTGATGACCTCCTCTTCCTACACCTTCTACGATATTATTTATTTTATTTTATTTTATTTTATTTATTTCTAGGAGAGAGAGAGAGAGCAGGGTCAGAGAGAGAGGGAGTCACAAACTCTGAAACAGGGTCCAGGCTCTGAACTGGCAGTCAGCACAGAGCCTGACGCTGGGCTCGAACCCACAAACCACGAGATCACGACCTAAGCAAAAGTCGGACGCTTAACCGACTAAGCCACCCAGGCGCCCCTCTGCGATATTATTTTAAGGACTCATGCACAAGGGAGAAAACAGGAACCCCCACCCCCACCCCAGGGTGTAAGGCTCATCCACTTACTTGCATGCTGGCTGATGCACTGATAGGAGAGAGACCTCAAGCAGAGTCAAAACTTCAGGGTCCTAATTCCACTCTGAGAGACGGAGGTCTTCATCCCTCTCAGTGATGGGGGACCTGTGGGTAAGTACACAGGAGATGGTGTGGTGGGCTGCAAAGTGCTGTGCTTGTGTGTGCGCCCAGCCCCACGATCACGGCTTGCTCGCCCTGCTGATAGGAAGGCTCAGCTCCGTTTGCTCATCCCACTTTCCATGGCTTGTGGGTTCCGCTTTGCCATATGTAGGAATGCCATCTCAGTTTGAAGGAGGTAGAAGTAACGTTGCCTTCAGACATGATGACTGAACCTATAATGCCAAGTATCGTAATAAAAAGGAAAGAGAAAATTGCCTGGATATCATATAAAGATCTGTTATTAGATATCTGAAAGCACTCACATTGGATTATAGACTTAATGTTACTTTGAGTTTGCATATGAACTAGACACTCAATAAAGAGCATCTTAATAATAATAATGGTGGTGGTGATGGTGGTGGTGGAAGCTACCGTTCGGTAATGTCCAGAGCATGCACACTGGCAGACTCATGTGTGGCACCCTGTTTATTTGCAGAGCAGTATTTTGAGGTCAGTACCATTATCCATTTACCAGTAGGGGTCTGGAGGCACATAAGGGCAGAGCAACTTGCCCGAGAACACCCAGCAGTTAGGAAGTGGCTCTGTTAGGACTTGAACCTGGGGTCTGCCTGGAGATTAAAGCCACTCATATTATATCCAGGTCCTGATATCGTATTTTCCAAAGACTTAGCAGCCAGGAGAATGTCACAGCCAGACCAAGAGAAACCCTGGTTTACAAAGGGCTTCCATGTAGTTAACACGCACGCCTGCTCGGAGCAATTAATTTCTAAGCACTTGCGAGTGGCCTGCCTTCGGCTCTAGCTGTGAAGAGGGAGGGCAAATGTCTGTATTTCAGGGAAGCCAGGAATGGAAGGAAAAAGCAAATCCACTCTGATTCTGCTTGCCAAACCACACAACTCCCTCCAAAATTCAAGAGTTATTACCATTGGCAAAGACCATTAAAAATCCAATGGCACTTGATTGGGGTGGGTCCTCCGGGCTACAGTCCAGCTCTGATCCCAGGTGACAGCAGTGAGGGCCATGCATCAGATGCCCCTCAGTCCAGGCCCGGGTGGGGCGCTGATTGCCCTGCACCCCCCAGGGCCACAATACAGCTCTGAAAGCTGGGGCCTTTTGTGGGATCCTCCCTACTGAGGAAGCTGGGCCT
This sequence comes from Proteles cristata cristata, assembly GCA_017311185.1. Classification (NCBI taxonomy): domain Eukaryota; kingdom Metazoa; phylum Chordata; class Mammalia; order Carnivora; family Hyaenidae; genus Proteles; species Proteles cristata. Next base: position 445,863 of record JAESUZ010004903.1, on the reverse strand, counting down.
ACAGGAAGCAGGACGTTTGGCCTGGGCTGGAGCTCTCAGGAGGCCAGAAGTGTTGAAGGACTCCTGCCTGCTCCAGAGCTCCCACCATGGACAAGCATGCCATCTCTCCAGGGCAGGGCCTCTCAGGGTATGGAGACTCTACCCCCAGGGACACTAATCGTGCCTGGAGACATTGAGGTTGTCACACTGGGGGTGAGAGCCGCTGCTGGCATCTGGGGGTCAGAGGCCAGGATGCTGCTAGACCTCCCCCAGTGGATAGGATAGACCCCCTCTCCCAGCAAAGAATGCCGATGGTGCCAAGGTTGAGAAGGCCTGGGCTAAGTTTGGCCTTAAGGAAACAAATGGGAGGGAGCTAAGGCCACCCTAGGAAAGGAGGTGCCGTTTATGGCAGCACACCTGTCTCCTATGGATCCTAGAAAATCCTGTGCGTCCCTCAGTGCAAGATAGTTTGAACCAACCAGAGACATCAGAGGAAGCCACCCTCCCTCCCACATCTCTCTCAAGAAGCCTCCAGCTTTGAGGAAGCATCAGGGGTGAGGTCATCAAAGCAGGAGCGGGAGTGAGGAGAGCTCATTGTTCTCTGGCGTCGGGTGCTTAAGACAGGCAGCACTGAGTGCCAGGCGCCATCTGTAAGGGAAACATCCTGCTTCCCGAGAGTCACTTCACAACGTAAAGGGCAACGGGAGAGTTCTGTGAAGGGTTAAGTGCGTATCTTCTCTTGCTGGCCTGTCTCCCAGGCTAAGTGAAGGCTGCTTCATCTCACGTGGATATGAAAGAGACAGTGCAGATTGAAAACAGCTGTACTCTGAGCGAATGGGCCACATGGCCAGGGTGCCATGCTGCTCAGCTCTATCGGTGCCCTTTTGTTTGACTTTGGAAGAGCAGCACAAATAAATGCAGTAGGTTCTGTTTAAACAAAAAACTCTGATCAATAGAGGTTTGGATAGCTTACGACCTTCAACCATAAACAGAAATTTGAGGTAAAAATCTACAAATCCCAGATCAATTACCAGATTATTTACCCTTTTGCTCTGCTAATGTTCCACTCTGCCTCGCATATTAAAAAGCCAGGGAAGAAAAGGATTTCTGTTGCAGGGAAGAGGGAGGGCTGGTGGATTTATTAGTCGTGGCAATCAAAGCACGTGGCGTACGTTTTCCCTATAAACCCAGCTGTGGTGATTGTGCAAATCAGCTAAGACAAATTTTAGATCCGGGGGCTTTTCAGCCAATGCTACTGGTAGCTTCAATGACCTCTTCTTTCTTTTCTTGGAGGGGCTTTAACCATCTGCTACCAACCTGTTATTGCATCGTGGTTTCAGAGAGGAAAGTACAGATGTCAAAGGCTTCAGCTGTCACTAGGGTCCTTGGCAGCTGTGAGTCCCTGAGAAACCTCCCCCTGCCCCCCGAGAAAAGCCCCTGCCCCCCCCCCCCAGGTTGCTCCGGGCTCAGTTTCCCTGGGTGTAAACTGAGACTTACATGGAAAAGTCACTCTGCAGGTCTGTACCGTGGTATGTTGTTGGTCTCTCGGAGCCTCTGTTTTCTCATTTATAAAATGGAAAAACCTAATATGTTAGCCTCTGGAGCAGTGATGACGTTAACTACCACGTGGCATAAAAGAGCACAGCTCGTGCCTGGCACGCGGGACATGATGCTCAGTGGACAGGAGCTGCTGTTTTTGTCACCACTCTTAGCCTCCGGCAGATGGACTGAACTTGAACATCTTCATGATTTTTGCGGTGAGCTCTCTGAGTCAGGGCTTTTGGCCAGGAATGATGAGTTGAGGACTATGGAAGAGGGGCCTTAGTGCCACCAGGAAGAGAGGAGAAACATTCTCCTAGGAAGTCTCCCCAAAGACAATCCCCACAAGTAGGAAAGGTGATGGGCGCCTTCAGGTGATCCCACGTCCCCTCCCATCCACACACAGACATCTTCTGGCTGGAGTGTTTGTTCATCAGGACCTATAGATCCATTCCCTGCAGAGAATGGCTTGGCGACCCCCTCCCACAACAACCCTCTTGGGGATGCTGGCGTCGGCAAACAATTTCCCATGCCTTCTGCTAAACTGTTGGTCCTTCTGAGGGCTGGGGGCCTGTGCCCATCTTGTTCACCTCTGACCCCCAGCCTCTAACCCTGTGAAGGGCTCAGAATAAGTTTTAAAACTCATTTGTTGGATGAATGGCTCCAAGGGACTGCCCAGAACCTCTCCCTTCTCCCTCCATCCTGGAGCACAGGCTCTAACCTTTCTCTACCATCCAGAGCCCTTTTCACTCCCTTACTCTGACCTCCCGAGTCAATCACAGAGGAGATGCTAGGACTTATTCTATTCTGCATGACTCGCTCCCTTCCACCTACTTCCGAGGAGCAGTAGAGAAAGCAGTCTGTGTCCCACACCGTGTTGGGAGCGTGACACAGAGACTCATTAATTCACACAGGGACATCATATCATCCCCATTTTACAAAAAGGGGAGTGAGTCGGGTCTGCGGGCTACAGAACAGTGAGTGGTTCTCCAACTTAAGGAGCATCAGAATTGCCTGGAGATCTTGTTAAATCTCAGGTACTGGACCTCATTCCAGAATCCCTGATGCAGAAGGCAGAGGTGCCGATGCTGCCGTCCATGGACAAATCTTAGAGCAATATCGTTCTAAGTACACTTCTTTGGCCAAGTTCCCAACACCCCTTCCCTTGCTCCCAGAGAGCAGGGCCCCAAATCCTCACCACCTCACAATCCTTCCCTTTCCTATATTTCTGGATATGAAACGGAAGGCATTTACATCAGCAAGTGGAAGCAAATGGAAACAATAACAAGGTACGATCGTCATTTTTCTTCTCATGTTTTGCTGCGAGAACCCACTTACCTTGCCATCCTCTGCGCTTTCTAATCCATCCTCAAGTGCTATTTAGAAACTGAATTAAAAGTGAAATTCTCATTAACCAATTCTTGGGGAAACTTTCTTTTTTTTTTTTTTTTTTTCAAATTAAGGAGAAGGAGATGGGAGGGAAGTCCAGCGGGTAAAGAAAATTCTTCCGAATTAACCTTAGAGGTCTCATTATAGCAGAGGTTGGCTGTTTCTTTAAAAGAAAAGCAGTTCCTCAAGTTGTAATTATTCTACATATTATAAAATGTGGAAAGTAATGGGGTGGGAAGGGGAGGACAAGAGACTTGCATTCCTTAGTAATGAACTACATAAGCAGTAAAAGCCCAAGTTAGAGTATTTTTTTCCAAACTTTTACTCAATAAATATCCTGTCTCCAAAGTATCACAAATTCCAAATTAGCAGCGTGTGGATTCATTAAATCCATTCATTTCTCCATTCATGCATCCCACAAACATTTACTGAGGCTGCTACACTGTGCCAGGCATCTGCTGGGTGCCGGGCCGGGGGAGGGACAGGGCGGGTGTGTGCATTCTGGGATGTTGCTCTTAAGAGGGATAAGATGAGTTGCTCACAGGACAGTGAGAGACAAAGAGTCATGGAGGAGACGTGTGTGCCTTTTTGAGGGGATAGAAAGGCTGGGGAAAGGGTTTCCAAACAAAAGGGTACCAGGTATTGTTGACACGAGGTGGAGATTTTTCTGGTGCTTCTTCCAGATATCCTTTACTGAGCCCCAGGCATCTGTCCCCCAGCTGCGGGCCATGGTCCTTGCTTCCATGTGACGGGTCCATCTCGGGTCATGTGTCAGGCTGGGACCAATACCAGTTAGCAGGAAATGAGAAAATGCTGTGCTCATCTTTCCTTCACTAGTCAAGACGTACCTTCAGAACTGGGAATGGGGTACGGGCGCTGATTTGCCTTCAGTGACTAACAGCTTGGACTTGGGAACCAGAATGTTGGTGTTCAGACCATGCCTCTGGCCCTTACCAGCTCTCTGACTTCAGGCACCATATTGATCTCTCTGTGCCTCGGCTCCTGACACGTATGAGAGAGATAACCACAGGCTCACTTCATGGGTTGTTATGCGGATCAGATAAATTAGTAAATGCCAGGCGCTTTGACAGAACTCAGTGCCTGGGAAGCACAAATGTTTGCTTTCACCATATTGTGTTGCGTGTGAGCAAAGCCCGGGTCTAGTCAGAGAAGGCAAATAGGGAGGCAGATATTAGGTAGGCCACTAGCAGTGTCCACTGTCCTCTCTCCTCAGCCCAACCAAGCCTGTTGTCTGACTCCTCAACTGTGTTCAGCTTGGCATCCTGAGTTGAGACGTCCCGGCCAGGTGGATAGGTTTGAAAGCCATTGCATTCTTGAAATGTTTCTCGGCTTGCAGCGTACTCCCCACGCAGTGGGAAATCGCAGCTCCGAGCAGCCCCTGCAGTAATTCCGTCTCTCACCAAAGCCACGCCTGAGCCCATCATTGAGTTTCTCAGTTTGGACGGAGTCCTCAGCTCTGGGAGATACTACCTCCCTAGGTAGGGCCGGGGGCCGACCCACCATGGAGACGTTGTCCTGGTCAGGCCTGGTTTGCTTCTAGAACCCATGAGAAGGTGGACGGAGCTAATCACATCATGCCCCTTCCATGCCTTGAGGACTGAAGTCCTAGAACCCTGGAGCTGAAGGGACAGGAAAGGCAGCATGGCTGGCTACAGGGTGCGAGAAGTAAGAAAGACTTGGGTTAATACAAATATCAGGAGAAGGTGGAAATACCTCCTTCTCCTAGGAGAAGGGGAAACAGTTCATCGGAAACAGTTCAGTTTAGTTAAGAGTCTACACTAACCCTAAAGCTGGGGGTTATGCACTGGGACATCTGCGTGGGTTTCAGATGATCACTGAACCCCTTTCCTTATGTACATGCAGGTGGGGCTGGCCACCGGAATTTCCTGGTGAGAAAGGCATCATCTTCCCATGGATCCTTAGAAAGGTTGAGACCCACCACACTGAATGAACTCCCAAATCACGAAATTAATCAGTTCACTGCCTCACTCACTTTCCGGGGGCTTCTTACATCCGACAGGGATTTACGTGAGCAAGATGTGTCTCTCAGATCCAGCAAGTAGTGAGTCTAAGGCCAGAACCTGGGGGTGCTCCCTGCTGAGAGGGGGCTTCCCGCTGAGGGATGCTCCCACCCCTCCCTGTCTGAGCCGTCAACAGAGAGTCCGAGTCCGATGGCTGAGCTTTAACATGGTTGCACATTTTGCACGAAGATAAAATTAATTGAGAAGCCCGGACTGTGCGGCCACTCAGAGCCACGCTCCACACCCAGAAAGCCTCGGATTTCCACCCTCAAGTCACCTGAGGCGGCTGCTCCGGTGTCACCTGCACTTCCAGCAGCTCTTCACGGTCCACAACCACAGAAGCAGAGACAGTGCAGTCCGCAGGCCTCATTTAGGAAATTTGATAGCAACCTGACACAGTAACTTTGCTTAATTTAAGAGGTTTTTTTTAAATGGGGCTTGCATTCTGCATTCCTTTTTCTCATTTTCCTAATAATCCCTTTTTGTTGTATTTTATAAAAGTATTAGCCTCAAGGGGAAAAAAAAAATAACTCTTCTCATAGAGTCCCAGGAAACCTGTCCCAAACTCCCAAGACACCCGGTGGGTGGGCCCATGAACCCGATGCAGAAATTCAAATGCGGAATTTCCTTATGGCCTCCTGTAACCTGGAATTGTGTGAGTGTTTCACCTAAGTCGATAATAGATCCCCTTTTGTTTTAATATAAACATGGCTTTGCTGTTTTGTTTCTTTTCCCCCAAGTTAAGTCATCAAGCTTTAGCTCCGAGAAGGTGCACAGTGAGTTTTAAGTTTGTCTTTGAACAAAACACACGCGATATGTGTGTGAGTCTGGGCACCCTCTGAAAAACCGTCACACACCCCGAGGATAGAAGCTTCTGTCATCTGGGGAAGCAGCTTCGCGGCAGATAGTCAACAGCATTTAGGTCTCAATTTGAGATTTAAAAGCAGTTGAGTGGAAGAGGGGCTTTCGTTTTTTGTTTCGCTTTTCAGAAAGCAAATGTAAGCTCAGTAGTTTCATGTAAGTGTGTCTTTCCCTGCAGTCATAGTATATAAGAGCAAACTCTTAGATAGTGTTTACTGTGTGCTAAGGAATGTTCTTGGTGCTTCTTCTACATCAGCTCATCTAGTCCTTAGAGCAGCCCTCGACATAGGTGCTATTAAGAGCATCTCTGACAGATGCAATGCTGACGCACAGGGATGCTAAGTCACTTGCTCAAGGCCACACAGCTGGTAGGTAGTAGAGCTCACATTTCCACTCAGGCAGCCTGGGGCCAGGGATGTGCTCTGAGCATATCCACTGCACGGTGCCTCCCCAGAGCCCTCCAAATGGGACGATCTTAGAGGCTGTGTCAACTCAGTAGAGTAGCCCTGCATGAAGACCATTAGTACACTGAACTCAGGACCAGAGAATTACAGGGAAGCCAGAGTTGTACACTGGTCTGCATTATACGGTGCCCGGATGAAACGGATTGGATGATGAAACCAGTAAACAGACTAACTTCCAGTGCCCATTCTGCTGTGCCTTCTGCTACCCAGGCGATGCCTCGTGTCAGGTCCACCCGCAGAAGAATTGGGCTGTCCAGTCCAAGGCACCCTGGCTAGAGCAATTTGCTGGAAAGATCTGGGGCAATTTTATAGCCACAAGGATACCCCATCAATTCTGCTCACTGTTTTGGACATGCCTGATTTTGTTGTAGCGGTGAAGATTCAGCGCTTGCGAATTATCCACACACCAACCCACATCAGCATTCGATTTGGTGTTTCAAGCATCCCATTTGGTTTTGAAATTAGTTGAAGAGGATACTATTTAGGGGCCATGTGAAAAAATATATAATCGGTCCTGCGCTTATGAAAAAAAAATTGCTGTGTTCTGATTAACTGCACGTGACGCTGAGATATATATCCCTGCGAAAATGACCTCCATTTGCAGTCTGCTTTTGATTTGCAGGCTGTGGAATTAGATTCCACCTCATTGGTTTTATGTTTCTCCCACCGTTTGTCCATTCGTTCACCAAACATTTATTGAGCACCAACTATAGCCAGACCCAGTGGTATGTGCTTGGGGGGAGGAAAAAGAAGGAGAATATCCAGGGGTGACTAAGTCCTGATTTCTGTCCCTGAGTTTAGTTTTGTCAGTGAGGCAGACAAGTAAACACTAATAGTGCAGGAACATCCAAAACCCAAGCTAGCATCATTCTGAAATTAATTTATTTCCTTTTTTCCCCCAAAACTGATTTATTTTCTGATAGCCTGGTTCCTTTCATTATTACGAATACTAGGTTGTATTGCCTAAGAGCCTGTTACTGAATTATTAGTGACTGTTCATCTACAACTAGGGTTGAAACAACCCAACTGGGTGTCTGTAAGGCTATTTTCGGGATGACAAATTTGCATACTGATCCATTCTAGTTGAAACAAAGTCAACTTGATCCATTCTAGTTAAGACAAAAGACAGAAAGCATGTCCCAAATGTACCTACATCTATCCCATTACACAGCCTCTGTCTGCCCCAGGCTTCATGCAGCACTTTCATACCCATAGCTAAATTACCTCGTGACATTCACCTCTGAAGATAGGCATTACCATCTAGAGAGAGTTAGGTGCCCAAGGCCACCCAGCAACTTAATGGTAGAATGGGGGGTCTCTAATCCATGCCTCCTCATCCCCCAAACTGTTCATTTATTGAACATCTATTGTACACTCAACTTTGGATTCACTTTATGATCAGACAGCATAATTCTGGCCTCCCGATGGGGGCCATTTGGGTCACCTGGCCAGTCATTTTATGACTATAGGTGAGTGGCAGTTCTGTATCCAGTAGCATTCATGATGAACCCATTTAGGAAAGTGGCACCTTCTAGAAACAGTTCTTTCTAGTCCACTCTATTCATTTTTCTAGCCTCAAAACCTTGATGCTTTCCTTTATTGTTTGAAGGAAATATCTCTCTGGAATTATCTTCACAATGACCATTAAAAAGGGGGGGAGGGTTGGGGGGAGGGTTGGTTTTTTGGTTTTCTTGGTTTGACTCAAGTGGGAAACTCAACTCAGCTTTTTGAAAGTCAGAGTGGCCTTTGTGTTTGGAAATTAACTTTTTACAGCACCCGGGGGGTAGTTATTACTCACTGGATACTTTTAGGAATTTAAATGTGATCGATTAATTGATGGTAAAAATTATATTATGTAAATGCAAATCCAGAATTGAGTTTGGTGTTCGCAGAGGCCTGAAAACATTTTAAAAGGCCAGGGTAGGCCTGAGGAAATTGAAGTTTTAGTCATTGCTATTAAAAAAGAAAAAAAAAAGGCATGAAAGAAAGAAAAAGTGAGTTTGCAAGAAACTCAGTAATGAAGGCCAGAATTTTCTTTTTCTTTCCTTTTGGACAATGTTATCGCAATCTGTTATCACAACCTAACTGTACCATAGAAACTCCAATGTAAGGAATCAGGCGAGCTTTTGTTTGACCCTTTTTGTTAGAAATTCTGCCCTGGGAGTCTTATCGAGCTTATAAAGCTCATAAACACTGGAACCCCAAACAACTTAGGAAGATAGAAAGACAGAAACTGAAAGAGAAGAAGGGGGAATAAAAAGAATGTTAATAAAATGAAATTGAAGAGGGTAACACAATCGAATCTGGAGCCATTAATTTTTATAGCTGATGCAGCTACTAATATTTTATGAGGTTTGGAAATACGAGTACAAAAAACACCCTCATATCTGCCCTTGTTCTCTTTCTGTTGTTGTTTTAATACAAAGATAAGCCCATCATATTTTGTACCTTGAATACAGCCTTATTACAGCTAAACACCCAATAGTAGAAAAGATTGTGTTCCTTGGAGTTTTTCCCAATCAGTGTCCCTTTGTTTCTGCTTAGTTTGGTTTTTCCACCTTTTCCAACAGAAATCCATGGACCACTTCCTGTATCATTTCTCTCTCTTGTGTTTTTCTTTCTCTTCTTCTACTTCTTCTCCCTTTTTCTTTCCCCCCCACCTCTTAGAGCTTATTTCCAGTTAAATTGCAGCAGGGTGTGTGTTCACTAGCTTTCCAAGCTGTACTGCCTGCAATGTCTCCATTTAAATGTAGATTTTGACTTTACACTGGGGAAGGAGGTGAGAGCCTTTCTGCTGCAGAATTAACATCAAGGTGAAAATATGAGCTTGAGATAGATGCCTTGTTTCCCTAAGCAGAGCTGTGTGAGCCCAGGTCGAATATTTGGAGCCATTTATTTACAAGTCGCCTTGTACCCCATGGGGGAAAACATTGCCTCATTTGGAGCTAGATTCTTATGGAGGCCATACCACCAAACTTTAGGTCAAGGAATTCAGAATGCTAAAGGGTAACATAGAGACTAGTGTGCATGCTGACCTGATGCGGTGGGGGCTCTTCCCGTGACTCTTTGGAATTAATGATAAATGTGATTGAAGAGCACATTCAAAACCTATCCATGTCTGTTTTCATTGTTCAGGAGCTATGTCTATGATGAAGAAGTGGAATAAAGATATATGTGCTGTAAATAAAGCTTTATCATGCAGAGAACCTAATGCACTTTGAATCCTACCCCCCACCCCCACTTCACGTACACTTGATTGGTTGGTTTCTTTCAGTTCAACTGTGGTAGAGCTCTAGGAAGTGCACTTTAAAGGAAGTTGGGGGCACCTGGGTGGCTCAGTCCAATTTCAGCTCAGGTCATGATCTCGCGGTTCGTGAGTTTGAGCCCCACACTGGGCTCACTACTGTCAAAACAGAGCTGGCTTTGGATCCTCAGTCCCCCTCTCTCTCTGCCCCTCCATTGCTTGGACTCTCTCTCTCTCTCAAAAATGAATAAACATTTACTTAAAAAAATAAAGGAAGTTAATGAAGTTCATGATTGGCCCTCTCTCCCTCTGCCCCCATTTTATTGATAGACCCTTAAAGGGGCAAAATTAAGTACCTATCCTCTCATCTAGGTAACTTCTATAAGTTTTTCCTCAGCTACTCATGAGACAGTTTTACCCCCAACTGACACTGACCTGGAGACTTCTGCATCTTTCAAGTGATTCAGTGAAGAAAGTACGTAACTTTGTCAAGAGCTCTTCAAATATCCTATCCCAGGGAGCTTATAAAGATACTTGTTCTTATAAAATTATGTATCTTGATCTGGCTTATCAAAAACAGCATACTCTACCTTTCCTGATGCCCCAAATAGAACCCAGATCACACCATGGGAAAATGGTCTTCAGCTTTAACCATATATGATATTTAATCTACCACCATATGGAAGCTGGGTGATTTTGTTTAAGTCACTCTCTGTGCCCCAGTTCGCCCCTCTGTAAGTTGAGAATAATAATAGCATTTGTACCCTGAGTTAATGTGGAGGATTAGTTCATTATTGGCAAGGAAAGACCTCAGAATGGTATGTGGCACAAATAAGTGCTCGGTAAATGTTCAGAATTCACACCCACCCTCCCACACACCCCACACACGCATATACACATGTGTGCTCCTACACACACACACACTCACATCAATATAGAATTCTTTTCTGGAGACTTGAGGAGCCAGAGAGAAGAGAGAGAAAGGAGTAGCTGTAGACTAAAGTCAAGTATCATCTGCTTTCCTGGAGATCTTGATATAGAAAAAAAAAAAAAAAAAGTACTTCCAGTGAGAAGAAAATAGTAAGGGAATTGATGTCAAAACCAGCAAACCCTGACAGACACAGGAGAGGAAGAAGACAAAGGCAGGTACTTTAGCGAAGACCCCCAGATGTTCAACTTAGCTCAAAGGCCCAGGGTCTTTCGGAGCTAAAAATAAATGAAGATTCCCTACCCACTTTGACAGTCAGACCCAGAAAATCATTTGCACCTCATCTGGTCTAAATATTCAGTTTACAAATGGATGTTGTTTGGCCTCGTGTGTTATAGATGCTTTATGTTTATTTAAGAACTCAGTTTCAAGGAATGTTTTCCAGACGTGTGGTTCACCGCAATAGACAGCTGTTGATATTCTGATCCCATGAGCATTATAATATGTTTAAAAATTGCGACACTTTTAAAACCAGATGTTCTACATAAACTGCACACGGGGGAGAAAAGAGGGGGAGAGAGAGAAGGAAAGGAAGGAAAGAAAGAAAAGGAAGGAAGGAAGAAAGGGAGGAAGGAAGGATGGGAAGGAGTGTCACTTGGCTTGACAATGTAACTCTTAGTATGCACAGAAAATTCATGACAGATTGAAGCGAACCCCATAAAGCTTGATCTGGGTTCTCTTCTGCAGGAAAGATGAAAGGAAAAATCATTTTACCAGAAAGAAAAGTTCTGTCCCCAGTAGAGACAAGCAAGAATGCTGTAGCTAAAGCCTGAAGGTCAACCCTAGCACTCTTGTGATTCAAGGTTTTTTTTACCACAGCTATTTTCTGGGATACACTGAGCATGCGTGTACTTAACTGGTTTCCAACTCTTCTGAGGTTCTGTGTGTATTGATCAGTTTTATAAGCAACCTCCAACTTCCCTCCTAAGAGTTCCTTTGGGTGGAAGTAGGCCTTGTATGACGTGTTGTAGGTTTGCGTGTGGGCGACACAGTCTCACGGCTACAGGTGGAGTTCTGGGGTCAGGCTGCCTGGGGTTTCATCCCACTGGGCACACACGGGCAAGATACCTTATCTAAGGCTCCACTGTGCCCTCCATAAAACAGAGACCATAGTGGCATCCACCTTAAGGGAGCTAGAGCATTTAGCACATTGCTCCGTACATGATAAATACTCGAGACATTTTAGGTAATTTATATGTAAGGCTTTTTTTTTTTTTCCAGTTCAAACTACTTAAGACTAACTTGCTTTGAGAGAATGTTTGGCAACTATACATCATACCCTGGTATAATTGGATAATTTAGGGTGTCCTCAACTCAGTCTTGAAAATCACTAGTCCACACAATTGGAAATGATCAGTTTGGGGAGAAACGGAGTGGTAGCGTGGTGCAATGGAAAGGTGGCATAATCAGACACTTTGGGCCCCAGCTGGATGCTTGGCAGTACCCGCCCCCAACCCCACCGGTGTGAAATTAAAAGAAGCAAATAAATTTAAGTGAAGTGTCTTGCATACAGTAGGCACTCAGTCAGTGTTTATTTATTTTATTCTGTTACTTATATAGTTCCTAACATCATGTTTTTATGTGTTTATCAAATGACCTCTTCCCAAGAGCAGAATTTATTAAACTCTATTCTTCATACACCGTCTCTGCTAAATACCAACCAACCAACAAAATAAATGAAACAAAAATCATAAACAAAAATGTCAGAGCAAAGTAAAACAAAATGTTTACTGACTACCCATTGGCCTTTATATAAAGTCCATGACTTGACCCTGTTAGCCAATCCAGTCCCATCTCTCACCATTTCACCCCATCCCAGCCCCTCATCCAGCCTCCCTGAAGTGAGTCACTTCTCCTTCGCTCTGGCCTTTGCACTTCATGCCACATTTCTGCTCCATGTCATCTTTGGTCTTCATGTCTCAGCTCAGGCCACTTCTAGAAAGCCTTCTTCAAAGGATGCCCCACTCCTTTGCTCTTTTAATACTTAATGTCCCCCATCCCAGCCCAGAGTTCCTTGTATCATCCTTTCCTTATTCAATCGTTTCCCTTATTTGACTATAAGAGTTTTCAAGGTGGAAGTGGTGTCTTATTCTCCATGTTACTTTGCCAGCCAGTACCGTGCGTCCCTGGAGAACTGGATGCATGAATAAATCGCTGCATGGATGAGTGGGTGGATAAACGGATGGATGGGTGGTGGACGGATGAGTAGGTGTGTGGATAGGTAGATGGGAGGGTGGATGTGATGGATGGATGAACCATCTGGGACTGGAATTTCTGACCTCAGCTACCTAGAACAGTTTTGCCAGGTCTGTCGTGAGATCCAGCTGCTGAATGTGACCCATAAAATCAGCAGTGGCAATGGACTAATTACGAATCCAGACCTTTACTAGGTGGTAGTGACCTCACCTCTGGTGAGTTCTGTGCCCTCTTCAGCGTGGCCTTCTCAGCTCTGCCTACTTCTCCAGGCCCATTTCTCACCACCAGCGACTTTTTTTATCTGTGCTTCACACTCACCACCGTTACCTGTGCTCCTCTGCATCTTGAAAGTCTCCTTGCCTGCAGTGTCTTGGCCATATTATTCTCCCATGTCCTCCTACCTGATGCATCCTTTTGGGATGTACTTCACTGTATCTTTTTAAAGTGAGCTTTTCATAATGTGCTCTCTCTTCACCCCTAAGTGTCCAGGGAGGTAAGGCCCCTCTGGGATGTGTGCTTATAGTCCCTTCTCTTGCCCAACGTAGCACTTACTACAATTCTAATCATGTAGGAACTGATGTGATCACTGGTTTAACGTCTGTCTCTGCAACCACATTATAAGCTTGAGGGACCAAGTAGAGACACTGCTATAACCCCAGGGCCTTGCTGGGGCCTGACAGAGAGTATGTACTTAAGAAATAATGCTTGTCATTGAAATTAATATGTGGGGAGCAGGGTTCCATGAGTCCCAGTGAATTGTTCACAGAGTGCAGGATTCGTATTCAGTTGACATGAACTAATACCATTGTTCCAGTTGTTTACAGCACATATCCATTCCAGCTAGTCAGATCTGACTGGCTCATTATAGACATGGTCAGTACCTCAGGATTTATATCATATTTTCAAAGGGGTTTGTAATAGATCCCTATCCCCCCAAGTGAAGTAAAGATCCACTGCTCTGGAGTCTGAAAAGAGGTCATATCACGGAAAGTTCTGGAAAGTTCTGGAAAGTCATCAGGGCCTCTGCCCACAGTCCTGGGCAATGAGTCAGTCTGTGTTTCCCATATGTGCCTGCCTTGTATGTGTTCCCTGACACATGGTCCTTTCCAGCCGTATGTTAACACATGAAGGATATTCTGGGGCACTTGAAGTCATCAGTGACTCATCTCGAGGGAATGAGTAGCTCACCAAGAAAGACATACATGGAACAGAACGACATGCACAACAGTTTCTCTCCTTTGAGGAAAAAAAAAAATGTTCAAAAGTGTCTGGGGAGAAACAGACCTCAGTGGCACACATGGCACGTGTGAGTATCTTCCTCTATTGTCACCGGGGTATGAAGAGGAAGAAAACGACAAGACAGATAGCTATCTCTTCCTAAAATGAGAAGGTGCAGTGCAGCCCAGATGCTCTCTCACAGATGACAAAGAAAAGGGTCGATAAGAAGAAGGCAACATACATCGTTTATTGGGAGCCAGGTACTGTGCTACGTACCCGTTAGGTATTCTTTACTGATTCATGAGCTTGATACTCTTGTTATCCCATTTGTGTATGATCACAACCAGCCTTGGGGAGGTTAAGTAACTTTCTCAAGGTCATTTATCCCACAAGTGGTGAAACTGTGATTCCATCTGGGATCTGGGTCCCGGTTCGCCCCTATGCTACTGCACACCATGTCAAGGGATCGAGGGCTCTCCTTTTGGACAATGGGGACAGCTATGCTGGCATACTAGGTAATCGTTAACGAGTATTTATTGCGCACCTACTATTTGCCTGATGCTGTTCAAGGTGCCGGGCATAGAGTGATGGACATGTCACACTAGTCCCTTGACCTCTGGAATGTGGTGTGGGGGAAATTAACTTTAAGCAGCTAATTACATTGGAAGAGTCTTTATAAGGGAAAATAAAAGTGGTGGAAACCCAGAAGCCAGCCCAAGGTATTGGATGTTCAGCCACTAAAAAGGTATACCCTCAAATGTACAATTGATCTTTTCAACAGAAAAAAAGGCAGCCCATGAAATCATGATCAATGAAGGTTGGAGAAGGGTCTTCCATTACACTGTAAGTCCTGTAAACTCCATAAGAGCAATAATAGTATTGGATCCATGTAGTTATCTCTAGTGCATAGCACAGAGCCTCACATATAAAAGGACATCACTCAATATTTGTGGATGAATGGATGGAACAATGAATAAATGTCATAGATGCCCAGCAGAAGTATGATATGAGCCTAGAAGGTTCTTATCAAAAAAATTATTAAGTTGGGGAAAAAACAGGGGAAACAAGGAGTAGCCATGGCACCAGGGCAATGTGACACTAAATTAAAGGTCTTCTGAGATGTTGGCATCAGTGCTTTTTCAACCAAGAGCCCAAAGGAGGGGAAAGGCTTGAATGAGAAGACATTAGACTGCATAGAATGCAGAGAAGGCTATGGAAGCTCATCATGGCTTACCAGCTTCCTCAAAGTCAAGACACACATAGAAGGATGCCTGGGTGACTCAGTTGATTAGGCATCCAAGTCTTGATTATGGCTCAGATCATGATCTCGCAGTTTGTGGGATCGAGCCCCATGTCGGGTTCTGTGCTATCAGAGTCCATGCTTGGGACTCTCTGTCTCCCTCTCTCTCTGCCTCTACCCTGCTCACAAGTGCATGCACTCTCTGTGTCTCTCTCTGTCTCTGTCTCTCTCTCTCTCTGTCTGTCTCTCTGTCTCCAAATGAATAAGCATTAAAGAAACTTTTTTAAGACACACATAGGAAATTAAGTGAGAAGGCCTGCTTGGAAATTCTTGCTTTATAATAATTAAGTAAAAAGCTTCCTTCCGTGGCCTGACAGGTAGAAGAGCCTACTTACCATGTGGTGTTTAACATCAGCTGGTAGATTAGAAGGCTGTTGTCACATCCACAATGCCATACTAAAAACAAGAGCTGCTACATTCTTTTACAGGATATGGAACTATGTAAATGGCATTATGTAACTGATGTTAAGTGAGTAGTTCAAATGATAACACCTTTAGATAGAGGGAATTCCCTGTAAAATTTAATGACCTAAGAAAGTTTAACAGAAACAACAGGATTTGAGGGGCGCCTTGGTGGCTCAGTTGGTTAAGCATTCAGCTCTTGGTTTTGCCCCAGGTCATGATCTCGCGGTTCATGGGTTCAGGCCCCACGTCGTGCTCTACAGTGGCAGCACTGAGCCTGCTGGGGATTCTCTCTCTCTAAATCTCTCTGCCCCTACTCCCTCTAAATAAATAAATTAAACAAATAAATAAATAAATACAACAACAGGACTTGAAAATATCAATAGTAGCAGCTGTAGTAGTCACAATACAAAAGATTGTTTCTATTATTTCAACCTCCATTAAGGAACAGACCTGAAATATATGATACACAATGTGTGTGTGTGTGTGTGTGTGTGTGTGTGTGTGTGTGTGTGTGTGTGTGTGTGTCTAGAAAGACAGAGGAGTGGTTCTATTTAATTCTCACAAAATCTATGATATTATGTGGTTACAGCAACTACTATTATTTCCCACCTTTTTTATAATGGGGAAATGGAGGCATGATGAAATTAGGGGTCTTGTAAAGGTTACATGGCTAGTAAGTGGTGAGACAGAATCTGAGTCACTATCTGTGCGATACCAACATGCATGACCTTTCCACTGGCTGCTATTGTTTGGACACATGCTGGTGCTTTTGAAACTCAGAGAAAAGGGAAAGCTCTCTGACAACTCGGCAAAGGCAATTATGAACAAACCGAGGCCATACTTGGTAAATACATCTGTCTGGCCGGAGTGGACTGTGCATGTTGGGGACAAAAGTAAAGCAGGGTAGGAAAAGTTGACTGGGACGTGGAAGATCTCAGTTACCAGAGGATGGGGTCTAGACTCTGTTCTCTTGGCCACATGGAGCCTCTGACCCATTCTGAGCAGCAGCATGATTTGTTAAGAACTATTTGTTAGACAGGAATGTTGGGATGGAGGCAGGGAGGCCGGCCAGACATCTGTTGCAATAACTTACTGAGGAGTCCTAGACTCCTCTTGTTATCATATCGTGAAGAAATATCTGTATTTGTCCAAGCCACTGATGTCAACTTCTCAACAAGACTTTGAAGATCGTATACAGTCTGAGGCCATTTTTTTCTTTAGCATCCTCTAGTGCCTTCCACCCACCCTTGCTTATGACAGTTTAGACCACTGGTTTTTTAGTTGTTCAGACTGGCTAAACTCCTGCCCAACTCACATAGCTAACTTTGTTCTTGAAAAATATTCTCTGCTTTCTTCAGAGGGTAGACTCCTATCCATCACATAGCCTTCCAACCTCAGCATCCACCCAACTACCTCCTGGGAAATTTTCCAACCCCTTCTTAATGTTTAGATGGCCCCTTTGGTATATTTGCATAATCCCATGGCTCCTGCATTCACCTCACTTATTATCACTGAGCTAGTTAATTGCATAAGAGTGGAGTTACTCGATTAATGCCTCTCACTCCCTCTCTAATCTGATGTTTCAAGATGTCAGGGATGGTGTCTGTCCTTTTACTGTCATGTTCTTATCTGTGTTAAGCACAATACCTGGCCCATTGTCAGCATAAATAAATGTTTGCTGAATGAATGGGGGATGATTCGGGATGGTCAGCCTGAAAGTGTGGAGTAGATGGAGTGGGTTTTGATGAGGACGAGTAAAAAGAAGGATGTTGAGGCTGTGTTGGCCTCAACACAGACAGCTGTGGCCAGCGGCCCATCTCAGCAGCAGGAAGTTAAGACTCAGTGATTAGCAATTAATTGACCCACTAAACTAAACCAACTCCCAAAAATATGAAGCAGCAACATCTGCAACATGGAGCTTGCCTAGAACACCTCTCACCACAACCAAAGCTATATCCATGTGCTTTGCTCCCTTGCACATCTTGACAGGGCCATTTGTCTATGTCAAAATCTCTGTCTTTGTGTGGTAGGAGCAATCATATATATGTTAAAAATTCTATGGAACAGCCAGACACTTTCAAATCCAAGGGGGAAGAACTACATTTCCTGAGTTCTTGTGAGATAGGTGATACCTATCCATTAACTTAATAGCCGAATGATAATTTGATTGGCTATACATAACAGGCGTCACATCTTCCTTCCCTGAGGGTGTTTTATACATTGTCCCACCGTTTTCTAGGGTTGAATTATCACTGACATGAAGTCTGCAATCATTCTGATTATTTTTTTCCTCCTTATATATAACTGGATTGCCATGAAATTCCCGCTTTTTCTTTGCAACTTGAAAACTATGTGAGACTATGTCTCAGTGTAGATTAATATCTATCAGTATTTCCTAGCACGTAGCATGGCCTCTCAAGTCTTGTCTTCAAATGTTGTTTCACTATTTTGTTTAGGTCATTGGGTCCTTGTTTTAGGCATAACCATTGTGCTATCCCTAATCTCCTCTGTTTTCCAGAGGTATTATTTTTGTCTTTAAAACTATAACTTCAAATATTATTTTATCTCAGGAAAACATTCTTGAATTATATCACTGAATATGTATTTTCCTTCTCTTTTAAATGTTTTATTCATTGCTTTAGCTTAGGTACATCCGTGATGCATAAAACTAACATGTATCAGTTATGTCAAAATCTCCCTTTTTCAAAAATCTATTTTAACTCTTGCTTTTTTTTTTTAAATCTCATTTTAACCACGTGTCTCAAGTCTGCCTTCATGTCCCTAACAACTTATCAGCAGGTCCTCCCTTTAGTGGTTTCCAAAGGACTTGATTTCCGTGATGATTTTCTATTTTACACAGCTTTCCTGAATTTGGCCATTTCATTCCTCATTTGCTTCTATTGTTTTGTAATTTGTTCCTTGAGCACTCGTAGGTCTGCTTTGAGGCCTTACCTCGGAGAGGTCATGCTTTAATCGCTTGGAACCATTGGCCAAGCATTTGCAATAGTCTCTGCCAAGTTCCCCTGAGATAACCTTCTCACTGGATCACACTGCCCACGAGCATTCTAGCATAGGATGCAACTGTTACTTGGTAACACTCAGGGAATGGAGTGTTTGTGGGGTTTGGAGGAAAGCATATGTTCAATGGCAGGGTCAGCCCTGTAGTCGGTCTGTTCAAACTATCATATGTGTGTGAACCATACTCAGAGGGCCCATCATCGACCAGCACCAACATCACCTGTGAGTTGCAAGAAATGCATAGTCATAGGCCCCCCAGACTTAATCCGAATCAACACTTGGATAGAATCCCCAGGTGACTGATGTGCACATAATTTGTGAAGATCTGTCAGACAAGACCACCAGGGCAATGCCTGCTGCCATGAAGATCGTCCACTCCTGCTGGTGTCTTTCAGTGGTGGGTTTTGCTCACACTCTATGAAGAATGTCTTATGAAGACAGCCCACAGCTTGAGAGAGAAAGCCCATGACTGTATTTGAAGCTCCAGAGTTTGTTAATATTTTTCAAAATGTGAGTCTATGTCAGCTGAGATTTACCACCTATTTGAGGGGGAGAATGGCTGCCTGAGTGAACGTACTGATCAATAATTCAAATTAAGAAATTCCATTTTTAACGCTCACTCCAGACTGAAATGATGGCAAGGCCCAAGTTGTAATTATTACAAACTTCAGCTATTAGAGATTCCGCTCTGATTCCTTGTAGCCAGGAAAAGAGAAAGATGAGAAAAAACCACTCTGCTTCTTTTACGAGATTGTGCTTCTTCAAGACATGACCAATGGTTTGTATTATCCCTGTGGGAATCTTTCATTGTGGGCCATATCATATTCTGAAAGAGTATGCACTGGGTCTCCGTTAATGAAGATGGAGACACTGGGTTGAGTGTAGAATATGAAGCCTGCAAACACAACAGATTGTTTCCCAAAGATCCAGATATATCTAACGTCCTAAATGTGATTTTGAGGCACTCAACACTCTTGGGCTGTAATTTGTTTTCTGAGAGGACAGCTTAAGAGAACATGGTCTTCCTGGGCACTGTGAGAAATGTGAGTTACACAGAAGGAAGAGTTTCCTTACAGTACAAGGCAGAAATCAATGAGAGGATTGTCTATGAGTGTCTCAGCTACGGGAATGTCTTTGTACACATAATGGATGGTTGCGTGCTACAGAAGGATATTCTCTCTGGAGGCTGAAGGATGGAGCTGATGACCTTCAGAGGCATTTACCAATTTTTCTGGGTTGTAGCTTTGTGACAAATCCAAAGGGTTTGGGAAATAAAAGTAAAAAGTATAAATCTGTGGTTTGATGTTTGCAGCACAAAATATAATGCCAATGCCGCCAACTTCAATACCCTTTTCCCTGGAGATGAAGATGTCTCCCATGAAAGTCAAGTTCCCAGAGTTTCCATGACTTCAGTGCAGTGTCTCTTTCTTGATTTATACTCTACGAGAGACCCAACTATACTATTTCCCCATCTTTTAGCACCTCACTTTTAAAACTGTATGCAGGATTTAGAATGATAGTATTTAATGCTTTTAACGGACATGGAGGCAGATTATCCCTGTTTTACAGATGAGAGAAATGGGGCTCAGAGAAGCTAAGACATGCTCTTCAGGTTATCTGCCCCAGTTTCTATGAGACAGACCATGAACCCAACTAGTTTAACTCCAGATCTGTACTCTTAGCCACTAACTAGAACAAATGGTTTTGGGAGCCAGCCAGTGTCCTGAGTTGTCACATTTATAAGAATAGAATGCACAGTACACACAAGAGCTAAGGAGGTGTGGAGAGGAGTTGGGGTGGTCTTGGAGGTAACCCCTGAAGGGAGGTATGGTCCCAGATAGCCCATATAGCCCATTTAATATTCTTTTATTGCATGAAACCTGGTGATAGGAGGTTTCTGGAATTAGTTTAATACAGTGGTTCTCAAGCAAGGATGATTTTTTCCTCCCAGAGATCACCTGGCAATGTCTATATATATTCTGGGTTGTGACAACCGGGACACCCGCTTTTGATTGTCACTAAATGTGGCTGGCATCCGGCGGGTGAAGGCCAGGGAGGCTGCCCAGCCTTCCACAGGTCCATTCCCAAGACAAAGACTTATCTGGCTGCAAGCATCCATCGTGCAGAGGATGAAAACTCTGAATCTAATAGTGAATATTATCATGGCCCATCTCTTGGTCTTCACCTCATGGTCTCAAATGGGCTACTGAACCATACCCGCATTTGAGACAGGGCGATGGGGCATGGGGAAAAAGGTGACTGCTGTAGCTGTGTCGTTTCCATTCATCAGGAAAAGAAATGCCTTCCTGGAACCCTGAGAAGATGGCCACTTCCATATGACTGACCAGAACTGTGACCCCGTAAGGATCTGAGATAAGCAATGCCTTGCATGGGGCTGGGTACACTGCTGCCCCCAACCGGCTCAGGGTCTGTTAGCAAGGAAGGAGAGGATGGGGTGGCCACAACCAGTGTGCGCTACGTTAGGCCGATGTTCCTCACAAACGTAGGTAGTTCTTTTTAATCTGTCCTACAGAAGCCATGAAAAGTGAAGCAACCACACCCTCTCTAATGGTGTTGAACTGAGTGGCCTCCTTAGTCTGCCAGCATCTCTATTTAAAGGGCTAGCCCCATCTCCCCAAAGCAAATGTTTTTAAAGCCTCTTTTCCCATTGATAAATTGTCTGAGCAGAGAGAGATTGAATAATTTATCCAGACTCTAAAAATCAGTATGGGCTATTCTCAACACCACTGTGGTCCAATTTTAGAAAATGTATTTGTGGTGCAATAAATAACAATATTAATCCCAGACTCCTTTTATTGCTGTTTGATTCATTCATTCAACAGATATATAGAGGGCTCTGATAATGATTGCCTGGCTGAAGTATCAAATCATGGGCATGGTAACATTTCCAGAATGGAAGCTCCTTGAAGGAAGGGATCACATGGTTCTTGACCATCAGGATATCCATGGAGCCCAGTATACTGAATGGCTTATGAATGAAGGTTATCTTCATGGGGACTATGTTCGACTTGAGGGTGATGGTGGATATGGAAGGTATTATGGTACTTTACAGAAGTCAGATTCTCTAGGATGGCCTCCCCATCCAGCTTTAGGGGAATCAGGGAAGAGTTCCAGAAGGAAAGGCTAGCCAATGTAAAGCTTGAAAGAAGAAGAGGAGTCACTAATCAGTGGGTCTGCCTTGTACCCCTCCTCACCCACAAAGCCTGGAGCCCCTCCTTCCTCACTTATATTTATTACCTAACATATTTATTATATATTTATTATGAAATTGTATCTATAACTTTATTTGAGAAGGTCAACAACTCAATATAAAATTTTGAAATTTCCTCTGATTTCCAACAATTTGTGAGTCTGTGATTTCAGTTCATTACTTCTGGCTGGAATAGACATCAAGATTGCCTTCCTTCTTAAAGCCTCACTGCATACCAGAGACAGAGGAGAAGAGAAGGGAAAAGCTGGAAACGTGACTGCCCTCCAAGTTTCTGTAGAGGCTGCCTCTGTAGGGAGGTCAGAGGTGTTGCTGGCTGCTGGAAAATGTGTTTCCACTTCGTTCACATTCTCTTAGCGCCTTCACCCCTCTGAGCCCCCACACTCTGGCATACCAGTGTCCAAGAAACTATAACCTTCCATTTGTTGATGGCCCAAGGTGGGAGGCAGCCCAGACTTGCAATATGGAGCTCCCCTTCGGGGATGCTTTTATGACATTTTTGGTTGGAGCGGCTTCGCTGGTGCTCCTGTGTAGGAGGGAATCATAATTCTGTCCAGACTATTCCATTTGCCCAACATGAGGAAGACTCCATTGCCGGAAATGGATTCACCAAGCAAATGACTCAAGACTCAGCTCTAGAGTGGTCTCAGCCACATAGTCTTTGTTGACCTTTCAGCCTAGAGATTTCCTTGCACCTGCCATGCTGTCTGTCTACATGTCTGTCAGTGGACTCACTAATAGTATATATTCTGTCCTATTACTCTATCCATCTGTGGACTTCTAGTATTTGGTTTTTGTTCTTGCATTCACTGAACTAATTTTACTGATCAACAACTATGTAGCTGATGAACACAATGGTCAATAAGACAGACACAGAAGTCCCTGTCCTAACGAATATTATATGCAGGAGAGGAGGCCTTCAATTTGATAGGCGACTGTAAAAAGTTGCAACGAGAAACAGAGAAGGGTGCCTGGATGATCATGTGCTGTGGGGACACTTAGCAAGGGCCCTGGCTTATGTAGCAAGGGCGGACTCTACAAGATGTGCTGTGTAAGCTGAGGAAAATAAAATAAGAACAAAGACTGTGTCTCATCAGTCTTGTATTTCTAGGGCCTGGTGTGCCTGAAACACAAAAGTGTGTGCTAACTGGAATAAATGAATGGAGTCTGCTGCTGAAGTATCTTCTGAGGGGATGGGGAGTCCCTGATCCTCTTCTCCTCCTTATTGGCTTGCTGGTTTTGCTCAAGTCCCCACCATGCCCTTCTTGTCCACAGCAGTCTTCCAATAGCTCCGTCACCTCCACCACTGGACCCTCACTCTCCAGCCTCTGCCACGTTGAGAGCCTTAAATCACAAAATGGATCATGTAATTCCCTTGCACAAAACCTTCCATGGCTCACAGGATAGAGCCCATACTCTCTGTCCTTCCTTGTTGAGGCCTCTGTTTCCATAACATAGATCTTCCCCTGGGTTTCTGAACTTACCACACTCTTTCTATCATACCTTTGAATCCGGTGTTCTCTTTCCATTTTTCCTGACCTGGTGAACAACCTAGCACATTTGCAGAGCCCACACTTTGAACTCCATCTTGGTTACATTTTCCCCACCACACCCTGTCATAGGTAGACTCCTGTACGACTGGGTCACGAAGGTTGATGAGACTTGCATCCCCCAGTAGACTGTCGGAGCCATCCTCAATAATGCGGATGTTATTGTTAATCTTTGTTTCCCTAGCACTGTGTCTCAAGTGCAGTCAGGACTCAATAAATGCTTCTGAAAGGGCATTTTCACTGCTCTCCAGAAATAATCACTATAAGATACACATTAATAGCCTCTGTTTTCTAAAAGCGATAGCTACTGTTATAGGCAAATTTTACAGTTGTTTATTAAAAACCAAAATTTTTTTTCCTGATGAGCAGCAGCAGAATCACTACATTTGGCTTTTGTTTATACTGTACATACTTCACTTCAAAACAAATAATCTGCTTGCAATGTCTGTGCTAGGGTCTCTTGCCTAAAGATCTTCCAGGGAACTTTGAGGAACATCAAGACAAATGGACACATTTCAAGAGCATTTTACAGATCTTCTATACCAGAAAGGCATCTGAAATAAATAGCTTTTGCCAAAGGCTTTATTTTCCAACAATTTGCTGGGAAACTGAAATAGGAACAAATCACATTTCCTCCTTGAAAAAGGCACTGTGGGTCAATGGAAATAAGCCATTCCCACCCTTGTTGGGTGAGCATGACACAGCCCTAGAGCAAAGATCACTTGTGAACCCTCCAATTAATTGGGGTATTTTAATTGGTCATCAAGAAATGAAAGTATATATAGTACTCTACTTAGTATCACCATGATCACTTTACAAGGTCAATTTATCATCGCCACTTGTACCTTCCATGGAAGAGCGCTTTACTGCTGAGCCTAGAGCTCTAGTGAACTTGAACTTCACAATAGCTACAGGAAATTAAGCAGTGTCATCTCAGAAGACACCAGCCCATTCATCAAGTTAATACTAGGCTTCCATGAACAAGATGTTCTGGCGTTAGTGAATCTTTTGAAGCATGTGGTGACTCAACACAAGTATCTTCGATAATTTATACAATTGACCATGCATGATACCTGTTTGCCCAAAGAGCCTGACAAGGCAGCGAAGAAGTTGTCTCTGCTTTCAAATCCCATCTGGCTTCATCAAGGTGTTATTGGTAAAGAGAATTGTTGCCTATTCCACGTGGTGATTCAAAAGAGTTTTCAAAATGAAATTGGAAAGAAAGAAATAAGGCTTATTTGGTGGCAAAGAGCCAAATTCTACTTTATTGTATTGTCTCTCCTTACAGAGACTCAAATACTTAAAACACTTAAAAAGAATCTTGAACACTGGAGTGATCATTTCCATCAAATTCCAAGAATTTCACCCACTCCAATTTTGCCGGTGATAATGTTAATAATATATCTTTGGAAAGTTCCAAGCATGAATTATTTGCAACACAAGTTTGATGGTAATAGCATGCATCATACATTAGTTCTTGAAGCTGAATTATGCAGGGCTTGTGCAGTGTGGATCGATAGAATTTGGATTTCTCCAATCATTTCCCTTTGTTCTCTCATGGAGAAAACAGTCCTTCTGTGAGGTCGGCCCTCTGTGATTGCAGGCCATCTCAGTTGCTTTGTTCGATGCCAAAGGAACAGAAATACCCCCTCATTTCAGGATTATGCCCTCTGTATCCAAGACATCAACTTGGAGCTCCAGATGATAGTTATTAATGAATTGATGAGGATTTATTTTCCAGACACATTGCATAGAATGTGTGCTCCAATTGCTGCATGGGCAGGGCAAATTCAAGTGGAAAGAACATGAGGTAGCATACGCTTTGCCTTAACAAAAACAAATAAAAAATGCACCAGGATAATAAAGCTGAGAAGGCTTCTCTTATAAAGCACATCTGGAGTTTCCCCAATGGTCAGGTCTTTGCTGCTGCTTACTTTTCACCTCTTCTCTGTCCCCTTCCTGATTCATGTCTGCATCATCTCACTCTTGATCTACATTCAGAGACTACTCTCCCAGACTCTCATCGTATTTTTCCACTGCTAAATGCCCAGTGCCTACAATAATGCCTGATACGTATTAGACACTCAGTGAATAATTGTTGAATGACACAAATATATATTTGGGGCTGAATGAAAGCCCTATGGAATGACAATGTGTGACTCCCCTTCTGCATGTGCTGATTTGGATGACATGCACTTTTCCAAAGGGGATTGTACTGGTTCAATTAGGCACTATTGTCTTATCTGCACAGAGCTCTCACACCAGGCTACACCACAGACCCCTGTGTCATCCATAGCTTGGCCCCTTTGGAAATGGGACCCTTTTCTTGTTTAATCATCTGTGGCCTGGTGAGTGAGACACAGGAATCAGATGACACTCTCTGCCTCGTGTGAACCTGCATGGCCATAGAAAACATTCAGGTGTTCTGAGCACCACCAAATGTGTATTAATCTGTTTTGTGTTCAACCCTGTGCTAGTTTCAGCAGACATCAATAGAATAGAACAAATGGTTGAAGATGTCTCCTAGGCAAGGAGGAAAGATTAGAACTGGGCCCAAGGAAACTTTTGGGAGTAACGGATATGCTCATGGTCCTGATCGTGGCCATGATTTAACAGGTGTATACAAATGTCAAAACATTAAACTATGTACTTTAAATGTATTTGGCCTATGGTACATCAAGAAAGCTGTCAAAAATGAAGTAAAAAGACGTCCCCCAAATGGTGAGACAGTTGTTTCCAAGGCTTGGCCATTGCTCAGAATCTTTGATAGGGATAGATATTCTTACACCCTCTCAATCCACAGTGTTTGTCTGAAAGTTAGATGAGAAAGATATTGATCTGAAGTAATCATAACTGGGTCAGAAGAATGGGCCAAATTAACTGCATGCTATTTAATGGGGAACAATGCAAAACTTCTTTGTAAC
This sequence comes from Proteles cristata cristata, assembly GCA_017311185.1. Classification (NCBI taxonomy): domain Eukaryota; kingdom Metazoa; phylum Chordata; class Mammalia; order Carnivora; family Hyaenidae; genus Proteles; species Proteles cristata. The sequence goes on along the minus strand of JAESUZ010004903.1, from coordinate 419,517 downwards.
TGGAAAGCTAGTGACACATGTGTGGGATTTGAGAGAAATGACCTCACAGGACAAAACATAGATGAGGAGAACATTTCATGGGCAGTAAAATCAATAGTGCACCATGATTGCCAAAAAAGAATGATAGAAAAGTATGACTTTAGGTTGCATTATCTAGAAGAAGGAAGGAGATTGTTTTGTTCTCTTTCTGAGCTCTTTATTCAGCTGGAATAGGGTGTTTCCTTTTGGTGGATCACAGGGATATTCAAGTAGAATATTTAGAGGACATAAATCAGGATGGTGAAAAATTAAAGATATTGTAGCATGAGGACCAATGGAAGGAACTAAGAATGTCTAACCCAGAGAGCACCTTCAATGATTCACCAAGTGCCGGGGGAATGAAATGAAGCAGGGATCGGGCTTTCTGCAAACATAGAGCCCATGTCTTAAATCTGTAAGTTTGCAGAGCAAGCCTCTGAGGAGACATGGGCTCACCAGGCTCACCGAACTTTTCTGGTTCTCCCTCTTCGAGGGAATGATTGCAGTTGAAAATCAGGCATCGTCAGGTAACCTTTGGCCACCTATGTGTGAGTGCAGACAATACATACAGTTTCTGGGGGGAAGCACATAGCATCTGGGTCAGACCTATCAGACCCATCTTCTGGGTCTCTGAGTGGAGGCAGTATAGGTCAGACCCTGGCCCTAGCTATACTGCAGGCCACGCCTCACACATACCCACGTGACTTCAGGCAAAGCAAAACTTTAGTTAACTAAAGCTACTGAGATTTGGGAGCTGTTTGTTACTGCAGCAAGAGGAACCTGACCCTGACTGATACAGACAGTACTTAGTATCTTGGTATTTCAAATGAGGAATTAATTTGCGTAAAATCTATACGCAGTCAATGGTAGAGCTGTCATGTGAATTCAGACGAGCCTGGCTCCAATTTGTACCCACTTCGTGCCACACAGAGGGGTTAGGTCTAAAGTGCAATCTTTGGGCAGAAGAAGGAGCCAAACTAGGAGGTAAAAGAGACCCAATTTCTGGTTCCACGTGAAGAGATCACAGCCCCAGTCAGCTGGCAAGAGAAGGGGCTGCAGGGAGCTGGGAGCTTCAAAAGTGTGGAAGGAGACGCTTATCAACTGCTTTTCCAGGATGTGATAGGAGCCCTGCAAAGATGTTTGGGCTGAAAGACTCAGTTTCCTCCCAGTCCAGATGTCCTAGGGGACACTTCGTTTCAAGTGGTAGATATGTCTGGAGGGTGTTTCATAAACCCAAGCTGACTGCATAAAGCATTCTCTGCCAGGGAGGGGCAAGATGGGGCTTGCCAGCAGCGAGGTTAACTGGTAAATTAAATCAATGTTGATGGCCCATATGCTCCGCGTAAGTTCGGCAGAACCTCACTGGGTCCTCAAATATTAATTGCAGGAAATGATTTGTCTGATCTAGGCAGTAATACTGCCTAGAGCCGTAGGTCAATCTTCATTTTTTGAGATCTCCCCAAAGCAAAATATGTTTTTATCTTTCTATTTTATCCATGACGCCCCCTCCTCCACCCACCATCCCTACCCCAGCCCGGGTTAATAAACACCAGTGTTTTGTTGTGACCAGCGATTTTTTCTGCATTTTCAATTCCATTTCCCTTTGGCAGGATACTGAGACCCGTGCTCCCCCAGCCTGAAACTCTCAGCCACATAAATCATAGAGCAAGGAGATTTTTATGCAAAATAAAGCACTTTCCATGCTTCTTCCCTTGCAATGATTACATGATTTTCCCCTGAAACTGAACAATGTATGTTTCATAAATAGATCCCTCTCTCTGTAAGCAGACCTTGGAAATGGATTATTTGTTTGGTTTGCATTTTGTCTTTCGGGGTTGCAGCTCCGAGAAGCCAGCTCGCGTAGGCTCACCACAAAGAGGAGGGATTAGAAGGGCTGAGAGTCATCATGGGGACTGTCCTTTTCCCTGGGACTTGCTCACTCCAAATGGCACATTGCCTGTTAGAACCTAGATCGTGAGATCCTCAGAAAGCCTCGAAAAGAGTCGATTTCTAATCCCAGAGTGGGTGATTCTCAAATTATCGTGGGGGGCGGGGGAAGAATGGTAGGAAAAGAAGAACCAAAAGATGTGTTTTAATATCTGAAAGTTCATAGCCTTTCTAAGCAGATGTTTCTCTTTAGTAACCTCATGTCACTTCTAAAAAAAAAAAGAGAGAGAGAAAGAGAGAGAGAAAGTTCAGTATTTGCAAGAAGTTAGCCTTCCCTGCTGAAGGTACCAAACTGCGGGAAGCGAGCAGCATTCTTTATAGGATGTTGCATGTTAGATACACAGTCAGCTGGAAAAAAAGACACCAGTGATCGCTTTGAGAGAAAGGGTGCATTTAATGCCAGGGTTGTGGGTACTCGATATCGATATACTATCTATCCCCCATTTCACGGAGAACGCCTGCAGTGCAGTATGTCACCCGCCCGGGGAAGCGGGAAGGCTTTGGGGGTCTCCTGGCTCTCTGACTTGACATGTCCAGAGGCCACGTGAGAGCCAGGGCTCCCTGCCCAGCTTGTCTAAAGAGACCAAGTCATTTGATTCCCAGGACAAAGGGGCCTCATCAGAGTGGACACAGCCCAGCAGGGAAATCCTGACATCACACAAAATAGAGACAACCTCATTATTCTGGAATGTGAGGAGCTTAGGGGAGAGCAGAGTTGAAAAGTGCCTTTGTACCTTACCTAAATCTGCCTGAAGCCCATGAGATTTCAAGTATCATCGAGGAGGCAGTACCTAATTTCATCGCCCTGCAGCATGTAAAACGCTTGCCGTGCACTGTGGCTTCATCCGGGTCAAATTAGCCTACTGTCTCTTCAGAAGGTAATACAGCCTCGTGGCTTCCAAACGGGCCCCTGGCTTCTCTAGCTGCCTGTTTAGATTTCACTTCTCCTGTTGCTACCTACCCAGAGATGGCTTTGGACAGAAACTTCTCTGAACCTTCTTTACTCATCTGTAAAATGGAATTGGAATGGGTTACTGTCAGTAATATTATACTCCGTATCGTCACCATCATCATTATGAGGAAAGATTTCCTAAATACTTCGACTGGCTACCCTGTTGCTAGTAATGATCCTGATAGGGAAATCTGTGCACATTTATTAAATTTTTTTAATGTTTGTTTATTTTTGAGAGACAGAGCACAAGCAGAGGAGGGGGAGAGAGAGAGAGAGAGAGAGAGAGAATCTGAAGCAGGTTCCAGGCTCTAAGCTGTCAGAGCAGAGCCTGACGCAGGGCTCGAACTCACAAACCATGAGGTCATGCCCTGAGCCAAAGTCGGATGTTTAACTGACTAAACCACCCAGGCACCCCCATGCACATTGCAAAATACAGAGATCCTAGACATTGTGATTTAAAAAAAAAAAAAATGCCCAGGGTGTTGAAAGCCTGAGTTCTTTACATTCAAATGCATCAGTGTGGTATTAAAACAGACTAAATCTCAGTTTTCTACATTCACAAACTATCAATTACAGTGCTTGGGATTGGGTGCCGTCTATGTAAAAGGCAAGTCCAATACTTCCCTGCCCAGCCTTTTCATGAACTCATATGCAAGACTTGTGGTTTCACAGTGTTGAGAGTGTGGGAAGGGGGGTTGAGGAACAGCATGCCCCACCTGGCCATTCCGGAGAAAGGGGCCGTTGGAGTGAGGAGCCTAACACCGATACATGTTGTCTTTGCCCTCATGATGCGTCATGCCATGCTGCACTTGCACATAGCACTGAGGCCTGTGTCCCTTCACCTTCTGGACCGCAGGCTTGGAGCAATGAAAGGGCGTGTGGCTCTGTCTCACCCCCAGCATACAGAATGCAAGCATTGTGAATCCATGCACAGGAATCATTCAGTAGGTGCTGACTGAAGGAATGAATAATTGAACGCGGCCTCCCCCGCCATTTAACATAGCGAGCTATAATATATTTGCTGATCTAATGTGACGTCTTTCCAGGCAGCACCTATATGCTGGTTTTACTTGATGTCGGGTCCCCAGGCTGAACACAGTGCCTGGCACACCCTAGATGCTTAATAAATGTTTTTGTTGTGAATGAAGGAAGGAATGAATAAATGAGTAAACCCTGGAGTGGCTCAATGAATATTTAATGGTTCAGGCTAAATAAAACATTTGCCATCTGATGACTTGGGTAAATTGGGATATATGCACCAGCTCATTAAGTATATGGCAGAGAACTAGTCATTGAGCTTGTCTCTGTATAAAATATGATTTGGGGGCTGTCATAAACCTAGAATTACACGTGCATGAAATAAAACATTGGTTGTAGACTTTCCGTAATGATTCTGTTCATCTGTGTTCCATCCCGACTTGAAGGTCCTTTTTTTTTTTTAATGTTTATCTATTTATTTTTGAGATAGAGAGACAGACAGACAGATAAAGAGGACAGGGGAGGAGCAGAGAGAGAGAGGGAGGCAGAGAATCCCAAGCAAGCTCTGCACCACCAGCACAGAGCCCAGTGTGGGGCTTGAACTCATCTTGTGAGATCATGACCTAAGCAGAAACCAAGAGTCAGAAGCTTAACAACAGAGTCACCCAGATGCCCCAAAGTCCTTTTCTTTAAAGTATGCTGTCTTTATCCCCTCATCTACACGTCACCCCTTCCCAGGGACAGACCTGTAGCAGCCAGTAAACTTTGTTGTCAATTTTTACTGGGAAAACAAACAAAACAAAACGAAACATTAAATGGCATGTGATTCATTTCATAAACACCATTCTTTTCTACAGTGGAAAAAGCACAGAGGCTCGTTAGAAATAAGTGTCCAAACATTACTAAGTGCTAGCCAGGACGTGACAGGAGCTCTCACACACCGACGGTGAGCTACTTTGGAAATTGTTTGCAGTTTCTACTAAAACAATGCACACACCCACCCTGCAACCCAGGAACTATATCCTTAGGAACACGAGCTGCTAAAAATGGCGGCACATGCCCCAAACAGACATACACAAGCATGTTTCCCGAAGATTTATTCACCTTAGTGGAAAGATAAATAGGTGTGATTTCTCCAATTGGCAGCATACCAACTGCTGGTACAATACTGACCATTTCCAACTGGTCTGGAGGAACCTCACAGATATTTTGTTGAGTGAGACAAAGCAGACGCAAAAGAGTACTTACTGTGTAACTCCAGTTACTGAAAGATGAAAAGTAGGCAATGCTAATCAATAATTCCAACTAATAGTGGGAGTGTCAAAAAGTAGATGGGGGGGTGGGGAAGAAGACTACATGGAGAAAGGACACAAGGGAACCTTCTGGAAATCTGGAGATGATTCATATCTGGTTCTCACTGGTGAGTGCTTTGGAGTCTCTACCATCAAGCCATATGCATAAGAGTTACGCACTTGACATACTTTGCTGTAGGTGTCACAATCCTCACTTAAAACATTGAAATGGTGGGGCGTCTGAGTGGCTCAGCCGGTTAATCATCCAACTCTTGATTTCGGCTCAGATCATGATCTCTTGCTTTGTGAGTTTGATCCCTGCATCAGGCTTTGCACTGACATTGTGGAACCTGCTTGGGATTCTCTCTCTGTCTCCCTCTGTCTTTGCCCTCCCCTGCTCGCATGTGCATGCTCACTCTCACTCTCTCTTAAAATAAATCAACTTTAAAAAAAACCCTTTAAAACGGCAACAAATTTCAGGATTCTCTAACTATATACTTCTTTATTACCTTTTTTAAAAAAATAACTTATCCTTCTTTATTTATTGGTACAGTCTTCTTATTTTAAAATATCAATAAATATCTTTGGGTGAGTTTTCTAGGTATGATATTAATAAAGTCAGTTCCACTTCTCTGATGTTTATGATGTGGTACTCTTAGCTCAGAGGACACTTACTGTAAACAGTATGAGCTTGAACTTGGGAGCCATGAAACTGGGTTTGCTGTGTATTAGCTGTGTGATACATTACTGGATGCATAATCTTAACCCCTCTGTGTCTCCTATTTACCCAAGAAGTGGGAATGATATTGGTGTGTCCTCATAGGGATTAAATAAGAAAATATATGTGGGTAGCTCAGTGCTTGGCACAGCGTAAAAGGCGACTAGTCATAGTATTAGTCGTATTAGAAGTCGTGGTTGTAATAGTATGAAAAGGAATCACAAAGGTAGTAATATTATAACCAGAGGCACGTCGGCCTGTCCAGACCATAGCTTAGATTGCTGGGATTTGAGCTCAAGGCATCAAGGAGGGGCAGGGGGGGAAACCCAAGTGCTGTGAGTAGTAATGATACTGTGGCCATATCCACACCAGAATGGAAACCTCTGAGCTCGGCTTGGAAAAAAGAGAACACAGCCTGCAAGACATTTGTTCCTGGATCTGGAATACCCCATACTTAAGGCAGGACATTTATCCATGTTCCTGGTGTCACCAGAGCCCAAAGTAAAGCCAGATGTGCCATGCCCCAGTCTGAACCCCAGCCTGTGGTTCAATGGGCAGATGGATCACATAATTCTCTGTAATGATTCTCCCTCAGCGGGCTGCCACGGGGCAGTGCGTGATTACTATGTAAAGTAAAGGGAACCAGGGGTTAAACCTTGGTGGAATCTGTGTCTGGTTAGATCATTTACATTCATAATTGCTTTCCGTCACCACAGTGGAGTGTGTCTGGTTGTTGCTAATGGGAAAAGTGATTTGCTGTGGTGTCCACATGGAGAAGGCTGTGTGACTCACAGGTCCAGGCCCAGCTCTGGGAACGCAGTGCGGCTGAGAGTCCCTGCTTGGGCTGATTTAGTCTGAGATGTTGCCACTTTTCCTGGCAAAGCCTTTAACACTCAGAGACAAGAAGAGCCATGAACTCAATCAGAACATAAAAGATAGGCCGATAATTCTCATGGCAAGTCTTAACATTGTCAATAGCAGTGGAAGCTGTCAAGTGTTTAGCCTCCCCTAGGAGCTAAGCACATTATATGCAGTGTGTCACTATGACCTCACACCTACTCTGACTGTCTAGACATGATGATCCCCATTTTGGAGAGGAAGAAAAGAAGACTTCTAGGATTGAAGTCAACCTTTCTGAGACAGAACTGGAAATCACGTTCTCCCATGCCTGACTTCCAAGTCTGGGCTCCCCCAGTGGAATCTGGTAGAGTATTTGAGAGTCTGACTTTCAATTGGCTATGACTGGGCTCTACATTCAGGCTCTCCTCAAGAAGGATCTGAGTGCTCCTGTAAGGGCTGTGTCTAGAACAAACAAGGCATACTACTTGCCAGCTCCCAATCCCCAACCCAAATATCTATTTGGAAAGGGTTGTAAGTTCATGGCGGCCCTTACTTTTTCCAAGGAAGCTGACCAATGAGGAGTAATCCTCAGGAAAACTTGGAGTCAGAATAACTCTGTTTCTTCAGGTTAGGTCTCATACATATTTTCAGATTCCTAGAAGACCTCAAGATGAAAAGAAAAGATATGAAACCTCATATTGGCTCCACCAAGATGCAAACACATGTTCCAGTTCACTGGGGTGCCATATTGCTTGAAGCTGATGACAGAGGCCAATAAATGAGAGTAGCTACTATTGGCTTAACACATAGGGTGTATTCAATGGACTACTATAGTTGTTTTTATTCTTCTTCTGTAAAAGATGGGCATTAGTTTTCATCTCTTAGGGATGAGCTGAGGGACTTCTTACAAGCATTCAGGTTCCAAACAAGACTCTAAACCTCCAAGGAGTCCCACATGTCACTGTTTTGCATGAAGGGGAGATTCTGCCATTGCCCACAGGCTGCTGGCTCTTACGTACTGAGTGGAAGCCAACTTCTCCCATGGAATCTTGGGGATAGTGAGTCTCTTGCCCACAGTATGGAATCAAGCTCTTGGTAACACAGTGGAATACTGGAAAAAAAGAGACCAGCATCCAGGCATTTGCTTGGGCGAAGCTAACAGCTCTCCTGCAATGGAATTGGTTTTTGCCTGCCCAGTCTGGGACTGCCAGGAGCCATTGTGCCTGGCTGATGCCAGAGTGTTCTCCACCAAACCATCTCCAGGTGAGTCAGAAGTGTACTTACATAAACAAATTGTTTGTACGGGGCACCGGACTTGCCTGGAGTCATGGCGACTATACACTGGGAGACACTCGAAGCAGAACGGACAGCGAGCATGGATGTGTGGCAGTCACATCTCCCAGATTTACATCTGCTTAGAATGTTTTTAGCTCAACACATTTCTTGTTACTGAAACTGAGCGGGCACTGTCACATACAATTCCAGAGAGGGCCAGGCTTGACTCTGTTTCCTATTTCCCGGCAGCCGAAGGCCCACACTTCAAGACTCATTTCAGTGATTACGGAAAGGATGAAGTTGTTGTAGATTTCATCTCCAAGAAGGCCTGCCATGTCTTGTAAGGGATGAGATATTTACACAGATCAGGCTTTGAAAATAATGAACTCCCAGGAAATACATGGTGGATGTGCGTCCCCAAGTCACAAAGAAGAAAATGCCCCATGTAAGGGAGGGAGCTAAGGTAGCATTTCCCAAAGTGTGTCCTGTGGAGCCTCCCACAAAAGGAGGGCTCTGTTTTCAAATAATGGATCCATATTATTGCCTCATCTGAGAGGCTCCTAAAGTACATCAGCCAACAAAAGATTCTCAAGTCACCAAGCCTTCATCTCAGGGTTTTCTGAAAGTCTTTGCTCATGGAAACTTTTTTTTTTCTCCATGCACACCTATTACCTGGAATGATTTCTAGGAAATAAGCCAACAAAACAGCATCCACTATTGCAGAGGCCCAGGAGCACATTTCCTCGATCTGCATGTCCTCCAAAGCCGAAATCCTGCTAAACATATTCAAGTTGGCAATAATTATTTCATGTCAAATTGGATTTTCAGAGAAGGAGCTGAGAGTCTAGAGTAACATTACCTTCAAAAATACAAAAGAAGTTCTGGAAAGTTTTGTCATGGCCATCTGTCTAGGTACATTTGGACCTCCGTAACAACATACCACTAACTGGGTGGCTTACAGCAAACATTTATTTCTCACAGCTCAAGCAGCTGGGAAGTCCAAGTTCGAGGTGCCGGCAGATTCAAAGTCTGGTGGGGGCCCGCTTCTTGGTTCATAGCTGGCCATCTTCTTGCTGTGTCCTCACATGGCAGAAGGGACAAGGGAGCTCTCTGAGGTCTCTTCTACAAGGACAGTGATCTCATTTATGAGGTCTGCACCCTCGTACCTAATCACCTCCCAAGGGCCCCACCTCCTAATACCATCACATTGGGGATTAGGTTTCAACATATGAATCTTCAGGGTACGTACACAATCGGTCCATAACATCAGGCAAGTCCATATCTCAGAAACTAAGTCAAAATTCCAAAAGGGAAACCTATTTTAACCTTGATGAAGTTCTCTGCAGGACATTGTCTCCTTACCTGAGCTCTGGATTCATTAGAATAAAGTCTAAGTCCCTCTTCCTTATTAACAATGGTGTGACCTTAGGCAATTTTCTTAACTTCCTACAGCCTCACAATCTTGATCTTTAAATATAATAATAACAACAGCATCCACCTGTGTGAATCTCCTGAGCCTAAAATGAGACAATAGAGGTAAACCCTTGACCTGTTAGAAGCCTTTGATCAATGTTGGCCGTTAGAACCATTTGCTATTTTTCTTATCCTCTTATCTTCTTACACTGATGGACACTGAAGGCTTTTAGACAATGAAATTATTTTATTCTAAGGCAGTGAATATGGAGGCCACCCAACTGAGGGGAATAGGGAGCCCGAGATGTGGAGTTGGTGATGGTCACCCAAGAGGAAAGAATGCCGGCCGAGAGGCCGGGACTTGTGTCAGATAGAAAAAGAAGAGCAGCCCTGAGGCCGAACAGTCACATAAGAAAGGAAAGGACCTGATTACCGCCAGAACAAACTTGTAAAACATTGCTACAAAATGCCAAGGAGCTACCTATGAAATACTGGCCATGCCTTCAGGGAAAGGTAGAAACAGCTGTGCGATTTGGTTGCTCTATTTTTCTCTTGCATGTCTAGTTGAGTTGTGGTTTCTTTTTGTCCTTTTAACAGAACTTTCCTATTATCTGGGCCTACAAGTTTTTCAGGGATAGGCAGGCCTCTCCATTACTTATATTACACAAGGCCTTAGCATGCAGGTCTGAAAAAGTGGGCACCTTCCACCAGCCAGGAGTCGGCAAGGGTGTGTGCAGATGGAGCAGTGAGTGATGAAGTCAGGGCTGGACTCCTATGTTAATTTCCCAGGGTTGCCGTGACAAATGGTCACAATTGGGGGCCTTACAGCGAGAGCTGAAATTAAAGCATCAGCAGGCCGTGCTCCCAGAAGGTTCTAGAGAAGGACCCTTCTGTGCCTTTCCCCGCTTCTGGTGCTCCTGGAATCTTTTGGCTTGTGGCCACATAGCTGCAGTCTCTGTCCCCATCTTTACATGGCTTCCTCCCCGTGTGTGCCCTCTGTGTCCTCTCTTCTGATAAGGACTCTTTCATTCGTCTGTGTGGCCTCTTCTCACGACCTTAAATGAATTACATCTGCAGAGACCCTGTTTCCAAATAATGTCATATTCTGAGGTTCCAGGTGGACATGAATTGGAGGCAGGAAAAGTCCATATTCACACACTCCTGCTTGGGGCCCCGAGGCAGAGGTTACCGAGGGGCTAGGTGATGGGCTAAGTGGGGCCTGGTCCCCTAGGAGGAGAAGGAGCAATGAAATAGCAAGTGCTCGTGCTCAGTTCTCCACATCCGGCCTCACTGGATCCTCACAATAAACACACAGGGTGGACATCGTCGCTGTCCCTGTTCTGCTCGGTGACGCTGTAGGACTTGCTGGTGCTCATACATCTAATCAGTGGCAGTCAGCTCTTGAGTGCGGGTTCCGCGTGCCTTTGACACCCATGCCCTGAGGCTTTGTGGAGGACAGCAGCTGTACAACACAGTTCTTGGGGATCCGGGGCGACTAATGCAGAAGACCAACGCTAAATATCAGATGGACTTTTGGCCGCTGTGTAAGACTTTATGATGCTTGCCTAGGAAGCGTTGCCTTTACACTGCTCAAAAGCCCCCCCTCACCGCCTCTTTTTCCCCCACGCAGTCTCCAACAAATGTCCCCCCTACATTCCCCAAAGGCCTAGCACAAAGTTTACCTTTTCCAGAATGTTCTCTAATTTGAGATGAGCTCTTGAAAGTCTGCGTGAGTAGCACGAAGGCAAACAAAAATTTAAAAACCCCCAAAATAAAAACAAATAAACAAACAAAAAAAGCGGGCTTGCAAACAAACGAAGTAGCAGACATGCTATATGGGATGGCATCCGGGCTCTACGCCCAGGGATGTCACTGAGGTGTGATGCAAATTCCTCCAGGTCTTTGGGTCTCCGTGTCCTCAGGTGAAAACCAAGAGCTCGGAGGAGCTTTCCTGAGGTCCGGCCCAGCTCCAGCCTGCTGTCACTCCCCAGCCTCCCACGGCCACGGTGCCTCCAACAGGAGGCAGTCTGGTGTCTCAGAATGAAAACTGGCTCCCAGTTCTGACCTTGCTGGCCACAGGCCTCTCTGCTTTGCTTTTCTCTTCCCTGAGGACATCTCTGTATCCAAAGGAATTCAGGATCCCTTAGATGGAGAACTTTCCTTCTCAGTGGGACACTGACTTCACTATACTTCAGATGATTCCCAGACAACGTAGGCACTGCCCCTGTTTCACCCTTCACCTGCCTGGCCTTGCACAGACCTTAACAAGAGGCAGGAATGAGGGATGGAGACCGCTACCAGGAATAGTCTCAGTCTTGATGGTGTCGGGCTAAGAGTTTAATCCACTTTTTGACTCTGAGTCTGAGCTCAGGCGCGGGTCTCTGAGTCGCTGTGAGGGACAATGGAGTACTTGTCCCCGGGCTAACCTCAGTGCTCTCTGATGGCTGACAAATGATTCTTCTCCCAAGTGCCACATGCTGCCTCATCTCTGCATTGGATTTTATATTTTATTTTTAATTGAAAAATGACTTGCACCCCCACCATCCCACCATCTCCTGCGTATTCACTATTCCTCAATCTTAGGAGTTTGTAGATTGTCCACTCTGGATACAGAATGTCCCGGGCACTCTAGAATAAGAAGGGAGAGACCTCTGTGGAGGTGAAGTTGGACGTCAGTCACTATAGTTGCTCTTGCTGTGAACTTCACCACCGTCCTGTGGAGTGGGGGGCCGGGTAGCACTGGGTGGGTAAGCCGGGGAAAGATTTCTTAGATGCCTGATTCCAGTTAACTCTTGATAATTGGTTAGGAAAAAAAATAAAAAATAAAAAAAAACTAGGGAAGGAAATAGGTAAAAGTACCTGAGCCTCCTTGACGTTGACATCCTTTTGGTCAGAGTATTATCTGCCATTTTGTGGACTGAAGCAAGGGACCTGGGGTGACTTAGAACTATCATTGATCTAGACAAGGATGCATTTAAAGAAGACAATTTGTACTGCCAGTGACAGAGTCATAACCTATCCACTGATGTACTGACCCATTTATTCGAAACACTTACTGAGAATCTACTATATGGTATGTCATATGCTAGACTCTGAGGCCATTATATAGGTCAGCAGTCCACAGATATTTTCTGTAAAAGTCCAGAGAATGAATTCTGTAGACTGTGGGCCATAAGATCTCTGCCCCAGCAATTCAACTGTGCCACTGTAGTGTGAAAACAAGCACAGGCGATACACGAACAAATAAAGGTGGCTGTGTTCCGATAAAGCTTTATTTATAAAAACACATAGCAAACTAGATTTGGCCATGGGCCATAATTTGCAATCTCTGATGTACTCTGAGTGGGCTAGAGCCCATATTAATTGAGGAAGACATCATACTTTCTTACCATCATTGGTTGTGTGACTACGTAGTCAGACAAAGGGGGGAGTCAAGAAGCAGGCAGAGCTTCTCAAAAGAGGAGATACTTTAGCTGGGTTTTGCAGAATGACAAGTCAATCACCAGGCTAAAGAAAGAACAACATTTCAGACACAAACAGTATCTATGAGGGCCCCAGTGTGTGAAAGTGCATGACCTCTTCTGGGAGCCAGAAATAGCTTTGGTGCATTTGGAAAAATGGCGAAAAGGGAAAAAGATATTTCTGTCGAAAGTGGCACTTCGATAACGAGGCTGACGACGTCTTGTTTTTGCCTGCTGTGTCAAAATGGATGAAATGATCCCAAATCCAGGGGCAGAAACTGGTGATTCCAGCTACCAGGGCAATGGTCTGAGTCTTGATCGTGTGCACAACTTGGTGCACAGTAATTCTATCACAGATATCATGTAAGACTTTAATCCATCTTTAACATTTAATCTCTTCAAGAACACCATAAAGATAGTACTGGGGCGCCTGGGTGGCTTAGTCGGTTAAGCGTCCAACTTTCGCTTAGGTCATGATCTCGCGGTTCGTGGGTTCGAGCCCCACGTCGGGCTCTGTGCTGACTGCCGGGTCAGAGCCTGGAGCCTCTTTCAGTCTATGACTCCCTCTCTCTCTGACCCTCCCCTGCTCACGCTGTCTCTCTCTCTCTCTCCTAGAAATAAATAAAAATAAAAAAAATAAAAAAAAAAAGATAGTACTATCAGACCCATTTTGCAGGTAAGGAATCTGAAGCCCATACTGATTACATAATCTGTGAAAATTCGTCTAGTGGCATGAGAGGGGTTTGAATGGAGGTCTGAGTGACTTCAAAGGCCATGCCTGCAGCCACTAGCTCAGTGATTCTCAAACTGAAATACACATAATGAAATCTTGTGGGGTGCTATTAAATGCAAATTCTTAGACCCGCCCCAGAAGGTTTTGAATCACAGGTGTGAAGCAGGGCCCCTGGGAATTTGCATTTGAGCAAACACTCTTAGGTGACCTTGACAATAAGGGTTCTTGGGAACTACACTCTATGCAGCGTGTTACACTGCATCCTAACCTCACATTCACAATAGGGTGGCCAACTGCCTGGGTTTGCCCGTAGCGAGTCCCTCATCCCAGGGAACTGGGAAGAGCTGAGGAGCCTACCAGCTTCACTTGATCCACGCATATCATTCCTAGCTCAGTGCCTGGCACGTGGTGGACTCTTGAAAAATCGTTGTAGAATGAATGAATGAATATAATTCACCGCTGAAGCCCAGGGATGATTGGCAGGGCTTTCCCGCAGCGAGAAATTTGAGAGAATGGTCAAGGTCTAACTCAGAGGGACAGCTTCTCCTGCGCCCCTGAGGAGTTAGTCACAGCCCCGGAAAAAGTGATGCCTCATCATGTTCCCATTTGTGCTTACGTGTTCAGGCGACGCTTGTCCTTAACGCAAGAAGAAAGGAGAAGGAGGCAGGACTAAATCTCTTCTGTCATGACTACTCTTTCTGCCTTTCTGTTGCACTTTCCCCAAACTCACAACCCTCCCCTCCCCCTTCGGCAGAGCGACCTAGCCACTGGGCTGCGGGGCAGATCCCTATGGTGAAAGACCGGATCCTGCCATCCTGTCCCAGGTCTGCCTTGGATCTGCTGGTGACACTCCTTGGCAAGTCAGTGACACTCTTAGGACCTGAGAAAAGGCATGTAAAGTTGGGGGCTCTGAGCCCGTTTCCTGAGGGGCCTGCATGTGGACAGGGCTCTGCAGAGTGAAGCCAGCAAGACTCAGATAATAAAATATATTTTTATCATAAATACCTGTCCATTCATCATTCACCCACTCAGTGGGTGTCCTGATGTCCCTGCTCAGAGGCAGGGATGCCCACAGGCTTTTGGAAAGTAAGGTGCATGGGGGATACAGGCATGTAATAAATAATCATGTTCCCAGGATGTAATTACAATCATTACAGTCCTGAGAGATTTCGCAAAGAAGAGGGCTTTGTCAGACCCTATAACACAGGACCTGGCTCAGTCTTGGGGTTCATGGGGGTGTCCCTGAGGAAACAGCACTCAGGCTGAGGTACAAAGGTTGAGTCAGAGTTAGCCAGATGAAGAAAGAGAGGAATGGCATTCTAAAACAAGGGAACAGCATATGCAAACACATGTTTACAAAGGGCAGCAAGACTTTCTAGCATAATCTTTCTTCTCTTCCTTTTCTTAACCCTCTCTTCCTCTCTTGCCTTCTCCCCTTCTTCTTCATCTCTGTGTAATATTTGTCATGTTTTCCTTCGAATGTGGTTACTGTCTATTAATCTGTGTGCTATTGCTGTTAAGTGGGCTCTCAGTTCACATAAGGGTTGTGTGCTTTCCTTCCAAACTTCCATCTCTATAAGCCCCGACATAAATGTGGAGGTTGCATGGTGTGAAACAAAATATAAAGCCCCGAGGAGCTTCTCACTTATATTTGCGATCAAATCGCTCAAGAACACGGTTTCCAGTCCTGGCCTCGCACCAGCCCCCCCAAACCCTCTGTGGGGCTTCTGGGGGGCCCTGGGGTCTCCAGGCAGGCAATGCAGCCACAGCAGAACTAGTTCAGCTTGCACACTTGGCGAAGAGTCTGGAAGACATTTCCCCGGGAGGAGAAGCAAGTGGCATCTTCTGGGAGAAACAGAACTCTTTTCACATCGTTCGCTCTGATTTGTGCTACATTAAAGTAAACTTTCAGAGTCAGCTTCTGGTGCGAGTTAAATGTATTGTATGGGGCTCTTCGAGAGGTATTGTTTTTCACAAAGACCTTTTCATTGTTAATCAACTGGGCGCCGTGGATTTGACGCTCTGGTATTGGAGTACAGGTTTTGCAGCTATTTATTTACCGAGAGGGAAACAGAACAGTGGTCCCATTTGCCACTCGTGAATTTATCGTCAGTCCTTCCGTGTGGTGTAAAATTTGCGCTCGTCTTCAACAGCCCTCGGAAATAAGCATTCCAAATATATTCGCCTACTGTACAGAGATGTGCTGATGCCACTCCTTGCGATTTTGCAAGAGAGGAGAGGAGAGAGTACATCAAAGTGGTAAGAAATGATTCTTGGGAAAAAAACAAAAATGTGGGGCCTTTGTAAAGCTCAGGAAATGCCAGGAATCACAAAGGTGCCACCTGGCGTGGCCCACTGGGTTAATCGCTGCAGACATCAGGGAGCACGGAAGGAAGGTTTCCCAGGACTCGGGCAGCGGTGAGAGGTAATAGGGCACGCTCTCTCTGCGGGATACTATAACCAGCGGTGAACTGCTGGGCCCACCAAGTCTTCCATCCACACCCACTATCAGATGGCGCATGCCCTTCTCCCTCCTCTACCAAAATAAAGGGACATGTCTGGGCATTGGCTGGAGAATTAGGATTGTGCAAACTCAAGCAATCTGGAAGTCCCCAAGCCTTTCTGCCCGGTTGCGAGAAGCTTCCTGAAAACAAAGAGGAAATGGAGCACGGGTGTCCAACCATTTCACCCCCAAGTGAAGGTCTGCTGGAGCTGGAGCCCCTCCTCCCCCCACCCCCCCCCCACCCCCGCCCCTGACCAGGGCTGACTGAGTACATCTCTTCCCAACTCAGCATACAGTAACCCTTTACTGGTAGTGTGGAATCAGCCATAGTAGGAATGTTTTCACCAGGAAAACTCTTCATTGCTACAGATCAGGACTTCATTTGTTTTTAATGTTTGTTTATTTTGCATGAGAGACAGCATGAGCAGGGGAGGAGCAGAGAGGGAGAGAGAATTCCAAGCAGGCTCTGCGCTGTCAGCACAGAACTCGACGTGGGCTCAATCCCATGAACTGCGAGATCATAACCTGACCCGAAATCAAGAGTTGTACGCTCCACCGACTGAACCACCCGGGCACCACAGGACTTCAGTTTTTGTTTTTTCACCTTGTTGATACATTGGTGCCGAATACCACGCTGTTATTCATTCTGTCCCCCTCCCCGCAGATTGCACACCTATTTATTCGTTCATTCACCCAACCCATATTTATTGAGCCCTTATTATGTGCCAGCACTCTGGAGTGGGTGGGAAATCTACTTTCCACTTGCTCTGTGTGAACACCGAAGGTCAGAGAAGTGGGCTGATTTGTGCAGAATACTCAGTACCAGCCCTCTGCCAAACCCTGGAGAAGAGGGAGCACTCACAGCCACGTCCCTGCCGTCAACAGAGTTGACTTTCCTTCCACTTTTCAATCTGCATTTTTATAAAATTACTCATTCATTTTCCAGTTTTATAAATGATTTAAAGGCACATGAAACTGCCCATCTGAGCTCCACATCGGTCGAAGGAGGCAATGTTGTTATAAAGAACTAATGCCCTCTCCCTATGTAAGCCTGGGAGGAGCAAGCGTCTTACTTTGTGTTTGATTTCCATTCACATCACTGACCATCCAAAAGCGTCATATGTAAACACCTGGAGAAGGAGCCCCAGACCCCCCTTCATATATGAACAGTCTGTACAGGTGAACTGGCAGAGGCAAGGTTACATCTTTAGAAAGTGGGTTCAGAGTTGAAGTTGACACCAGGGACCCCAAATGGGACTATGCAGTCCCAGATGCTTTGTAAATCGGAAAGTGCTTTACAAAAGCCTCAGCTGCCGTGAGTGTCAGTTGTTAGTGTTGTTATTACTACTGGATTTAAGAATAAAATCATCTGACCTTGCAATACCAAACACAATCCTGGACTTCCCTTTCCGGGAGAAAGGGCCCATGTAACTTTTCAGGTGTGCCGCTCCCCTATCAGCCCTCAGTACCATCTCCAGGGGCAACGGGGTAGGGAGGGGATTTCCTTCTCCAGGGGGCTGGAAAGCCAGAGGTTTCAGGGAGTGCCAGCGCTCTGCAGTGTCTGAGATGATAAAGCAGGAGGAGATCCTATTGGCTACCCCAATCCAGCCATTGGGCTTTTGCCAAATCAGAGCCATCACGGGACCCCGAAGAAGAGATGAGTAACATCTGCTAGAATCGAGGCTCCTCGCCCCATCCACACAGTAAACCACTCTTCCTAGCAAAACAAAATGTTCCCGTTTCTAATTATTTATTTTATTTTACTTCTTTTTTTTTTTTTAAGAAAGTCAGACGAGGCATTACTGTGGTGCTGAAACTGGTTGCATTCAAAAACTCCAAAAAGGATAACAAATGGTTTTATTTTATTTCTTTTTATTTTTTCCAAACCATATGGACTCGCCAGCTCCATGCATCGCTGCTTGTTTATTCCAGAGCAGCTGTCGGCACCCTGATAATGCTACAGTATCACTCAAGTGCGGACTGCCAAACCACAGTGTATGGAAATCATCTCACAAAGTGAAAGAAAGAAAAAAAATAAAATAAACCCCCACTTCAGATTCCAACAGTGAACTGCAAGGAAGAGGGTCGGGTAGGGGGTGTGGAATCCTAGAAATAGTCCTAAAATTTGGGATTGTTTTAACCAGGATAAAGTGTGTCTCGTCTGGTTAATCACAACTAGTATTTGACCTTTACAAAGGTACCATTTACGTTTCATTGCCAAATGCAGCTTGGTGTTTTCTTCTCCTAATTACTAAACTGTGATTCAGAAGTCGGCCGCAAGAACACAGTTTGGAAACTTGATTCCCTATAGGTTTTAGGCACTTTTCATGTATTCATTTGTTTTAACCATGAAGAAATAACCACTCGAGACGGGGGAGCCAGCCAAAGACACCCATCTGGGCATTGTGTCCTAGGATCACCCGAAACTTTTGAGTCAGTTGACCAAGTCTGGCCCCTGTGTCCTACATAGAGAAGAGTAAGTTTAGCAGATAATCTCACCACAAAGAAAAGTCTTCCCAGTTGGGAGGAAGTGGCTATGCAAAATGGATAGAGTGTTGAGCTTCCCTTTGTCCTGTGGATCAAAATCCTACCTAGTAGAACTTTTTATATATATGATACTGAAGGTAGCTGAGGAAGGAACTAGAAAGGATGAGGAAGACAAGTCACAGTCAACTGTCCTGTGCACAAGGCACCAAGCCTTGTCTCCTGTAATCCTAATCCCCACCAGACCTCAGTGAGGTGGGCAAAATAATCCCCATTTTGGAGATGCAGAAACTGAGGCCCTCAGTGTGGGAGTAACTAGCCCAAGGTTGTGGGGGGTTGAATTGTATGTCCAAGAGGGGTGTGGGAGTCCTGACCCTGATACGTGTGAGTGTGACCCTTTATGGAAAAAGGATCTTTGCCAACATAGTTAAGAGGCAAGTTAAGCCAAAGTCACACCAGAGGACAGTTGGTTCTCAATCTCATAGGCCTAGTGTCCTTATAAGAAAAAGGAGAAGGGACACAGAGACAGACACACAAATAAATGCCACATGAAGACACAGACACTCATAGAGGGAAAATGATGTATAGACACACAGGGAGAATAATGCCATGTGGCCATGGAGGCAGAAGATACAAGGAAAACCAAGGAGTGCCTTGCCAACAACAGAAGAAGGTAAGAGGAAGGCATGGAACTGATCCTCCCTTTGAGCCTTCAGAGACAGCGGGGCCTTGTCAGCACCTTGATTTCAGACCTCCAGCCCCTGGAACTGTGAGAGAGTACATTTCTGTTGTTTTAAGTCATTTTGTGGGCATTTGTTATAGCAGCTTCAGAGAACTAATACAAAGGGTTCATATTGTTTGGACACCTTACCATGGCTGGATAGCCTTTCCCCAAAGTGATAACAAGGACTGCTCTCTACGCAGGAATCCCAACACATATCAAAGAATTTCTGAAGAAACAAACAACAGGAATAGAAGTGGAGAACCCCCTCCATGCCCCCATTTACTCCTCACGTACTGAATGTTTCTCCATGCCACGCATTCTTTCAGGTGCCAAGGATTCAGAGATGAGTCAGCCATGGTCCCTGCCTTTGACCCCAAGGATGCAGTGGCTTTGGCATTATTAGATCTGATGTATGGATGAGCTCCCTAAGGATGGAGGTGGAATGGTAAAGGAGATCAATGGAGCTGGGACACCAAACATCTTTTTAGAAGAGAGGAAGTTCAAAGCGGTGTGCAATGGCTATATGGGACTAGATCAGGGGAAGAAAAGGATGACATCTGAGGCACAACTCCAGATAAGGATCTCTAGTAGTGGGGTCTACACTGGGGAGGTCAGAGGGCACTGAGGAGAAAGGCCAAGTGGTGCAGACGCCACACATTGGCAAGAAGGGGAAGCCTTGAGCCTCTGCAGAAAGGCCTTGAGTGGCAGGGGGAGTAGTTTCCTGGGGCTCTGGTAGCCCACCGCGGGTTCTCCAGAGAAAACAGACACACGGGATGTCTGAGCTGATTCTGATCGACTAATCCAGCAGGAGAGGAGCTTGGGAAGCCAACAGCTGTGTCCACACTCACACTTGGGCAATGGCTTTCTTCATTTAGTTTGTTCCTCTGGAAAAAATCTAGCCAGTCTGGGTGCTGGGGATGCATTTAGCCAGACCTGTGGGCCCCCAAATCCTGATAGATCTATTCACCATTCTCAAGGAATCTGACACCATCTAAGCACCAACACAGGTCATTTTGATAATGGGTTCCATCATCTCATTCAGCAAGAAAAACCTACCAAGGAGAAACCTTAGTTCAGTATGGGATTAAAGAATGAAGCTTCACGTAGCGGGCTTAAGGAAGGAAGAACTATTTTCCTCACATCAAAAGTCCTTTGGCATTCTTTAAAGTCTTACAATTCACCTAGCAAATAAAGTGCGATCTTCATTGCATGTTGCAGTTCTGGTTTCTTCTGGATTTAAGGCTTACACCAATTGGTGTGAATACTTAAATCTCTACATTTTTCAGCATACTTCCTAAGCATCTGTTTTATAGCATTTTATCGAGTATTTATTTTGTTGGGCACTGTGTAGACTTTTACATCATTTTGAATATTTATTGTCTTGTTGACAAACGAGTCTTATTGTCCCTATTTTAGGGATCAGGAGATTAAGGCCCAGAAAGGCAGAGGACTCTAGCAAGGTCAACTAGCTGGGAAGATGTAGCACAGGCCTCCAATACTCGTCTCTTGATTGCAACCCCTATTTTTTGACCCACTATGTTGCTTTCCCAAAAATCAAAAGATGTATAATGCCCTTTTTCTCCAGAACCACGAAACAACAGGCCCATGCTCTGTTCATCTATTGGCTTAGAGAGGGAGAAACCCCTCTCAAAATATCCTCATCCTCTGAACCCCTTCTATTGCCAAACACACAAAACACAAACACACACAAACACACGACTGAGCCTATAACAACTTCCTCACCCTTGAAAAAGGCCCCAGCACAGCAAACAAAAGATTGCCAATATTTTATGCTTTGACCTAAGTAAATATGGTGGATAAACTCTTCACAAGGTATTTTTGGTAGTGATGCTGCAGGTATCTCTCATTCTACATAGTAACTGCTTTGCTGAAAGGTTGTGTGTAACTGATTATTGGTAAATTCCATATGATTTAGAACTCATAAGCAGAACTTCTGTCGAAGGTAATTCTGTACCATCTTGGTTTATAAAATGAATAGGCCTTTTGTAACTTATCTATTTATAAGTTATATACTTTTTAAACCTTAATTGTAGGAAAGTTGTGACCACCCATCTACTAAAAGAGGTTATTTCTTTTTTCCTTTCCCTCCTCATATGCACCTCTGACTTCAGGCTTATCAATCCCCAAACATTATGAGATGTAAAGCTTCTAAATCTGTCAAACAATTTAACATAAACTCTAAAAAATTCACCTCCACTTAGGTCTATGCATTCCAGCTCTTTGTGTCTGTTTCCTCATCTAAACAAACTGAACTAAATGTTCTTTGCATTTGCTTCTGCTTCTGAAAATCAAACACTCTCCTATCCCCCAGGCACTCTGAGACAGAGTTTGTGGATATAAGGAAGTCTAGCATTAAGCTAGAAATGATGAAGAGAGTCCCTCTTTCCAAACACATGAAAACAATGAATTCTAGCCAGGAAAGAGAAATGAAAATAAACAGATTACTGAAGACATTATAAAATGTTTATTACACAGACCAGTATGTCAGGCTGTATTTAAGTCATTCACTGGAGCCCTCACTGAGGACTTCAGCCTCACCCAGAGAGCAACAAAGAATCCATGTGAAGACCAGCCATTTAAAGATAATCCCCTTTCTATGCTCAACCTGACACCAGATGGAGGTGGTGGAAAGCTTGGAGGGCTTCTGGGGAGGAAGGAATGGTCTTCCCAAAGACAGGCCAGCCCATGCCCAGTAGGATGTTGGCTTACAAGCAGGCCGCACTGACAGCTGACTTCCCAGATGCTGGTAACTTGCCACCAGGATTCAAACCCTGAGCAAAACACATGAAGCATCAGGCTTGGTTAGGATTGTTGGGTAGGACTCCAGAGATTGATTGGCTTTACCAAAGGCTGGCCCATAATAGCAAAGCCTTGAGTTTTATTTAGTTCTTTATCTCTGCCCAATTTTTCTGTCTTTGTCTTCTCTGAAATAGTTAAACTTAATGGTTAATGGCATAACTCTACACTGTAGTAACTGTGTTTCCTTCATAAATTTCTAGAATTCTCTAAGCCTCCCTTTTCTCATCTTTAAGGAAATTAAATGGTTGACATGAGGATTAAATAAGTATACATTAAGCACTACCTATGGTCCACAGAAAGTGCACCATAATTTGGATGCCCTTGTAGCTCCTGTTGCAGTCATGGTGAGGGTGGTGCTGATGGTGTAATAGTGGTGGTGATGATGGTGATGGAGGTGGTGGTGATGGTGGTGGTGGTGATGGTGGGGACAGCAGTAGTGGTGATGATGGTAAGGGTGATTATAGTGATGGTGAGGGTGATGATGATGATGATGATGGTTAGGGTAACGATAATGGTGATGGTCGTGGTGGTGGTAATGGTGGTGGTGGTGGTGATGGTGGTGGTGGTGGCGGTGGTGCTGGTGGTGGTCGTGGTGGTGGTGGTGGTGGTGGTGGTGGTGGTGGTGGTGGTGGTGGTAGTGGTGATGGTGATGGCAGCACTGATGGTGATGATGGTAAGGGTGATTTTAGTGATGGTGAGAGTGATGATGATGATGATGGCTATGGTAATGATAATGGTGATGGTGGTAGTGGTGTTGATAATGGTGATAATGGTGATGGTGGTGCCAGCAATATGGTGGTGATGGTGGAAGTTGTTTCTGTGATAGCCTTGGAGCTAAAACATGTTCTTATTCACTATCCTGATTCAACATCCACTTTGCATCAGCTTCTAGATCCACTCAGTCTCTAACCATCATTCTTCTCTTGGTGCCTCCCTATATCCACCCCCTAATACACCTGTGTCCCTTTCTTCCTGTTCCTCTTCCCAAACCGAATTCTCCAATCCCAGACCCATTCCCCCTTTCTCTGCCTTGTGCCGCCATTTTTTCTTCTCCTTTTCCTCTTTTAGAGCCGTTATGGCTCTTTTCATTTCTAATCAACTCATGCCACTGACCTCTAGGAGATAGCTTGTGTGAGAGAGGTAGCTCTGGCTCCACCCTGATGCTTTCTCACAATACACCATGACCCACCACTTCCTTGTATGGGATGTCTGCATGGTCACCCACCTAGTGTCCAGCATCAGCATTTTATGTTCCCATAGGGTCGTTAGTCCAAATAGAATAGTGACAATCACCTTCTGCTAGTGGCAGTCAGTTTTTGTTATTGGTTTTGGTTCCTATAGCATTTCTAAGCTACCCATGAACCTCGCACCCCTAGCCGAGAACACTTCTCTCCATAGGCTGAGGGAGCAGCCAGTGGTATTTAGGACAATACAGTATTTGAGAAGACAAGCTTTGAAGTCAGGCCAGGTGTTACATTCTGATCTTGACGCTGTTGGATGACCTCGACCTTGACAAGTCATTAAACTCCAAGTAACTGTTGCCTCATCTATATGGTAGAAATACCAGAACCTACCTCTCAGGGTCAGTTGAAAGTTAAATGAAGAAATGTATTTAAAATGCTGAGGTTAGCACCCAGCATATAACAAATGTTCAGTAAATATTGCCCACAGTTATTTCTCCTTGGCTTAAAAACGGAAAGTATAATCCAGCAATACCTCATGAAAGGTCATTCCTCTTGTCTAACTTCACCAAGATGCTGAAGGCCAAGGTGACTTCAGATGACAGTCCCAGCAGTGGAGGCCCCAAATGAAGATCCTGGGACCTCTTAGAGGACCAGAATCAGGGAAAGGTACAATACATGGAGATGAGATCTAGAAAAATAAGAAAATTAGGCCCTGTTTAAATTACCTTTACCCAGCATTAATCACAATGAATGCAGCATCTGGTCTATTTTTATACCAACATTAGAGGTCAAAGCCAATGGAGATTTTAAATTTTTTTTTTTCTCCTTCTCAAATTACTCAGGACTCAAAGTGGAAAAGATGACCTGTTGGTTTGCTGACTGGATGTTTTAGGCAAAGTCATGAGGCACTGACTTTTCTCTCTCCAGGACGGAGTAAGGTGATGCTTTGTCAACCACCTGGCTAATTTCATTGCTGTTGACAGTTGATCCTAATAATGTGGTCAGCACAGTAAGCCGGGGGCTCCTGTATGATCTACTCTGGCTCCTGGATTTCCCATACAGGCTGTCTCCATTGATCAGATATAATCGAATAATGGCTGAAATTCTGCTTCTCGATGGGCCCTATAGGCCATTTCTTTATGACATGACCAAATTGGCCATAGCGCATTCAATTTGTTTTAATGGCCAACACAGAGGCAATTAAGCGGATTGACTGTGCAGCGATCCAAATTGTCCATTAAGAAGGTGGCCAGAATAACTGGACCAAAGGCATGTACCCCCCATCCACTTATTTTGGGATGTCTAGACTTGGCTGCACCTTTAATTTTCTTAAAACCCCTGTTAACTAGTTCTGTTAAATGTTGACACTACAGTTCTTTGGAATGAAGCAAGGCAGTTTGGGAAAATAAAGAGGATGATCCTGAACCTTCTGATCTGAGAGAGGTAATAGGAAGTAAGCACCTCATTCGAGCTCCGAAGATTTACAAGGATATGCGAAATTAAATGCATTGGTGCAGATTGCTACTAATACTCGTTTTATGAGGAGGGATTTATCTTTCCACATTAGCAGCCCCCAAGGTTGTGATCTATCTCTATAATATGTACCTGCATTTGAACAATTGACAATTGACTTCATCTGTTCCTACTCTGCTAATTCACCCTGCAAAGGAAAACTACTCTTACAGGAATTTTAAAGATGAAAAACGCACCTATTATATTATTGAATACAATTGATCTTTGAGTGCATGTGTGTTTAGATATATGCATTTGGTTCCCTTGTACAAATATCAGATACCCTTCGTGCAAGAAGTCTTGTTTACTAGGCAGGGATAGACTATGTCTGCTATGATGCTTTCATCGAGAAGGTTAGCAGTAGAGAACTATTTTCATTGCCAGTAGAAACAGGCAAAGATACATGAGATTGCCGGAAACTATCCTCAACTTTCACACCGAGCCTGTCAAAAGTTCCTATTTTCCATTTCATTTGGCACTTTTCTTTATGTATTCATCATCAGTTGTCTCTGGGCAAAATCAAGAGAGAGAGTGTCAAAGTAGAGTAACTAGTGAATAAATAAATACATCTCAACTTCATTCCAAACAATAAATTTCTCCCACCATTTGCTAAAATGGATGTTGGGTATTTTGGCTTTCAAAACACATTTTCATTACAGTTTCATTTGATTCTCTAGGGCTCCTCCTGAGTCAAGTGTGACTATCTCCATTTGACTGATGAGTGCCTTACTAAGGTCGCATGCTTATTAACGGCAAACAGAAGAACCGAGGCAGCTGGCTCAGAGCCTGGGGTTTACCTGGGTCCTCTACCTTGGTAGCTGTATCTGATGGGTGTTAAGGAATGACGTACAGCCACACTGACCATATACGCCAAGAACTCACAGTCCTGGAGGACAGTTCATCTCAGTAACCGCATCCCCATGGTCTCCATTTCTCTGAGCCCACGTGATGTTCTTAGAGGCAATAGGGTTTCAAGGTTAAAAGTGAATAATATCCCAGTTTGAATCCAGTCTTTGCCATTTCCTAGCCACATCTCAGTTTCTCCTTTTCCATAGCTGCAAACCAAAGATAACAACAGTATCTGCTTCCTGGTTCTTGTGTGTTCTCTCCTAACTGGGTTTTTGATGTCACTCCTGTTAACTGGTATATAGGGATTGGGCTGCCACAAATATCTTGCACTCGGTGAATATTATTGAGTAACCGACTGAAGAAGAAACAAGGTAAAAATGGCAGGTACCTGACATATGGCCATAAATACTCAATACCCATTCATTATTAGTAATAAGACTGTTAATGATAGATTATATCAGAAAGAGACAGTGTCTACATCTCTAAAATGGACTAAATGGTATTACTCTCTTAGGGTTGTTGGAAATATTTTTTTAAAAAGATCTGTATGGGCCTCCAGGCATGGTATTTGCTCTTATTGCTGTAGCTATGATCATATTGTTATTATTTAGATGTTCTGAGATCCCTAGGAGACTGCATTCAGGCAGAACATGGAGGCTGTCAGCATTCCTAGATGCTCACCATATACCAGTAGTGTAACCTACAACACACTAACTAGTCTCTGTGAAAAACTATTTACCTTCCTATTTTGCCAGTGATAGAAACCAAGGCTTAGACCTCTAACACGGTCATGGCTGGTGGGACTGGAATGTCAGTCTGTCTTTTCTTTCAAGTCTTTGCTTTTCTTCGGACTGTATGTCATCACAGCTAGTGGCTTTTGTCCGTCACCACTTTGGAGCATATTGTTCTCTCAGATCAAGGTGAGACACTGCTGAGCATGAAGGGCCATATAAGGATGACTCTAGTTGCATCCCCATTGGTTTGAGGAAGTGGCAGGAACTACTCTCTTACACGGGCTGAGAGCAGGGACTCACTAAGGGGCTCCTGAATGGGTGGATGGATCCCCCCTCAGAAACAGTGTTGGAGGGACGGTGCTCTTAGGGTCTGGTCACATTCCTTGGGCCACATGCAAACTCCCAGAGGCTCCTTGAGAAACTCAAGCACAGTGGATCTTTGTCATGATATCACTACCATAAAGAATTTTGAGGATGTATCTCATATTTTCTCTCAATTTAGAGAGAAAGATCAGTTTTGCAGCCCTAAATTAACAGTGTCCTTCTGCCCTACCACCCAGCTTACCCATGGTCCATTCAACAGCCCCCCTGGTTGGTGCCCATCTATAGTCTACGGCAAATTTAACAATACCTATGAAACATGAACCACCTTATCAACCCCTCTCTTTTCTCATGGTCACACAATTAGCCAGATGATAAAGCTCTTTAAAATGAAAGAAAATACTAAAAAGTATTGATTTTCTACAGAGCCATAATATTAAATGTATCATTCCAAACTGAAGTGGGCACTAATTTAGAAGAGATGCATAAATCTAAAACTATCTTGGTGCAGTGACTTTTTTTAAAAAAGCGTAACAAAAAATTATATATATGGAAGCTTGTCTGTCATTAAATTACTCCGTTTGGATTTCCACTAATATAAAGACTTGTTACTATATTAGGCAAGTCACTCCCATTATTAATTTGTTAGATAAATGGCTTCTATATCTTGGAACTTTAAATGAAATGGAATTCACTAATCCTAATTGCTTTGCCTTCTACCAGAGTTTTTTCCCATTAATTTCAGTATGTTTTGTTTATCTCTCTCTCTCCCTCTCCCCCTCTCCCCCTCTCCTCCTCTCCCCTTTCTCTCCCTCTCTCCCTTCTCTCTCTCTCCCTCTCTTCCGTTTGAAGAGAGGAGCCTTCTTCAACTTAAAGCATTAGGGTATACTTCCTGGGTTTATTAATTATCAGGTATTCATTCAGAGGAGTTAACTAAGGAATAATTTTCTGTTGACTGTGGTATACAACAAACAAAGGGCTTGACTTTGCCTGATGATGAAGCCCCGAGTGACAGAGTGACTGAGTGACCAGTGACCGTGCCTTCACCCCCTCCATGTGGTTGGGTAGAATGCAAATCTTTGACCAGTTCTGGTCTTGGGTTGCAAGGCTGCTCTGGAGGCCAGTTAAAACCAGTTTACATTTACAATTCAAGCCACCTTGGGGCACCTGGGTGGCTCAGTTGATTAAGCGTCCCAAGTTGATTCAGCTCAGGTCACGATCTCATGGTTTGTGGGATCAAGCCCAGCATCAGGCTCTGTGCTGACAGCTTAGAGCCTGGAGCCTGCTTCAGATTCTGTGTCTCCCTGTCTCTCTGCCCCTCCCCTGATCTCTTTCTGTTTCTATCTCTCTCTCTCAAAAATAAATAAACATTAAAACAAATTTACAATTCAAACCACCTTGAGATCATCCAGAAAAGAATCAGTTCTCCTGCTCCTTAGGGTTCCTGGGGGGAAATTTTGTTCCCAAAGTCTTCTTCAGGGATCGCTATTCTTTCTTTTCAGCCTCCAACTTAAACATTTGCATTTTTCCTCCTTTCAGCTAACTTTCAACACCCTTTTCTTTTGCTATGGCTTCCAACAGTCTGTGGCATGCCCTTGAGTAGTGGAAGTCAAAGAATGAGTTTCATCTCCCTCTCTAGGGAGTTTTATGGAATCAAAACTAGTCAACATGATAACTCCACAAAGCAGGCAGCGATGGTAGTAGTTTGAATTTTTATCGATACTTTTAATTGCAGAGTGCATCTGCTTAGGTTTCCATCCCCAAGAGCAAAGTGGAGAGCAAAGCACACCATGCATGTGGGGGTGGTGGGCTCCCTGAGGGTCGACCAACAGCTCATCAAGCAAGAAAAGACAGAGATGAGTGTCGCCTGACATGGCTCCATTCATCCAGCCTTTAGGAGGGAAGAAAAGAAAGCAACTTCACTGCCAAGGTCTTGGGATGCTCTGTAGTGCTCCTCTGGAAAGAGACACAAAGCACAAGAAAAGCCTCTTCAGACAAGGAATAAACCCTACCTGCAAATTAGCTGGCAGCAGGAGAAAATGGGAAACAGCACCTCTGGCTAGTGATCGCATCGTCTCCTCCTCCACTATCTTCCAGCATAATGCAAACCAGATGACACCTTATCTGGGGAGACACATAGCATAGAGTTGAGTGGTCACAAACATGGCTTTGGCGTGATTTGCACATGGACTCGTGCCACGGTTACGCATTTACTAGCTGAGCAACCGTGGGCAAGTCATGAAGCTCGCAGAGACCCACACACATCTGATCTCGTTTTTCCCACATACTAGCGGATGACTTAGGTATTTCTCCACACAACAGAGGAGGAAAAGGAGGCACACGGAGGTTGGGTAAATTACCCAAGGCCACATGGCTGTCTCAGAGGTTGATATGAACTCAAATAAGATGTCTGTGAAATCCTTGGTACAGGACTGGTCTTCCTCAATCCCTGTCCATGTCAGCAGTTGCTACCATTGCCATATCATCTATGCCAATTTCACCAGCTTTTCCTTAGCTAAATACTCTCTTTCTGAAAGAAATAGGCCTGGACATGGTGCCTACACTCTTTTTTAATGTTACAGAAATAAATTTATTAAGTTTTCTTTGCGTGGAATTCTGACCTCTACACACACACACACACACACACCATCTGTCTCATAAAGTTCTTTGTGTTTTACTCAATGTGCAGAGTATCGAAGTAGTTATATAAGGAATCTGCTCTCTGCATATGGACACACACACACACCCAGCACCACAAAACTGTTGCTGCTGTGCGCACCCTCGGACTTCACCATGCTCGCCTTGGAGAACAAGAGTACAGATGCCATGGTGACTGCCTTCTCCAGCGAGAACAGCATGGAAAGCAGGGCACCGAGTAAACCATAGAGTGAAGTGATCAGCACAGACACAACGTCAGCCAGGCTGTCGAGGCAACACCTTCAGTGTGATAAGTCATGTGCCTTTGGTGTGATACAACGTGATGGAAATGACACGTCACCTCTGGGGTCTTCTTCCCCCCGAATCTATAACCCCAGTGTAATCACGACAACAACATCAGACTAGTCCTGACTGAGGGACGTTCAGCAAAATTCCCGACCAGCACGCCTCACAACTGTTCTCAAGTCTGAGAAATAGTCTCCACCAAGAAGAACCTGAGGAGACATGACCGCTAAGTATAATGTAGGATCCTGGAGCAGAAAAGGAAGATTAGGTAAACACACTAGAGAAATATGAATAAATTATGGACTTGACCTAATAATGATGCATAGATTGTTCATTGATTGTAACAAAAGCGTTGTCCTGATGTACAGTGTTAATAATCAGGGAATCTACATGCAGGAAGCATGGCAAAGGTCCTCTGGAAACTCCATGCTATCTGCTCACTTGTTCCGTATTTCTGAAATGGTACCTAGAGTCCATTAATATTTATAAAAATAAATTTACAATACATGTTTGTCTTTTTTTTTTAACATCTTTTTTTTAAGTTTTTATTTGTTTATTTTGAGAGAGAAAGAGACAGAGTATGAGCAGGAGAGGGGTGGAGAGAGAGAGACAGAGAGACAGAGAGAATCCCACAGTGTCAGCATGGAGCCTGACATGGGGCTCGAACTCACGAACTGTGAGATCACACGATGTGAGCTGAAATAAGGAGTTGGATGCTTAACCGACTGAGCCACCCAGGCCCCCCTACAATAAATGTTTAAAATGTGCATAACAAATGGAGGCCTGCCTTACTGACTGGGCCAAGCTCTCACTACTATGCCCAGATCAAGGGGAGCCACAGTCAGGCAAACACAGTAAGATGAGTGTTCGAGCCGATGGTCTTCTGCACGTGCACTCCCGGGGTCCGGCCACATCCTGCAGTGGTGCCCATTTGCCCAGTGGGAATGTCCATAGCTTTAGGTCTCCAGAGCACTTTTCTGAAGAAAAGAATCAACTCTCTATCCAAGTCTGTGTCCTACCTCCAGCACTGGGTTAGAGAGGCTGACGAAGGAGGCCAGGCTCATTTCTGAAGTATTCCAACAATAGTTAATAAGTAGTTCCTGAGTGCCAGGGTCTATGTTTAGAGTGGCGACCTCAGGAAACTAACAGTCTCCGGGACCAGACAGGGAGGCTGCCCCTCTACAAGGTAGCACCAACACCTTGATCTATAAGGGAACCCAAGAGATGAAGTGGAGAAGGACAGGGGGGGAATAGAAATCCTCATAAGGACCAAGACGAAGGGCCTAGAAGGACAGTGTTTCCTTATGGGGTCGTTGTGGCACACGGACCAGAAGCCCATAGCCCTGTCTTCAGATGCCTCATCCCCGGGCAAGCAAGCTTCAGTTCGGCATTTAGGAGAACAAAGGGGAAAAAGTGGTGACCGGAGACAAATGTTTTTGTTAAGCAACCACAGGGGACAGCCTCTTTGGTGAGCGCACTTACCAGATGGCTGGGCTCGTCAGCTGCTTCGAATCAAATCTTGCACCACTGACTTGGTGCATCCCACACACTCAGCACGATTCTGCTGAGTGGAGGAAATAAAAAAAAAAAATACTTATTTTGCTCCATACCTAGAAAGTGTGCTCTTGGGGTTTCGGGGGGGCGGACAGAATCCAAAACCAACAAGAAAGTATCAGAAGAAAGCCATGGAAACTAGAGACAGCACCCTGCCCTGGGCCATGTGTTTTGTTTTAAGTTGATGGTGTTGGAGTAAAGCAAGGAAAGAAATCGGCGCTTCAAGTCCACGTTGGTGTGGGCAGAGGAAGGCTGGAACAGGCCTGGAATGGGGGCGCCGCTTGGGGAGACACAAAGGAGGAAGGGGGGAAAGAGAGAAATGAGGACATTCTCAAGGATCGCCAGGTGCAAACTTCGATGCGTCATTATTAATGTTATTCTGCAAATTATAACTCCTCCTGCTTAATTTCAGGTATGAAGAAAAGCAAAGCTGGAATTCATTCAACCCTATAAATATATATGCATGTCATCTATATGGATATATATGCATACATATGTATAAACACACACAGAAATACATAACTATATAACGGGAGGCATCGATATACACAAATTATTTAAATATATGGCTATCAAATGAGCACTCGTGAGCAGAACTTCAGAAAACACACTTGAGTGGAATTTTTATAAATCATACATAGGGCGACTTCCCTAAAAAAAGCATGGTTTCCTTCTAAAGAAAGTGCTAGAACAACTGTTTTCCTGGGAAGGCTGAATACGGTGCTACGGGGTTTTCACGACTTCTTGGCCCCCCTGCACATGCAATAAAACACAGCTCATGGGTTTGACATGCTCCCTCCACGATAGCAGCCGCCCTCTCCTTCTGAGTCTGAATGACCTGCTTCAACTTCTTCCTAGAAACAGAACGACCTTTGGGGAACCCCAAGACAGTGCTAGCTGAATGAGACACCCGTAAACAGGGCACAGGGCCTTGTGAACAGGGTGTTGCAAAAATGGCCACGTTTGCTGGGGGCGGTCAGTGTACTCTAGCTCTGTGCAACTGGCCATGTGCTGCTGCCGCCAGACTTGTCACACCTGCTCCTCGTTCCAGGACCCAGAGCGGGGGTATCTGTCCCTGCCAGACACTTAGGAAGAAGGAAAAGCAAAACTCTGGTGTAACAAGTCTTTTCTGCGTCCCACGCCAAGCCGCGCGAGACGGGAGAATGACAAGGAGTCTGACTGGTGCTTTGGTTTGGTTTGTAGCCTGCCCACTAAATCACGCAAACACAAAAGTCAACCCCAACAGGGAGGGCAAGTAAAACTGATTACTCAGGTCAGCACCTCCAGTGCTCTCCCCCAAGCCCCGAGATTAAAATCCCCCAAGATTTCATTTCCGCA
The DNA here is from genome assembly GCA_017311185.1 of Proteles cristata cristata. Taxonomy (NCBI): domain Eukaryota; kingdom Metazoa; phylum Chordata; class Mammalia; order Carnivora; family Hyaenidae; genus Proteles; species Proteles cristata. The sequence continues at coordinate 386,924 of JAESUZ010004903.1, read as the reverse complement.
ACTCGAACGTGGGACAGAATCCCAGCTCACGCGGCAGTGGGAGGTTGAAGGAGATGCACAGAGGCAAACCTTGCGAGCCGCCTAGAACTCTGGCTAGCCCTGAGCGCCTCCTCCTCTGTGCCCTGGAGGCTGCACGACCCCGCCGGGCAACGCTGTTCGCGCAGAACAAAGTCTGGCGGCCTGTGAGGTTGTTCAGGTCTGGATTTGGGTGAAGTCGAGGGAGAAAATTAAGCCGTGTGCATCTGAAGTCAGACCAAGAGCTCAGGATCTAACTACCTGCCAAAAGCTCGGCTGGGACCAGTGTGCTTCTTAGTTTTTACATTTGCGGGGCCTAAAGGCACCACCAGACAGGATCCGACGCTGGACATGCTGAGTTTGAACGGGACTCGGTGACCAGCCGAACAAGGGAGCTCGGACACTAAACCTTCCAAGGAGAGAGGAGGGTGGTGGTTGAAGGGAGGAGGGAGACCAGGAGGAAAGTGTTGCTTTTTCATTTTGCCTCTTGGCTTTTCCAGGAGCTGGAATAGAATGCCACCTTCCGAATCCCACAAACTTCTCTTTCCCGGGGTGACTTTGGAACTTGCATTATCCCTGCAGCCAGTGGCTAACAGTTAGAAATCCATCCACGCAGTTTGGTCAGAAAGCTATAATTTTCCCTTGGGGAAGATTGCCCCATTGTGTGGAGATGTTGCTTGTTTGTTTGTTTGTTTCAATTCTACTAAGACGCTAAAAATAGTATGCGGCTCTTTGACAAGTGTAGCGAAATGTTTCTAAATCAGGATTTCAATGAATGTTGCTGCCATTATATGGTAGCTTTTTCAGAGAAAGAAGTACCATGAAAAGGGCCAGGATGCAAATATACTATTTTGTTTATTTTATTTCAGTTCAGTCAAGACTTTCCCCAGTCATTTAAGCCTGCCAAAGGCATTTTACATATTACAAGATCTCATGGGTCTATATTATTAATCAGGGAATCCCCAGTTCGTTTACTAGTGCGGCTCCTGGTATGTAATAGATGATCAATAAGTGTGGAATTGGATAAAAGAATGACTGCATAAGAAGGGGATGATAGAATTAATGGTAAGCAGTTCTAAGGTTCTGGCTATTTCTTTCTTCTTGTTTTGTTTTGTTTTTGTTCTTTTTTTTTTAATTTACATCCAAGTTAGTTAGCATAGAGTGCAACAATGATTTCAGGAATAGATTCCTTAATGCCCCTTACCCGTTTAGCCCATCACCCCCACACACACACACCCCTCCAGTAACCCTCTGTTTGTTCTCCATATTTAAGAGTCTCTTAGGTTCTTGTCCCCTGGTTCTGGTTCTGGCTATTTCTTTATCTCCTCAGCCCACCACTCAAAATTCCATTTTCTAGAAAATGACCAAATGACTCCAAGCGATCCTGGTTTTAGGCAGCCTCTAGGCCAACTGGCTTCTCTCTACATCCTCTTCTTAAAGAACCTGTTAGTGTGCTTCCTCCCTTACCCCTACAGACTTTCCAAACACCTCTGATCGTAAGAATTACCTGGGATGCTTGCTAAGCACACAGCCTTCCAGGTCCTTACAGCGGATCTCAACCTTGGTTGCACATTAGATTCAGCTGGGGAGCTGTTAAAACTGCTGATGGCCAAGCTGTCCTCCAGACCAATTCTAGCAGAAGCTCAGGGCGTGGGATCCAGGCATCTGTAGCTTTAAAGCTCCCTGGGTAATTCCTGTGTACAGTTGGGTTCGAGTACCGCCGTCAAGATTGTAATTCAGCAGGTCTGCTTGGGCCTTGGGGAGCATATGCAAGTGCTCCAGGTGATCCTCACCATCACAGAGAGATCCTGGAAATGATGGGCTATAGTCTACGGGCTGAATCGAGCACTGTTTCTGAAAGGCGGGTCAATTTCTCCTAAGACTGGCCTGTTGCCACTCACTGCCCTGTGCACAGTGGTGGACACCTGATCACGCTGGACAAATCACAGTATCTCACCTGGGATATTGGAAGGGGAATCCCTTAGCAGCAGCCGTTGTCCTTTGTAAGATCATGGAAAGTAGATGTTGGATGGCTGTGCTTATCCCATTGCATGGTGAAGGTGGCAGAAGCAGGAAATGAAAATCTGGGACAGACTCAGGGAAGAGAGATGCCATAAGAAGAAATGGGGAAGGAGCAGAAGTAGAGAGATCACCTTCGATCCTGAAAGCTTTCTTGCCATTCCTGGTTCCTAATCCTCATGAGGCTCGGGTACCTACCTTACCCTTAGGTGCATGAAATACACCTTAGTTTTGGGGCGCCTGGGTGGCCCAGTTGGTTAAGCATCCGACTTTGGCTCGGGTCATGATCTCACAATTTGTGGGTTCAAGCCCCACATTGGGCTTGTGCTGACAGCTAGCTCAGAGCCTGGAGCCTGTTTCAGATTCTGTATCTCCCGCTCTCTCTCTGGCCCTCCCCTGCTCACGCTGTCTGTCTCTCTCAGAAATAAATTAAAAAAAAAAAAAAAACATACAAAAAAAGAAATACACCTTAGTTTTTAATGTGTTCTATGTATCTCCATTTATTGCTTGATATGTTCTAGATTAGGTGAGTGTTTCTTTCTGCAACCAAAAGATGTCTAAGACACCAATTGCACGATAAGTGAGATCCACCAGTAGCTGCGTCCAATTTAAAAATGCAGGGCCAGGAAGAAATGCATGTCCCAGATGTCCCCTGTGGTCACCTGAGCCAGTGGCAGTGATGCTTTTGCTACGTCCATATCCTATTTGATCATCTACAAAGCCTCAAAGCTTAGATATTGGAGACAGACAATCCACTAGCTGTGTAGATTTGAACACATTACTTGGTGTCTCTAAGTCTCAATTTCTTCTTCAAAAAATAGTTGTAGCACCTCATCACATCCTGGAAATGATGAAATGGGAAAATAAATAGAAAGTAGCTAAAGTAGGCCTGAGTTTACAGCAAATGGTCCAGAAATGCTACTCTATTCCCTTCTACGAAGTGAAACATGCACAGTTTCCTAGAGGTTAACCAGCAGTGTCACAGATTTTATGTAACCAAGTCAAATAAATGACAAAAACAGTAGACGAAAGGAGTCAGAAGCAGGTTTCTTTCCTGCAGTCCTTCTCAGAGCACTTAGATGCTAGTGTGGATTGTGGGTCTCCAAGACAGATATGTGATAGGTAGAGTTGCTGCGTCTTACTTGGTGTCACAGAACCCTCTCATCCATGGAGCATTCCAAGAGCCTCGTGTCCTAGGGAACACACCCTGAGATAGTCTCAGCTGGCCCTGGCGCTTTCAAACTGTGCTCCATGATGCTTGGTGGTCCTGAGAGAAAACTTGTAGGGATTCGGCAAGGAGGTTGTAAATGGTGATGACGGCCATGTTGAATAATGCCGTCACCTCCACTGGGAAACATTCCCACCTGATATCAGGAACCTAGGATGTGAGCTCATAAAAATTGGAAAGAAAATATATGCATATACCTAAAAGTCATTGACATACACCAGAGCTTATCAATTCAGGAATAATTATGATGAGGCACACTGGCCATTCTTCCCAGAGCCAAACAACACTGTTTCCTTGTCTATCTCAGGATTGTTTTTTGTTTTTTTGTTTTTTTGTTTTTAACACCAAGGTTTTTGTGTTTTCTTTCGCAGTTGGGTTTACTGAGCTATAATTTATAAACAACAAAATCAACGCTTTGCATTCCTTTCATGAACTTTGACAATCGTATATAGCCACGTAGCTAACATTGTACTCAAAACATAGAATATTTCCATCACTCAGAACAGTTCTCTTATGCCCCCTTTCTGTCCTCAGCTTTTGGCATTCACTGGTGTGTTCTGTTCCTACAGTCGCTTTCTTATTTTTTCCCTTTTCCAGAACGTCGTGTAAATGGAAACATACAGCACGTTTACTTTTGCACCTGGCTTCCTCCACTTAACAAAGTGTTTGAGATTCATTCATGTTGTTGCACGTCTCAGAAGTGCATTTCTTTCTGCTGCCGAGTGGTGTTTTGTTGTATGGATATACTGTAATTTGTTTATCCTTCTGGCAGTTGAATGACATTTGTGTGTTCTGTTTGTTTTTTGGAGATCGGGAATAAATCCGTTAGAGCCAGTTGTATTCAGGCTGTTGTATGAAAGTATACGCTCATTCCTCTTGGGTAAATACCGAGAGATGGAATTACTAGGTCATATGTAATGTTTATAAGAAAGTGCACACTTCTTTCCAGAGTGACTGCATCATTTTGTGTTCCCACCAGCAACATAAGGAGTTTCTATCATTCCCAATCTTGCCAGCACTTGGTATTGCCAATTTGATTTTGTAAAATTACTCCAGCCAATCTAATAAATAGGCGGTGGTGTCTCATTGTGGCTTTAACTTGGGTTTTCCTAATGACTAATGATGTTAATCATCTGTCTTCCCTGGTGAAGTGTCTGTTCAAGTATTTTGCCCATTTTTTTAAATAAGGTTGTGTTCTTATTATTGAGTTTTGAGGGTTGTTTATAGATTCTAGATAGAAACCCTTCATCAGATAGTTCTTTTGCAAATATTTTCTCACCACTTGTGGCTGGCTTGTGCATTTTAACAGTGTATTCTGAAGGGAGGACATTTCTAATTTCGATGAGGTCCAATTTATAAAAATGGGTTGTATTTGTGCTGTATCAAAGAAATCTCTGCCTCACCCATCTTTTCTTCAGATGCTTTACATTTAGGCCTATAATCCATTTTGAGTTAATTTTCGTATGTGGTGCAAGATATGGACACGTGTTCATTTATTTTACAGACAGAAGTCCCATTAATCCAGCACCGTTTGTTGAAAAGACTGTTCTATTGCCTCATTATTTATACCTATTTCTTTAGCTATTTTTGGTAGCTGCCCTTGGGTTTACTGAGTACATCTTCACATTATTGCAGTCAACCTGCAAATAGCCTTTTAACCCTACATGGATAGTGAAAGAACCTTACAAAAATAAACTTTGATTTCTTCTCTAAGGTAGGCCTGTCCACCTGGGCCTCAAGCCTGGGGTTTCTGGATGCCCCTGCTTCTCCTACCCACGGCAGCCAAGCCTGCCTTGTATCTGTGCTGGGTGGTAAACAGTTCCTCCCCCAGCAGGAGATCACGATTATTCCCTATTCATCTAGGGTGTGGAGCCCGGAATTCTTTCACGACCCAGATATATAGAGGGGTTTTATCTTTATCCTTCCCCTGCCTTAACGGGTCTGGAGGCTACTGGGTTTGCCCTCTCCAAGCAACTTACGGATTTTATTCTGCAGGGAAGAGGGTCTCCAGGGGATTCCTGCCTTCCACCAGTGGCAGGCTCACCCCCTCCAGGCCTGCACCCCTGAAAGAGACCCACTCCAGTCTAGCGCTTGCCCCCAGTCTTCCTCGTGGCCATCCGGTGGAGCTCCATGTTGAAGATCCTGCAAGTACGTGAGAGCTCCCATTGTGTCTGCAGCCCCAGGGCCTGGGGTCCACACTCTCGTGCTAGCCTGCACTCGATCTTTACAAGCCATTAAACATTTCAAGATGCTTCTGGTGTTGCTTCTTCCCATGGCCTCCCATGTGGAAGATCTGTCCCCTTGTCCCAAGAAGCCTGGCTTTGCTCGGAAATTGCCCTGTAATCTCAACTCTCTCGTGGATTCAAAGAAAGTCAGTTCATCTGGATTTTTCTTCTTGTTATGGTAGGAGCAATATGTTGTCTAGCTTTCTATACCCAAGGCAGAAATGGGACCCTTCCCCCCACTTTACACAAAAATGTTAAGCTTCTAGCAAATACCCTCTTCTCTTTTGGACACATACAGGATATAGGTCAGATCAACAAGTTGCTTCAATGTCCAGTCAGCCATTCAAAAGCTAATCAAATTAAGTGAAATCTTTCTGTTTTACATACATAAGAATTGATTGACTGGACCTCATGAATGATTGATAGATGATAGATAGATAGATAGATAGATGGACAGACATACAAATCTCATTTTTGATGTCTCTTCTAATATATTTCTAGACAGACAGTTTCAGCTTGGAATTCTTCTCTTTTAATGCTTGCATTTCTTTACTTTTTAAAATGTGGTAAAATAATTTAGTACTTGTCTTAGTTTCTTTGGGCTGGGATAGATCGCCACAAACCAGCTGGCCTTAAACAACAGGAATGTATGCTTCCACAGTTCTGGACAAAAGCAGTCCACAGTTGGGGTGTGGGTGGGATTGGATGCTTTTGGAGGATCTGGAGGGAGAATGAGTTCCATGCCCTTCTCCCGACGTCTGGTGCAGGGTAGCCATCCTCCGTGTTCTTGGTTCCTGGACGCCCCACTCCGGTCAATGCCCTCACCTTCACATCACCTTCTTCCCTCTGGCTCTGCGTCCTCTCTTCTAATGCTATCAACGGATGAAGTAACCACCCTACACCCAGGGTCATCTCATCTTGAGGTCTTTGACTTGTTTACTTCTGCAGAGACCCTTATTTCAAATAAAGTCACCCTCACAGGTTCTGGGGGTTAGGACTTGGACATATCTTCTTGGGGGCCCTCCAGTACTACTAATCTGTGTGTACCAGCTTCCAAGCGTGTTGTTTTTATAGTTGTACATTTTGCATTCCACTGACTCACTTCCACTTGGTGAGCGGAAGCAGCCAGGAGGAGGTATCATGGTGGCTGCCCACGATGCTGGTGTCACCTAGAATCAAATGCTTGAGTCAGTGAAGCCATGTGATAATACTTTTTTTTTCTCTCTCTCTCTGAAATACTAAGCAAATCATTAGGCTTCTATTTCGGCCAGGCTGAGACTTTCAGTCACCATCAAATGACCTTCCAGTTGGTCTGTAGCTTCAAAGTGAAGTCACTCATCACCACCAAAAAGCCCACCAAAAATGGAGACAAAACTGAATTCAGAGTAACTGATGATCCCAAGTTAGCTGAATAATGACCACAGACAACCTCCGTTTGGAAGGTATGGAGTCATCTCTTTAGTTCACAGTGTCATTAAAAAGAGCCACCATGGAACCATGGCATAATGATTGGAATAATGCCATTCTTCCATTGAGGGATTAGGAGGGAGGAACTGAGTTCATATCTCAGCCATTGCATTTACAAGCTGAGGGACCCGACGCAAGTTATACCACGACTCTGTACCTCACTTTTGCCATCTGTTAAATGAAAATAACATTCCCTACCTTCTATCAATATTGCCCTGAAGATTCCATTCAATGAGACCAATGGAGGCAAAGTGAGGGCAAATACCAAGCACTAGCAAATGTTTGCAACCCCTTTGACCCCATATTGCTATTCGCTAAATGAACCACACCTCTCCACATAAACTGATTATATAATACTTCGTACAAAAATGAAAGCAAGGAGGAAGGCTGGAATGGAAGGCAGGAGAAGTGGATTCTAAACCAAATATCATTGCCACGCAGCTGCTTAACCTGCAGTGTATTGGCTTAGTTCTCTGGGCCTCAGTTTCCTTACAAACAAAATAAAGAACTCCAAAGTTACTGGCTGTCTCAGAGTCCCCGAGGTCCCCTACAGTGCTCGAGTTACATCTTGGGTGGCGAATAAGCATGAGGGACACATCCAGACTTTCTTCTCATTTATTCCAGACTTTCACACCATCAGTGATTCATGGATAATCTCTTAACTCAGAGAGTAAAATCAGCACAATCCAGAGAATAAAAACCAGGCCTCTCCTTGCCAGGAAAGGAGACTCTGATTTGGGGGTAAAACAGATGCAAAAGTATGTGATTTTCTGTCAGGCCCTGGGGAGGGTGTATTCAGTGCTTGTCCCCTCCCAGAGGATCTGGCTCCACACCAACCTCACTCTCACACCGACCAGCGTTTATGGCCACTCTAAAACCTCCCAAGTATGTATTTCATAAAAGCAGGGCCTGGTTCAAATCCCCCATAATGTCTCCAAAGGGAAAGAATAGAGTCAATAATCAGGGCTGTGTCCATGTGTTGTAAATTCCCCAATCCCCTATTCCCTGGCCCAGCTAGCACGCGCAGGCGCACGCACACGCATAAACACAGCCATAAATATATACACTCCCATTTAATAGACCAGGGATTCAAATTACAGTTACAGTGTAATAAAACTGACTAATCCACAGGGTGTATGCAGAAGTCTAAGTGTGTGTGTGTGTGTGTGTGTGTGTGTGTATGAGAGACAGAGAGGCTTACAAGCCTCTTCCTTTACTTGAAGCCTAAGTTCCCCAAAAGTTCCCCAAATGTGTGATTCCCCTGGGGCACTTAAATAAGCTGCCTTCACAAAACTGTCCGGCGAGCCTCTCTTCTCCGTGAATTCTGGGCTCGCTACGAAATTTGCAGGGCCAGTGCGAAATGAAAACACACCATCCCTGCTTCCAAACTTCCTACGAATGTCAAAACAGCAACAGGAGAGCCTGAAACCAAGTGTGAGCCCTTCTTAGTGGAAGGTTCCTCGCGACTGTGAAGGTCACACACCCATCAAGCTGCCCTGGCTCCGCCACCAACAGCCAGAGACTCCTACCTACTCTCTCCACTTCTCTGGATCCATCATAGAGAAATGTACTTGGGGAGGCTGTGACGGCATGGAAACGGGGCGCTCTTTGGGATGGGACCGGCCTGGGTTTGAACCGTGCTAGACCACCTACTAATAGTCTCCTGGGACCCTTCCGCATGTCATTTTGAACTTCAACTTCCCATCTATTAAAAAGAGACAGGGAGACCCATTTCCTGGAACTACCATGAGAATTGAAAGCAATCAGACCAGTAACCGCCCCCCGCCCCCCAGGATGAAACCCTGGCACCCCACAAGCATTCCAACTGCCCTTCCTTTGGACACAGATCTTGCAGATCTGTTCCAACAAAACACACTATATATTAAGAGGGAAGCTGCTGTGGTTGAGGTTTTCAAGTGGTCACTGGTGATGAGTTCCGGGTGGGACCTGAAAGCCTGTTTGGACTCTTTTACCTCTAAAGAGCCCTCCCCCCCCCCCACACCCTTGTGGGGAAAGAGTTGGCCTTCCAAAAAGGGGGCTGAAGCCAGCATCAGCGGAGAGAGGAGTTGCACCAAGAAAGGGTGGGGGAGGGAGAGAGAAAGCGAAGTCCGCGCTGGAGTTTGAAGAGTCCCCGGGTCTATTTTCTTGGCAAGAGCAAGCAACTTTTTGGCAGCCGAGGGGCCGGAGCCGGGCGGCGGCTGTACGGCCGCCATTGGTCCGCCCTCGGCTGTTGCTACGCGGATGGACCAATGGTGCGTGAGGGGCGTTCGGGCTCCTCCCGCTCCCTGGGCCGAGTGCTCCAGCCCCTGGGCGCGCTCCACCCGCTCTGCCTGGGCTGGTGGCTCTTTTCTTTCTTTCTTCTTTCTTCCCTTCTTTCTTTCCTTCCTTCTTTCTTCTTTCTTTCTTTCTTTCTTTCTTTCTTTCTTTCTTTCTTTCTTTCTTTCTTTCTTTCTTTCTTTCTTTCCTTCCTTCCTTCCTTCCTTCCTTCCTTTCTCTTTCTTTTCTTTCTTTCTTTCTTTCTTTCTTTCTTTCTTTCTTTCTTTCTTTCTTTCTTTCTTTCTTTCTTTCCTTCCTTTTCCTTCCTTCCTTCCTTCCTTCCTCTTCTCTTCTCTCTCTCTCTTTTCTCTCTTCTCTCTCTCTTCTCTCTCTCTCTCTCTCTTTCTCTCTCTCTTTCTCTTCCTTCCTTCCTTCCTTCCTTCTTTTCTTCTTTCCTTTCTTTCTTTCTTTCCTTTCTTTCCTTTCCTTTCCTTTCCTTTCCTTTCCTTTCCTTTCCTTTCCTTTCCTTTCCTTTCCTCTTCTTTTCCTTTTTATTTTAGGAGGGGTCAGGAGTGAGCTGGGGGTATAGCCTGGGTGAGGCGGACACCTCCCTGCACCTCGCCCCTGGAGGCTGAGCCTCTGGGGTGGCTCACCTGTCAACCTGTCAGACTAGTTCCTCCTCACCCTGCTCCCTGGCCCTCCTGGCTTTGCACAGCCTGGAGGTAAAGGGCTGGACAGGCACAGGTTTTTTGATTTCATGCATTTATAACCCCACCCCCACCCCCTGCCCCGGCCTGGTGCATGTGTATTTTATGTTTTAATAACTTTATCAACTCGGTGAACTTTTGCAAGAGCTGCTACTGTGGCTTCTGTATCCTGCCTCCTTCCCCACATCAAACTGGCCGCTGGGGCACTTCCCCAAGTTGAATCCCTCTATCCAGGGTGGAACTTCTGGCATTGGGGAGTCCCTGTGCTGCTAAATAGGGCCTCAGTGGAGAAAATGGAAATTGTCCAGGAGGGAGAGAAAACTGAGATGTACACAGCTCTGGGTGCTTTGGATTCATAATAATATCTCTAATAAAGTAATAGGAAGAACTGTCATTTGCTATACCAGACGCTGTGCTAAGCAATTACCCTGTTCATCCTATTTAAAGCTTGTGTAGACTGGTAAACTGAGGCAAGAGCGGTGAAACGCTTTGCTTCAGGTCACCAGGGAGAAGCAGGACTCAATCCTGAGTCTCTTTCTGGCTCTAGAACCCTCTGTTCTACCCACTTCCTGGTGTTGGTGCCTGACTCTAGGACAGCTCATGTGGTATGGGGGTTCATAGATCCCCCACCTGGGCAGCCAGCAGTGCCCCCAGTGGGCATGTCTTCACCTAGGCCTGTTCCTAGTTTTAGCACAGGCATTTATGTGCATCTTCCTCAAGAATTCAAGAATCCAAAGGCGGCTGTGTGACTCAGTCGGTTGAGCATCTGACTTTGGCTCAGGTCATGATCTCACTGTTTGTGGGTTCGAGCCCCTTGTCGGGCTCTGTGCTGACAGCTCAGAGCCTAGAGCCTGCTTCAAATTCTGTGTCTCCCTGTCTCTCTGCCCTTCCCGCTCCTGCTCTGTGCCTCTTTCGAAAATAAAAAACAAAAACAAACAAAAAAAAAAAGGATTCAAGAATGCAGTAGGGAAAAGACTGGTTCTGTCTTTTTGGACAGTGTCTTATCTCCACGCCCCAATGCACATTCACCTATGGAGCTCCCCGCAGCTCAGAGAGGAAGAGTGACTTGATCAGAGGCTGTACAGCCTCTAACTTGGCTCACCCATCATACACCAAAGCTGGTTGTCTGCCCAGGAGAGCAAGCCTGGAAAAGTATTGCTCTCACATAGGGCTGCAGACTCACATAAACTCAACTGCACGCCGAGAGCCACGATTTTTGAGTTTTGTGGCCAACTATCTAGCTGGGTACATGTGAAAAATACGTTTATTTCTACAAAATTTCCTCTTTTCAGGGCACTTCTAAGTCATGGTGTTAGAGCTTCACCATTGTGGTGATCGCTAGGGCGTGCACAATTAACCCTGTTCACAGGTGAGGGCATGGAGGCACAGAGAAGTGGCACATCTGACCCGAGGTAACACAGTCACGTGGTGGCAGACTCAGGACTGGAGTGCGGATGCCCCCCCACCTCACTTCTCCCCGCACTGTAGCTAAATTCTCAGCTTTCCAAGAATGCCTCTGATTAAGTGATGAAGTTAAAACAGCAACAAAATGTAGGGATTGGGACTTTTTAAAAGGAAGGAAGGAGGAAAGAGGGTGAGAGAGTCAGTGAGAAATAATCTGTTCTACTGTTCTGTTGGAAACTGCCTGGAGGCAGCCCCCAGCAGGGAGCAGGACTGACCGCTGGACCAGCATCTGCCCGGCCAGGCTGCTTTCTCCCTGGCAGACGGCTGCCTACCACCCAAGCCCTTGTTCTGAGCCTGGCACCCGAAAGAAGCGTGTCTGTACTCAGTCTGCTGTTGCCCAAGAGGCTCAGCAGAAAGGCCCCAACTAGCCTTCCCTCTTCCCTTTCCAGACGGAGAGCGACCTGGGCATGCTTACCTCTTTCCCCGACACAGAAGGAGCCTGAGGGGTGTTGCTTTTCTGATGACTGAAAGGAGATGTGTTTGAACTTCCATACCCAGTACTACCCAGCCAGTGGGAGCCTTTCCAACTCCACCCATCCCCAGAGACTCCCTGGGTCCCAGAAAGATAGGACTGTCTCCTTCCTTAAATCCCTGTAGCTTAAAAAGCCTAGGCAAAACCCTCCTCATAATCTTTTGCCATAAACTTTATCTGCTGAAACTTTTCTTTAAAACCTATGGAAAATAAAAATGGGGACGGGAGCAGAGCAGATTATTGTGTTTGCAGAGGCTGATACAATTGCTGGCTGTTTTCCACGGTGCCCACTGTAATGCTTTAGGCAGCCCTGAATTTGCGAGAATGTTTACAAAGCGGCTTTCTTCCCGAGCACTAGCCTAAATCCCTCCCGTTGCAAACTCTACTTGCTCAAGCTTTGCCCAGTGCAGCCAGCCACCTCCCTACCCGGTGTTTCGTCTCTCCTCCTTCTGGATTTTTTTAGCCATGAGCCACGCAGGCCTGTCCCTTGTTTCTTGCACAGTATTTCCTTGGAGTGCGCTCTCCCCCTGTGCTGGGCACTGGGGACTACCGTCTGCGTGCTTCCAGTGAACTGGGGGAAGCACTGTTACTCAAACCCCCCCCCCCCCAAGCCCAGATTTCCACCGCTAGCTGTGTCAGCCACAAAGGGGACAGGCGTGCCTGATGCAATCACGGGGGGTGGGGGAAGCTTAAGGCATTTGGGGCCATCGAGACAGCCTTTGTGGATAACTGTCCTCTCCTGGGTCCAGGTCTGACATCCCCGTGTCCCCTGAGAGCAGTTAGCCAAGCCTGTAGCAATCCAACCCACCTCCCATGGATGGGACATGACTTTTTATTGAAACTGGTAAAAATTAACTCCTCTGAGAACATTGGTCTTTCCCCTACGATGAGAAATTGGGACCATATGTGTAGGCCTGGTTTTGTTAGGTGGGCGTACAGCTCACCAAAGGGATAAAATCAACACATTTTTCACTGCTTCCATAATCGGAGTGGGAACATTCGAGTCCTACTGACTTCTGCCTGGGCCCAGTGCGGCTTCTATTAAAAATTTGTTTCGACTCTCAGCGTCCCTGAACTGAAGGGATTCAGAATCACGTGACACGGAGATTTACTTAAATGCTGAGTAGGAGCCTGGTGGCTGCTGAGTAGGAGCCCCCCGGAGCCCCCACCGCAGGCAGCAACACTGGCAGGTAGAACTTTTCGACCCCCTTCTGCAGATGAGACAAAACAAGACTCAGGAGACCCTTGGGTGCTGACTCCTGGTGTATGGCATGGACACAGAATCAGCTAAAGTATCCCCTGATAGCCCTCGGGAAGAATGTGTCATGTCACAGGCTCCTGGAAGACCAGGGGTGGACAGTACTTCGCAGCAACTGCTTTTGGTTTTTGGTTTTGTTTTGTGTTGTTTTACTTTGTTTTACGATTATGACCCAGAGTTTTACATGTAACTACCATGACAGGCCCTGATTCTACCTGTATCTAGCCCTCCTTTACTGGGGACCTCACTGCCTTTTTGATGAAGCCTGGTTGACTTTCAGATCTTTGATGATTCACAAAAGCTTCTAGCCTCCAGATTTCCGATTGCACCAAACAGAAAACATCACCATTTCTGGAAAGGTATAGACAAAATGTTTCAGAGAAGTCAGGGGGCATAACCAGAATAGTCACAGCCACGTGCCTTACTTAGAGATGACACCAAGCCCACAAATAAAAGGCAGAAGCCAGAATACCTTCTGAAGGATCATAAACGAGGTGTCTGACAGCCCTTGGGGGCCACTCTGCTGCTTTTTATAGTCTCTCCTACATTCTTAGGAGCCTGAACTATGAGGATAAGGTAATTGAGTCGACTATTCTTCCCATTGGTTTCCCAATGGAAATCCTTCTAGACACTATACCACCAACGTGAGGCTCTGAGTTTCGCCTCAGCAGACTTGTGTCCCTTGCTGGGGGGAAGGGCAGTGGAGTTGCCGTTTTCGGAGCACCTGGACTCAGTTTCCCACCTCCTCAGGCATCCTGCACTGCTTCTTGTTGCATCTCCATTCGGGTGCTTCCCTGACAGATACCAATTAGCTTGCACCTACCCTCAGCATCCGTCACAGCAGCCTCTTCAAATAGAGCCTTTCTTAACTAACCCGTCCACTGCACAATATTTACTGAACTCTTACTATGTGCACTATAGGGAGGGCGAAGTTAGCAAAGTAATCTTGTCCCTGTTTTCATGACTTTTACTAGATTTACAGTCTAGTGGAAGGGGAAACTTAATGTCTACAGGGCCAGTGATGATATGTGAAATCCCAGTGGTTAACATGATCACAATCCCCCTTAAAAACATAAATACCCTGCGGCTCTTGAAGGTGGGAGGAGAGATGAAAAAGGGGACCTTCCCTCAGTCAGTTACTAATATTAATATTTTTTTAAAAATTAATGTTTATTTATATTTGAGGGAGAGACAAAAAGAGACAGAGGGCAAACCAGAGAGGGGCAGAGAGAGAGGGAAACACAGAATCCGAAGCAGGCTCCAGGCTCTGAGCTGTCAGCACAGAGCCCGATGTGGGGCTCGAACTCACAAACCATGAGGTCATGACCTGACCCAAGGTCGGATGCTTAACCGACTCAGCCACCCAGGCGCCCCTAATATTGCTCACATGTAATCACCTCCCACAGTTATTTCCTACAAGAACTGTTCATGCCCTCTGGTGCTTTTTGTTTCCTTCTGGACCAGTTGATGCACTGCCTTTGCTCCACTAGATTAGATGCTCCATGAGGAGAGGGACTTTCTCTGGCTTGTTCACCCCCAAACCTTTTGAGCCAGTGAATGACTTCTTCCTCAAACTCAGAAATGCTAGAAGCTCTGAGAAGGCCAGCAAGCATTTCAAAAGGCAGTTGGAGTCACCCAGCCCTCCAGGGGGGAACGGCCTGCTGTTTTGTGCTCTTGTCACTCAAAGAGGCTCCAGTCTGCTCTCCTAGGAATCCTTTGGGGATTTGGAAAGAAGACTCTTCTTTGTTTTAATAATATAATTACCGGTTCACAATTAAATCCAAGTTCAGAGATAACTTCTTGAGTCTGCAACTGAAAAACATTTTTCCCTTTCACTCCCTGCCCCCATCTCCCCACCCCTCTCTTTTCCCAGAAACCAGTGCCTAGCATAAAACCCGGGTACTTAGCAGTTGGCTATGGAAACACATGAATAATCTCTCACCTTGATCAAGGAAGAGAGAAATGGAAAACCTGATCCCCAGGTGGCTTCGTAAGAACTAGAAAGAAAAAAAAAATGGGGATGCTGGCATTGTCCAGTGCTTACAATATTTTCTTTTTTTAAAACAATCATTATTTTTGTGCTTGTACCATGCTTCGTAATCACTTCTGATCACCATCCTCTACATCAGCACAACAGTTATCCGTTTTGAGGAAGCTGCCGTTGAGGCCGAGAGAAGGGAGGGCCTCGGGAGGCCCCCCGCCCAGACATCTCAAGCCCTGGGATGATTTGACATTCAGAAGAGTCTTTGTGCCCTTGCTAACATTTCCTCCGAAGGTTCAATCTCCCGAGCGATGAACTGAGAAGTGGGAAGTCCACCCTGTCCATGGGTTTTTATCCACAGCATCTCCAGGAAGGGTTCGGGCAAGAAGGGGGAGGCTATACTCAGACTAGCAGCATCTCCCTGTCTCCGTGGCATGGCACTAGCAATTAGGGATGTCGTCTCTCATCCCCAAATCACAGACAAGGAGGGGCTCGGGTGGATGTCACTGGTGGAGACAGAAGATGGATGGCCTCGGGAGGTTCCTCTGTCCTATCGATGCAGACACACCCGACTCTGTGTCTCACTGCTTGCATCACCTGTAATTTGGCCAAATGGACATCATGGGGGGAAAGTTCGTCTGGACCAGGAATCTTAAAACACTAGCAAAAAGAGCTGGCTCTTGGGACAAATGAGAATAGGGCCATTAGAAGTTGGAAGCTGGGGCCATTAGGAAGCAGCTGGGCCGCGGGGATGCACAGGGGGTCTCTGCTCGATAATGGGAAATGTGAACACAGGTTAGTGCTGTGATTACCGCATCCTGGAGGGGGGCCCGGGGAGGCCAGGAATAGATTGAGACTCACTCAAGCAAAGGTTGGGGGAAGGGACGAAGGTCATCCGTTCAGATTCTAGAGAAGGTACCAAGTGGTCAGAGACCTTCTACTCCACCGTGCAGACAGGAAGGGTCCTGGTGGAATGTCACGCTGAGGAGTGGCACATAGCTGTCCCTAGACCTGGGAGAACTGGACCCTTGAGATTAAGCCAAATGAAGTGCAAGCCCAGCACCGAACTCTTCAAAGAGAGCTCAGTAAAGGGTTTGCTATGCCCCGGCATGGCTAGATGGCTGTCTCTGAGCTGCTTCTGGGGGGCAATTTGGCAACATCTCCATCCAGAACCTCAGAAAACAGACTCAAAAACAGACGAGTTTATTCTGGAAAAAGTATTTTGATGTCCACACAAAGATTTATAGATGAGAAGGGGCATTAGTGTGATATTTACACTGCTGAAAAATGGAAAGTGATCTAAAGGCCTAACGACAGAGGAAATAGCTAAATCAATTGTAGTGCATGCCTACGATAGCACTTAGCAAACCTTTAAATATGAAATCATGCTAATGACACGGGAGAATGATTGTGGCATGTTCAGGAAAAAAATGCAGGTTGCATTGTAAAAGCAGGTTGGGTGGGAACTCAATTCAATACAGAGAAAACAGTGCAAAAGAAAATAGGCCAGGCAGTTAACGGCACCGACCTTGATGTAGTAGGATCATGGATGATGATCTGTATTCTTCTTGGTAGTGTTCAAGGTTTTCAAAAGTATCTACACATGAATATGTATTACTGTACATGCATATGTATGACTAGTACCTGGATTCGTCACTCCTGGCTCCCTAGCTTCCTTACCTTGCTTCCTTCTCCTCCACGCCGGTGTTTACTGTCCGGCATCCTATGTTCTTAGTTGCTTCTTTGCTATATCCCACTGGGGTTCTGTCTTCTAGAACATAAGCTTCCTGAGGACCAGTCCTTTGTCTTGTTCAGTGGCAAGCCCCACACCCCTCCACTGCCTGGCACATAGCCTCAGAGTTTAATAAATAATCACTGAATAAATTGATATTCTCTTTTTACAGTGATAAAAATGTTATTAAAATATAGAAAAATATATATTGCACAGAAGGTTATACTTTCCCTCATTTTCATGACCACGACAAAATCAAGACGGTGGGTATAGGCTGTATCAAGCTTCTGTCATGGCCGATCAGTGGTAGCCACTGATTGAGTCCTAAATTGGGAAGGGGAGTAAGAGGTAGTCCCAGCACTAGAAAGCTTGGCTGGATGACCCCAGTGTACCTGAGACTCCAGTCAGTCCTCAAGAGTTGAGATCCCCCAAGCAAGATCAGTATGCACTGAAGGCTGGCTTTGGCTATATGAACTTGAACTATCCATCCACACTGTCTGGCTTTCTTGCATAACCATTGCTTCAATCAAAGTAGACCCATAATACATTTTACCTCAAGATAGAGGTTTAGAAGTTGCATGGCATACTAAAAGAAATAAATATAGACTGATTTAGGATCCTGACTCCAACCCTTCTTAGAAGTGTGACCCCGTTCAAGATATTTAAGCCTTCCTAATCCGTGATTCCTTTACTTACAAAATAATACTAGTCTCACAGAGTTACCTTAAGTATGAAATAAGACCATATACGAAAGGTCTCACGTAGTATTAAAGCATCTACGACTTCCTCCAAATTCATGTGGGGCTACCATCAAGAAAGTCCGGTTTTCTAGAAGGAACTTAGTCAGTAATACCTACCTACAATGACTAGTGATCTCCACATTTGGGGAAAAAAATTTCAGGGCCTAAGATCCTCTCATTTGAGCTGTGCATTCTGCTATCTCAGTGTGGTCTGCAGACCACTGACATCCCATCCTTACCATGGGAAGGGCCATGGCCTCACTGGATTTCTGAATGACGATGTCTAGCAATGAATCCGAGAATCTACAATTTCAAAGGGTCACCAGGTGATTTACTCACATTCAAATCTGAGATCCACCTGAAGCCGCATTTCTAAGAACAAGTAGAGGAGCTTTGGTTAGCCACACAATAAGCCTGGATGCCCCATTCTCAATGTGGATTCATACAGTCTTCATTCTGCCTTTTTAATTTGCACAAATGATCTAATAGAAATCTAAATCAAAGAAAGAAAAGATCTGTCCCTATTTTCAAACCTCCTGCAAGTTAATCCTTTTTTTCCTCAGCTCCTCCGTATTTCTTCCTTCCGGCCTTTGAATGCTTGAGTTTTACAAATTCATAATCATTACATTGATATGCTTCTAAGATACAGTTCGTTTAATTTCATGATCAATATCTTTTCCACTTTCCCTTTTCTGCTGTTCCTCCTGCACTATAGAAATTCTTTCTTTGTAATAATTAATTCTTAACCTTTATGTGTGGCTGTGCAGCCCTCAAAGTGTTTTCATGCCCATTATCTTATTAACAGCACCAGATTCATTTATTTAAATGATAGCTTTGTTCTTTCTTATGAAAAGTATCTCAGTGGAGACTCATCCGGCGGATGCTGAGGAACAGGAGCTCTGTAACTGGAGAGACCCAAGTTCGGTTCCTGACACTTGATGACAGTGAATTCATATAACGCATGTCGTCTCCCACAGCCCATTTCTCTTGTCTGTACCATGTGGATAATCACAGTGTCCGGTCCATACAGTAGCCATGGGGAGGAAATGACATAACCACTTATAAAATGCTCATCACGATGCCAAGATGGAGTAGCGTTTCTGTTAATCGTCAGTTATTATTGTCATTATCATTTTTATTAAATACATTAGATAAGGGCTTTTCATGACTGTAGGAGATGAGAGAAGGAGAACCCCCACTTGGGCTGACATGATCCCCAAATCTATCTCGACCCAGAATAGGAAAGAGGAGACCATGTGTCGTGTTTCTGCACTTCACTGATTTTTCAACTAATGGAGAGAGTGTGTTTCCATATTATGTGATGTGTTCATCTGGGACAGAACGATCATGTTTGAGATCTCATCCCCCCCAACCCTAACCCCCCCCAACCCTAACCCCCCCCCCAAAAAAAGCAGATATTTGGGCCTATCTAATCAAACTGACCTCTAAACGTCTCATAGTTTAGATATGTTTTAGAATCTACTTTTCATGGTCCTCAGATGGGATCCTTCCCACCCGGAGTGGAGATGGGGGGAGGGGGGTTCTCAGTGCAAAACTTCTCATGGGGATGCATGTCCTTGCAGGCCTCAGCAAAACACAGTTGGTTCCAAGAGTTCAGACTCAGGTAAGCTTTGGACAAACACCTGGGGCTCTGAGAGGCTTAATTGAAATGAGCCCAAACTTAAATGTTTTATGAGATACGCCCATCGCTAATTTTCTTGGCCAAGTCTGAGGCAGTCTCATTGTGAACATGCTCCTGTTAGCACCTGAGAAACGCGTCTTCCCTATGGAGCCCTCGGTTTGGGTTTACTTCCCCACATCTCCAAGCGAGGTAGAATATCTGTACGTGTCACTGTGAACGGCAGGATCACACTGGGATCCGTCATTTCAGCCTGGGGGCCATTTCTTCCTTGGTATAGCGTGTCTTGATGTTCCAGAAAAGCCGGGCTTCACCTCCTCCTTCGCCAAGTCCCCAGGCAGGGACCAAAATCTCCCTCGAACATAACAAGCCTCACGAACAAGGGAACACCTAATCCAAGCATCTTGCCAAGCTCCCGTGTGAATTACAAGTGAAACAGAACCTGTCTTGGGAAAAGAGACATAAAATACCCCAGCCTGATGGGGCGATCTGAGAGAGGAGCCAACTGTTCGACCGAGATTGGCCATCTTTAAAAATTTGAACAGGCTTCTCCCCACCCGAGTGGAGAATCATCTTGGACACTTGCCCTCAGTCACCCCCAACCTTCAGGCTGTAAATCCCTCAGGAGCTTATTTATTTATTTTCTGTTCATACAGAGAAACATTACATGCGTATACCAAAAATAGTATTAGAAAACTCATACCCCTGGAAGTTGGACTGGAACAATATCCAAGAGTCCATAGAATTTCCAGAGTGCCCTTGGGGCCAACAGGAAAGGAACCGAGAAGGCACAAGTCGGATAAGGACACATGCAAGTTTCAGTCCCACATTGTGTCGCCCGTCAGAAATATCTACATCAGCCATGCCCTGGGCAGAAAGAAGAGTCAAAGCCAGGGACCTCAATGGCAGAAATTGTACATGGGACACCCTACTACAAAGTATGAAGGTGTTGATAAAAGGTACACAGGATAGAGGAAACCACCCAAAGATTAGCAATGAGTGGGACCCACTACCACTCCTGGGGCTACAGAGACCACAGAAGGATATGGACTTGTCAGAAGTCCAAGGCTGTGTGACTTCCTAGGTATAGCTGGACCTTCGGAGGAGAGAAGCATTGCCTCAGTTGCTCATCAAGTCACCCAGAGATGGGAAGAAATACTCTGGCTTCTCCATTCCACCCACCTTCCAAATTCTAACCAGCACCTCCCACCATCAGAAACTAACTAGAAGCCAGCTCCCAAGGAATCTGGGAAATACAGTTTTCAGGGCTCGGTGTCTCCAGGGAGTGGGTCAAAGAGAAAACTCAGTCTACAAGGAGTACACACATATGATTGAGGCCATTACATCTCATTCTTATACATGTTCCATCAGAGCAAACTGAAAACTCGGAAATTAGAAAGCCTGAGCACTGGGTGTTATATGGAAACGAACTTGACAATAAACTATTAAAAAAAAAAAAAGGCTGCAGTTATTTTTAGTGCGAACACTTCCATTTTCACACACATTACTGTATGTCGCCTCTAGACAGCCAACTTCCTATGTTATTGTAGATACTGTCTTTTCACACTGTCAGTATCTAGTGCCTGTAGCAAAAGTCTCTGTGCATGTTTTTGATTCAAGAAAAAAAGAAGGCCGACTCTATCAAGAACACAGTTTTAGGTTTTTTTAATGTTTCTTTCTTTTTGAGAGAGGGGGAAGAGGGAGAGAGAGCAGGGGACAAAGGATCCGAAGCGGGCTCTATGCCGACAGCCCAGAGCCTGATGTGGGGCTTGAACTTACAAACCATGAGATCATAACCTGAGCCAAAGTCAGACACTTAACCGACTGAGCCACCCAGGTGCCCCTCAAGAGCACCTTTTTAATGAAAAGGAAGGTGGTGAGCAGACTTCTTTGCTGACTGACGTAAGGATTCCCCAAAATATTAGATTCGAAGGAGCCCTGTCGGTGTCAGGCTGAGGCGAACACACCCATCGTTAGCTCTCTGGGCCATCATGTGTGCCAGAGAAATGGCTCAACATCTTTTTTCAGGGTGATGTTGACACATGTCAAATACATTAACATTCCTACTGGAATGACTCATCTCAAAGGAACAGTCGTCTTGGAAAGATGGGAGGAGAGGGTGGCAAAGGCCTTTTACAGTCGTTCAAGCCATTGGGACCAGCCTGTCTTTTTTTTTTTTTTTTTTTTTTTTGCCTTTGTTTTTTTTTGTTTTTTTTTTTGTTTGGTTGGTTTTTTGTTTTTTTGTTTTTTTTTAAAGAGAGCGGTCACAGTCACGGTGTCCCTGTGGTGGTATCCTTGTTCGGTGCCGTCGTCGTCGTCGCCATGGCTGACATTTGGACCTTGCGTTTGCCTCACCAAATCTGACATCCGAATGGGGCCACCGAGCCCGTGAGTGGACGTGAGGAGACCTCCCCTGCTGGCCGCTGTCCCCCCACCACCCTCGCCGGCTCCCTCCTTCCGCGTCCTACCAGGAACAGTGTCGCCTGAGCCTTTGGCATCTGCTGTGGCCACTGCCTCCGTGCCCTTTCTCGTTCACGCGCTGTCCCCCGACCTCGGTTCCGGCGCCTGAGACAGATGCTGAGGCCAAGTGGGGGCCGCGGCCTCCTCCCCTCAGACTCTTCCCCCCACCAGCTTGGAATTTTGCTGTCCTCGCTGCTGCTTCTTCCTCGGCTTTGTTTGGCCTTGAGGACAATTTGACTGTCCTTCCGGCTATCAGTGAAACCAGAATCGATCAATGGGAACTAAATGTGACCCTCTTAGAGCCCCAGGCCCACACTCATCCTGATGAGGCCTCCGCACAGCTGCCTGCCGTGTGCCTTCCCTGGACGTGCAGGGAGAGCAGTCCCTCCCTCTAGGGAGTGATCTCGAGCCTCAGCCCCGGTGGGCGCGCCTCACCAGCCTGGGGCCCAGAGGCAGGACGCTGTGCTGTGCGGCCGGGGTTGAGAGCTCCTTTCCACCCCTGCTCTCGTGTTGACCTCAGGATGACTGAGAGTGGGGGTTCTGTTCCCCTCAGGAGCACGCATCTCCATCCCCCCCCCAGCTCACACACACACACACACACACACACACACACGCACGCACGCAGCCCCAAGTAGGTGATCAGGATGCGTCTGTGTGACCCCCAGACAATTCTCAAAAGCCTTGAGCCACTGGCTTTGCCAGGGCTTCTCTCCCAGGGAAGGTTCGGGGCTGCCTGTGCCCAGGGCAGGCTACTCTCTGCTCTCATGGCAGCTTTCGCAAAACGACCTCAACACGCATCCGTTCGTCCTCGTCTGTGTGGACTTCTTTCACAGAAACACACTTCTATCAACAAGAACCAGCCACAGCCCACAGGCATGGGTCAGACTTAACCTCGGTGGAACAAAAGAAATTTTTCAGCCTCTGCTCCCCAACAAAAATACTAACAGTGGAAACAGATCGGTGGTTCGCCCAAGCAGGCCACATTAAGTTACCAAAGTTTTTTCTTCTAAAATATCTTCATTCAGCGCCACAGCTTTTCTCCCCAGGTTTCCCTCAAGAGCCCTGGGTGGTCCTGGTTTTATATGTGAGCCGCTAAAGGTAATCGTTCTCGGCTGAGAGAGGAGCAGATACTGTGCCCCGGAGAGGCAGCCAGGTTTTTTACCAGAAAAGGGCTTATGGGTTTGAAATGAGAGATTTTCCAGCTTTGACTAAGCCTACAAAGGCTGCCCAAAGCAGGGCTTTTGTTATGCATGTGTTATGCATACAGGTATGTGTTAGGCATGTATTGTCCACGTGTGGTGGCTTTTCCGACACATGCTGACCCTGCTCTGGAGTGAGGCATCCTGGCCATACGCCATCTCTCCACTGGCTTCCACCACGCAGTGGCCTTGCCCTGCCAGCTTCTATGTGCATGCGTGCGCACAAACACATACACACACACACATCAGGCAAGGCTTCCACAGGGGAGAATTCATTTGGACCAGCTGCCTTCCCCATGCTGCTCCGGATAAACATGCTACATCTAATCACTCCCCCTGAGAAGAAATTACAAGTCAGGCTCTCGAGACTGGAACATTCTCTCCTGTTACATTGAATATGGCTCCCGCGCTCTAAATCACTGGGTTTGTGATTGTTGTCATTGCTGTTTATTTTGTTCTGTTGACAGTATCACAATATTTATGGCATCTCTCCTATCAAAAGGTCACAGGGACTTTCCCTTAAATTTTTATTTCAGCCACTTTGGGGATCATGGTCTACTTCTTGGGACAGTGGCAGCCCCTATGCTGAAAGCTGTTCATGCAATGGGATTTCTATTTGAAGTCAAGCCATTCCAAGGAAATCTGGCAAATTTTGTGATATCGCCAACTGTCTCTATGTGACACAGTACCAGGAAAATAGTTAGGGTTATGTTTTGTTTCGTTTTTATTCTTTTTTAATTTTTTAGTGTTTAGTTATTCTTGAGAGAGAGAGAAAGCATGAGTGGAGGAGAGACAGAGAGAGAGGGAGATAGAGAATCTCAAGCAGGCTCCAGGGTCTGACTAGTCAGCACAGAGCCCAACATGGGGCTCGAACCCATGAACTCGCAAGATCGTGACCTGAGCCGAAGTCCACTGCTTAACCGACTGAGCCACCCAGGCACCCCGTGTTTTGTTTTTAATGGATGTGTGGGAGAAGCTATTCTTGGAAACTGTAACTCTCCCTTAGAGGCTCTTCTTCCAAGAAGCCAACTCTCTTTTGCTCACGTCTCTTTCCGTGGGATTATAGGCAGATTTCCATCTGATCTCAGGGCCTCATCCCTTTCCGAGGTTACTGCACTGCCTGCCCTTCAGCTGAGTGCTTGTCTGTTGGCAACCCCAAGTTCCGTGTGTGACATGTCACCGAAAGCAGAGCTTTGAATTCTGCCATCAGTTCATTGAGGACAGGGCAGCTGAAGACACACAGAACCTACTTACCCTCTCTCCTTCCTTCCTCTTTTCTATCTTTTACTACTTTCCCCCCCTTTCTTTGACTAGTACCGGCAATTTTTCTGGGCATCTCCAATTCCTATGAAAACTGAATCTAGTATCCTCTTGTACTTGAGATCACAAAACATTGCTTTCTCACAACGAAGGCACCCGCTGCTCACTTCCTGAGCTTCTCCCCCAGCTGTCAAATTTCTTTGACTTTGTCCTTTGACACCTGAGCCTAGTTTAAGGGGAACTTCAGAACCATCTCTGCGGTAGGTCCTCTCCTTCCTACGGACTCAAGAGAGTGGAGGCCTTTCTAGGTAGAACGGTCAGTTTCCCTGGGTATGGCTTTATCCTTGCATATTTCAAACATGCCCCTCATTCTCAAGTGTCCAGATCTTCTGGGACGACTGGGTGGCTCAGTCGGGGAAGTGGCTGACTCTTGATTTCAGCTCAGGTCATGATCTCATGGTTCATGAGATACAGCCCTGAATCGGGCTCTGCACTGGCAGAGAGATTATCTCTCTCTCCTTTGCTCTCTGCCCCTCCCCCGTTGTCCCCCCAACTCTCTCTCTCTAAATAAATGAATAAACTTTAAAATAAAAAAGTGCCCAGATCTTCTGATAAATTATGCCATTACTGTGTTCCTAAGGGATCTTGAAACTCAGTTCAGACCCCAGCTTCTGGGCTCATGACAGGCAATCTCAATCCTTCCCCAAGATTTCTCAGAAGTCTCTGAGTTTCTGAGGGTGGTTTCCTCCTGCTTCTCTACAGCTTCCTGGATTCTGTTTTCCTCAGGCATCCATGTGATGTAGAATTTAGCTTTCATTGACGCAAAACTTCCACTACCATTAATTGTGTGAACATTTTGGTATACTTCATTTAAATTTGGGGAGAGAGCTTGGAGCGGCCATATTGTTTTCTCCCCAGTTCTTGCCCCTCATACTCTCTTATCTACCCTGTTCTGTGAGAAGTAACAAACACATTCCTCTCTCTGCCCCTTGCAGAGTCTTGGTGTTCATATCAAGGTCCCTGTAGGCCTCAGTTTGTGTCCCTAGTAGTAGCCAAGGAAGTTTTCTAAAGACATATCTTGTTCTTCACAAAAGAAACTGTGAAGAATACACTTTCCTTCATATACTTAAACCTAACTACCTAACAATGTTTCTTTTAGTTGCCTTTATCTTGAGTCTCTCTCTTTTTTTAGTAGTTTAGTGTCAAGTTGGTTTCCATATATCTTGATTCTCACAGGCATGTGGACAAAAGTAAACTTTGGCAAAAAAAAAAAAAAAAAAAAATATATATATATATATATAGGAGAAAAGAAGAAGAGATGAAAGCCTAAAACAAATTAAAGTCATGGGGCAGGAAGGAAAAAGAGGAGACAGAGAAAAGGAGACAGAAAGGAGAGAGGGACCATATTTTAAGACTTTATACCCCTACCAGTGGTTTTAAAACTTTTCTACAAATGGGTGTTCCCAGGGGTGTTGTTCAACAGTCTAGATTTGTGGAGTCTCATCCACCAAAAGACAGGAGCTGGCCTTTGAACACATGGACCACACTTTGAAAAAACTCTTCTAGAACATTCCTGAGCTTAAGGGAGATAGTAAGATTATATAAATCTAATGTCACTAAATTGGGGAGGATTATGTTTATTCTTCCTCACCAATTTATTTGGACTGTATGGGGATCATGCTGTCAGCTTTGACATCTCATTTTGGCCTGAGAATCTGAAGTCATCTCAAGTGGCAAAGTATGGAACACAAGCCTTAGAATGTGCAGGTCTTTTTCAACCCAACCTTGGCTTAAGTAGTATACGCATTAGCTTCACCCAGTACATTTGCAGACAGATACACAGGTCATCCAGGAGAGCATTGTCTAAGTTACTGGGACATCTGTTGAGCTGCTTTTAAAGCACATGTCAGAGAAGTGATAATGAAATAATATATGAAAAGTGCCTAGTACTTTGCCTGGAACCGAGTATTATTATAGTGAAAAAGATAGCAATTCATCTGCTGGAGACATGGAATAATGAGTTACCCAGCAGGTGCTCTCCAAGATAGTCAATGTCCTGATGATGATGAGAGTGCTTGATCCAAATGGTGAGCCAGAAGCCAGAGGCCAGAAAACCGGACAGTGTTGACAAAGCCAACTTTATATGTTTGAAAGCTGCAGTCACAAATGCTCTATGTGATCTTTTGGTCTACGTTCATTTCTTCTACACCTGTCATTCAGGCTATTGTCCCCGCCTCCTCCATGCTTATTCTATTTCTGGCCACTCCCTCTTTCATAGACAGAGTCGTTCCCGACTGGAGCTGGGCAGTCAGAGCTCCCCAGTCAAACACCAGCAACAGAAGATGATGTCTTGCTACATTTGGGCTGCTATAACAAAAATACCATAGACAGGATGGCTTAAACAACATATATCTGTTTCTCACAGTTCTAAAAGTGTGAAGTTCAAGATTAAGGAGCCAGCAGATCTGGTGTCTGGTGAGGACCAGCTTCCTGGTGCATAGCCAGCCAGCCATCTTCTTGCTATGTGTTCACATGACAGAGGGGACACCAGAACTCTATGGGGTCTCTTTTATAAGGGTACTAATCTCTTCCAAGAGGTCTCTACATTCCTACCCCCACCCCCAATGCTATCACATTGGTGGGTAGGTCTCAACACATGAATTTTAGAGAGACACAAACATTCAGTCCATGGCACCTTAAAACTCTAAGAGCTCAGGACATCTGGGTCGCTCAGTTGGTTAAGCGTCTGACTTTAGCTCAGGTCATGATCTCACAGTTTGTAAGTTCAAGCCCCAATCAGGCTCTCAGCTGTCAGCACAGAGCCTGCTTCAGATATTCTGTCCCCCTTTCTCTCTACACTTCTCCTGCTGGTTTTCTCTCTGTCTGTCTGTTTCTCTCTCTCTTTCTCTCTCAGAAATAAATAAACTTTAAAATTAAAAAAAACAACAACAACAACAATAAATCTCTAAGGCCTCACACTTGGTCATCAGAATAGGCCCGAGGAAAGAAACCCCACAACAAAGAGACTATGAAATTAGTTGAATGCATATTGTACATATCTTGAAGGATCCCCTTCAGGCTGACCACTCCTGGTCTGCCATCTTGCTGTGTGGTTCTGATTATGGCTCCAATTCCATGTCTTTTGCATGAAATCTGTATTCTTGGTTACTGCATCTTGATTTTCCACTTAGAGCTGGCTGCAGCCCCATTTTCTTCTATACACGTACCCAGCAAAGGGGGTGATCTGTACCTGTCAACCAGAATGATAGACTCTTTTCAGGAAAATCCAAAGACCTCCATAGCACAGTGAAAATATTTCCACCGTGCTTTCTTCTCCATGCCTCCATCGAGGCCCATGCAGGTCAAACAGCTTCTCATTCTCCAGGGATTACAAAGTCTCATAAGACCTTCATGAAGGTCCTCAAGCAAGGCCTCTCTCTCATTTCTCACAGGATAAAATGAAAGAGCTCATCAGCTTTCACCTTTTTTAAGTTAATAAAGGCAGGCTATTGTTCTTCAGGTGAAAGAGAAGTTGCATATCTCACTTGGGGCTAACCAATGACTTTGCGTGGGATCAGACCCACATAGACAGGTCTATAAAGGACTCATAAGAAGGCTGATTCTCTTTGTATCCACTCCTGGTCTGCTGGCACTGAAAACAAGTTAGGGCAAGATCTATTTCACAGGATCTTACTAGTTCGGAGGCCACTGGGCTGATGACCTCATCATCTTCTATGCAGATATTAACTTTGCAAATCCCTAAGCAATCATATGAGAATACCTATTTCCAGGCCCATAATTCACAGCACATACATTGGTACTCACGGGGGGTGATAAAAAGGCTTTCGGTGTGAATCTAGCTTGGTGTGTCATGAGCACTCTCTGACTCAGGGGAATTACTTAAAATAGTTGACAGCAGAGTGTCGTGCCTTTTACAGAGATTGTCGTACTGGTTTGCTCGGTAGCTGGTTAGGAAATGTGATTTAACATGTTTTTACATTTTTGAGATCTTTCTGAGAGGGCTTGAATTGTACGATTCCTCATGACCCGGACTTCCCCTTGGCCAGGGGTGTGAAGAACACACAACAGCCCCTGTCATATTGTTTAACTCACCTCGGGATCCTTTCTTCAATATTGGTGGTAGCTTAATGTGACATATCTGCAATTAAAGGGTGATGTCAGTTGACACAATGCCACAGAGGCCAGTTAAACATTGTTCCTCAGAAAATAAGACAGGATTCAGCCCTGAAAACATTGGTAGTGGTCCAGGGACTGAGTCATTTGGCTCTCTCGGAGCGTCTAAGCTAGCTGGAACATGTCAAGAAACGCAAGTTCCCTTCACACCACAGAAGCAGGGAAGCCAGAAACAGGAAAATGGAATTTTAAAATAATGCACGGCTCTGGGGGTCTGCTATTTCCCTCCCGATTCAGATCTGACCTTCCTCATGAGTGTCAGGCCCTTGTCCTGTAGCTCACCAACTCCGCTGGCTGGCGAAAACAGGGGCTGCCCATCTATGGGACTTCAATATTCAACACACTTTTAGGTGCTCACGTTTTTTTTTTCTTCATTACTTCTTGCAAAAGAGCTGGGAATTGAAAGATTAAATCTAACTTAATTTATGGGCACCTCCCATTTTGATGGGAATACTTGGAATGTAGTACATACTTGTAAAAAAAAAAAAAGATCTTCATGGAACCCAACAATATGCCCAAGTGACTCGGTACTCACGTTTGCACGATTGAAATAAAAATATCTGGGTTGGAGAGAGACACGCTGGCTGCCCTTCTAGAAAGGAGAGCGAGGTTATGTTTCTACATTGTTGGTCGCTGCCGTAACAAAACATCACAAACTGGGGGGCTCACAACGACACAGATTTAGTATTGTATAGTTCTGTAAGTCGCAGGTTTGAGGCAGGACTCACTGGGGTAAATTAAAGTAGCATCAGGAAAGTGAACAGAACCGCATTCCGTCTGAAGCTCTGGGGCAGAAGCTGTTTCCTTGCCTGCATTCTCTGAGTCATGGACCCTCCTCCACCTTCAGAGCCTATGGATCAGGGTGGGTTGAGAGCTCACATCTTGGTCTTCCCGCATTTAGCCACCCCAGGTAATCCAAGAGAATCTCTGTAATTTAAAGTCCACTGATTTGTAACCTCATTTCCATCTGCCACTCAAATCTCCATTGTTTATAGAAGGTTAACGTAGTCAGTCACAGGCTCCAGGCCTTAGGACATGGACACCTTTGGAGAGGGAGACCCTTGTTCTGCCCACAATGTCTAATTTATTCTCTAAAATGTATGCAAATGAATCCTTCTCCATCTGTTTCACTACCAAAGGAAAACAATTGAAATTGACGTCATATATGACAATTACAAAAGTGAGCTCTGAGTTATAAATTTGTAGTAGAAGGAGAAAGGTAGTTTTTTTTTTTTTTTTTAATGCATTCTGGTTAGGAGCCAGAGATTCTTAACTAAAAAGTTGTGGAAAGTAGTGCTATAAACAGATGACTATTAAGTAGTCATCGAGTCAAGTTAAATACCATTTAACAAAATATTTATTAGGAGTGGAAGCAAACATAAATGTTGAAACCTCAAATCCTTGCCTCTCAACTGTCTTCTCATTTTCCCACAATGTATTTCTGGCTGTTCGGAGCTAATTTCCTATATTTTATTAACCTGTATCAGAAGGGCTTTACAGCTAAATCTATTCCAGAGAATAACTCGTTGGTAACCCTGTGTTGCAGCTTCTGCAGCCAAAGATGTTCAGGAAAAAAAAAAAAAATCCACAGGCTCAGAAAAACTTGTTGCCTGGGAGCTGACCTAAGTTGGAGAGGGATGGTCACCTCAATAAAGGTAGGGAACCTGACCCACTAACCAAGATGCCAGCTTCCCTCAGTAAAAGTCTTCAGATAAATGGAATCTATACATTGAAAAATCTTTGTACGCATCTATTCCATACTGAGCATGGCTTTAGGCACTGAGGATACAGCTGTGAACAAGGCAGGCAGATGTCTCCCCCCACCCTGTGAAGTTTACATTCTTCTAGGAAGAGGAGAGAACAGAAATGGCGATACTTAAAATAATTTTAGAGAGTGTGTAATAGCGCACACATGTACACACACTCTCCACGAAACAGAATACACAGACTGAGTAATTAAGGAGAATGTCATAAGGGGCTATTTACAAAGGTTCAGGGAAGGTTCAGGGTAAGTCCAGGAACCCAGCACAAATGGCAGCAGGGGAATCAGTGTTCTGACTCAGTCTTCCGACCCTAATCCCTGTAAGCACCTCCCACGGTCAAGTCCAAATCACAACCTGAGGTCCAGGGAGTCTCTGCTGTCCTCCATAAAGACCAGCCTGCCAGAACACAAAAGAAAGTAGAGAAGGACAGAGACCAGACCTCGAGGAACAAACTTGAACCTTTCAGTTTCTACTCTTAAGCATCAGTGCTTTGGAGGGATGAAATGTGGTGTATTGACATACTGGGATCTATTTTAGATAGATTTCAAGGAGAACCTGGTTCTAGTTGGGGGACATTTGAGCTGTGGCCACAAAACAGGAAGAAGCCACTGATGTGTGGCGTAGGGGGCAGATGGCTCTTGGTAGAGAGAACTGAGTGCAAGTGCAAAGGACCTGAGGTAGAAACTAACTTGTGCTGGAAAAGGGAGCTCGGTGTGGGTGTAATAGAGTCAGGTAGGGGGTGAGTGGTAGGAGATGAAGGCAGAGACGGGCAGTGGCTACCTCCACGAAAGGCTTGTCTTCGGTCAGGTTTTCCCAGAAGAAAGCCCTGCGCTGAGAGTCTGAGTGCCAACAAACCAGGAGGCACAGGAAGGGGAGGTGAGAAGGAAAGGGAGGGATTCCGATACAGGTGATGTTATTACCTGACTGCCACATGGGCAAGTGGGACCTTACGTGGGACCCACCGACACACAGCCCTGGGGCAGATGAAGTGGGCGCTTTTCTTTAGCTCACATCCATGGCCTTCTGTGGGCAGCTCCCGGTGGGGGTGTCCTTGGCCGGCTCTTCCCGAGAAGAGAAAACGGCCAGGTGAGGAGTTACAGCTGTTGGCAGGAGGTGTGGGGGTGGGGCACGCGGGGAGGGTGAGTGCCCGGCGGTAGGGGTGCGGCGCCCTCAGAGTCAGCTCACAGGCTACAAGTCATTTGGACCTCTAAGTGTGATAGGAAGCCATCAGAAGTGATAAATTATTCACATTTTCTCTAACCGGGCTGAGATGTTAGAGGATAAGAGCGAATGGCTTCTCTTTTAAAAAATTAAGGTATAATTCACGTGCCATAAAATGTACCCTTTAAAATGTGCAATTCAGGGGATTTTAGTCTATTCACAGGATTCTGCAACCCTCACAGTTACCTAATTCCGGTACATTCTCGTTGCCCCAAAGAGAAGTCTGTGTCCATTAGCAGCCATTCCCCAAAGAACGGGG
Organism: Proteles cristata cristata; assembly: GCA_017311185.1. Taxonomy (NCBI): domain Eukaryota; kingdom Metazoa; phylum Chordata; class Mammalia; order Carnivora; family Hyaenidae; genus Proteles; species Proteles cristata. The sequence goes on along the minus strand of JAESUZ010004903.1, from coordinate 355,365 downwards.
TCTCCAATGACAGTGTGGGAAGGTGGTTAGTGATGGCCTCAGGGTTCATGGCAGAAGCCGTCGCTGGAGAGAGAAGAGCATCACTCCTGGGTCAGCGCCCCTCCCCCACCATGGCTGGGACCACTGGGCCTTTTTCCAGCATGGGATCCACAGGCGAAACAGCTCCGTGCTCTCAGCTATAAAAGAGAAGCAGCGATATCTACCTTGGGTCGCTTTCTGATGGTTTGAGGAAGCGCTCTGTGTAGCCCTTTCCCTACTGTAAGTGTCATGTGTCCTGTGGACATGTGTGTCGGGGGTAATACTCAGCACGGGTAGAAAAGACATGGGTGAGTGCAAAGCCCATTGTTTGGGAAGATCACCAGAGTTAGAAATGTAAGCAGAACAGGGGCTTAGAAGGAATGTTTTGGTGAATTGAGGCAGGAAGTAAAGATTTCTTTTTGTTTTTAAGTGAATTTATTTATTTGGGGGAGTAAGGAAGAGCAGAGAGGGAGAGGATCCCAAGCAGGCTCCACACTGTCACTGCAGAGGCCCATGTGGCCCGAACTGCGAGATCATAACCTGAGCCAACACTAAGAGCCGGACGCTCAACTGAATGAGCCATCCAGGCGCCCCAGGAAATGAACATTTCTGAGAAGAGCCAGTTGGGAGCATTGTCTTCCAGCTGCACGGCCGAGAGACTGAGAGAAGTGCGGAGGCACAGGGTGATGACAGACAGCCGCGGCCCGAGGCAGTGCTCAGTGGCCCACTGAAGACCACAGCGGGCTGCTGTCCAGCCAGAGATGCCCCGCTTTCTTGCAGGCCCGATGGCTCGGGCGGGGAAGACTGGCCTGACTGATGGCGGAATGGACAGGCCTGAGGAAGGGGAGCAAGGGCACTCAGGGAGTCAGGCTGGGGCAGGCTCTGGACCAGGAAGGAGCTAGACTCTGTACCGGCGCGGTGCACCTACCATTCGCAAAGCTGCATCCCTTCCCTTTCTGTGGGTCTAAATAACCAAGAGTGGCCAAGAATGGTGTTGCACTAAGGAAAAGGAAAAGCCTAGACCAAAATGGCAAACTGTTTTGTTTGTTTGTTTTGTAAGAAGCAAAAGAGGAGGGAAAAAATATATTCAAGCCCCTAAAAGCTAAAATAATAACTTAACGGAGGACCGTGGGGGAGAAGAAGGGGGGAAATAGTGGGGGAGAGGGAGGGAGGCAAACCATGAGAGACTCTTGAATGCTGAGAACAAACTGAGGGCTGATGGGGGTGGGGGGAGGGGAAGGGGGGTAATGGGCATGGAGGAGGGCACTTGTGGGATGAGCACTGGGTGTTAAATGGAAACCAACTTGACAATAAACTATTAAAAAATAACTGAAGGAAAACAATAAAAACAATAAAAATAATAAAATAATAAGAACCAGTGATTTGAGAAGATCAAATGAGTTTCTTACAGTTCTGGAAACTAGATGCTTTGAGATCCGGGTGCCAGCATGGTTGGGTTCTGGTGGGAGCCCTCTCCCAAACTGCCAGGCCTCATGGTAGCATCGCGTGGAGGGGAGCACAGCAGAGAAGGCAAGCTCCCTGGTGACTCCCAAAGGGCACTAACCCACTCAGGAGGGGCTCTGCCTTCATGAGCTCATTGCATCCTGATTGCCTCGCAGAGGCCTCACCTCCAAATACCATAACGTTGGGGAGCAGGGTCTCCACATACGAATTTGGATTCTCCATTGAGAATTTTTGCATCTCTACTCGCAAGGGTTATCGGTCTGTAGATTTCTTTACTGGTGATGCCTTTGGCTGGTTTTGGTATCACAGTGTTACTGGTCTCAGACTGAGCTGGAAGCGGCCTCTCCTCTTCTACTTTTTGGAAGAGTATAAGAAAGATTGATGTTGGCTCTCCTTCAAATATTTGGTAGGATTCACTAGCGAAGCCATGTTTTCTTTGTTGGACGTTTATTTGGTTTAATTACTGACTCCATATCTTTCTTCTCCTCCTCTGTTTTGGCAGTCTGTGTTTCTAGGAATTCGTTCATTTCAATTAGGTTGTTTCATCTATTGGCATCCAGCTGCTCATAGGATTCTCTTCCAATCTGTTTTATTCTGTCAAGTTGGTAGTAACATCCCGCTTCCATTTCTGATATTAGTCACTGGAATCTTCTCTCTTTTTCTTCTTGGTCATTGTAGCTAAAGGCGCGTCAACTTTGTTGATCTTTCCAGAGAAACAACTCTTGGTTTCATCGGTCAGTGTTTATTTTTGAAGAGAGGTTTTCATTTCGTGTTATTTGCTGTCAGTTTGGGGGAAGTTTATACTGGTTTCTGTAAGCACAGATGTACTTGACTCTCTGGGGTGCAGTGTTTTAAAAGCGATGGCTCTGTTTGTACTTGATGAGTGGAGTTATACATGTATTGACTTACACAGAAAATTCTCTCCCTTTTGGTTGAACAGAGTTGGCTACATCATGACAGATGCAGCCTTGGGTTGGTAATAAGGGACAGTCATTGCTAAGGACACCAAAATGTGTTATAGTCATTTTAGTGCTTATTTTCTCTGCCCAAAACAAGTCAAACCAAATATAAATCTCCAAGTGTAAACATTTTCTTTATGTTGCTGCCCTAGCCTGAAATTCTTTCTCAACATTTTAGCCTCTGCCTATAGAGGATGTGTATGTGTATCTCTTTTCCTTAGAAGGCTCAGCTCCTCTCACCCCACAGACCCGCTGAAGTGACTCTGTGAGGGGATACTAGAAAAGAAATCCTGATAGATAACTGTGTAGCCATGCTCTTTTCCAGATCTAAGGCTTCATGCAGTCCATTTTCTGTCTTTCCCCGGCTGGCTTCCCATCTGGCCAGCTCCTCTCCACCAGCTAACATCTCTCAGAGTAAAGAAGAGTTAAAACTATTAGACTTGTTTGTGTCACAAGAGTCGTTATGAAGGGCAGGAGGTGGGTGGACCTTGATCTGCTAATTAGGGGAAAGACATGGTCTTGTGCACAAGGCAGGTGGGTCACGCATGAGGGGTGTCTGGGCAAAGGTTTAGGGGCAGGAAAAGATGGGCTGAGAGCAGGGTATCACAGGACAGCTCAAGAGACAGATCTAAAGTCTCAAATAACCTCCATCTCCCTTCCAGATACATATTGCTGTGTGATCACATGTATGTACATGTGTGCACGTGTGATGCTATCAGCGAAAAACCACCGTTGCTTGCCACAAATAACAGGGAGTGATGAAAATAAAGCTTTCTTGTTGGATACTGGCTGTAGAGGAGGCCCCTTTCAAGGGCTCGAACCTAGAGCCCAAGTTCTCTTTTAAAAAGGGAAATGGCAGGTGAGACACCAGGGGGTGCCTCAAAATGCTGACACACTCAGGGGTGCCTGGGTGGCTTAGTCCGTTGAGCGTCTGACTTCCGCTTAGGTCATGATCTCGCGGTTCGTGGGTTCGAGCCCCGCGTCGGGCTCTGTGCTGACTGCCAGCTCAGAGCCTGGAGCCTATTTCAGAGTCTGTGTCTCCCTCTCTCTCTGACCCTCCCCTGCTCACGCTGTCTCTCTCTCTCTCACTCCTAGAAATAAATTTAAAAAAATAAAAATAAAAAAATAATGCTGACACACTCACAGCTAGCTTACCCTGTCTCCTGGGTGAACGAGAACTGAAAAGGGCAAGACTCAGTGTTTGGGGGCTCCCTTCTTTGTCTACCATCTAAATCCAGCTTTCTGCTACCTTTGGACAATGCTGCTCTGTACATTGTCCCTTTCCTGGTGAGCTTCTTTAAAGGACACCTCAGAAGAGACAAAAACCAGACAACCTCAATGCAGTGTAAAGAGTATTATGTCTTTATGATCCCAAACCTTTCTGGCCATGCACACTTGTTATGAATTTAGGTTTTTAAATGTTTATTTATTTTTGAGAAGGAGACAGAGTGTGAGTGGGGAAGGGGCAGAGAGAGAGGGAGACACTGAATCCGAAGCAGGCTCCAGGCTCCGAGCTGTCAGCCCAGAGCCCGACGTGGGGCCTGAACCGACGGACCACATGATCATGACCTAAACTGGAGTCAGCCACTTAGCTGACTGAGCCACCCAGGTTCCCCTGAATTTGTTGACCATATTCCCCTGTATACATTTATATTCCTCTTTTAAAAATTAATATAGGTGCAATGGAAGGGGACTTTAATTCCTACAAAGGCAGGAATTTTAAAAATAATGTAGTTCATAGTTTTCCCCAAAAGCAGACCCTGCATTGCGCCACTTTGGAGACTCTGGTTTTGGGTGAAAGTGCAGGGGAGCCAAAGAAGAGGCACCCAACCGACCCCAGAGGCATCATGGAGGCTGCCTAGAGAGAACATCACAGAAAACGGTCCTGAGGACAGCAGGACATAGACACTGAGCATGAGGAGGCCAGCCTCACAGGCATGGAGACACGTTATACGTGCTGCAGAGGGAGGGGGAGACCTTTGAAGGGGGAGAGCAGCCGTTCCCGAAGAGCCTCATAAACTAAGCTGAGTCAGGGCTCTGTCCAGGGGGCATTGGGGTGCCATCGAAGGGTGATAGCAATCCCAGCTCCAGAAGATTCTTCCTCCATTCACACACCCATACCCACCTTACCCACCCCCATGAACACAGTTGAGAACTGCAAGTCTCCCAGAGGATTCCCCTTCCCCACTTATTCACTTTTTCTACATGATTTGGTGTGGGCCTACTATGTGTACCAGATGCTATAGTACCTACCATCTGCACTGTACCAGGCACAGTACTCCTATGGGGTATTCAGAAGTGAATAAGGCAGGTCCAAGTCATTAGAGAGCTCTTTGTCATGAGGAGGGGATACACTAAAACAAATAAGTAAGCAAATTCATTCATAACCTCAAATTATGGAAGTAAATAGTGGGGAATGCTAAAGAATAATGCCAACTAGAATGGCAGTATCCTCACATAAACTTGTGGGGAAGGCCTCAGAAAGGAGACACGTAAGCCAAGACGTGAACAAGGACATCACAATGAAATTTCATAAAGGGTTTGAGGAAGAGTTGTCCAGGCTATGGGAAGGTCATAGATGATGACCATGAACATACCAAATCCTGGCCTGTTTTGGAAGCAAACAACAAAATGCCCTAGAAAGCTGAATTAGAAGGAGGGAGGGAGGGGGCTGAGGAGGAAAGGGGTTTTCATGAGATGAGCACGGCAGCTCAGGGAGCACGGGGAAGCCCAGTGAGAGCTTGGTAGCAAGGCACACACTCCCATGGCCATCAGCAGAGCTCACTCTGGCTGCTGGCGGCCCCAGTGAGTGCCGAGACTGGTCTCTCCGGAGAGTTGGCCTGGACTAGGATAGTCATGGTAAATAATGAGAGGCGGACATTTGAGTGACACTACTATCAGAACTTGGTGATTTGGGGAGAGACACCAAGACCAAGCCCGTGATGTCCTGAGGAGAGCCTGATTGCCCAGGATGGACAGACACTCAGCCCCCCGGGCATTATGGGGAGACATCTCATGTCAGTCAGCAATAGCGTTCCTCGTGGCTTCTGGAGAGAAAGAACCCCTCAGAGGATCGAAGGTGTCCTCAAGTCCAAACTCAAAAGGTGGCCTCTTAACTTTTCTCTTGGTCTCCAAATACTTAGGCATGCCCCACGCTGCCTTCCAAAAGAGCATTGGGCTATTAAAAACTAATGAAATCTGGAAATGTGGTATTGATCGGGGATGTTTTCTTCCAGTTACCACCAGGCTCTGGAGTGACTCAGAAAGATCCCAGTGCAGACATGAATACTCTTTTACATCCCTGTCCTCCTTAAAGAAGCCACGTCAGTAGGGCCACTCACCAAGAAGCTTGGGGACCACCTCGGAAGGGGGTGGGGTGGACTTCAGTTGGTTAGTCAAGCCAGACCACCCGTTGGTGGGAACTGAGAATAAGAGCCTTCTTGGCTGGCCCCACAAAGCTGATCTTCAGCCAGATTCAGCCCCAAAGTTTGTTTGTTTCTTTGTCTCCCTCTTCTCGTTCCTTCCATGGATCCCAAGTACATAGTGCTTTGAGCTGGCTCAGACAAAGGGAAGGGAACTGGCATGTAATCAGCCAGAAAACACCTTCTATGACCAAGTGCCTGAGTTAGCAGCTTTCCAAGGCTTATCTCATCAGAGGTTCATAGCAGAGTTTCAACATGGAGAGTATTACCTCCGTTTTATTAACAGGAAAACTGAAGTTTGGTGATGTCAAGAGATTTATCTTGAAGTCAAGAGTCTCACAGCTAGATCTCAGATAAGGAAATCATCGGTGTACATTGATATAGCACTGCCTGTGCCCAGCAGGAGGCTACTGACCATGTGATCCTCACCCTAAGTCCCCAGGAAGGGACAGTCAAGAAGCAAAAGACCCATAGCAACCCCTATGCTGAAGGTGCCCCTATTACTCCTGAGGCCTGAGGCCATCTGAATAGGAATTGCTGGGATTTGAACTCAGGCATTCTGGCTCCTCTCCCTGCCCTAGATTTGCCCAAACGTATATCCTTTTCATTGTAAAACTTTGAGCACAGAATCACCTAGAAGACAGTAATTCCAAAGGCAGCATGAAGACCTTCATTGAGGGTCAGGAATGAGAATTAATCAAACAAACATTTTCCATAATGAATGTCACACGGACCCAACCGACTGGGTTCACGTACATTCACATATGTCATCCATGTGTGGGAATTTCAAAGGACAGATAGCACAGAGTCTTTGAGACCTGTCACGTAATCCTGTGTGATCTACAGCATGTGGCTTTAAGCTTTCTGAGCCTCAGTTTCCTCTCTGTTAAACAGAGGCTTATTGCTTCTCCAGGAGCTCTATTCACGGAAGATTTTGTAACACCTGGTGTGTAGGGCACTCAACTGGACATGTTTCCAAGGAATCAGCACATGAAAAAGAGAAGAGGAAGGTAAAAAAGAAAGGCGGCTTGCAGAAGTTTCCTTTGTGTTCTAAGAGGAGGTCCTTACCGAAGACATAGTTACTAAAGGGAAATCTAAAGTGACATAAGAAAACTCAGAGGGACCAGACTATGCATGCAATAAGAACAGGCTGGCAGAAGAAACATTGCAGCAGAATAATCCCTTGTCAGTCAGAAAGCAGGAGGGAAAGGTTGGCTTGCCTTTTCTTTTATCTTTACAATCTGCATATGCCTCACCCCGACACACTGCAGACCATGTGCAGGCGGCTGTCAGGCTAATAAGAATCCCCTGGGCGGGGGGCCGGGGAGGGGGGGCGAGTTAGACACCAGACTCTTGGGTATTCACTTATCTAGAGTAGAGAGAAATAGAGACACAGAAAGAGAATGTCCCCCACCTGCCACTGGGGAAAATTGGCCATCAAGGAGCAGAGACAAGCTGAGGAGGAAGTATTCACGTGGAACACCAGAAAGATGTTGTAGAAGAAAAAGCCAGAAGGGACGAGTGGAGAAGAAAACATCTCGTCATGGTGTAGGAGAAGAAGGAGGGATGAAAGACTCAGGGTGGCATTGGGAGGGTATGGGTTATGTAAGAAGAAGCATAAGGAGTTGTTCCAAAACCACTGGGCAGAGTTTTAAATTCTCAAGAGGTCCCTCTGTCAGGCAGAATGAGAGTGGTAGGGAACGGGGCTTTGTGTGATGTCTGGAGTTAAGTGGCTAGCGCAGGATGGTCTCAGTGGTAAAGACTGTGTTTGGTTTATCCGAGGGTCCCTGCAGCCAGGATGGTACCTGGTCCATAGTAGGGACTCAGGTCGTGTTGAATGAAGCAACATATATGGCACAAGGGTGGTCATCTTGATCCCCATGGCCCTTGCTATCCTAGACCGTGAATGGAGCCACCTAGCATCAAGGTGGGGCTGGAGGGGCTGGGTGGGAAGACAGAAGCTCCCAAATACTGAAAGGAGATGCTCAGGGGCCCAAAAGGGAGAGCCCTTCATCCTTTCGCCCTGCCTTCAGGCACCCAAGCAGCCTGAGTGAGAGCGTGGGCTTTGTGCCACAGAAGAAAGAGGGACAAGGAGGAAGGTGGGAGGGGGAAGCTTTCTCTCGAAGGGTGCTAAGCCTGCCTGGATCTCTTTCAGTCCTGCGCCCAACCAGACAACACAGGTTTCCCCCGTTCTCACTCCTCCAGATGGATTCTTTTGTCTGTCTCTTGAGTTGGCCTCTGAGTTGTCAACCTGGGCTCACCAAGATTTGAGCCTGAAGAGTTCGGCTGGTGGACCAATCACAGACCTAAGTCACGGGACCCTTACTGAGTACTCATTACGTGCCCAGCATGTGCTAAGTGCTTTACCTGCCTCCTCAACTAACCGGAAGAGATGTTGTTCTGGGTCCCTGAGGGCATCCATGATGACCAGAGAAGATTCACAACTTGTCCAAGACCCGCTGGTGAATCAGTTACAGTCTCTCTGACCCTTAACCCACCCCCCACAAAGCCACGGGGGCATTCAGCCATATCCATATTAATTGCTGGGCTGGCAATGGTGGTGGTACTGGCCATGACGAGGAAGATGACTCTCATCCCCTATGTACTGTTCTGTCACAGTAATGCTCACCTATTTATAGATAAGGAAACTGAGACAGAGGGAGTGAGACGTTTGCCCAAGATCACACGGTTGGTAGATGAATCTCCAGATGTACCAGGAAACCCTTTAAAATGCAGCACGCTGCTGACGCATGATATAAACAAGATTCGGGGGTGGGGGCTGAAGGGTTGAGGTCCCCCTACACCAAGTTGGTTGTAATCAGGCAAATTGCCCCTGGTCATGGTAACAAGGAGCCAGATGGAGAGACACCTATGGCTTTTCTGCCACCATCTACCATCAAGCTGCTGTTTGCCAGCCTGTTTCTCTTATGTGGGGGCCTTAGGATCCCATCACAGAGGGCAAGAAGGGAATGAACAAATCTGACCAGAGAATCCACTTGGCAAAGAGCACCGTGGAGCAGGGAGTAAATCTCAGCCATTTTGTATCAGTTTCGTCTCTTATTGATCCGCTTTATTTTCCTTTTCCAGAGCAGGAGCATCCCTGCAGTCTAGCTCATCAGTGGCCTTTAAAGGTTTCCTATTGATCTCTGAAACTATTGTCTCAGTTTACATTATCCCATTTGGAGACACCCTTTGCTTTTTGGTCATGTTCTGCATTTGGTTTGCATCCCAAACATGGCCTCTGCTGGGAGCAAGAAGCAGACATCTTGGGCCCAAGGTAACGGATAGATTTGATTTTATATTACTTGTGACACCTTTCTGGGGCTCTGGGAAGTCTCCATCTCCAAAGAGTGATGGAGAATGCTGGCAGAGGGGTGAGGGTCTAGCAAGGACCTGAAGACCTCATTTCAAAGGGCAAAACCTTCCATTTCTTGAGCACTTGCTCCATGATTCCACGTCGTAATAACCCTTAGACATAGTTTTACAGATGAAGAAACTGAGTCAGACACACTCAGCTTTGGACCATGGATTTATTGGTAATGACCTACATGTGGAAATAATCTGAGAAAAGTTAGTTTCCATTTTCCCATCTCCAAGATGAGGGGCAGGATAGAACGTTCTAGAGTTGCTGGAAGATTCCCATTGGGTAAAATATCGGAGGCCCTTAGCAGAGTGTCTGACACAGAGAAGGTAACCAGTAGGTATTTGGTGAATGAGCCGGAAACCTCTATCAACCCATTTGCTTCTGAGATCCATTTGTCTTCCCTTTTCCCCATTATTAAAGGAAAAGCTATTTCTTCTTTCTAAAGCCAACATTTCAGGTGAAGTTTCTATTTCAGATGCAGAGATAAATATACTTGGAAATGGCTAGTATAGTGCCTGCCATGTAGTAGGTGCTCAATAAATGTTGGCTGCTCTGTTTATCCATCCACCCCTGGGCCCATAGGAGCTATGTCTCCACAGCTCCTTCTCCTGTCTCTTCAGACACAATCTTCCCTCAAACACTCCTTACGGACCCTTTTCTGATATTTTTTTTCTTGCCAAGTGACTTGAACCTTCATCAAAATTGTTCATTCCTCACTGATTACTCTTTACTTCTCAACTCCTGGGAGCTTCCCTTGCACTTTTCCAAAGCTCAGATCTTTCCAAGGTCTCAGCAACCTCTTGGATGGTCATCTTTGTCCTTCTCGGTCATCTTTGTCTTCCCTGGCCTCCCTCTGGCTTTCAACAATGTGCATCGTCCTCTCTTCCTTGACAAAGTACTCTCCCCCATGGCTTCTGGGTCACTTCCTAGGTCCATGCGTTTGTTTATTCCCTCAATAGCCTGTGCGTACCTCTGAGTTCCGGATGAGGCCCTGGAGTCAGGTGTGGCTTCTCCCCAAGGGGCATCTGGAAGCAACAGCAGATTCTGATTCTTTCCTCTCTCCTTCACCCTCATCTACCAGCCCACCCTGATCAATTCTTTTAACCCCTGCTTAGATGACTTCTTCTCTGGGAAAACAACCTGACCACCCTGCAACAGAAAATCGTTAATTTTCTCAGCACTATTTTTATTCCTTCCCTTCACTTCCATGATCGCCTGCATCCCCTTGGTTTGAACTGTTTTCATTCTGCACCGGGTTTGCACTGTGACTTTCTCGGGGGCATGAAGGAGGCAAGGCTCAAAAATACCCGATGAGTTGAATGGAAGGTGTGCAGCAGTTCCTTCGCTGTCTACTTGCTTCGTCTCTTATTCTGTCCCATGAATGGGGCTGAGCCTTCAGATATTCAGTCGTTACCAGTTCATCTCCTATGGATTGCCCACTGATCATGAAACAAACTTGAGAAGATACTGTTTCTTCAACTAGAATCTTCAACCATCCTCTTGTGTGCAACCACACAAAATTACACTTATTCTTGCTCACCTGGGCCCTCCCCTAAGTCAGAACTTGCACATCATATAGCCTGGTGATCTCCATGACTCCGTTTTGTAACAAACTACCACACATGGGGTGATTCAAGACAACAGTGATTTATTTTCTCACAACTCTGGATGCTGAAAGTCTGAAATCAATGAGTCAGCAGGGCCATGCTGCCTTTAAAGGCTTCAGAAAAGACCTGTTCCTTACCTCTGTCCTGGCTTCTGGTGATAGCTGGCAATCCTTGATGTCCTTGGCTTTTAGCTGTGTTACTCTGGTCTCTGTCTCTGTCTTTACATGCCCATCTTCCCTGTGTGTGTCTGTATCTTTATAAGATCTACTTACAGAGGCACCAGTCATTTATAAGTATTTGTTTAGGGGTCATACTAACCCAGTATGACCTCATTTTAACTAATTACATCTACAAAGACCCCAAACACAGTCATGTCCTGAGGTTCTGGGCAGACGTGAATTGGGGAGGGAAGACACTGTTCAACCCAATACATGCTTCCATCCCTCTCATCGACAACCACCAAAAACAGGTTCCCAAACCACTGCCTGGTTATACCCTTCCAGGTCTCAAAAATCTGAAGTTTAAATTTCCTCACTTCCATGACCACCATAAGCCTGTAACCAGCCTGTTTTCCAATTACAATACACATTACCTTTATTTTCAGTACTTAAAAAATTGTGACCTGATAGATGATAAAGTCCATGGGATGAAAGTTTAACCTGCATTCCTTACCTCCATTTCCCAAAATACAGCACAGTTCATGGGTGGGCATACAGCGGCTAACTGTCGAATGAGTACGTGGTAAGCTGAGTATCCATTTCACATCCTCTGTCTGACTTTGAAGAGTCCTCCATTACCTGTCATTGCACCATCCGCTCCAGTCAGCATTTGCTAAGTAAAAATTAGGTGCTCTCAATAAATACTTGTTGGTTGATTGATTAATCCATCAACCAGGTTTCCTGCTCTGAAGCATTTTTAATGTGGGTCTCCAGGGGGCTAGAATGGGGGCCTCAGAGAGGTCCAGGGATGGCAATAGAGACACTTGATCAGCATTCCCACCTTAGAACTTCTGGGGTCTGCCCAAGCTTTCCATCTGCCTAAGAACCCACTTCTAGGAGAAACAACAGCAATGACTTTGGAAACTATGGATGGTGGGGTCCAGGACACAGAAATTAGGGTTCAAGTAGGTAACACGGCTCTTTTTCTGTGCAGAAAGTGTCCCAGAAAGGCTGGGGGGCACAGACTCTAAATTGGAGAGATGCCAGGTGCCTGTCCTCTCTCCTGGACCATTGGTGGGTCTGCATAAATGAATAGTTTGTGAGAGCAACACACCTTCTAACACACCCCAGCTCTCTAGAGAAAAGGGGGTTCTAAAATTCAAGGTGAGGTTGCCGCTAGAATGAAGTTTGCACTGCAGGAAGCAGTTGTTTCTGAGGTCGGTAACCAGTGTGTAGATCGGCCCCACTAGCAGAATGTTAATGGCTAGACAGGATCTTGACAACATCAACAACAAACACGGTGGCGAGGTTGGGGAACCAATCACTTTACCATGGAATTTGGTCATAGGCCATCATAATTGCAATCCACACCTGAATCAACATTTCACCCCCACCTCCACCCCAAATTGGTGTGACCTGAAACAATGGAGTTCAGGCATCTAGGAAGTTAAAAGCCACATGCATCCACTACTTTAGTTTTCTGTGTTTGTCTTTTCTTCTAAGGGTCCTAAGTCACCCGTCCTCTGAGTACCTACTTACTCCTTTGGGGATTACAGAACTAAAGCAGGCTTTATCTTGTTCCAATTCCCTTGTATCCATTTCAGTAGAATCACTAATACCACTCATTTTCAGATTTTGTGTGCTTAATAGATTGGGAATATGAGGTCATGTGTCCAAAAAGATAATTATCATTCTGGGCACTGATTGAATGGTTTCATTGTCCTCAAAATATATGAAAGGCAAAAGGGACTTTTGTTATAGCTTTACCTGGTGTGTGTGTGTGTGTGTGTGTGTGTGTGTGTGTGTGTGTGTGTGTGTGATTTCTGAAACTTCACATGACTCAATTTGCCATTCCAAAATAATGAAGGTAACTTTCCTATAGGGAAAGTAGAATTATAGTAGCAGATCATCTCTATTGTCAGGATTGCAAGCCACACAAAAGCTGTATCAAGCATCGCTAACCTGTTGGAGGGTTTATCATATATGAATGTTAGTTACCTGAATGCATTCATCCCCTAAATTCTGGACACTTGGAGTTTGAAGCATGAGCAGCACCTTCCTGTGAGCAGCTTTCCACAGTAAGAACACCCATTGGCAGCACAGCTTCCATGGCCCCTCTTTACCGCTGGAGGCAGAGGGCCCCAGATGTGTGCCCTCCCAACAGAATGTGGGTGTGTCCTGAGGGTTTCAGTTCTTCGTGGACTGATGGCTGCTGAGCCATATGTGGAGATGCCAGGAGTAGCCCTACCTGGAAGTGTGCCCTGAGAGCACCTGAGACAACAGCCTCATCTGTATGGCTGCCTGGCTTTCCAGATGGTTCAAACTCCCCATTGCTCGGGGTCTAACCACCACTGCAAGACCACAGTGGACTGGGTTCACATCACCATCTCTGGCCAGGCATCCCTTCTCATTTTCTACCTCTTCCTCAACACTTCCCACTCCAATCCCTCACCGCCAATATGTATCCGTATAGCATTAGCCACTCAATAACGCTCAAAGGATAGTTCAGTCTAATCAAAAGACTGGATGTGGAGGGACACCTGGCTGGCTCAGTCAGTTCAGCATGTGACTCTTGATCTCAGGGTCATGAGATCGAGCCCCACATTGGGGCCGTTTATTTAAAAAAGAAAAAGAAAAAAACCAGACTGGATGTGGAGACATACAGGCGTGGCTCTGAGTCTCACTACCTTATATGAGGTATAAATGGAAACTCAAGCTGTGGAGATTAAGGATCCCTATGCCATGTGCCATGTAACAGTGATAGAGCATGAGAGCCATCTTCCCTGCCTCAATTATTTTTAATGTTTATTTATTTATTTCAAGAAGGAGAGGGGAGAGTGAGATGGGGAAAGAGCAGGGAGAGAGAAAGGAGAGAGAGACAGAGAGAGAATCTCAAACAGGCTCCACACTGTCAGCACAGAGCCTGACTCAGGGCATGAACCATGAGATCAAGACTGATCAAAACTCAAGAGTCAGACACTTAACCGACTGATCCACCCAGGTGCCCCTTCTCCACCCCAATTTTTGAATATTCTGTTTTCTTCCTAAAATAAAATGGATAAAGCATCTTCTGGATTATCTTATTATTAGTCTTTTATAGTTAAGCACTGCTACCGTTTTTTAATGTTAGTGATTGTAAACAAGTTGGCATGTATAATACTAATTTCATGCACTCCGTAAACAAGAAAAGAAAAAAAAGGGAAATAAATTCAAAATCATGCTTTACCATCAGATCAATACAAGCAACTTCACAGCCCCTAGTATAAATGGGGAGCAGTGGTAACGTATGGGACGCATCACGCTCTGTAGGCAGGACAAACTGACAACGTACCAATATTCCAGCATCAAGTACCACTTTTACACAGCAAGTTTTGAACCAGTTTCATAAGAACCATATTATCTGTCACATTTAATTAGAACTGTTAGCCTGAATTTTAAATATGATATAGCATTGTTTGCACTTAAATTATTAAGTTGATTTGTTTTATCATTTTGTAGGAGCAGTAAGCATTAGGAGGTTAAACAGAATTATATTTTCTAAATAACTGAAATTTAGTTTTCCATAGCAGCATACTTAAAAGAATGTGTCAGCTTTTTTTTTCTTATACCTTAAAGTACTTTCCGTGCATAACAAATTTGGAGAAATATTGTGAGAAGGTGTGTGAAGTTGTACATAATAAATGGCCCACAGAAGGTGCAGAAGAAAGCTGTTTCATGTGTGTGTATGTGTGTGTGTGAGAGAGATAGAGAGAGAGACAGAGAGAGATGGGGGTGTATTTTCACCATGGCAGGGCATATAAAGAATAGAAGAATAATTGATAATCATAAGTCTATTTATTCATCACTCTCTGTGTGTGCCCAGTTACATGCTGAAGATGTTGCATATATTATCTTTCTAAACCTTCAGGAGTTTTTTTTCAAAGATTTTTTAATTTTTATGGGGCTCCGGTAGTTAAGCATCTGACTTCAGCTCAGGTCATGATCTCATGGCTCGTGGGTTCAAGCCCTACATTGGGCTCTGTGCAACAGCTCAGGAGCCTACAGCCGACTTCAGATTCTGTGTCTTTCTCTCTCTGCCCTTCCCCCACTTGCACTCTGTCTCTTTCTCTCTCAAAAATAAAAATATTTTTTAAAACATTAAGTATTCTCTATACCCACCATGGGACTCGAACTCACAACCCCAGGAGGAGAGGCACATGCTCCACCAACTGAGCCAGCCAGGTGTTCCCTAAACCTCCAGCTTTTCTAAAGCACGGGATGTTATCCTTATATTATAGCACCTTCCTGCACTCAGGGATTTGACAGTCTACTCAGGAAATGATTTATTCATAGAGAGAATTAATGGAAACCAATGAATGCCAAACACTAAAAGAATGTGTGAGCTCCACGGAGGGATCTGAGAGACTGGGCTGTCCAGAAGGTTTTATGAAGTAAGGGTCAGGTTTGCACTGACAGAGTTGCTACAGTGGTCCATGTACCCCCTCCAACTTCACTGTCCTCCTTCTAAACCCAGGGGGACATCCCGTCCCCCAACCTCCTAGGAAGCACCAGCATCCTGCCATCTGATTTCCTTTTGGGTTCTACAAAAGGGTGCCATCTTCTTGTTCCATAGAAACTTGGGGAGAATCTTTCTGCTTCTAGACGTTATCTGCTTCTGGAAGTCTTTCAGTGAGCTTCATGGTTATATCACCAGGGAGACTAGATACCCAGGATTGTAGGGTCCTAGAATGGTGCTTTACAGATCACTTTTAAAGTAAATTTCACTTTTAATATGTTCCTTCTTCGGGTTGTACATCATGCATTAATGCAGCCATGGTGGCCCCTTTGGAAATGCAATTTTCATCTCTTGAGCCTGTAACCATGCACGTAAAAGAGTGGCCCAGTGAGGTCAGAAAGTATTCGGGCGAAGGTAGTCAGAGGAGAAAGTGCACCAGTGTCCTGGCAAGAGCATGGGCAGGCTTAGGTGGGTAGGGAGAGAGGGGTCTGGGTTTATTCCTTAGTCTCCCCCTCCCTGGTGAGTTGGCTGCCACCCCCCGCCCCAATAAAGACCAGAGCCCTGGCCCCTGTCAGCAATGCTCTCCACACAGTTCCCTTCTCTGGGTTCTTCTACTGCTTCTTCCCCTTGGCCTTTCAAGCCGTGGGGAGAGAGCTGGGTAATGGTCCTTTTCAACCACCATCCCCACCACTGTTGCCAGCCCTGGGGCCTTATGCTTTCCTTTATGAACTTCCTAAACTCTGCTCTCACCCCTGTGAAAAGTCCCTTTATTAGACTCTGCTCACAGTCTGAGAACACCATCTGTTTCTTACCAGCGTCTGACTGACATATGAATGGACGCGGCAATGGGGTAGGGGGTGGGGGTGGCCAATACAAGGGCCTTTATGGTGGCTGGGGGTTCTTCCAGACAGGCACAAGGTGTATGCTGTGGTGACAAGGGCAGGGAGTCCTGAATACAAAGCATAACATTTATTAGCACGGGCATCAGCGAGCCTGCTTCGTGCCTGACCAGAAGCTAGGATCGCTTAGCTCCTAACCTTAAAGGTGCCATTGCCCATAGCCCATGGGCAGAAACAGAGCCCCAGATCCAGTTAAGGCAGTTTAGCTATTAAATGGCAAGGTTAGAATTCAACCCAGGTTCTCTATGCTCATTCAGACCCTGTCAGCCTCTCAGAGACCATAACAGTCTGATGAAGATGAGATATTGGGCTCACATACCCAATTTTTCTTTTCTTTTCTTTTCTTTTTTTTTTTTTTTTTTTTTTTGGAGGGCTGGGTGGAGGTGGGGGCTTGGGGGAGTGCTCAAAAGGAAGAAAAGATCTTATGCCCACCCACCCTTAGATTCTGGGGATGTTTCCCTCATCCCAGTCCTTAGAGAAGGGTGAGTGAATTTGTCATGTTGGTAGGATGGACTTTCTTGAGCTCTTTCCAACTCCAGAAAATACCTGCCATGTTGGTTGGGATGTCGTCTCCACATGCAGCCAGAATCAGCCTTCAGAACCCCCTGGGCTCCTCTAAGTGAATAGCTGTCCATCTCATACCTGGCTGGCTTGCATGGCTCCGGGCCCTGAACCCTGGCCGGCCACTGTATCTGAGCTGGAGCCCACCTGCTCCTCTGAGAGCTGAAGCCTATGGAATGAGCGTGTGCTAATGTGATTTCTTTGTGGTTAAGCCGCTGAAAAGGCCTAGTGTGGCTATAGGAGAAAATCGGAACATCAGGCATGGAGACCTGGCAAGGAATATGCTAGAGAACCTGGCCGTGGGACAAGAGTTAAGGGAAGGGAAGATCTTTCTCTATTGATAAAATGTATTGCATTTTTTAATGTTTCCTTTACATGTTCATTATTAAATTTTGGAGAAAGAGAGAACATTGCAGTCAAGGGGGAGAGAAAGCACACCCAGTCCCTGATCTCAAGGACAGCCTAGGAAGGTTCTGTATCGAAGGGTATATACACATATGTCTCCATCACAAAAATGTACATCCTGCTTATTCAAAGTGGAGTCCATGAGCCGCAAGCTTGGAGTCACCCGGGAATTCATTAGACATGCAAAACCTGGGGCCTCACCCCGGACTTCACGAAATCAAGAAGCCGAGTTTTAACAAGACCTCCAGATGATCCCCTTTATTAATCCCCTTTTAGTTCAAAGTCATGCTCTAACTTTTCATGAGTATCTACTGCAATGCCGCGGGATATGCTGCAAAAATCCTTCACATGTGCCTTTAAGAAAAACAATGATGACGATTAGCATCGTCGTTCCTACCACTTTTTGAGTGCTGATGATGTACTAGGCACTGGGCTGAATGCTTTCTAAGAATTTCCTCACCTCATCTTTATGAAGGTCTGCAAAAGAGGGACTGGCCTCATCTTCGCAGTGATGTTACTGGGCGTTTTTGTTTTTTTAAAGTGCTTTGAATCATGATGATGTTTCTCCGATGACCGATGCTACCTGCGATAGCATTTACTGGGCACTTCCTGTCTTCTGGAAACTATATTAGCTGCTTTACATTCATTGTTAAAATCTAAACCTCCAACAACCCTAAGAGACAAGCATTATTATTAATCATCTTAAAATCCAAGGTATCCAAATCTCAAGGTTAAATATCTCGTCCAAGGTCACGCATCGAGACCGTGGCAAAATCCCAGTCTGGGCTGAGTTGTACCCGGTTTTGCTGTGCATGAAGAGGAATGTGCTAATTTGCTTCTAGTTCTTCAGTGTCCCCTTGGGGCCTCGCCTCCCTGTCACCGCTGGGCTCTTAAGCGAGCCATTCTTTCCCCAAAGCCTTTTGTGTGAATGGGCAGAGGGGATTCACAGCACTGCCTCCTCAGAGGGGCTGGGCTTCGGGGAACAGAGGATTTTTCCCTAATCACAGCTCTGCACAGCCGACCTGCCGGCACTGGGGTCCTCAGACATTCAGACTCTCTGGCCGCGTGGCAACCCCCCAGGACTTTGCAGGGAACAATGGGCACTGAACTGTGGGTGACCCGACCTGCTAATCGCTGCCTGATTACCAGCTAATCAGTGCCTTGTTTGGGACACTGAATCCCAAATCCCTTTGGACTGGGCTGGGTCCTGGCAGGCAGTCACCTGGTTAATGTGCCAGGGGCGAGGCAGGGGGTCACGCGTCCTCGCACAGAGCGGCCAAAGGCCGCCTTCGGGGAAACGGTCACGGGGTCTGTCTCTCCCCGGCTGGTCCTGGACAACTGCAGCTCTTGTCAATAGCACGGAAGTGAATAGAGGCAGAGGAATTAAAAGCCAACCTATACAGAAAAAAGTGACTCAACTCTTCCGGGCACACAGAAAATAGAAGACACTTTTTCTCAGAAACTCTCCAGAGGACGTCTCAGAAATACGGCCAGGGGAGAGTGTGTTAACACCCCCCACCAATATCCTCATGGCTACTGCCCCTGTCACGGGGGCCACCGTCACTACTGCTGTGAACCCCGCCCACCACAGCTACTGCCGCCACCGCCAGGACTCGCAGCCCCGCCACCATCACCATCACCACCACGACAGGATCGCCACCACTGTGTCAGCATCAGTGCTGTCATCGCCATCACTAACCCCACCATCACCCCCAACACCGTCACCTCCGTCCTCACCAACACCCCCACCGCCACCACACCACTGCCACCGTCGTCACCGCCATCCCAGCGTCAGCCACACTGCCACCACCACTGCCACAGTCACACCCCTCCCGCCACCACCAAAAATGACATCACCGCTTAGGCCACCGTGACACCACCACGTTAGCTGCCATTGCTATGGCTACTGCATACCGCCATGTCCTAGGAAAACAGTTTGGTTCAAAACACTGGTTTGATAGTCAAATGTAGAATCTACTCCATGAAGTACTAGATATATGATTTGAACAATTAAGTAAACTTTGAGGGGCAACTGGGTGGGTGGCTCAGTAGGTTAAGCATCTGACACTTGATTTCAGTTCAGGTCATGATCTCACGGTTCATGGGTTTGGGCTCTACACTGGGCTCTGTGCTGGCAGTGTGGAGCCTGCTTGGGATTCTCTTTCTCCCTCTTTCTATGCACCTCCTCTGAGAGCTCTCTCTCTCTCTCTCCCCCTCACAAAATAAATAAATAAACTTTTTTAAAAAAATTAACCTTTGAAATTCAGTTTCCCAAATAGAAAAATAGAGATAGTAGTATAATCAGTTCATGGACTCATAGGTCATGCAGACCGTTTGTCACCGTGCTCGGCACCCAAGGAGAACTCAACAAAAGCTTGTTGCCACTATTATTTCCATTCCTTCTTCCCCAGTACAGAGCGTCCCCTCTAGCATAGTTGCTTAAAAATGGATGGCGAGAGGACAACTTATCCCTTCAACCCTGATATCAGGGAGTCCTTGATGGGATCATCAAAGGATGCCTGATGCCTTGTAGAAGCACAAGCGTGGGTTGAAGAAAGTTCTGATTCGGAATCAGCTGTCTAAGTTTGAATCCACGTCTTTTTAAAAGCCACGTGACCTTGAGAACTTCTCTAACCTCCCAGAGACTCCCTATCATCTTGTGAAAAATGGGGAGTGATGATCTCTCCCCTGAAGAATTGTGGGAGGGGATTCATGACATAAGATACGGAAAAGCCCCCACAGACCTGTAGGCACACGGTAGGCCTTCAATATATTGAGTTAACTTCATTTGTTCAGCATTTTATCTTCGAATCAATAATTACCAGGAGGTGGAAAACATTCCTTGCTCTAGAGAATCCCCTCCTGGGGAGAATAAAACCAAGCCTTGCTCTCCCCCTTCCAGACACAGCTGAGCCTTCCACTCTGCCCAGCGCTCTGGACGGACTGCTAAGGTCTAATAAAAGCTTACCTTTGCCCGGTTGCTTCAGTTCTAGGAAGCTGTTCAATGTTTGACTATATTTCTCAAACTGATTTAAAAACAGTTCATCAGGTTAGTTCCTGAGTTATCGCTCCTTGGGAGTCTTCCAAACCCTGGACTTCCTTAGAGAGCTGGATTCTGTTCCATTCTTGGAATTCAGCTCCTTGCCCCTCTCTGTGACCCCTAATCACAAATACAGTGTGAATAACCTGCTGTATCCTAGCTCAGAAAGAACTCCCTGGCCTCCTGCTTGCGGAATGGAATCTCTTCTCTCATGCTTCCCAGAGCAAGAGTATCAAAGAAGCTCATCCGTTTCCTTCTTCATGTCCATGGCTGTCAGTTACTGATGTTTAGGGAGTGGAAGCTAATATGTTGAACGTGCCTTACAGTATTTGCATGGTATAGGGGAGGAGAGAACATTGGCTTCTCCATATCCTATATGAAATTTACTCAATATACTCTGTGAAGCATATAGCAATGAAAGCACTCTCAGCCAAAATTCCATCCATGACCATGAATCACAGGCTGCCAGTGAGGCTGTTCTCCATGTTCAGAGATTTTGTTCTCACAGAAGCTCTGATCCAGCTACCAAGTAAGCCAGAAAGGACACAATAAAGGCAGTTGATTGGCAGACAGTCTAGAAATCCGATTTTGAATAGTTTCACGTACCACCCCTCTGTCCTACAGTCCCGAATCTTTTGTCAGGATGGATCGACCCTTCTGATTTTCCACCTACCTGTTGATAGAATCAAATACCTTCTTTGGGCCAGTCACCATGTTGAGTGTTGTATTACTATTTGATCCTTTCAACAATCCTGACTGGTTGCTTTCCTTGTATTTCTCCCAGGACTGCATTTTTAAGAACTTCACATACCGCTAATTGGTCATTTAGTTCCAGCTAATTCCTTCTGATTGCTATGTACAGAGAATTCCCTAATAGACCCCATGGCATTTCACTTCCCCATTTCCTCAACTGTGGACCTCTCGGTTCCCTCTCTGGCCCAACATCCACAGGTCTCTATTCCATGATAAACTTTCCTATTCTCTCTCATGGACCCAAATAAGGATTCTGTGGAATATTCTGGAAGTGGAACTCTTGATTCTAATGTACATGGATAAAAATGGATACCCAATTTTATGAGATTATTCTTTAGGACGACTTCACTAACCTATATCCCCAAGGGCAAGACGTGAGAAGTCATCTTAGCTTCTCAACCAAAACTTTCCAGTCTGATGGGGCTAAAGCTTATATCTCACCGGATTTGATG
Source organism: Proteles cristata cristata (assembly GCA_017311185.1). Taxonomy (NCBI): domain Eukaryota; kingdom Metazoa; phylum Chordata; class Mammalia; order Carnivora; family Hyaenidae; genus Proteles; species Proteles cristata. Next base: position 333,768 of record JAESUZ010004903.1, on the reverse strand, counting down.
ACTGATGAGTTTAAACAACTCTTCATATTGTGGGAGCCGTTTGGATTTCTTCCTCTGTGAGCTCTCTGTCAAATCCTTTTCTACTGAATTTTAAAATCCTTTTCTTGTACACGTGTCCCTCACATACCCAGGATTGGTTCGTAGTCAGTTTTGGACATTGCGAATACCGTGTTCCTATTTCTATTTTTTCTTAACTTCATCTTTGCTATCCTTTATTAAAAAGAAATGTTCAATTTTGGAACAATCAAAACCATCCCTTTGGTTCCCTCCTTATGGTTTATGAGTTTAGCTCTTGCTCAGAAAGTTCTCCACCTCTAAACCACAAAACTATTCTTCTAAATTTTCTTCTCTTAAGCTTATAATTTTGCCACTTGTATTATCTCTCATTCATCTGGAGTCCAACTTTGTATAATATAGGGATACAATTCTTATTGTTTTCCATATGGTAAGTTTCTCAATAGCATCTACTAAATAATCTAACGGTTGCCCATGATTTATAAGCTATGTTAATCATATTTCAAGTGCTTCGTTTATAAATAGGCCTGCTCTATTCATCGGTCTCTGTTCTTGAGCCAGTACCATACTGATTTTATTATTATGGTTTTGTAGTATGTCAATATTTTGTAGGGTTCGCCCCTCCTCCGTATTCTTCTTTTCATGCTTGACCTAGCTCTCTGGGGAACTTTAGTCTTCTGTATCCATTTTCGCATAATATCTCCATGTTTCACAACAATAAATTAAAAAAATAAATAAATGCAGCTGGACCCTTGATTGTTATTGTGTTGGATTTGCTTTCTGTTCTTTAAACGAAGCAAGACACGCGTGCTCCTCAGGTACAGAATCTGAGTCGTGGAGAAGTGTGCTCTTTGCGCTCCTCAAGTTAAGATGAAGATGAGGGGTTGCCCTCTCTTGACCTGCGTGGCCCCGAGGAGCCCAGGGTGGCCATAGATTTGGTCGGGGTACAGCTATTCGTGCCTGATCCTTTCTTGACTAATGACTCTGCTCAGGAAACTGTGCCTCAGGGTTCAGATTTCCCCCATTTAAGCTTGTGGCTTCTTGGCCTGGGGCCTGTTCCCTTCCCAAAATGTTTGTTAGTGTAGTGGCTTTTTATTGCACTTTATGGAAAAATTAAAGAGGGGGGGAGGCAACTGGATTCTGTAAACCAGCCTGTCTTTAACCTTCGTTTACTGGAATTTGAGTCCTCTGCATACCTTGTTAGCAGAAAAAAAAACTTCAAATATATTTTTTTCCATCCAGGCTCACAATTGGAATGTTCTTTACCTCTTAACTCGGGCCAGGACAAATGCGGCCCAGGCTCTGAAAGACAACCAGGGCTGTGCGGCGAGCAGCCTTTACACATTTCAGCTGCAGGGTTATGTGCACGGAGATGGTGAGGGGCCGGCCAGGTGGCGGTGGGGCACCACCAGCACTGCGAATCCTGAACCCGGGGACAGTGCCCTTCGTGCTTCCCCCCAACCCCCGCATCAGCTCTAAAGTCACCCACGGGAAACGCCAGGGGAAGGCAGTCTCTGTGCTTCTAGAAAAGGGACCCAGCAGGCTTACAGTACAACCTGTCTCTGTCAAGCACAGGAAGCCAGTCAGAGATGTTGGCCACGGTACCGCCAGAGGAAGAGGGACCCTAACCAGGTCTTCCAGAAACATGTTTTTCTTAGAACTAGGGTCTATATTACACACACATTTGAGATTATCTTTGACAATTATCTAAAATTAACTGTGGTTTTCAAATGAAAAACATTTAGGGGCGGATCAGATAGGAAGGGGGCCTATTTATAATACCGCAAGGGAGGGGGGAGAGAAAAAGCAAAAACAAGAGGCAGAGAGAATGCCGCACAAAACGATACCAAATGTACTGCAAGCACCGTTAGCCATGCTGCTGACTCTTGCTCGCTGACCCTCATTAATAACAGAGAGGCAAGCGGGGTGCCTGGGTGGCTCAGGTGGTTAAACATCTGATTTCAGCTCAGGGCTTGATCTCAAGGTTCATGACTTTGAGTCTCTCATCGGGCTCTGTGCTGACAGCTCAGAGCCTGGAGCCTACTTTGGATTCATTCTCTCTCTCTCTCTCTCTCTCTCTCAAAAATAAATAAACATTTAAAATCAATTTAAAAATAAAAATAAAAAACAGGAGAACTTTTATTTTGATTGTCTGTTCACCCTTGGTTTCTTGGAGAAAATTCTGTTTCAGAGAGGAGTGCTGGCTTTCCATCTCATTCTAGACGCAGAATTAAGTGACTGTTCCCTGTGAACTAGTGAGTTCTACATAAGTCAGAAGGTCTGTTCCTAGGGTTTGAAATGTTAGCCAGTGACTTCTAGCTCTGAGGTGGCTAGTCGTGGCCAGAAGTACCTGGAATAGTTACTAGAGTTAAGAATGAGCAACGGGGCAGGATCCAGCTAACAAACCCATGGAAGACACCATTAGAAGTCTATGGGTTTCATGGATGCACGAAGGAAGGGCTTGCGGGCCCCCGGGCATTTTGAGGAGACCCACTCCATAGAGCATGCTGCTCTTATTCCCATTTTACAGGTGAGAAAATTGAGGCTCAAAGGATTTACTCGGTTAAAAAGGAAATGGGATGGAATCTGAAGCAGGTCTCAGTTCAGACCTCACACTGTTTTTTCTTTTTTTAAGTTTATTTATTTTGAGAGAGGGAGTGGGCAGAGAGAGAGGAAGAGAGAATCCCAGGCAGGCTTGGGACCAGCGCAGAGTCTGACGCGGGGCCTGAACTCATAAACTATGAGATCATGACCTGAGCTGAAACCAAGACTCAGATGCTTAACAGACTGAGCCATCCAGATGGCCCTAGAACTCACATTCTTAGCTACCACAGTCTAAGGACTTCTACACAGCCGTTTTCATCTCTATTCTGCTCAGCAAGGTTCACCTGTGTGCACAGCGTGTAGGGAAAGCTATTCCAAGGAGGAGAGAGACGGCTCCAGGCATGTGTGTGTTGAGAGGAGAGATGAATTCAAAGGGGAAACGTCTTGAGGAAAGCAGGAACCACAGTTAGGATAAAAGTGGCCATTAATTGGGGTGCCTGGGGGGTCAATCCGTTAAGTGTCTGACTCTTGATTTCAGCTCAGGTCATGATCTCGCGGTTTGTGGGATTGAGCCCCATGTCAGGCTCTGCTCTGAAACCACAGAGCCCGCTTAAGGTTCTCTCTCCCTGTCTCTTTTCCCCTCCCTCACTTGATCTCTCTCTCTCTCTCTGTCAAAATAAATACATAAACTTATAAACAAGTGGCCATCACTTGAATATCTGCTCTGTGACAGACATTGCTTGTGTTAACCGTAGGTAATCTTCATAGCTGCCGGGCATACAGGGCTATCGGAGAGCCAGAAAACCGACTCAGAAGGGGCAAGCACCATGCTCTCCAGGAGCTGAGTGGGACTCAGTTTCCATTATGCCGTTCCCCCCGCCCCCCAACCACCACTGAGACATGTCAAGTGTCAGTGACCTCCTGGGGCTTTGGGCTCTGTCTACACAGCCGCTCCCCCAACCTAGACACAGGTTGGCAAAGGACAAAGGATCGCAAATACCGAGAACAGCCCAGTGGGAAATATTTAACCCACATACGTCCAGACTTTGTGGCATGGACCGGCTCCTTGCCCCACCTTTGTTCCTGGCCGGAAAGAAATGGCATGAAGCAAGGGACAGTTTATATAACCTCTCCCTGCTCTGAACCATGTTTCCTGTGCACTTAGCAAGTCTTAATGGAAACCAAACAGTTCTCTCCGGCATCCATATTCTTAACGCCCTAAGTCAAGTGCCCACGTGGTTAAGAAAAGTGTAGCAACAAAAACATTGTTTAAAAATATCACAGCACAACATGAAGTGACCATCGCTAATTCAAAGGGGCAGACATATTTCTTAAGGGTTGAAAAGAGGTGAGTGTTTTTTACAAGATCCTAGCTCAAGGCCACATTTGCAAAAGTAGAATCACTCCCCTAGCGAGGTTTTGTTTATCTGGGCATTAAAAAAAAAAAAAAAAATAGTAAAACAACTTTTACTTTCAGCTCTTGGAATAAGAGCTGTTTTTCCAGCTGTGAAGTTTGAGGAGGATGGATATAAGAAGCTGGTTTTGTTCTCTCTCTCTCTCTCTCTCTCTCTCTCTCTCTCATATATATATATACATACATACATATAATATAAATATCTTTTATATGTATAATATGAATACATTATATATATATATATATATATATATATATATATATATGTATATATGTGTTTTATTCCAGAATGGAAGGGAAGAAGTTTCATACACAATTTTCTCGGGGCTAAACTTCATACCAAATACTTTTTATACTGTTTTATAGCACACCTGTTTGGATATGGGCTGTTTTGTGGTATTTAAACATACCATCTCTTGCCAATCGCTTTATCTGCAGACTCTCATGCCTTTGCTGCAAATGTTTCTTATTAACTCAGGAAAAAAAACCCACCAAAAAAGAAAAACAACTTACCAAGTGCTCCATGAACATTATTAGTGAGGACTAAAATAACCTAATTGTTACTTATTTCCAACATGTCATCAGTAAAGAACTATACCCCAGAAATCCATTGAAAACATGGTAACGACCATTTCACTGTACTTGACATGGTGGGGGGAGGGGGAGGGATGGATAACAAAGACTTTTTGGATGAAATCCTTGAATAAAAATACGTTTGAAAGCCACCTGCTTATGTTGAGCTAGTATTTTAGGGAGAAAGGGAGACACTGCCATTTCAGATTGCAGTGTGCTATTTTACCCACTATGGAAATTCTGGAATATACACGTGGCAGCGTTAGAATTTGTGTGGAAGACCTAATGCCATTTATGTGACCCTCTCTGAATCATTTAAGCCCTAGGCACCTTTCTCAGTAAAATGCAGGTCTTAATAGCTAACCAATGGTGAGAGAATTTAACTCAACACATAGTTATGGAATCGCTCTTATGGGATAATATCCTGGGGTGCGGAGACGAACACAACATTGCCAGGAATCTACAGTTCATGTCTGGCACACAGTATGTCTCACTGAGTGTTAAGGGGATGTGAATACTTGCGTGTAGATTCATAAGCAGCAAAATACAAGCCAAACCTAATCTGTAGAATTGAGATCCGACCGTTCATATGAGGGAGGTGAGTGGATTCTGCTGCTAAAAATAGGTTGGACTACTCACTTAACAAACTGTATTAGATACCTATTGCCACGTAACAAATCGTTCCCCAACATCTAGTGATTTACAACCAAACCAGCATCTGTGGGTTAGGAACCGAGGGTGGCTTAGCTGGGTGCCTCTGTCTCGAGGTTTCTTCTGAGGCTGCAGTCAAGGTGCTGGCCAGCACAGTGATCTCATCTGAAGGTTCAATGGAGGGAGATCTTCCAAGTTCATTAACATCGCTATTGTCCCCCTTCAGTCCTTTGTGGGCGATGTGCCGAGGGCCTCCATTTATTGACACATAGGCCTCTCCATGAGGTGGCACGTGAAATGGCAGCTGACTTTGCTTGAGAGAGTCAGAAAAGAGAGAGCGAGCGTGACAAGAGCAATGTCATCTTTGTAACCTAACCTTGGAAGGGACATCCAGTCACTCCTGCCACACTCCCTTTGTTAGATGTGAGTCAGTGGGTCCAGTGCACACTTGTGGAGAGTAGATAACACAAGAACATGGATATCAAGTAGCAGGATCATGGGGGACGGTCTCAGGGGCTGCTTACCATACAAATGGAGATCGAACTGCATAAAAATCTGACCAGGAGGCCCAACGATGTCTCAGCATAACGTAGCTGGCTCCGGAACATCACAGCTTCGCAGTCCCATCCACGTGTGCACTGGAAACCTCTGCGTCATCTCCAGGGTGAATCTGATGGGACTTAGCCTTAACGACCCTCTCCTCTTGTCCCTGCTTTCTGGAGATTCAAATGGAACAATATTATTTGCCAAATAATCATAACGTGTCATATGAGCATGGGCTAGATAGATCAATCAAAATTCACTGATTCCAGTCAGAGCTGACTGTAAGCCCAAATCATGGATCTGGAAGTCCTCTGCAGCATGAGGGGACCCGTCTTCAGCTGTCTGATTATGCATATATGGGGGGCCAGGTGGGGCAGTATCCCAGGGAGAGCCAGGGCGGCCAGAACTTGGCCTTGGGGGCAAGAGTAATAGCTAACCATCAACAATTATGAAAGTATTTCAATATTTGAACCAGTACAGATACAGAGGTGTGCACAGTTTTACCATCTACTATTGGCTCTGAGAATGGACACCATGGAAACGTAGGGTAAAAATACCTGAGCCTGTTTAGAGAGGTTGGGAGAAGCTTCTCTAAGGAAGAGACTCTAGGGAAGACCTGGAAGATAAGTAGAGGTTATACACAAAAAAAGAAGAGGAAAAAAAAAAATCTTTTTTTTTTATGCCAAGGGAACAACATATAGAAGGACTCAGAGACTTGAGAAGGCTCATATATTCAGAGATCCAAGGAGAAATGGTGACTTTTTTAAGTTTATTTATTTATTTTGAAAGAGAGAGAGCAGGAGGGGCAGAGAGTGAGAGAGAAAGAATCCCAAGCAGGCTCTGCACTGTCAACACAGAGCCTGACCTGGGGTTCAAAACCCACAAACTGTGAGATCATGATCTGAGCCAAAATTCAGAATCAGACGCTTAACCGACTGAGCCACCCCGGAGCCCCAGAATGGTGACTTTAAACGCAGAGAGAATAAGGGAGAGACGAGGGTCACCCTGAACCACGTGACAGATTTGTATTTTGACTTGATAGGTTAAAAGAAACCACTGAAGGAAAATACAAATCAAAACCACATTGAGATACCACCTCATACCTGTCAGAACGGCTAAAATGAACAACTCAGGAAACAACAGATATTGGGGAGAGTGTGGAAAAAGGTTTCCCCTTTGTGGTGGGAATGCAGACTGGTGCAGCCACTCTGGAAAACAGTACGGAGGTTCTTCAAAAGGTTAAAAATAGAACTACCCTACAATCCAGCAATTGCACTATTAGGAATTTATCCAAAGGATACAAAAATGCAGATTCAAAGGGCACATGCCCCCCAATCTTGATAGCAGTGTTATGAACAGCAGCCAAATTATGGAAAATCCCCAACGTCCACCTACTGAGGCATGGATAAAGAAGGTGTGACATATACATACAATGGAATAGTACTTGGTAGTGAAAAAAAAATGAAATCTTGCCGTTTGCAACAACATGGACGGAGCTAGAGGGTATTTATGCTAAATGATAAGTCAGAGTAAGACAGATATCAGATTTCACTCATTTGTGGAATTTGAGAAACTCAGCAGAGGAACATAGGGGAAGGGAAGGAAGAATAAGATAAAAACAGAAGGGGAGACAAACAGAGACCCTTAAATGCAGAGAACAAACTGGGTGTTGCTGGGCGGATGGGGAGGGGTTAAATGAGTGAAGGGCATAGGACAGCACTCTTCGAGATGAGACCTGGGTGTCATGTGGAAGAGATGAATCCTGGGCTCTACTCCTGAAGCCACAGCCACGCTGTGTGTTAACTAACTTCAATTTAAATAAAGAAATCAAAAGAAACCACTGGAGGTATTGAAGTAAATGCCGGGAGGGCCTTTAGGTACGAAAGTGGCTTTGCTGGCGTTGATGGGGTCACTCACACTCCTGGTGACCAGCTGTGGGGTCACCCTGCCTCTGCTCCACGTGGTCTTCTCTCACCAATGACAGACACACAAAAGAGCAAAAAGAACACAGCACATTTTAAAGCCTAGGCTTGAAACTGGCATACCATCATTTTCTTGGCCAAAGTCAGAAACGTGGCTGAAGAGAAAGTCAAGGGCAGTGAAATACACTCCACTCCTTCAGTGGGAAGAACTGAAAAGTCACATGACAAACTAAATGGTACAGACAAAGGTAAAGAATTAGGATCATTAACATAATTTGCAGAAACACCTATGGGCTGTATTGCAAGTTCGTGGATATCAGGCATGGTTGTCTTTTCTTTATTTAAAAGTGTGATTTTCTTCTTTATGGAATGAATTTTTTAAAAAAATTTTTTTTAGTGCTTATTCATTTTTGAAAGACAGAGACAGAGACATGGTGTGGGTGGGGGAGGGGCAGAAAGAGAGGGAGACACAGAATTCAAAGCGGGCTCCAGGCTCTGAGCTGTCAGCATAGAGCCTGATGTGGGGCTCGAACCCATGAACTGTGAGATCATGTCTAGAGCTGAAGTTGGATGCTTAACTGACTGAGCCCCCCAGGCCTCCCAGGAATGAATCTTTTCAGTAGGGCAGATTCAGCATCTGATTCATCTCTGTGTCCCCTTTTACAAAATAGTATTGAGCACAGTGTCTATAGGCAAGATTTCATGCAGGTTTGATTTAATTTATAGATGACATTACAGATGAGCTCATCAGAGGAGTGTTTCAATCAGACAAGTATCTACCAAAGGGCCTGTAGTTACAAGCACACTTACGGGTCAAGAGCAATCACTGGTAGACAAGGTAAACTTGTCACTGACCTTCCATAGCTAGTAATCTGTCAGGGTAGGTAGACCTTGTATCAGTCAGCTTTAGATAGGTTATGCTGTATGAACAAGCAACCCCCATGTCTCAATGGCTCCAATAACAAAAGAATATTTATCCCTCATGTTGCAGGTCCTCTGTGCATTGGATAGCTTCTGCTCCATGGTTTTATCTGTTTCTTCTTCAATTTTAGATCCAAATCAAAGGAGCAGTTTCTATCCAGGGCATGCTTATTTGTTATAGAGGGAAAGCACATAGTGGTTCAGTCACACACTAGTGGTTTCTACAGCTCCCTGGGTTATGACATACGTCATTTCCTCTCACATCCTTCGCCCAGATCAAGTCCATGGCCAGGCTTCATATAAATGGGATGAAGAATGTTCACCTCCTAAAGAGGAATTGCAGGCCATGTAATAATAGGCAAGGGCATACGATCTTCTCACAGGGAAAGGAAGAAATAATTGGGAACACTAGTCAAATGGAAATAATTCCAAATGTGATTTGTAGCACAAAAGAGGTATACAGAGTGCTATGCAAATGACATCAGATAAAAGAAACCAATCTGTAAAGGACTGAACTGATTGGAGACCATCTGTGAGGAGACCCATACAGTAAATGATTGTTAACCAGGAAAGGGATGAACAGACACAGAAAGGGATGTTCCAGGAAGAGGAACCAATACATTTGTAAGAAGGATAGAAGTACCCTAAAGACTAAGTACCCCAAAGCTTAGTGGTCTCAACAACAAAAAAAATCGTAACTTCCATCAATAAAAGATGGACAATAAAAGCCATTATTAGTACTGTTTGTTTGATTTCGATTATGGACCAGGCACTGTCATGTAGATACTGTGCAGTGATGGCCACAAGGTACTCAACACCTAGTTAGCTGGGCAGACAGGGCACCACCATTAAATTGGCAGCTACTGAGACTTATCAGAGAAATGTGTTGAAAGGTGTGTGTCTCAGGAACTCCAGACCTGGCTACAGGTCTGTGGACCAGAGAAGAGGAGGAGATAGGACTTCGGCTTAACTTGAAGGATAAGTAAGGATTATACAAATGGAGAGAAAGACAGTGGCATTCTTGGTGTGAAAGATACATGAACCAAGATGGGAAATGGGGTGTGGAGGAGACCGGTGAGCCAAAAAGAAGAAGAAGAAGAATTTATGAAGCGGGAGATAAAATACAAATGAGAAAGCCACCGACCAACAGGTGTAGGCCCTGAATGCCAGTCTAACTGGAGGGGTTCAGGCTAGTGATTGACAGTCAATGAAACTAAGAGAAGGGGAGTTCCAGAGAGGAAGCCACATGCTCTGTGACCCTGCTTCTCCAAGTGACACCCATGCAGCAGAACCTGAACATCATCTGCGATATGTCAGGCCATCTTCCAAAACTGGAACCTCATTTCCGCAGGATTTCTGGGGGATCCCAGTGCGTGGCGTGGCTTGAGAAACAGGGCACTAGAGGCCTGTTAAAATAAGGAGAGTGGCTCAGTGTGGCAAAGTGAGCGTCTCCTGCGGATGTGTGGCACAAGCCATCCTGCGAGTGAAGACAAGACCCAAGGAAGGAGACCAATGTGGCAGATGGACTGTCAAGAAGGCTGGACGCCTGCGTGGCTGGAGCAGGTGATGCAGGGGCCACATGGAAACTGGGTGTCAGGACAGAGTTCTGGTGCTCTGATGAGAGCAGGGTCAGGGCGAGGCAGTGGCAGGAGGAGAGAGAACAAGAAATGGCTTTTTTTTATTTTTTAAGTTTGCTTACAGAGAAAGAGAGAGAGAATCCCAACACAGGGCTCGAACTCACAAACCGTGAGATCATGACCTGAGCCAAAATCAAGAGTCAGACACTTAACCAACTGAGCCACCCAGACGCCCCAAGAAACACATTGTAGGTGATTGAGTTTGAATTTCCAGAATGGCCTAATCATAGAGGTCTTCAACTGACATCCTGGAAGACTACGTGGGGCATGAAGTGAACAGTGTCCCTCTCGAGGGAAAGAGTGTCCCTAAATCCTCCAATGCGTCTTCAGTGCTGAGAGCAAACTCCGACATGGAGTCAGTCTCCGGAAACTCTTCTTAAGTAAGAAAGTAGCTGGGAGCAGTGTGCATGGAGGTGCCGGCTGAGGTTCTCAGCAAAGGTCAGCAAAGGGGGCCAGAAAGCAGGGAGCACTGTGCCCCAGGGTGGCCACAGACCGCCCGCAGCAGCTCCCTGGACGTGGTCTCCTGAACCCCACCGATCCCCACTCTTGCTCTCGGGCGACCCCAAAACCCGAGCCCACGCCGGGCTGCCCGAGACCCTCAGAGGCAGTCTCCAGTATGAGGACCACAATCCCAAGACAGAACTTGAGGAAAAGGGGTGCCCAAGGTCACACCATGGACGAGGCCCACCGCTGGGAAACAGGGATTATGTGACAGAGGAAGAAAGGAAAAAAAATGAAGCCAGAGGTTGGGGTAAATGAGCACAACCCACCAGGGGCCTCTGAGCTTCCAGGAGCCTCAGTTTCCCTACAATAAAGTCATAGGTCCGCTCTTTCTACTTGTTGGGGGCAAGAGTCTCCAAAAGGTCACTACCTGCTATGGAAAGCACGAAACGGGACCTGCTTTTCTGAACTTTGTTGGACGTGCATTGATGAAGCTCCTGGTGTATACAAACACAGACCTGAGGTCTGAGGATGGAAAGAGTGGTGGGACAGTCCCTGCTCTTGAAGCATGTGACACATGAGCCTGTGATCCTCTCAGAGCCACCAGGGCGGCACGGGAGCCTTGGAGGGCAGCGTCTGCAGGGAGCGGTGAGCAGGGCAAGTCCTGGCCCTGCTGGGTGACTCACCCCTGGCCCTGGGAGCTCCAGACTGTGCCCAGAAGCCCAGAGCTGCTCCCAGAAGCTTCTGGGAGGTGAACCCTGGCCAAGCAAGGGCCCCCACCCTTCCTTCCCTACACTGAGCCCCACACAGGCAGCAGACCTCCCCTGCTGGGACCCCCGGATGCCACCCGATAGAGGAGAAGGCAAGGAGGCGTGCCAGCTGAGCAGATGGAGAATGAAGAGGTCAGCCGGTACAAGGTGGGGACTCAGTCCTAGGGAAGGGAGGGACGCAGGGAGGGAGCTGCCAAGGCCACACGGGGAGACGGGAGCAGAGCTCAAAATCAGACGCAGACCTACAGACCTGCAGCCCAGCCGGTGTCTCCCGGAGTCTCCTTCTGTCAAATGAGAATGGACACCAACTTCCCCGAGGATTAGTCTTCATGTTCTTTCGGAGGACCTCTTCCGAGGCCGGCACGGAGGCCAAAGCCAGCCGTGCTGTCATGTACTGTCCGTGGCTGCTTTCGTGCCCCCGAGTCACTAGAACAGAGACCATACGGTCCTTTAAAGAAAATAAATAAATCTGTTGGCCCCAGCCTAGCCCGCTGCTGCCCCAACCCGAGCACCCCTGAGAAGCCGCTAGGAAGCTTTTATAAAATAGCGGGTGCATTGTGGGTGGCACCCAGGAGTCCCCGGGCTCTTGGTGCACGCGGCCCATGAGCACACTTGGAGAAACTTAGATGGATCTGCAGCTCAGGGGAGACGGGGCTGACTTGGGGGGCAGGGGCCACAGTGGCCCAGGGCTGGGAGAGCAGGCCGTGTCCGGGCCTTGCTGGGGAGGGCCTGCCGGCTTCTGTGCACAGGCGTGGTGTGCGGCTGCTGGCTCCCTGTGGCCTGGAGCCCCACAGCCGATACAGAGCAAGGCCAAGGGGCCCCTGTAGGGCTTCTCCCCGGCGTTTCAAAGGGAGAGCACAGTGGCCCCAGAGGCAGTCGTTCTCTCTGACTGTCAGCGCGCCCGATAGGTCAGGGGATATAAACCTTAGCGGAGCCATTTCCCTTCCAGGCCTCAGTATTCTTATCTGTAAAATGAGCTGCTCAGTCTCTGTGTCTGCACCAATGCCTTTCTGCTCTACGGTTGCTGATGTAGCATAACAATTATACGCTAACACGACATCTCCGAGCCCCCCATGATGTTGGCAGAACACCACAAAAGCAACCAAGTGACTTAACATCTGCTTCCTAAGTACCAGTCCTCAGAGCCAACAAAGTTCACAGAAAGAAACGAAAGGAAACGGTGGACTGAATGCTATGTAGACAAACCTGAGAATCCTTACCCACCAGCAAGCGTTTACAAACATTATTAACCACTGTATAGCATCTGTTTTTATGGAGAAACTATTATGTTCCAGGCTGCCTGCTGGGCCCTGAGACTACAAAGAACCATACAGGCCTTGCTTTGGGGGAGCCCACACCCACTGCTGAGCCCTGGTCCCCTGACACTTGGGATATTCACGGCTTCAACTCGCTTCAGCATTTATAAGCAAAAGAGAGGAATATTAATGCTTCACATTAATTCAAAACACATGAGCGTGTTTCGATGCTATTTGGATTAAGTTTAAAAAATCAAAGGGGTGCCTGGGTAGCTTAGTTGTTTAAGCGCCCGACTTTCGCTTAGGTCATGATCTCGCGGTTCGTGGGTTCGAGCCCCGCATCGGGCTCTGTGCTGACTGCCAGCTCAGAGCCTGGAGCCTATTTCAGAGTCTGTGTCTCCCCCTCTCTCTGACCCTCCCCTGCTCATGCTGTCTCTCTCTCTCTCTCTAGAAATAAATAAAACATTAAAAAAAAAAGTTTAAAAAAATCAAAATAAATACCCAACAACAGACAACTGTATTGAAATAAATAAAAGGCTTTCAAACAATAACAACAATGCGCAACATCAAAAGTGATATCTACGAAATGAAAACCACAAGGAGATGTCATCTCACACCTGTCAGATTGGCTAATATCAAAAAGACAAGAAACAACAAGGTTGGCAAGGATATGCAGCAAAGAGAACCCCTGTGCGCTATTGGTAGGAACATGAAATGATGCAGCCACTACTGAAAACAGTATGGAGGTCCCTTTAAAAAAAAAAAAAAAAAAGACTCTACTCTCTATGAATTCCACTTCTGGGTATTTATCCAAAGGAAACAAAACACTAACTTGGGAAAATACATGCAGCTCTATGTTCATTGCAGCATTATTTACAATAGCCAAGATGGACAGCCCAAAGGTCCATGCATAGACGAATGCATGAAGAAAATGTGAGATCTATATATCTATACCTATATCTCTATCTATACCCCTATCTATCTATACCTATACCTATATCTATATCTATATTCACATCTATCCATATCCATATCTATATCTATCTATATCTATATGTAGTGAAATGTTACTCAGCCATAAAAAAGAATAAAATCTTGCCATTTGCAACAATATGGATGGACCTAGAAGGTGTCATGCTAAGTGAAATGTCAGACTGTACAAGGTATTGACCTCCAGGTATAAAATAAATAAGACATAGGGATGTGATGTCCTGCAGAAGGAAAAGAGTTCATAATATTGCAACAGCTTTGTATGGTGATGGACGGTAGCTAAATTTACCGTGGTGATCATAATGTATATAAATGTTGAATCACTATGTTGTACACCTGAAATTAATATAACATGTTGATGACACCTCAATAAAAAACTATGCACCTACAGGGCCGCCTGGGTGGCTCAGTCAGTTAAGCGTCTGACTTCAGCTCAGGTTGTGATCTCATGCTCTGTGAGTTCAAGCCCCGTGTTGGTCTCTGTGCTGACAGCTCAGAGCCTGGAGCCTGCTTTGGATTCTGTGTCTCTGTCTCTCTCTGCCCTTCCCCTGCTCGCTTTCTCTCATCTTCTCTCTCTCAAAAGTAAATAAACATTAAAAAAAAATAATTAAAAAAAACAAAAATTACATACCTACAGCGGGATTTCTCAACACCAATGCTTTGTTGACACTGGGAATTGGATACTTCTTTGTTGTGGGGAACAGCCCTGTGTAGTATAGGATATTTAAGACCAGCTCCCTCCACGCCCCAATAAAGACAACTAAAAATGCCTCTAAGCATTGCTGAATGCCCCCTGGGGGACCAAACTATCCATGCCCCGCATTGAGAAATATTAGTCCGCAACAAATTTTCAATAATCTTAGAAATGATGTATGCAGTATATAAAAAGGCAAGAAAAACAGAAAAGTAAAAAATCCACAGATAGTATGATCTTCTCTGTGCAAAACAATAGCAGAAGCGGCAGAAGTAAAAGAGAAAGAAGAAGAAAGAAGGATGGGAAGAAGGAAGAAAATAGAGAAATACAAAGGAAATAGCCCCAGAGTTTAAATCAATTGCTTCTGAATGGTGCGATTATAACCCTTTTGACTCTGCTATCAAGTCCTGCACTTTTCTGCAATGACTACACATTACTTCAATAATCAGGGAATGCATGTAGAGAAAACAACTCAAAAGACCCAGAAAATGCACAGTAATAAACATTGTTTCTGATTTGTTTAGGTGAATGTTTTGGACAAAGTATGTTTTTTTTGGACTTCACATTTTTGAAAACTGCCTCTGCTTTCAGATTCATTTTGGGCACGGAGACATGGGCCATGTTTCTGAGCTGCTGAGTCGAGTCTGTGGCCAGCCGCCAGGATGTCTTGGCAGTTCAGCTCAAAGGGGATTTTCCCCACCCCTCAACAAGCAGTCGGTTCAAATGAAGTGACATTAATATTGATACAAACTTTTGCTGACTCATCTCCACTGGCATATCATATAAGCCCTCAGATCTTTCTAGAATTACCCCCAATAGTTTCTGAGAAGCTTCAGGGAATGTCACACAGGATCTTAAAATGTCTTCCTTGGTGCACCTGAGTGGCTCAGTGGGTTAAGCGTCTGGCTCTTGGTTTTGGCTCAGGCCATGATCTCATGGTTTGTGAAATAGAGCCCTACATGGGGCTCTGTGCTGACAGAGCAGAGCCTGTTTGGGATTCTCTGTCTCTCCCTCTCTCTCTGCCTCTCCTCCCCCTCTCAAAATAAATAACCTTAAAAAATAAATAAATAAAACATCTTTTGTAAGACCTGAGTGACTGTCCAAGTGCCATTGGAAGGGCACAGTGCTTCACCCACAGCGCTGCTGCCTCTGTGCACCCCGGTGTCTGTTCCACCTTCCTCAGGTGCTCCCCCCACACTACTTGCACTCAACTCCCATGCTTGACCTCCGAGGAAAGCAGGTGGAAAAAGCTTGTTCTGCTTTATCATCTCCATCTATAACTCTCAAGCTCTAGGTCAGAGGTTGACTGACTCTTACTATAAAAGGCCACATAGTAAATAATTTTGTCTCTGTGGTGCATACTGCTCAACTCTGCTGCTGTGCTAAGAACACTGGCACAGGCATCTTGTAAACCGATGGGTGTGGCTGGGCTCCAATAAAACTTTATTTATAGTCTCAGAACTCTGAATCTTATAGAATCTTTAAATGCCATCAAATAGTTTTCTTTAAAAATTTTGTTCCAACCACGTACAAAAATAACTCATGGATTACATAAAGTGTTTAGGTGCTAGTTGTTAGCCAGGATTTGGCCCATGGGCTGTAGTTTGCCCAACCCTGCTTCAGGGCAAGGGGGAAATGCCAGAAAGAAGGCCAGGAGGAGGATGTGGGCTGGACTCCATGGGAAGCCTGGAATAGGAACACAGCAGGGTCCAGCTAAGGGTCTTACAAGCTTGCAGCCAAGGAGTTGGCTGGGTCATGTTCTCATCTGAAGGCTAAAATGGGGACCCATGTCCTTCCAAGCTTATTCAAATCATTGGTGGAATTGATTTCCCTGTGGTTGTATGACCAAGGGTCTCAGACTTCTTGTACTATTGGCTGGAGATCACCCTGGGAGCCCAGATTCAACTCACAGTTTTTTGCCATAAAGACCTCTTTACCTGGCTATGGCCACCTATTTCATCAAACCCACAAGAAAAGTCTGTCTCAGGAAGTGCTTAGTCTCTTTTAAGGGCCTTCACCTGATGAAGTGGGGGCCCAGAAGGGCAAGATAATCTCCTTTTGATGAACATAAAATCAACTAATTTGGGACATTAATTATATCTGCAAAACCCCTTCACCTAGGCAGTATTCAGTGGCCATTGGCAAGTCAAGACTCCACCTACCTCAAGAAGAATGGATTGTATAGTGTGTGAACACAGGAACATGGAAGCTGCCATAGGGTCTGCTCATACATCGGGGAGGAGGTTTCTCATTGAAAGAGATGTTTCACTGAGACCTGAGAGATGAGTACAATGCTGCCAGGCAAAGCCCGGAGGGAAAAGAATTCTAGGAAGAGGGAACAGTGTGTGTGAAGGCTCTGAGGAAGGATGGCGGTTTTGCAAAGCTGTAGACATTTAGTTGGGAGGAATGGTGGCCCTCATATACGTCACGTGAAGAACTCAAAGAGATAGCTGTTTTCCAAGTACCATTGTAAACCAATATAATTCCAAAATGCACTTAGGGCTGGGCAAGCATTTTTCGTTATTTTGTTTTCCCTAAAATTTCTCAAGGTATCTCTGGGCAGGACCAGTGTTAAGTATCGCCTAGATACTGGAAACAGAGAGGTAAACAGTACCTACGTTAGCTCAGATCAAAAGCTGATCAGTTAAAGTCCTCAAGGAACAGATCATTGCTGTTTTCATAACGTAGACATCATTTCAGTGTTCATTTAAGGAGATCAAATCCATGTTCTATAGAAAGTAGTATCTCCTTTGGACCAAACCAGTCAGATTTTAATTAGAGTCACACAGCACAAGACTTGCCCAGAATTGAGCAAAATGCTGTTCATTATGGCCATCACTCTTTTATTTCATGTTCTTTTTTTTTTCTTCTTCTTTTTTTTTTTTTTTTTTTTAATCATACTTCCTGCCTCTCTCAGCTTCCTAGTGGCTCAGGTCATGATCTCACGTGGGTTTGAGCCCCATGTCAGGCTCTGTGCTGACAGCTCAGAGCCTGGAGCCTGCTTTGATTCTGTGTCTCCCTCTGTCTCTGACTCTCCCCCATTCATGCTTTGTCTCCATCTCTGTCTCTCTGTCTCTCTCTCTCAAAGGTAACTAAATGTTTAAAAAAATAAATCAAGCAACCTCACAGATTTAAGATTAAGAACTGGCTAGATCTCTGCCAGTTCCCCCTCCCACAAGTCCTCTTCTCTGAGACTCAGTTTCCTCACAGTGAACTAAAGAGACTGATGCCTCCTTCTGTATGTTGTTACAACATCTATAGCACGATGTGTTCACAGCTGTGACCCAGCCCACCGGCCAGCTCTTTGTAATCACTCAATGAAGAGTCTCTATTATCACAAGGACTGAGAAAGGAAGAGTCAATGGAGGAAATTGGTGCAGATCCCGCTAAATGATTCACTGAGCAGTTACATCCAACCGTCCTTGAACATAACTCTTGGCCGTCTCCTTCCCCAGCCGCCCCCCGACAGGGTGAAATAATGTGAAATGTAAGGAGACTGCACGCTGCATAAATAACAGAAGCTCTGACCTCTCTGCCCACAGCTCACGTCCACCTCCCGGAACAGAGGTGCCTGGGGTCTAGTGTCAGGCAGGCGCAAACCTGCCGCAGAAGCCGCTTTGCGACAGGGAGCCCACCGTCCCTCACCCCGAGGCTAGAAGGGTGTGGCATAGGGGGGTGCCGCTACAGATCCAGTATTTGATCGTGCATTCGCTCAAACCTGGAGCACGTTGTGAGGTTGTAAACCACCAGCCCATGGACAAGGACAGGCAAGCCCTACCCTCCTTGGCCCCCTGCTTGGGCCCCCAAAGAGTCACGATCCTGCAATTCAAGGGAGTCGGGACTTTCCTGCATTACATGGGCTGAGTAGGTGATAGAGTTCCTCTTTTTGGCTCCAAAACTATATCAGGAAAGTTATCTCTTAGAAAAGCAAAGAAGAAGAAGGTCCCGTGACTCCTAAGAGCCATTTTTGAGTACATGGGTGTTGTTCTAAGAGCAGTGGAAACCAGTTTGGAAATTCTAGCTGCTGCCCAAGAAAAAAGAGGAAACCCATGGCACCTGTGAGGACACCCCGGGCCACCGGGTCCCTGAGTGGCTCTGTTCTTCTGCGACAGGATGGGGCATGCATCTATCACTTCACACTCTCCCATGTCATCCTTCATGCCAACAGAGATCCTGAGTATCTAAACTCTAAAGGAAAACAGATGCACGAAGAAGTTGAGCCAGTGTTAGGGATGATTGCTAACAGCTCCTTCTGGCTCCTCATGAATGGTCCTGGTATCTAAGTGGAGCTAGAAAAAAGAAAAACATATAGCAAATGTAAGCTCCAGATGATGGGATGGAAAAAAAAAAAAAAAAAAACAAGCCAGTTAGGATTCCAGGCAAGAATGTAGATTCATAGTTAGATTTTTGTTTTTGTTGTTGTTTTGTTTTAAGGAAACTGAAGGAAATGTCCTATTTGTTTTCTCTTAGGACAGAAAAGATTGCACGCAAGATGTAGAAGAAACTGAAAACTTGTTTTCTTTAAGTTAGTATGCCACGTCTAGACAAGAAAGGAGAAAATACAGAAAACAATAGAGAGGAGGAAAGAAAGAGAGAGACAGAGGGAGAGAGAGAAAGAAAGAAGAGAGGAAGAGAGAAAGAGAAAGAGGAAAGGAAGGAGGGAAGGAAGGAAGGAGGGAAGGAAGGAAGGAAGGAGGGAAGGAAGAAATAGAATAAAGGGGAGAAAAGAAGGAAGGAGGAAAGGAAGAAAGGAAAGGAGGGAGGGAAGAGGCCCATTTCACTTTCAGGTACAGGACACCCAATTCTCAGGAGCTGTAATGCTTTTCAGGACCCACCAAAATTTTAATTTAACTTCTTTTAAAGTCAGTCTAGTTAAACTTAAAATTAAAGTTAAGTTTTAATTTTAACTTCTTTTAAAGTGAGCAGAAAAAAAGTGAATATAATTATAATGAGCATGTACTATCGAATCCTGCCTGGATTATATTCCTCATTACCTCAGTGCAGGCATAAATATAATATTTAGATTATTTTTTTATGGAGGAAGGCGCCATGAGGGCAACCATGCGTAGAGCCTACAAAGGTCCTAACACCATCCTAGGGCAGAGCAGAGGGGCGGCAGGGAGGGGACAGGGGGTGGGGGGGAGCGGGTGACAAATAAATGGAGACGGGTTTCTAGGACACAATTGTGAGGCCTTGTGGGTGGTGATAGCAGTTGATAAAGATTCTTCCAGAGATAGCTTCTACCTGCGTTATCTGGCCAGACAGACGGCTTGTGACTTAGACGCAATTACTAGAAGTTGTATTTTAACATTCCAGGATCATTAATGCCCTGGAAACAGATTTACAAAAGGCAATAAGTCACTTTGTATCATCTCATGTTTCTTCCCCGGTCTCTGCTATAGCACGCCAGTGGGTTTAGATAACTGAAATCCTTTCAAGTCCGATTTATCATTATTCACCTTTGGGAAGACTAAAGACAAAGGCCAAATCGTCACCCTCAAGGGACAGGCTTCCTTTTCCTAATAGTGTGATTGCTATGTGGCATTCTTGCCAGTCGAGGGGTCTAGAAAAGCTTGACCTTCGTGGGTTTCATTTATCCTTTCCAGCTTTGGTTTTCCCTTTTAGGTCCCTGCCCCCATCCCACTGGTCGCCATCCTGATTTCCCCACAACCACGGAGGACCCAGGAGGCTGCAGCCCCACCAGATTGTCTTTGTAAAGCTGTCTTCCGTGGGGTCCCTGAGGCTCTGCCCGGAGATAAGGGCAAACAGCCCTGTCAATGATGAACTAACCCTCTGTACATAAATTCAGTAAAGCAAAATCCACTACTAGTGTCCTTCTGAGTTTGCCTAGAAAATGACATAGCACCGTGAAACCCAGCTCAACTATTTAGTGGGTGGGTGGCTACTGAAGCAAGTGGATCTGTGCCTCAGTTTTCCTGTTTAAAAATGTGACAGGAAATATCTTCTATGCAAGGGGACTGTCAGGATCAAGATCAAATTATGTATACAAACCACTTAGCGCATGCTTGACAAGTGTAAGTGTTAATCAAAAGATGGCTTTTGCGGACACTATGGTTAATTAACTTTTCAGTTCTTCCCCTAATTACTAAGGAGAGGATACCTAGTGTCCAAAATTTAAAGTATTGACAAGTCTAAGGAAGCAAAAATAAATCATACCCACAATCACCTTACCTAGAAGCAACTAATTTGACATTTTGGCACACCCCTGCCTCACTCACACTTAAAAGCATTTCAGATACAAAATATGAAACTGATAAGAGAGGTCACCAAAGTTGCTGGGTTCAAGCCCAATACACACAAATCAGTTGTGTCCTTATTCATCAATAGTACATCATTACAAAACATATGATCAAATTAGTGTTCTTTACACTAGCAACTAGATAATAAATACAGAATGGGGCACACCTGGGTGCCTCAGTCGGTTAAGCATCCAACTCTTGGTTTTGGCTCAGGTCATGACCTCATGGTTTTGGGAGTTCAAGCCCCGCATTGGGCTCTGTGCTGGCAGTGCAGAACCTGCTTGGGATTCTCTCTCTCTCTCTCTCTCTCTCTCTCTCTCCCTCTCTCCCCCTCTGTCCCTTCCCTGCTCATGCTGTCTCTCTCTCTAAAAATAAATATATTTTAAAATGTTTTAATAAAAATAATAAATACAGAAAAAGTCTAACTCTATGATAAAAAATAGAAAATGTCATAAAAAACTCATAAAAGAAAATCACAGTATATGAAAACATAGATCATGGTGACGGGGAACAGATTATAAATGGGCAATTCTACCCAGTTGATCTACATTTAAATTCAAAGTAATTCCAGTCAAAGCCATAGCAAGGAACTTGAGAAGAAAATACTGACATATCATAGGGGAGATGAAAGGAAAGAAGAGTCAAAGTCATTTCCAATACATAGAATAAAGTAAGATTAAGGTAAGATTTAGCAGGTATAAAGGTTTATTATAAGTCTATAGCAACTGTGGCAGTGTTAGAGGGAAAGAAAAATAAGCCAACAGAAATCTCCAAAACAGAGCCAAACATTTATGGAAACTTGACCTAGAATATAATAGGCACAGAAACCAATGGGTTGGGAGTGGGAGGGATTGACTACATAATCAAGAATCCTGATACAACTGTTCTTCCAAAAGAAGACAAATGAGATCCCTTCCCCATTACACACACACACACACACACACACACACACACACACACACACAATTCCAGGTGGACTAAGACCTACATGTAGAAAGCAAAATTTTTAAAACTTAGAAGATTATATGGGAGAGTACCCTGATGCCTTACATTAGGGAAAGATTTCCTAACCATGACTCAAAAAAGCATAATACCCATAGGAAATTACTGATAAGTTTGGCTTTATTAAAATTTGAAAATTATGTACAGCAAAAGGCGCTATAAACAAAGCTAAAAGGACAACAAGAAAATAATAGCACCACATTTATAATCATCAAAGGGTTGGTCCCATATCCTATGGACAGTAAGAAAAGAGCAAAGAAGCCTATAATAAAATGAGCAAAATATATGAGTAGGTAGGCCACAGTAGGTAGAGAAAACCCAAAAAGTCAGAAAGTCAATGAGAAGACACCCAATGTCACTAGACATAAAGGAAATTCAAACAAAATCGGCACTAACAAACCATCCCAGATTCATAACAGAGTCTAGAAGTGAAAAATCTAACAATACCAAGTGCTGGCAAGGACACAGAACAAAAGGGGTGCACAGACATCTTCTGACGGGAGTAGAATTCTTTACAATCACTTTGAAGAGTAGTTTAGCAAAATTGAGTCAAATTGAAAATGACATGAACAGAGACCTCGCAGTTCCACGTCTAGGACGATGCCCTGGAGAAAACTTGGCACACGTGTGCGAGATATGCAGAGACCAGAATGTTCACTGCTGTGTAACCTGGAATATTTATACTGGCCCCAAATGCGAAGCCACCCAGATGCCCATCTACAGGAGAATGCAGAAGCGAATTGGTGTACTCACACCATAAAATGCTCTCAGCAGACAGAATAGATCAATCAGAAGTACATGTATCAAAATGAATGAATCAATCTCCCAAACATAATAGGAAATGAAAAAAAAGAAAGTTGCAGAAGGTTATTGGTTAGATGAAACTTATAAATATATCACGAGTATATTGTTCATGGAATTGATATATTTAGTAAAGATATAAAACCTTGAGGCAGAATAATAATCACCAAAATCAGGATAATTGGTTATTTCTGGCAAGAGAGAGAGTGAGGGATTGGGGCACGTGGGTGGTTCACTCAGTTAAGCAGCAGGCTTCAGCTCAGGTCATGATCTTATGGTTCATGGGTTCAAGTCTGCCTCTGGTTCTGTACTGACAGTTCAGAGTCTGGAGCCTGATTCAGATTCTTCCATGTGTCCTCTCTCTGTCCCTCCCTTGCTCACACTCTCTCTCTGTGTGTCTCTCAAAAATAAACAAAACTTAAAAAAAATTAATAAACAAAAATGAGAGGGAGAGGGATGAAATGGGGGTAGATACAGTGGATTTTAACTGTCTTTGTAAGAATGCATTATTTGGGCAAAATATTAAAGTGAACACTGTCAGAAGAAAAGTTTAGATTTCACAAAGTTGAGTGATGACTGCGCTGGCTAAGTTGCATTAGTCTCCATGTTTTTCTGTATACTTGAAATAGTTTCTATACTTGAAATCATATGGCAACTACATATATTTTTCAGCATATGACAAATGGTTGTGACTATTCAAATTAAAAGAATAAAGCCCAATTGTTCACACAAATGTCAAGTGAAAGGAATATTTTAAAATAAAGGTCTGGGAGACAAAAAAAAAATTCCCAAATTGGGAACTGCTAAATTAAAAAGCCAAGTTTTTCTTCTTGGCTGATTGATACCCTCTGGGATTCTCTCCTATTAAATTTCAAGCCATTTGTACCCAGAACCACAGCCTAGGGACACCCAGACTCACAAATAGGGCCTCCTTCTCCAGGCATCTATTTCCTTTCTCCCAGGGAGTGAGGAGGCAACACAGAACCCCAATGTACATTTCACCCGCCATTGCTAACGACAAACACACAACAAAAACACTAAGACTGAGATCGGCACAGACCAGAGGGCCGTGGGTGTGTCTGAAAGTGGTGTGATTTACATTTGCTGAAGGTGATTTGGCTCTGAACTTCCATGAGGCAAAAATACAGAAGGAAACAAGATGAATCCCAAGCTCTGTAATATCCAAAAGGCAAAATCAAAAGGTTTTCAGGGGAAGCATAACAATTTCAGGAGATTCGGGTCTGAAAGAAAATTCTCCCTCACTGTAATAAAAATAAGTTCAAAGTGGAAAATGAAGTCATTTGCTCCTCCTCTGACCCCACAGCACACACACAGCGTGGACATCGAAAAATGAAGCCATCCCCCCACCCCACCCCACCCCACACACGACTTACTGTCTGTAATACATTATCATGAAATGATTATTCATTGCACGAGTCTCCCTGAAGACCCATCGTGGGAAGTATCAACAGACAAGGGGTGACCACAGAGTCCCTGAATCCTTACTGGGTACCCCCAGTGCTAAACTGTGTGTATGATCCTTACCCATCAAGTCCCCAGATTAAAGGAACTACCTTAAGCCAAACTTCCAATTCTTGGTAAATTCTGACCTTGTCGCCTGTTTTCCGAGATGTTGCCAAACTCTCTCCAGGGAGGTATCTCCCTTGGTATGCTTTGCCTTACCAACAAGTTGCATGGTGATTTTCAGGGAGCTGACAACAGGCAGTCAGTCAAATGAAAAACAACAAAACAAAGCCTCTGCAAGAGATCAAACACCCCCTTTCCTTTTCTGGGACCCTGGAAAAGACTTTCCAGTCTTCAGCGACAGGAGAAGACAGCCCTGACATCTGCCCTCAGAAGCAAGATGCTCAGTCACTTGCTAACGCCAAGGAGCCCATCACCTTGGCATTGAGACCTCCCAGGCTCATTACTTCTTCCGCCAGTTGCCAGCTCTTTCCCAGCTGGGTTGCTGCAAGCTCTCTAGATGCCGGCAGAACGGTCTGGGCATGTCCGTGACTCTGCTTTTTCTGGGCATTCTTGTTGGCAATAATCAGGGTAATTATAGACTGTTCCCTCATTTCCCTGACTCCCGGGAGCTCTTTAGCGCCAGAGCAAGATAAAGTCAGAAAGCCTTCCACCCAGGTGGGAAGCTGGAGAAGGTTTCGAGCATGGTTTCTCAGCATGTGTTTCCAAGGAGGAGGAGGAGGGAAGGAGGAAGGAGGGGAGGAAGAGAGATGAGAAGAGATGTATGATTGCTCTGTCAATGAAGTATCGGAAGCGCTACTTTTAAATAAAGTTGGACACGTTTTATAATTGCAGTATCTCTCAGATCTCTTCAAAACTATAGCTCTGACCCTGGCCATCCGTTACAATTACCTGGCAGGCAGGGGGTCAGGGAGGAGGTGGATCGCAGGGAATTAAAGCCTCACCCCGAGACATTCTGGTTTTGATGGTCTAAGGTAGGGGCTGGCTGGTTGTAGATATTTATTTTAGGTTCTTCAGGTGATTCTAACATCCAGCTATGACAAACCTCATTCGTTTTTTGTGCTCATGTGTTTCGAGGTCCGTGTGTATTTTTCCGTGTGTATTTGACTATGTTTATCTGCCTCTATTGTGCCTTATAGGAGTAGTATAGTTTTGGGTAGAAAACATATTTGGAACTTGGGATTTTTCTGTCATGGTTTTTTTTTTTTTATTTCCTTTAGTTGGAAAGAGGGTACAGTATGGGTGCTGATATCCAATACTTAGAAATGAATGCCTTTTTAAAAGTTTATTAATCTATTTTGAGAGAGAGAGAGAAAGAAAGCATGCTAGCGGGATAGGGGCAGAGAGAGATGGAAAGAGAGAATCCCAAGCAGGCTTCACACTGTCAGCGAGAGTCTGACTTGGGGCTCGATCTCAGGAACCATGAGATCATGACCTGAGCCAAAATTAAGAGTCGGATGCTTAAACAACTGAGTCCCCCAGGTGCCCCAAGAAATAAGTATCTTTTTCAACTTCAAATTATATTAATACCAACCTTTGGCTTTCAGCAAATTCTAAAAATGTTTGCATCTGTGATCTCGTTTAATCATTAAAACATCTCTAAATGCTTGATACTACTATTATTCCCATTTCACAGATAAGAAAACTGAGGCTCGAACAGATTCAGCAACTTACCCAGTGTCATATGGATGGTAATAATCAGAATCTGAGTCAGATCTGAGGGCCTTCAGGGCCTAGTTCTAGAAGTATGCTCTACTATCTCCATTAGAAAAGATGTGGTCCATGCTCCCACCAAACTGTTTGTTCTAGAATTCTAGAATCCATCTAGGTCTCCATGAGGGGAAGGGTCTGGGATGTTTTTCTGTCTCTGAAATGAGTTCTACGATATAGCTAGTCTGAACCTGACTCTGGAGAGTTCTGTGGGGTGTGTGACCAGCCAATGTTCCTCTTAAACCCACTCCCCTTTCCCCACCTCACCCAAGGAAGTCAGGACGGCCATTGCGCTCTAAGCTCCTGGAGCTCCCCCGGGCCTGAGGACCACTTGCCAGTCTAGGCCACGTGGTCATGGGCCAAGGCTCTCTCGGGCCGTGGAGAGTGATTTGCAATCAGTCGCAAGTGATTACACATTGTTTCTCATCGATGGGCAGGAGGAGCCCTGACAGGATAATGAGATGCAGCTGATGGAAAATCACAGCTGCCGATCGACGGCTAGTGTGGGGCTTGCCCAGCCCTCCAGTGCTGCGATCAAATCCTCCCCACTGCCAAGGCCAGGGACGAATAGCTGAGCCACTTCATGGTGCAGAGGGAAATGGACTGGAGGGCCTGCCAGTTAGACACCTGGCGTAGGACCCAGGGACTCCTTCGGGACAAGCCACAAACCCTCCCAGACGGGGGCTCTGACTAATTTTCCCAAAAGGAGAGCGCAGGTCCCAGACAGCAGCCTGGCGAGAGCATCGGAAACCAGGCCAACAGTGGACAGGGCCCCTTTATTGTGCAGGCTCCCCAAACAACGGAGTTTCTTGGACTGTGCACATTACTTGTGCAGGGCTATGGAATGCGGCTGTGGGCTTTCCTCACTGTGCTCAGTGAGGGAATCTGTTTAAACTACCTTTCCATGGATCAGTTCACTAAGGGCCAACTTGAGTCCTGTTTACCCTTCTGTTGCCAGGGAAAAACAGCTGTTTGCTTAAATTGAGGTCTTCTTCTTCCATGACGGTCATTACCGCCTCCCCAGTAGGAGATAATGGGCTTGAATTTCCCAACTAGACGGGAGTTGCTCAAGTCTTGACTCTCCTGGTAAAGGCCATCTGTAACCCAGAGTGGCCTTCCTGAGGAAGGTACTACCCGACTTAATTTTCATGCTTAATTACCCTTCCCGATGGATGTGCAATGAGGTCCCTAATAAATGCACTTGTTAAGCACACAGCTGTGGTTCCAGATCTTTAACCCAGTTTCCTCACATACCATTTCCATCTACTGCCTTTAGGCAGCATCGCCCCTGAACAACTTGTTGGAATTGTGTATAATAAACGAGATAGAGCTCGGCCAGTCAATGCTTGGCAAGTGAGTGCCTAAAAGAAAAAAAAAATAAATGCTCATAGTTGCAATGAGTCAAAATTTTTTATTGTTTTGCTAACAACTTATAATACTTACAATAATTTTAACAATATACTGTTAAACTTTAAACTTTAAATTTATTTATTTGTTTTGATATACATACATATATTTGTATATATATGTATATATTTATATTTGTGTGTGTGTATATATTATATATATAGAGAGAGAGAGACAGAAAGACAGAGAGAGAGAGAGAGAGAGAATCCCAAGCAGGCTCCATGTTGTCAGTGCAGAGCCTGATGCAGGGCTCAAACTCAAAAACTATGAGATTATGACCTGAGCCAAAATCAGGAATTGGATGCTTAACTGACTGAGCCACCCAGGCGCCCCCAAATTAAACTTTTTATTTTGAGAAGACTATAGGTAAAAAAGGCAATTGCAAGAAACAATGCATAATCTCATGTAGACTCTACCCCATTTCCCTCCAGTGATAACGTCTTGCAAAATCATGGTAGAATATCATAGTGTGGATATCGACACAGATACTGGCCACTCATTCTCAGGCATCCCCAGGTCTACACATCAGTTTTATGCCGTGTTATCACGTGGGTGGGTGCCTGTGTCCAACACCACACCCAACACACAGACCAGTTCTACCAACACAGAGATCCCTCTTGCCGCCCTTTTAGCTTTTTTTTTAATGTTTTTTTTTTTTAATTTATTTCTAAGAGACAGAGAGACAGCGTGAGCAGGGGAGGGTCAGAGAGAGAGGGAGTGACAGACTGAAATAGGCTCCAGGCTCTGAGCTGGCAGTCAGCACAGAGCCCGACACGGGGCTCGAACCCACGAACCGCGAGATCATGACCTAAGCGAAAGTCGGACGCTTAACCGACTAAGCCACCCAGGCGCCCCTTCTTGCCGCCCTTTTAAAACCTCCCCTGTCCGTAGCCCCTGGCAGCAACTAATCTGTCCTCTGTTGCCATAATTTCTTCACTTCAAGAGTGCTGTATAAATGGAATCCTACAGCATGTGACCTTTTGAGGTTGACTTCTTTCACTCAGCATAAAATTATCTGGATTCATCCAAGCTGTTGCGTGAATCAATAGCTCATTCCTTTTTATTGCCGAGCAGCATTGCATGGTCCGGATCCACAGTTTGACTGTTCGTTCACCTGCTGAAGGACATCTGGGTTGCTTCCAGGTTGGGGCCATTATGAGCAAAGCTGCTCTGAATATTCACGGGCAGGTTTTTGCATGACGCAGATTTTTATTTTTCTGGGACAAATGTTCTAGAGTGAATAGAATGGCTAGGTCATAGGACAATTGCATATTTAGTGGTATAAGAAGTCGCCAAACTGTTTTCCAGAGTGTCTGTGCCTCTGTTTTACAGTCCCACCAGCGATGTGGGAGTGATCCATTTCTCTCCTCCTTACTAGCATTTGGTGGTGTCGCCATTTTTAATTTCAGCCATTCTGATAGGTGTGTGGCAATCTCTCACTGTGGTTTTAAGTTGCACTTAGCAAATGGTTAACAATATGGAACATCTTTCCAGAGCTTCCTTGTCTTCTCCATGTCTTCATCAGTATTTGTGTCTATTCATGCCTTCTGTCTATTTTTTAATTGGATTGCTTGTTTTGTTTTGTTTTGTTTTTTAGTGTTTTGAGTTCTTTGTATATCCTAGATGCTAATCCTTTGTCAGATATGTGGCAAAAATCTTTCCTCTCAATCTGTAGCTGTCTTTTTATAGTAAGTGAATCTTTCACAGAGCAAAAGGTTTTAAGTTTGATGGGATCCAATTTCTCAATGTTTCCTTTGGCAAATATTTTTGATATCACATCTAAAGATCCCTTTGACTAGACCTAGATCCTAAAGATTTTCTTGCATTATTTTCCTAGAAGTTTTATAGCTTTATGTTTTCCATTTACAACCATGATCTATTTTAAGTTTATTTTTATATAAGGTATGAAGTTTAGGTTGAGATTCTGATCTTTGCCCAGGGATGTCCAATTGCTCCAGGCTCATTTATGGAAAAGACCGTCCATAATCAGTGAAAAGCGTGACATGGGGCTCGATCCCACAACCCTGAGATCATGGCCTGAGCTGAAATCAGGAATCAAACATTCAACTTCCTGAGTCATCCAGGTACTCCAGATTGCATTATTTTAAGCCATCATTTTACTTTTGCAATTATAAACGATAGGACTTAATGCAGTCAGATAATTCAAATCACAGTATAATGTAGGGGGTCAGAATGAATTTCTTTTGCACTTTTGTCCTAAGTCAGTTGGGTGTATTTGTGTGGGTAAGTAATTCTTAAAGTTGAAGTATGATAGCAAGTTTCAGAACAATAGATCTAGTACGATCCATTTTTATTAAAAAAATATTAATATATAGGGGCACCTGGGTGTCTCACCAGTTGAGCGTCTGACTTCAGTTCAGGTCCTGATCTCACAGTTCATGAGTCTGAGCCCTGCATTAGGCTCACTGCTATCAGTGCAGAGGCTGCTTGGCATCCTCTGTTCCCTTCTGTCTCTGCCCCTCTCCTGCTCACGCTCTCTCTCTCTCAAAAATGAGCAGACATTTAAAAAATAAAACAAAATAGAAAAATATAAACATTTATTTCCACATGATCATATGTATGTATTCATAAAGATGCCATCATTCACTGTGATTATTTATTATTGTTTATTGTGATTATTACTGAGGGACATGATTGGAGGATGTTCATCTTATATACTTAAGATAGTAGCTAGTTCATTGAGCATTTATTATGTGACAGGTGCTACTCAACATTCTATAGTTAAGGTGGAGTTGTAATAAAATAGTGATGATGATAATGGTCAGTATTGCTAAATTATTACTGGCTCTCATATAGTCTCATATATTCATGTAACTCTCCTACAGTACTCAAATGCTTTACATATACATATATCTCCTCTCTCTCTCTCTCACTTAGTTATCACAACAACCCTATGAGTTAATTTCAGTTGTTACTTGTATATGATGGTAAGGAAACAGGCTTGAAGAAGTTGTGTGCATAAGACCACAGAACAAGAAAGATGCGGAAATGCAGCTCAGGTATTCTGACACTACAATGAGCCCACTGACCCCCTGCATTATACCCTTTATCATTTGAATTATTTGACAACATAAAATCCTATCTTTTGTAAATTGCAAAAGCAAAAAGATGATTTAAAACAATGCAATCTGGGGCGCCTGGGAGGCTCAGTCAGTTGAGCGTTTGACTCTTGATATTGGCTCAGGTCATGATCCCAGCCAGGGTCGTGGGATAGAGCCCTCCATTGTGCTCCTCACTGAGCGTGGAGCCTGCTTGAGATTCTCTCTCTCTTCCTCTGCCCCTCCCCCACCTGCTCTCTCACTCTCTCTCTCTCTCTCTAAAATTAATAAATGAATACATAAAATAATAAAATAATACAACCTGATTTGGAAAGAACAGACATGCCTTCTCTTGGCCCTCACCCATTCTCTTGAGTCCATGGAATATGTATGATCTGTGAGAATCTTCTCTTCAGAATTATTTTACCCTAAACAAACTTTAAAAACTTCTAGAATATTCTATACATTATAGTTTCCCCCAAAAAATATCATTTTTTAGAAGAATGCATTTCTTTCTTAAGAATTATGTTTGGCTGGTTTCAGTTGGCTCCTGAGAATTAAGTGGTCTCTACAATGTCTCCTCAATATTCCAAATAAACAAGACAAAGCTCTGTGACAGAACATGACCCAAACACTCAAGTCTTTATGGTCTAAAGTCACCTTGCCAGAATGCACTCAAAGGCAAACAGAGAGCATTCTTTAAATATTTCTGGTTTAAAAAAAAACACAAGACTTTATTTTATTCCTTTTATTAAATAGCAAGCCCTTAGGAAGGAAATAGTAAATAAGTGTTAAAACATACATTAATTAAAATATATACGTATTCACGGGAGTAAAATCTCTCAATCGCCCCAAACCCCACATATGAAGATAAATGAGGGTTTGGTGTAAAAATTCCTGAGTGCTTTTAGCACCTCAGTCTCTTTGTTTAATACCTTTCTGATTCATTGACACCTCCCCACATTCCCAAACCTCTATGAAAAAGAAAACTTATATATTAAAAGAAAGTTTAAAAATAAAAAGCTTTTTTTTTTTAAGTAGTATTATTTTTCCAAGTGCCGTCACTTCGACCCTAGGTCTGTCTCTTCCATCACTCACATTCTTTCTCTTCCAATGGCCACTGGCTTAGTTTGGGCTCATGGCACCTGTTTTCATCCATATTTTAAAGTAGTAACCTGACTTCTAACTTCAGCCCTTCTCTGGTTTTACCCCATGCTGCTGGGTTAACTGTCAGAAAACACAACTCTAGTCATGTGATCCCCTGACTCAAAGAGCTTCAGTGGCTCCCTACTGCCTGCTATTTCAAGCAGGAGTTTGTACTCCACAGTTTGGAATTCAAGGGTATTCACAAAATTGTGCCAACCCAACTTTTCCCCAGCACTGGCCTTGACCTGCCGTCAGGCTGTCCTACCTGGAGGGAGGACCATTCCCAAGATTGTGTGCTTCTCCTGAGGCTGAGCCTTGAGCGTGGGCTGTACTGGTGGGACACGTAGCCTTTCTTCCTCCTGCAAAGCCCTCAGAGCCCTTTCCCCATAAAGCTTTCCCTTCATTTTTCTCCAAACTGGCCGAGACCTTGAACGTGACCTCATGGAAATCCAGCAACACTCAAGCAGTTTCATGGATCGCAGTCTACTTATTCTTCACAACACTGTAAGTTAGGCAGTGCTGTGCTGCTGGTCATGTTTAACAGCTGGCTCTCAGGTGGGAAGAGAGAGAAAGCATGAGTATCTGTACAAGCACCCATTCATTACAAATGTTGCTGATACAAGGAATATAAAGCATAGCATTTACAAATAATAATGAAATAGTTAATGCTCGGGGCTCCTGGGTGGCTCAGTCAGTTGAGCGTTCGGCTTCGGCTCAGGTCATGATCTCGCAGTTCGTGGGTTCAAGCCCCGCGTCGGGTTCTGTGCTGACAGCTCAGAGCCTGGAGCCTGTTCCAGATTCGGTGTCTCCCTCTCTCTCTGCCCCTCCCCCACTCGTGCTCTGTCTCTCTCTGTCTCAATTTTTTTTTAATTAAAAAAAGAAATAGTTACTACTCTTTTTAAAACAGATTCCATATAGCCCATTAATTCTCCAAAATGCTTTTGTTGGTATTTTTGTTGAACACTTACATCTCAGCCCCACCTACGGTTGCCATAAACAGTGCAGATAGTTCCCACTGCATGTTTGTGGATATTTGTGATTACATTAATGGGTGAGATGAAGGTGAAATGAAGCATCTATTCATTAATGATGTGTGCGACTTCTTTGCTGACTTGGATAATAGCTTTCAAAGACTGAAACAAGTTTTCCTCAAATTTGGGTGCTATTCACAGCCTCATAGTTGTGAGCATGGTACAATTTTAAGGTGAAGCTACATAATTAACATTGTTCCCAATACATTTTGAATCTTGGAGAATCAAAATAACAATAGATTAAGCCTTGATTTGCAGTGTTACCCTATTTCCATAGTGTAAATATTCCCATCAAGGCCGATTTCAAGCTACAACCCAATATTCCTGAATGCAGAGTTTGGGAAGAGAGATACAGTTGTGAATCATTATATATTTCTGCCCTACAGTTGCAAATAAACTAAAGAATGTAGTTAACTGTCAAATAATTAGAAATGGTTCAATTAACTTTCAACTAAGGGACCAAAGCCATTCAGTGGAGGAAAAAGGCATATCTATATGGAACAACAACAGAAAAAAAGAGCCTTGATTCATACCTTATACCATATTCAAAAATCAATTTGAGGGGATGATTCATAGATCCAAACATAAAAGCAAATACCACAAAGCTTCTATCATGAAACTAACAGGACACCTTTACATTGAAGTGAGCAAAGGTTTTTTAGAACACAAAACTTAGAACCAAAATTTTTCCCATGAAGGAAAATAATGAAAAAGGACTTTCTAAACAGAAGGCACATGCCCTTCAAAAGACATCTTTAAGAAGTGAACAGGCGAGTCACAGACTTGGAGAAAATTGTTGCGATACATATATTTGATTAAGACTCATATTCAAAATATATAAATATATGCAGAACCTCTAACACTCGGTGTTTAAAGGATGAATGACTCCGTTTACAATAAAATGGACAAAAGAACAGGAATGTAAGAAAGAAAATTGTCAAATAGTCAATAATCACGTGAAGAAAAGTTCCATATTAGTTATCAGGAAAACACAATTTAAAACTGTAAGATAATATGATGCGTCCACCAGGATGGCTACGATAAGAGATCACCAACACCAGGGGCTGAGGTGAAACTGGAATGCAAAATGGCCAAAAAAAAAAAAAAAAAGTACGCTCAGAATCAGTCCGGGGATCGCAGAAGTCAATATACCCCTACCCGTGACCCAGCAATACCACTCATAGGTGTTTACCCGAAGGATATGACAGCTTACATATACAATAAGCCTGGCACAAGAATGTTGATTAAAAAGTCTTCATTAATAGTATGAGTAACTATAGATAGCACAGAAGCCCATCAAATGAAATGGATTAACCATTTGTGATATAGCGATCCCCTGGAATACTACACAACAGTAAAAAGTAGCAAATGACTAGTACACACCACAAAACGGGTGCAACTCCAAACCTATCCTGAGCACAGGCAGCCAGATACAAGAGTACTACTCTGTGATAACACTCAGGGGATGTATTAAAATAGGCAAAACTCCTCTCTGATGAAAATAAAATGTGTTAAACCTTTTTCTTACCACCAAGAATGCCAGGCAGTGTTCAGCCCTTCAATGAGCACATACACACACACGCACGCGCGCACACACACACACACCACAACTTTCCCTTCCGACAGATGATACTAAACCTGACTTAGTCTTCTCCTTCACCGAGATTCAGAAATTGGATTTTTTTCCCTTGCT
The DNA here is from genome assembly GCA_017311185.1 of Proteles cristata cristata. Taxonomy (NCBI): domain Eukaryota; kingdom Metazoa; phylum Chordata; class Mammalia; order Carnivora; family Hyaenidae; genus Proteles; species Proteles cristata. The sequence continues at coordinate 299,803 of JAESUZ010004903.1, read as the reverse complement.
AGTACAGAATCCTATGTACTCAGGAATGCCAACTGTAAATCAATACCCACGTCTTAAAGGTGACATTTCAACAAATGTACATCCTGGAGCCTTCCTGTCAAATGTCTAACTCTTTACATAATTTATGAGCATCCAACTCCACGTCTTGCAATGCAGGGCGAACTATTTTCAATTTGTCTGTGCACATCTTCATTCAAATAGCCAGTCATTCATTCGCTAAATGTTATTGAACACCTACTATGTGCTAGACATTGTACTGTGTAGTAGGAATACAGTAGTGGAAAGGATAGTCACAGTCTGAGCCTAGGATTTACATAGGGAGGAAGACAGGATAGACATCAATTTATGAGTTGTACCAATAATGGCTAAATTTCCATTGTAATTATTGCTTTAAAAAAAAGGATGTTGCAGAATGTAGGCTTCTTACAAACACATTTACCAAGAAGTTATGATCTTGTCTTAAACGAAGTGAGAGAGAATAAGTATCAAGGAGTGCTTCCTTGAGAAAGAGGCTTTTGAGCTGGGCTGTGGATGGGGAGCAAAGATCTACTTGGAGGGTACTACGTTTCAGGTGGCAGAGGCATCATCTCAACAGTCCTGATGCACAAAGGAGCATGCTGTTTTTTTAGGGATGGGAGAAAGCTTATCCTCGCAGAAACTAGAGGTATAACATGGGTCTGGTAAAATGGCAGTGTCTGAGACAAGCAGGGCTACTCCAGAGATTTGTACTTGCGGATGGATCTGATCATCTGGCTACCGTGTGTCAAATGGACTGGCAAGTGGGAAGACCAGCTTGAGGCTAGCACGTATGGGTAACAAACAAGACCCCCTAATAATTTCCAGCAAAAGGCAGGCCCTGAATTCTGCAGACTACAGAGATAGCTTAGCCCTTCTCTGAACCATTGGCAAATAAACTGGAACTGCTTTTTCAGACAAAGGACAGACGTGAGGGGTGCAGAAGGAGTTAAGAAGCCAGCCAAGAAGAGGGACATGGATGGACAGATTGAAGAAGAAAGCCTCTGGCGACAAACATCCAGAATACAGGTAATGCCAGACATTTCTCTTCAAATTCTGATGTTCAGAGTCAGCAACTGAGCGTCCATTCTGCCTCAAAACTGTACCAAGGGCCTTATAGTTATCACAGTTAATGCTCTCTTCTATCTTTGAGGGATGCAGTATTTGTAAGTATTTTCTTACGAAAAGAAACGTGAAGGTTTAGAGAGATAGAGCAGTGCACTCAAGATTACTCAGCACGTAAGAGGCAAAATTTGCACCCAGGTCTCTGATGCAATGCTGGCTCTTGGCCACTCCTTCACCTCCTGCCCATCCCCATTGCATTTGGAAACAACGCCAGGCTTTTCTGTGCTTTGGCATACATATATCAAACATTAGCTCTAAAGGGGTCTTCGAAATCAGTTAAGTCAATCTTGCTGCTTCACAGGGAAAGAACATGAGACAGATACACTGGGGTCTACGCACAGTCTCCCAGCAAACATTGGGCAAGTGAGATACAGAACCCTGTTCTTGCAGTAATCCACTTTGCTTGTACAGACAGCTTTCTCGCTCTCTTTACAGATGTGGGACTTTGCGATGGTAAAGTTTCACTGAGCCCGTGGCCCTGATTGGTGGAGGGGGCAGTTCTTAAATGCTGGTCTATGAACAGAGTAATCATTCAAAATGAGTTTGAGGAAAGAGGGACTGAATCTCGATAATTATTTTGTCTAGCCCCCGCCCTCTCCAATGGGAGGAAGAAATGTTACTTAACATGTATTAAATGTTGAACATTTTAGAACTTGCAGCTGTGTTTGTTGCTTAATTATTCACAGATTGCTTAGGGCCAAACGCTGTCTGCTGGGGCAAGAACGATTCGTTGGTTACCTACAACTCCAGTGCAGAGAGGAAAACTTATTTCCCAAGCAGCAAAGGAACAGCCTCCATTAGGTACAACAGTGGACTAGTTAAGATTTCCAAAAGGGAAATTTGCATTATTTATACTTCCAAATTATATGCTGGTACCTAAAATAAAGCCCAGGGTACCTCAAAGATGCTTGATGATCTAGTCTTGCATAATGAAATGCGATTAATAGGCAGCCATTCCAGATTCTGGAACTAGCAAATCTCTCAACAATTCCTGTTGGCCAAGAACCAACCACACCAATCCCAACTGGGAACTGTCTCTTCTGGGCAGAAGCGACCCAGATTTGGCGCAGCTAACTTTAAGACCCAAGGGAGACTCTTCATGTTACCAACAGAAGACATGGGGACCGTGTCTACAGTGAGCAGGAGAATTCTGGAAACTCAGGGTCTACCAGAATACCAGTGCATGATTATTTTAGTAGAATCCCTCACTCTTTGAGATGCAGTCAGTAGTCTCTGGGTGCACCTAGAAGGAAATTCTTACATTCTGTGCTAGAATTGAGTTGATCTTGTGTTTTTAAGATACAGAACATTAGCTTTCACAACTATAGGCTGTTTTTCCCACATCTCCCCTCTTTGATGAGGAGTAGGTATTATCTAATTTCTGGCCCAACAAACGTCTTCTCAACCTATAAAGAGGCAGGAGGCATTCTTCTTCCTGCTGGATTACCACTACAACTTTTCCCTGACTCTATTGTCTACCATGGAAAAACTTGCTCAGAGTTAGAACTAGGAAACAAAATCCCAGAGGTGTTAAAAAAAAAAGGGTAATGCAATGTGTGGAATTTGGATTAAGCTCTAAAAGGTTTTTAATTGTGTCTCCACTGGTTACTATTTGTGTGACCTTAGACAAGTTCAATTAGTTCTCCAAACCTCAGTTTCTTCATGGATATCACTTTTTTTTTTTTTCAGGTTACCATGATGATAAAAAGAAATCCCTCCAATATAGTAAGTATCTTGTACAGTCCCTGGCAACAAATTGAATCCCACAATTATTGTCTCTTTGAAAAAGAAATGTGAAACCAAGCCCAGATAGCACTTTAGGAATCTAGAGCAACTCCCTTTATTTCAAATAAAACACTGTGAAATCTTAAAGGGAAAGACATATAGGACAGAGGGCTGAGAAAAGTTCTGTACAAAAGGAACCAATAACAGAATTTGTCATAATCATTTCTGAAGATCTTTCCTGAGTAATACGGGGCTCTTGCACAATGGCCAACCTTGAATTTGACAACCAGAATGATTGTTTTGGTCTGTGTTAGGTCAGAGAACAACAGTAGACCAGAAGGCCATGGGAGGGATTTAAATTGGTAAATCTCTCAACCTTTCCTGACAAGTTAAGTGTAGTCAGCCTTGACAGAAGCTGCCAAGGGAGACCTCTGGCTTTCCAAGGACCCCCACCCAAGTTGACACCCTGGATGTTAATAGGCATCACTGTGTTTGTTTTGGATGTGGTAACAAGTGTGAATAGAATGGGCCCTTCCCTGGATTCTTACACATAATCGCTTCTTGGGTTTCACTAAATTGAAAAATGAGGTTTCTTATTGCGACTGCAAGATTAGAGAATGAGGTCATAGCCCCTTTTCGGTAGCTGCTTTGGGCCAGAGACCAAAGTCAGACTTTCAGCTTAGATCTAACACATTTCAGAAGAGCAAAACATATGGAGCATAATGTATGCTACACATTTATAAGAATGAGTGAGACTTCTGTGCTTAGTGTCTCCCCCTTCTTTCTGTGCACACCCTCAAAATGCCTGCAGCCAACCACACTTGTTAGCGGTGATGGACACAGATGGGATCTCAGGGAGGTTGCCGTTTCTGTTAGTTGATGATGAGAAGGAAAGTATTCTCTGTGAGTCAGTCTGTCTCCCACCATCTCATGATGTCAACATGAAGAAATGCCATCAAGGCCAAACACAGAAGCGAGAAGTTCCAATAGGACATCTGAAGACGGAGTCCTGCTGATTCATGGCAATGATCATAACGACAACAGTTGAATTTTTTACAGAGCACACATGACGCACTGTAGTGAGAGCTTGGCATACGTTCTTTTTGGTCATTCTCATAATAATCCACTCGTCTTCCCCATTTTCTGCACGAAAACAAGGAGACTTCGAGGGATTAAGTAAAACTTGCTGCCAGGCCCACAGCTGGACAATGCCGGTGGAAGGATTTGAACTCCTCTCTGGAAAATCCGTTACCCACCTCGTGGGCTTAGGTTAAGGGTAAACAGTGTAAGCTAGTTGAACACGTGGCCATTTGCTCGTTCAGGATAATCTTCTGCCTGTTGACACAGGACCAGTGTGACCAGTCTTTTCACTGGAAAAGGTGAGGAGGTCACCATGTGTTCAGCAGTGCTCCCTCAATAGGTCATGGAGGAAGAGCCAAGCGTGGACAAATCTCTATGCCCCTGTGTGGCAAATGGAACAAAATGTTTGGGTCCAGGATGCCCTGGATTCTTTCATGGCTTGAGTGGAAACACATCTCAGGGAGAAGAGTTGGATGGTTCTGTCTCCTGCAGAGTCACGTGACTTTTTTCACCTGATGTCATGATCTATGGTTAGTTGAGTCATATCGTCCTAGTATAGGAGGCTGCCATGTACACTTCCTTTTTAAATTTTTTTAATGTATATTTTTGACAGAGAGAGAGACAGAGACTAGGAGAGGGGCAGAGAGAGAGGGAGACACAGAATCTGAAGCAGGCTCCAGGCTCTGAGCTGTCAGCACAGAGCCTGACACAGGGCTTGAACTCACAAACCATGAGGTCATGACCTCAGCCCAAGTCAGACACTTAACTGACTGAGCCATCTAGGCATCCCAGTGCTTCCTTTTTAACAAGCTATTCTGATCCACATGTGTCGAGATTCTGCCTTGCCAATCATAATGACATGTAAAGTTTTCACTTTGGATGTGTTTACCCTTCCATACCCATAACAGACTACCAGTTGGCTCCTATTTAGCCTAGAGAGAAGCATTCTTTAGCATGGGATTTTGGAGGGATGTGGGAGGTTTTATGGCTCAAGTCCTTTCTCTTCGTGGGCTCTGAGGACTACAGGGTCCTTTCCAGTTGTTCTCAGGAGGATCTGCCCTGGGATCATTTCTGACACAGGCGGCCTGGAAATCTAATCAGAATATCTTCACTCCCATCCTCTAAACCCAGTGGCAGTTCAAATAATTTTGCCACACTCTGCATGTGATCTCTCATTCTCTGCTTTTCTCCTCCTCCTCCTCAGAAGCAAGTCCACACTTTACAGAAAAAGAGCCACTGGGTGATGTCCAGCAGCAAAGAGACCATTATCATGAGCTACAGGAGCAAAGCCTAACAGATTGCACTCACCGCGAACTGCGAGAGCCTCCAGCTACAGAATCTGGAGAATCCGCATGCACATGCGCAAACACACACACACACACACACACACACACACACACACACACACACACACACACACACAGCACGTGCACTACTGTTCAGAAAGAACCTTGGGAAAACTGATAGTGTGTCTGCACAGCTCAGCAGGCCAGAGGTACGAGCGCTCTCAAACTTCTGCAGACCCTCTAGCAGTCTGTGTCCAGCCCCCACAGAATGATGCAGGATTTTTCTAGCAGGGCTACTCCGGCCAGAGCAGAAAAGGAAAACTTAATCAGCCTTATCCAGCTCTTCCCCAGCCAGGGTGGGCCCATCACAGTGTTGTAAGGACCATTACTCCCCTGGGGCCCAGGAGATCACTGGCCTCCCAGGGGAGATGAAGCTCAAGTTTGGGTATTGGTGAGATTGCCTGCAAGGAAAGCCTAAGCATCCATCTCTCAGACACTGGACGTGCTTTCCCTTTTCCTGAGGGAGGAAGCCCAGCCACCACCTCCTCATCTTAATGCTCTGCACTCAGCCCCGGCGATGCCACTGCCCATTTTAGGCACGTTCTCCAGCACATTCTCACTGATACCAGCTTGTCAGTGCACTCCTTAAACTCACTGGGCTGGCTTCCTAATCTCCACTAATCACTCTAAGTGTGCCCGTGTCTCAAGGATGCCTACTGCATGCCAAGTTGGGAAGCTAGGGAGGTACAACCAGTTTTTTTTTTCAATATATATATTTTTTATTTATTTCTCAGAGAGAGAGAGAGAGAGAGCGTGAGCAGAGGAGGGTCAGAGAGAGAGGGAGACACAGACTCTGAAGTAGGCTCCAGGCTCTGAGCTGGCAGTCAGCACAGAGCCCGACGCGGGGCTTGAACCCACGAACCGCGAGATCATGACCTAAGCGAAAGTCGGACACTTAACCGACTAAGCCACCCAGGCACCCCAGTACAACCAGGTTTTAACCTCCCTGCCCACTTTCCTTCTGGTATTGCTTTACATACAGATTTTCAAAAACCAATCTCTCTCCTTCCTTGACTGAGACAGGCTCCTCAAAACATTGGTCTCTTCCATTGGGACATAGCCCCCACCCCCCAGGTTACATTGGAGTGGCAATGTAGAGTTTAAGTATAAGGTTCTGCCTCTCCCATAATGCCCTTGAGAGCACAATCCAGTCTTATTTTTCTTTACCATCTTTATAGGAATCTAGTACCAGAGACTTACACATATTTGGCAATTGATACGTATTTATGAAAAGAAATGGAATGCAATTATCTGGAATGAAAAGAGTCAGTAAAGGAAGCATGATTTGGCATGCCAGCCATCTACAAAAGAATGTGGCTATTTAGGGGCGCCTGGGGGGGCTCAGTCGGTTGAGCATTTGACTTCAGCACAGGTCATGATCTCACAGTTTATGAGTTTGAGCCCCACATTGGGCTTGCTGCTGTCAGCCTGTCATTGCGTAGCCCACTTCAGATTCCCTGTCCCCCTTTCTCTGTCCCTCCCCTGCTTGCACTCTCCCCCAAATAAATAAATATTTTTTTTAAATGTGGATGTTTAACAATCATTTGAAGTATCTTTGATCCTTTAACAGGGTCCTGATAATAAGTTGCTTTTGGCTCAGTGGTAAAAGGAAACAAAAAAATAAATAAAAATGTGCGTAAAAATAATTGTGAACCATGATATACTCCCTAGAAGGTCTAAGGAGAGGAAGACAGATACCATCAAATGATGGAGAGAATGTGGAGCAAAAAGAATGCTTATACATTGTTGGTGGGTATTAAAAAGGTAACACCCACTTGGGAAAACCATTTAACAGTTTCTTAAAAAGTTACATTCACATCTGCCTAATGACACCGCAGTTCTATTCCTAGATGTTTGTTCAAGAGAAATAAATACATAAATCCACGAAAAGCCTTGCGTAGTAAATGTTCATGGTGGCTTTACTCATAACAACCAAACACTGGGAAAAGAGCATGTCCATCAACCGGAAAATGGATGAACAAATTGCAATATATTCATATAATAGAATATTACGAAGGAAGGAAGGAAGGAAGGAAGGAAGGAAGGAAGGAAGGAAGGAAGAAAGAAGAAGAAATCTATTTTGTAGATGAATCTCAAAAACAATGTGCTGAATAAAGTCAGACACAAAAGTACATAGTGTACAATTCCATTTATATGAAATTCTAGAATATGCGAAACTAACCTACAGTGATAGAAATCAGATCGGTGGTTGCCTCTGAGGTAGAGAATTGACTGGAAAATGGGACAAGGGAACTTTTTGTGGGGATGGAAACATTCTGTGTCCCAGTTGGGGTCAGTGAAGTTACACAAGCATATGTGTTTGTCAAAACTGACTCAACAGTAAAGTCACGAGCATTTCACTGTATGCAAATTATACTTCCGTTTAAGAATCTCATTTTGGATGTTTTCTCAAACAAATAAAAGTCTAGATTTGGGGGGGCAGGAAGCCCTGGGGAAATCACATGGTCCCAGCCATGGAAAAGATGGAGAACCTGGGTCCCCAAAAGGAGAAGGACCTGTTCAATATCACATAGACGTGGTGGCGGAGGCAGGATTGGAACTTGAGGGACTCACTAACAGGAGAGTTAGGGGTCTCTCTGAGTGAGCAAATCCAAGGGGAAGGCCAAGGATTATGTCCACCATCCACTCTTCTTGCTTTAAGATCATCCGTGCATTGACCACTGGACCTCAGTCAGCCTCCTGTGCTCTTTTCCACACCCATACCTGCCCCCCATTCCCTGTTCTGATGGTACTTCTCCACGGGGGATGATCTCCAGAGCTCCATTCAATGGAGCCATCAGGAAGTCTGTCCAGTCATCTGTAGACTACTAGAGAGTCTCTAAAAGAAACTCATCAGCTTAGAGGACAAGGCAGAGGAAAACCTAGTAGCCAGAAATCAGGGAAAGTATCCTGGGACCAGATTCAGGAGAAACTCAAGCTGTTACAGAGACTGGGGAGAAGCCACTGAATTAGGCAAAAATCAAAGTGAGGACAGTCACCCGGCATCAACTATACAAACCAGGCCAGCCAACTGGCTCTGTTCTAAACTGTCTCTTCCGCTTATCAGACGGAGTCTCCTCCCGGTGACCCCCATTACCACCACTGCTTCTTTCCCCTTTACTTTAACCAGGCATCACTTGGATCCCCATGACCATGGTGGGAAGGGTCCTCCACGGAACATGTGGTTTTCAGCCCCAGCGCCTCTAAAGAAGGCAGGACAGGGAGCCTATCAAACCATATAGCATCACTCTGATATCAAACCTAAATTCTTAATCCTAAAAACAACAGGATGGAATGTGCCCCATAGGATCTGGACACACTGCATATCAAATTCAATGGAATGCATTTGGTCGCTGGCTGATTTTGTTCCTCGGCTGCTGCTCTGTTCAACCAGGGAAGCCCTCTGTAGGGCATCTGCCTCATCCCCTTCACTGGGGACCTCTACGTCCACTCCAATCAAAAGAACACATCACAGGAAGGCCGGCCATGAGGTCCAGGTTGAAGGCTCTCCCTTGCAGAGAGGAAAGCCAGCTATGCAAAACTTTGTGTAAGTTCCAAGGCACCATTTCTTATTCCAATGCCAGGCACTCAGTAGAGGCTTTAACACAAAACAAACAAACAAACAAACGCCATATTGATTGGGTAAAGAGTGAATGAACATTTGTGTTCCAGAATCCATGGTATTTCATCTCAGTGTATTCTGGAGGAAGGAACCAACTGGAGCTTTGGCACTCAGCCAATCTGTATTTAAGGGCCTAAGTTGCCACACTGTGCACGGACAGAACACATAACTTCTCTGAGCTTCTGTTTGCCCATTTGCTGTTTGGGTGTTTGGGGAAAATAACAATTCTTAACTTAAAAGCAGGTGCTTTCAGCCTGGAGTCCACAGATCCTTAAGGAGCCCTTAAAACGTAATATAATTTTTGGTATACATTTTTTTTTACGAAGGAAAGAGTTTTATATTTCATCAGATTCTTTAAGTAGGTCAGTAACTTCTTTAAAAGGAGAGAGAGGGAGAGAGAGAGAGAGAGAGGGAAGGGAGGGAGGAAGGAAGGAAGGAAGGAAGGAAGGAAGGAAGGAAGGAAGGAAGGAAGGAACCGCTCTGGCCTTGGACTTTTTTACGAAGATGGAAATAACACTTAAAAAGTGCCGGAGAACCTAAGAATCGCTTTTAGCTGCCGTACAGTCATTGGTGTGGTGGAGTGAGCCTTCTGAGCTTTGTAGCAGGATGTTCCAATCCTTATGTGTCTGCAGCCCTCAAGATATGCCCTTTGAGCAGCCAACTAGGTCATCGTAGGCAAATCCCTTCCTTTCTCTGGCCTCAGTTTCTTGTCTGTAACATGAAATGGTAGGACTTGGTGTTCACCCAAACCTTGCCGATGTCAACATCCAGACTCTGTGCAGATGAAAACCAGCCTAATCAGCAGTGTGCTTCATTTCACAGAGGGCTAAGGAGCGTGGCCTCTGCTTTTTACCTCCAAGAAAGTCTCAGTTAGTGAATGGACATCAGTTTCGGAGCAAAGACAAGTAGGATTCTCAGAACAAGGTGGGAGAGCATTCTCAGGATTGGCCAGGGAGCCAAGTGGACTGGGACCTTTGGGATCCTCTACTGGAAAATGGTGGTGGGGTCAAGGTAGCAAGGTTTAGCAAAAGCAGATGGGTTTAGAGGGGCAGAGTTCAGATTGGGGTCACCACTGTGGTGCTTGCTTCCAATCGCTCAATCAGCTACAAAAGGAAACTGAGATAAAAATCATGTTTAGAGGACAAACCGCTGATTTGCATAAATTTAGGCAGAAAAGAACTCCCTGCGTTCTCTTCCTCCTTAGCTAGCTTCCAGGGGCTCCTAAAGGTCTCTCCTGAGAAAAACACACCTCCTAGAGACCTCTAAGGCAGTGTAGACTTTCATACTCACCCTCTAGATGGCTTCAGGGAGAGGAGATGGGAGTCTGAAGTACCCATTCTCAACCCTTGATGGCTACATCGAAGACCTGATGTAAGATTCCAAGGAAAATGCCTAGAAAACCCAGTCCTTGATTAGTTCTTACATGGGCAAGTTACAAGACCAGGGAGAGTTGCTCATGACAGGAGGTCATAGGCAACCCCAAGGAGCCTATGTTTCCCACGTTATTCTGCAGGAAACCGCACTATTCTCAAGCAGGGGCTGAACTCTCTCCATGCAGCTGATTCACGACCACATGGGTCACTTCCACCTGATCTGCTGCCTACCAGCTTGGGGATGCTGGTCAAGCCACAATGTTATAGAACCTCAGCGAGAATAATAGTACCAATCGTAAAAGATCAAATACGTTTATGTGCAAAATATATCTAGCATGCTGCCTGCTGGCCTCCAAATGATACTATTATATTAGTTATCTGTAACTCCAAAAAATTACCCCAAAACATTCCAATTCCAAACAACATTCATGATCTCGTCGTTTCTCAGGAATCCAACATGGTGTCGCTGGGTCCTTAGTTTCCCAACCTCTTAGGAGGATATAATCAAGATGTCCACCGGGGCTGTCATCAACCCAACACACAGCGAGAGCAGGAGCCACTTCCAAGCTCACTTACATGGCTGTTAGCAGGACTCAGTTCCTTGTGTGTTGTTGGCCAAAAGCCACCCTCAGCTCCTGCCACGTGGACCTCTCCATAGGACGGCTCGCTACACGGCAGCCGGCTTCATTAGATCAAGCAAAGGAAAGAGCAAAAGAGAGAGTGCCAGATGGAAGTCATGGTCTTTTGTATTCTCATAAGTGACAGCCAGTCATTTTTGTTATATTCAGTTCATTGAATTCTAGGCCCAGTCCTCGAGGGGAGAGACTTGCACAAAGGTGTGAGTGCTAGGAGGCAGGGATCATGGGGGGAAGGCTGGGTTAGAGTGGAGTTGCGGTTTTAAATAGGATGGCAGAGTGAGCCTGAGAAGTGACGTCTGAGCCAACAGATGAAGAAGACTTTCGAGGAACTGTGTTCAGGCACAGGGAACAGAGAGCATCAGGGCTCTTGGTCAGAGGATGCCTGCATGAGGAACAATGCCGCTCTCATCCCTGCACTGATGTCAGAGCAACTAGAATGATGGGGATTAAGCCTTGGGGAGCCAGCCCAGCCTCCCTCAGATCCCTGACCCTTTGGTAGATTTGAACAAAATCAAAATCTCAGAGTGTCTCAAATATTTCCTCACCCCCTGACTAAGTGTATGTAGCTCTAAGCACCTGTACAATAAATTAATATATTCTTGTGGCAGACAGATGCCCCCCCACAAAGACACAAAGATGTCCACATTCTAAACCCAGAACCCGTGAACATATTATCTTATGTGGCAAAAGGGACTTTGTTCCGGATTATTCGTGTTCTTCCAACATAATCACAAGGGTCTTTACAAGAGGGAGGCAAGGGGGTCAGAGTCAAAGATGTGACAAAGAAGGCAAAGGTCAGAGTGACACAGGGCAACAAGCCAAGGAATTCGGGCAACGTCTAGAAGCCGAAAGAGGGAAGGGATAGATTCTCCCCAAGACCCTCCAGAATATAGCCCTGCCGACTCTTTTACTTTAGCCCCATAGACCCATTTCAAACTTCCAGAACATCTGGAACGTCTGACCTCCAGATCTGCCAGATAATAAACATGTGTTGTTTCAAGCTGCTCAGTTTTTGGTAAGTCATTACAGTGGCGAAAGGAAATCAAGACAATTGCAAAATTATCTTAATAAAGGTACACATAGCACTCACATAGAGCAGGACACTGTTCTAACCCTTTACAAATAACAATTCATTATTTAATCTGCATAAGAATTCCTCAAGGTAGATGCTATCAATATCCTCAGTGTACAGATGAGGGAATGTAAGCACAGAGGGTTTAAGTAATCTGCCTAGGGTCACACAGCTCCGAGTGGCACAGTCAGGATTTGATTTGAGGTCTTCTGGGTTCAAGGGCAACCCATTTCCACTCTGATTGAATTTCTTACATTGGCCTTTGTGACCTCAATGCGACCTTTGCCTTTCTCGAGCCTAGATAATCATTGGTGCTCTTACCTCAGGTGGACCCTCATCTCATGCTGGCCGACCCACGGATGGTGCTCAGAAAGGACCTCAGAACCACTCAAGCAGCCTGGAGACTAATACTTGCTTTCCATTTCTGTGGGAAGCACAGAGGTAAAATGGCAGTCAGTCTCAGGTTTTAATTTTATAAGGGGGGCCATTATTTTTTTATAGAAACACAATTCACATATCATAAAATTCACTCTTTAAAATATACAATTCGTGGGGGTTAGTATATTCACAAGGTTGAGAAGCCATCACCACTAACGAATTTCAGAACATTTTCAGCATCTCCAAAAAGAAATTCCATACCTACAAACCAGAACTCCTCATTTCCCTACCCCCACCCCCCAACTCCTGGAAGTACTAATCTACTTCCTTTCTGTATGGATGTGCCTATTCGGGACGCCCAAAATGTGACTTTTTGTGTCCAGCTTCGCGTCCAGCTTCCATGCTACCTTCACGTAGCATATTTTCAAGGCTTGTCTGTGTTGTAACATGTATCAGGGCTTCATTCTCTTCCGTGTGCCTAAAGAATGTTTCACTGCACAGATACGACACCAATGGACTCACCAGTTGATTGACGTTGGAGCTCTTTCCACCTTTTGGTAGTTATGACCAGTGGAGCTGTGGACGTTCACTGAATCAGTTTTATGACGCCTCCTTAGAAGGGATTTCCAGATGGGGCCCAGTAGCGTCCGGAGCCCTGCTGGCAGAGCCTTGTGGGAAGATGCCATTTCTGCAGTCCACAACCATGCACCCAGGTGCCAACACACCGTAGGAGCCATACCTCAGGATCCAAAGAAGAGCGCGTCCCCTCAGGGGGCTCACGGCGTTCTCTGTCCCAAAGGGGAGTGGGAGAAGACCCAGGAGCATGCTGTTGCCACCTTATTTCTCCCATTCAGACTCGAGCATGCGCTGTCCTGCTCTGCAACTCAGTTTCCCCGTCTGTATAAAGAAGGGCTTTATGAAGTGGGGGCTAGAAATTCATAGATGGAAAAACTCCCTGGTACCGAGTCCCAAGCCAATGAGCTGGTATGGCTGTTTTTTTGTTTTGTTTTGTTTTGTTTTTTTGTTTTTTATGCTGGACCCACTGAAATGCTTTATGTTACACATTATATGAGGCATACACTGAATGGAATGGTCGTATCTTTTAAATGTCATGCGATAGGTAATTATTTATGACACTTCTTGTTTTCAACATTCGTTTTGAATAGAATTATACAATGCCTCTTAGGGTAGACTGGGGAGAAGGGACATTATTTGTGGCCCAAAGCCCCAGTAACCAAAGGTTTTAGGTGCATGCTGTTATCAATGACAAAGAAAAACAACTGAAAACTTTGAAGATAATAACAAGAGGGAAGGGCTTACATCATCACGAGCTCTTCCAAGTTCATGCCTGTATCCACCTTGACTTCTTGCAACATCTGGGCAGGCAGGCATGTACCCCATGTCCTAAGAAGCCCAGAATCCCAGAGTTGTGACCACACCCCCCTTGTCCAAGTGCACCCCAAGGGACATGGCACCTGGCAGCATTACCGGGCACAGCCACACAGTAGCATCCATTTCGGTGACACAGGGGGTAAGTGCTGTTTTCATTCCACACACGCTGGCAGGAATCAGTGAGGCTCTGGCCTTTTCCTGCCCCGATGCAAGTTAAAAATATTGCCTGCTTCTTTGCTAACTCCCATCTTAGCCCCGCACATATAAAAATACACCCGTCAGTGGCTCTGCATTTGAAAATGTATTTTGCATCTGATAATTATGATGCATTTAAAGGGCAAAATTAGAAAGCACAAAATTAGGCTGGCAGGCTTAATTAGCCCATTCTTTTTTTTTTTTTTTTTAATGGGTGGAATTTGGGCAACTGTCTGCTGGAGGGGCGCAAAGACACCTAATGGGGTTGGTGGAAATTCACCCACTCCTCTGTGAACCCAGTCACTCAGCGGGCCGGACGGGGATCAACTGTACACCAAGAAACATGAGACCCACGGAGCAGGAAGATTACACCCTCTTGTCCTCTAGAAAACGACATGAGTGTGATTGCAAAGTAATCTATCAACAGATAATAGAAGGCTGCACACATGGCTTCCCAGAGGCCTGATATAATCACGGCAGCAACATGGGTCATATGTAAAGGGACGAACTCCGCAGCCTGGCGCCTTCGCCAGGATAATTACCACCCATATCTGCACCTGAAGGCCCACTTCCCCCAAGCCCTGGTCTTGCCGAGAAATTATTGAATGCCTTCCCCTGCATGCTGTCACTAGCCATTGCTCCAGGTTTGTGAGCCATCCGTGGAGGGGCACCCTGGGCTGGCCAGGACAGGTTTGGAAACTTCGAAGGACCTTCCAAGGGCTGCACACTGGACTCTGCAGTTTGATTCCACGTCCCCAATAAAGCTATCTTGATGGCCGCACTGCGCTCTCTCTGCACTCATAGATAGACAGGTGGATCTATCCCCAACATTAAAAAGGGAGTTTCTTTTTCTCAAGTCACCGGAGCCCTTCACAAGCCGAGACAGGCCACAGGGAGCCGAGTAGAGGCGAAGTGATCCCAGGTATGAGTCATCCTGATGAATCAGACGTGTCCCTGCCTTTTTTTTTTCTTTAAGTTGTGGGTTTCTTCATAACAGAGGCTGCGTTGTTCTTTCACAGCCAGATCTAGAAGCCCTCTGTGCACTGAGTAATGCAGCTCTATGGTGCCGTCTCCATTAGACAGAACCCAGGATGGGCCGCCCCCACGTTAGACCACGAGGAATGTCCTTAAACAGTCCGTGGGGTGGCTGCACAGCTATGGGAAGATCCTGAGATATGAACTTAAGCCTAGGCTCTTAAGGTCTGGGTGGTCTCGGGCAAGACAATTCACTACCCTGAAGTGAAACCTTGAACTTGTAGAATTGCTGTAAAACTTTATTCTGTGATGAGTGGCTCTCAACCAGAGGCCACCGCGCTCCACCTCACCCCCCCACCCAGAGACATTTGGTAATGTTTGGGGACGGATTTGATTGTCACAACAATTTCCAGCTTTACCACCACCCTCTGTGTGGCATTTTGGTACTCCAGAAATATCCTTTGAGTTGCCAACAATGGGTCAAAATTCAGGCATTCATTTTCAATGTTTTGAAATCTCTATGAAGAAAATGTGTATCACCCCAAATTACATGGCCACAAAGATGGGGGACAGAGCAGAGAAACCGTGCCCCTGCTCTATTCGCACTCTCAAGGTTATATATGTATTTTGACTTGGATAACATGTCTTCATGACGATATTTGGCTCCTTCTTCCCAAAGAGCTAAAATGGAAAAGAGAGAGAGAAAGAGAGGATGGAGGAAGGGAGGGTGGAAGAGAGAGAGAAGAGGTTGCTAGAAAAGGTATAAAATACTTCCATTTCTAAAGTCTGGTCATTGGAATTTCCCCAGCTCTGAGCAGAACCGCTTTACCCAGAGACCAGCTCGATGACAAAATCATAACCTCCACCAGGTTCCCCGAACGACTCAGGAGCTGCACACAAACATGCAACCGGGCAGGCCCTCAGAAGGGTGAGAAGAATCAGGAAGGCGTCAGCCAGAAGCTCCTGGGGCCCCTTACCTCGTCACAGACACACGTTTCGCTACCGCAAACCCTCACGCCGTCTGTTTGCAAGATGGAAAGTAACAGAGGAGGGGACACAAGGAGAAATCCAGCAAAACCCCACCGTGGGATAAAGACAGCCCCGAGCTGAAAGATTTCCACATGCCGGGTTTTTAGGGTGCCTGATTTACCATTCAAGTGAGCACAGCTGTGAGGAGGGGACGCGGCTCTGAGCCAAGAAGGGGAGAGGAGGGGAGAGCGTGAGCAAGGAGGAAGAGGATTGTTTGCAGACTAGACTATTAAATTGACTTGGAAATAGTCCCCCTCATCCCTCCCCGCATAAAATAGTTGTCTATTTCAGATGGATTACCACAAACTCCCAGATAGAGCCCGTAAGTGCTGTTTATACAGTGTGCTAATTGCGGTAATGGAACCCCTCAGTCATTGCTCAGCTTTGGTCCACTTTTCCCTCATGAGCTTCCATACTGGAGCCCTATTTGTGGACCTTTCTTCTCGGCCCCCAACAATGAGCAGAGTGGGAAATATGTCATTATTCATTTTATTGCTATTGATGCCGCTGGCCATTGGCACGCGGGGCTTTCTGGAGAGCGGGGATCCCGTCCAAGTGCAGCAGCTCGGTCTGGAGTCAGAGTGACCTTCTTCTGGGACAAGGCCAGAGGCTCACCGTCATCAGAGCCTTGCACGCAGAGCTCCTGGGAGCTTTGGTGGGGGGTCGCGTTCCCATCGTCAATGAGACCTGTGGCCTTCATCCCCAGTGGGTCTCACACTTATCCTAAAACTAGCAGCAGGGATAAAGAGCAGGCTATGCTGTTCCTTTAAGTAGCCGGCCCAAGCTTGGTGAAATGCATCTATCAGTGTGTAAAAGTCAAGGCCAACCAGATGCTCAGTGTACACGCACTGTGGCCATCAACCTCTCACACAGTTGGAACTTGCTCCTTGGTGCTTCTCATTCAACATCCTTCACCCTTTGTTATGCTGTTAGTTCAAGAAGCTTCCACCCAGACCTTATTTTGATGCAGCTAGTTTCTCCCAACCTGAGACCTTGGCTCCTGCATCCATTTCTTATGGCTACCATCAATATGTCACCTCAAACAAACTTAAAACAACCCACGTTCATTCTCTTACAGCTCTGGAGGTCAGAATTCCAACATGGTTCTTGCTGGGCTGAAATCGGGGCGGGGGGGAGGGGCAGGGATGTATTCCTTCTGGAGGCTCCCCGAAAAACTCTGTTTCCTTGTCTTTTCCAGCTTCTAGACGGTGCCCACATGCTTTGGCTCCTGGCCCCATCCTCCACCTTCAAAGTCAGCAATGGTGAGTCCTGTCCTTCCCACCTCGCATCATCTTGACGCCTTCCGCTTCTGTCTTCCCTGGCACTTTTACGAACACCTGTGATTTCACTGGCCCCACCCTCATAATCCAGGATAATCTCTTTATCTTGAAATCAGCTGCTTGGCAACCTTAATTTCATCTGCAACTTGAATTTCTCTTTGCCATGGAGCCTAACACATTCACAGGCTCTGGGCAGTAGGATGTGGGGATTTGGGCAGCGGTGGGGGGTGATCTGCTTACTTCACACCCTCTTTTGATTAGCGTATCTCATCTTCTCCACTTGGCAGTTGCAGGACTAATCTTTCAAGGGACATTCTTCTGAGATAACCTTGGATCCTGGGACACTCCTGCTCAAAGATAGAAGCCACTCTTACATGCACACATGCGTCCATACACACACACACACACACACACACACACACACACACACACACATCCATCCCAGCTTCCTGGGATCTACCAGAACTAGAATTCAAGCTCCATGAGGCAATTTGGGTTTGTATTCTAAGAGCCTAGAACAGCAAGTGGTATATTGCAAGCACTCAGTAAATATTTCTGGAATCGATCAATCAATCCATCAATTAGGAGAATAAGTTCCTCAATAGGAATGGTGTAACAGTATGATACCTGGAGTCAGATAGAGGGACCAATTCTTGCCTAGCTACTTACGAGTTCTATGACCCTTTCGGGGCACCTCAGTGACCCCATCTCTAGAGTGAGGACAAAGCCACCTGCCTAACAGGACTGCCGTGTGGTTGAGTGTGTCTAGCAGAAGGCCTGGGATGCCCGAGTGCTCGGGGAGCAGAAGCCAGCATGGTGTCTGTCACCCCGGTGTCACCATCTTGGACAGGAGAGCACACGTGCAGGCTAACAAGTGCCTTGAACCTTAAAGGTGCTTTTGGGGAGATATGTTTGCATTCATAGTTGGGAGACAAAGTAGGAAGTCATCAGCTTCAACCTCAAGGAGGCTACATAGATGTGTTCACCCTTGAACCAAATCTGTAACAATCAGTAAATGTCAGAAAGATGGCAGAAGGGGAGGAGCTTTTCAGGAGAGGGACTGGCATGAACAGAGGCCCAAGGGCATGGAGCTGTAAGCAGGTTTATAGAAATGGAGCAAAGGCAGTTATGGCGGCACCGGGAATAGCAGGCAATGGGGCTGGAATGGAGGAGGGATGGGGAACTGGGTGGGGGGAGGGGGGACCCGATGTGCTGTATCAAGGGGCTTTGACATCTAGAGATGGCTGCTCATAGGCTGGATATGCTGCAGACGGTTAGCACCCACACATCGTTTCCAGGTGCTTCTTCCCTCCCACACATTCACACAACTGACGCACATCATGCACACGCACAGTGGTTTTTTCAAAAACTACATACACATGGGATGCACACACCCATTGGATGTACACACAATTTAGCGTCTGGAATGACACATGCATTTGGGGCCTATACTCGGCATGCACACACGTCCTTGTCCAGGAACCACGCACACAGAGGACAGGTACACAAATGCATCACTGACCGTGTGGCCAGACATGCACACACACCAGGGGAAGCACATACACACTGGTCGTCCACATACAGGCACACATACCATCAGGCAATGCATGCTTAGAATACTATGCACACACAGGCACGTGTAGAAAAGTACACACTCACTGTCCGTGTGTACATGCAGAAACCGACCGTGTACCACTTCTCACACACTTACTAACAGGTCCTCACTCAAACACACACCCATAGGGAACATGCACTTACACCACTGAGTCTCTCACACACACGTCCTCACACATGTTGGCCGCACACATGCAGATCCCTTGTTTCTTTCTGGAATGTGTCCGGGCTCCGAGGCTGGCAGTTGCTTGGCCGGAGCTCAGAGACCTGCTTCTGGAGTTCACAGTTTGTACCTGCCTCTGTCCCTGTGGGTGAGGGAGCATGTTCATGCTCCCTGCGCACCCAGCTTCTGTCTCCCCACCGGCCCGGCCCCGGTGACAGCTGGATGCCATCCAAAAGCATTGCTGGGGCTCTTGCAGAAGTTCCCCATGCACTGCTCGCTGCCCAGCCTCCTTTCCAAACTGAGCTGGCAGGGGGCCAAGCACCCCCCCGGGGGGTGGGGGCAGAGCCAAGTGCTCCGGGCGCCGCGGGGCCCTCATCAGCTGCTCTCCCTGGGGCCCCGTTTGGGTGATGAGCCCAGCCGCCGCTCCAGCTCTGCAGAGAGGAGTCTCGGTGACATCTGCGTGGCCTATCTGGGGCTAGTCGAGCACGGCCCCGTCTTCTGCCCGCGCTCATCCTGGAATTGGGTTCCAATGAGCTGGAACCTTGCATTTCGCCCAGAGTTTGAAAAGCCACTGTTTCCTGGCAGCCACCGAGATGGAGCCATGCCCTCCATCTGGCTTAATGAGTGGAAGGGCTCCCCACGCACCTGCCACCCTGTCCCCACTCACTCACCTTGCTCAGAGGAGCTAATGAACAGGGTCATGGCTCATACTGGGCGCACAGCCTCCTCCTCCTCCTCCTCGGAGGCCATTCCTGGCCCCCAGTGAGACTGAGCTTCAGCAGTTGGAGATGCTGCCCTCTCCTCTTTGTTAGAGGAGGAGAGAACCGTGGGTGCCGGTGAAGGCGAGCCCAGGGACATTGACAGTGTGACTCAGATGTTACCCGCAGCCCTCACTCCTAGCATGTTTAGTTAAAATTAGTCCAAACCCTAATTCCACAGATTTTCAAACCCAGAGCTGTCCCCACTGTGAATTCCCCCAAGAGCTAGCGCCTCCTATTTCCTCCAGCTTCCCAGCTCACGGGGCTTCAAATGCCACCCGCGTCAAGCACGTATCTTAAAGGGATTTCTGAAAGCAAGCCGCTCCTCTGAAATATTCCGGGTGCAGGGGCTTTACCGGAAGGTTGACGATCCCAGGACCGGATGGGTCACAGGGGCACACGGAGGGCCTTCGGGCGCCACATCAGCATCAGCATTAACCCCACACTTCTGTGCCTCCCTCTTCCTTCCTTCTCTTGAGTGACGCACAAGCCTGTCCCCAGTCCCCTCAGCCTGCTCATGTTCAGGCCCAAGAAGACCCGTTCCATGCCCAATCCCCAAACAGACCTGTGATTTGAATACTCTTCTCTCCTAAGAGTGGGTGTCTGCTCAGAAGGAATTCTCAGTACAGCTGCCAAGAGAGGAACATATTCCCCCATGATGTTACGTAAGAGAGCTGTGTGTTGGGCAGAGAAATTCCTCCAACAAAGGTGAACAAACATCACAAAAGTGAGCTCCCAGAGGGAGAGTACTTTCAATATGACGGAGATGCCTGACCGCTGCCCAGCTAAACGAAGACAGATTATGGAAAGGAGGTGTCCAGCCTGCCTCTTGTTTACCCAAGCAATGGCGAGGCCACTAAACCTCAGCCAGAAGCAGAGGCCCCTTAACGGACCCCAGAAAATGTCTCCCTGGCCAGGGCCTGGGTCTTTGTTCCAGGCTGACCACAAAGGTCTGACCTTCAAGCGTCCACCCCCCTCCCCCAAGTCACTGTGGTTCTCTAGGCCAAGAGGGGAAGAAGGGGCAGGCGCAGGTTACGGGCCTCCACCAAGAGCTGACTGGTGGCCATTCATACGCAGGAGGGCTTCCTTTCAACAAAGTCTGTTTGTTTCCCCCAAGAGCCCTGGGGACTCAATGCCAAGTCAGAATGACTCACTGGCTCCCAGGCCTTGCCCCCCTCTGGGAGACACTCAGCCAGGGCTCTTCCCCCAGCAGAGCAAGAGAGCAGCCGCCATGAGGCTCCAAGTGGATGTGGGCTCTACAGAATGAGCTTGGTTGGAACTGCAATGCACAGAAAGTTCTAGGCAAGGCCGTCAGGCCTCAGTGCTAGTACGGGGTTCCCCATCCCTGCTGGCTGGCTGTCTTCAAGAGTTCAAATATCATCACTTTAAATGTTTTTTTTAATGTATTTATTTTGAGAGAGAGAGAAAGCAAGCACAAGTCGGGGAGGAGCAGAGAGAGAGAGAGGGAGAGAGAATCCCAGGAACAAGCTGACAGCACAGAGCCCAGCGTGGGACTTGAACTCACGAACCGTGAGATGGTGGCCTGAGACAAAATCAGGAGTCAGATGCTTAACCGACTGAGCCACCCAGGTGCCCCCAAATATCATCACTTCAAATGGGACTCGGCTCTCCATCTGTGCACCCAGGCCCCTGGCAATGTCTGGAAGTAATCGCCAACCTTGGATGCGAAAGTGTGGATCCTCATGCTAGATGGGTTGAAACCCATCCTTCCTAACATTTGAGAAGCTTTCTGAAAAGCTTTGTCAATGACAGAAATTCCTGTCTTTACACCAGTCAAAATCAATGACAGACACCAGTAAGGTATTTTCACTAATGAAAAGTAGGATAAAATCCAACCAGTTGGGCCGACTGAACTTCAGAGTCATTGTCATTTATGCTAAGACTATACGGTACCTGCTAGTGGCCCACAGGCTTGCCAGGAGGATCAAATGTGAAATAGTCATTACCTGGAGGAGCAGATTTCTCCAGGCCAAGCCACATGCACGCATGATCAGTGCATTCAAACTTTATCTGGCTTTACCCTCGTATTCCCATCACAACGCTAGGGGAGGTGCTGGTATATTTAAACCCATTCTGAGAAAACTAAGGCCTGGAAAGATTAAGCTGTCTAACCCCACACAGTGAATAAATGTCATATTACTCAACACATTAGTAGGGCAATAGGATAGCAAAAGGACACTGGGTGTTATGTGGAAACTAATTTGACAATAAACTATTTGTAAAAAATAAAAAAAAAATAAAAAAGGATAGCAAAAGGAGAGTGCTTGGGCAACTGAAAACTGGGAAATATTTTAGTGGTTTTTGAGCACCTGAGGAGCCCGAGTATGAATTAGCAATGAGTATACTCATTATAAAGCAAGCTTGTCAATTGACGAAAAACAATTTCCATGTGTGTTCAACCATATTACCCCCCAGGCAAGTTATTTCCTAAAACAGAGAGTTATCAATCTGCAGGTAGCTTTGGTTGGTTTTTCTCATCTTTCTTCCCAGCCAGAGAGCTGTCTCTTCATTCGGCAACTATTTACTCGGCATTTCCTTTGGGCCTTTCATTCTGTTGGGGCCAAAACTTGTTAGTAAAAGGGACACAGAACTTAGAGTCTAGGATAGGTTTTTCAACCTCAGCACCGTCGACCTTTGGAGCTACATCATTCTTTGTCGGGGGACCTGCTTGACGCATTCTAGGATGTTCAACAGCATTCCTGGCCTCAACTATGCTAATAGCATCACCAAGTTGTGACAACCAAAACCATGCCCAGCCAGTACCCCCAGGAGCAAAACCATGCCTATAGAGAGTCAGTGTTCCAGAAGACAAGGTATTCATCAAACACTCATGGCTGTCAGTGCAGGAGGCACAAATGACCAGCCCTGTACCTGATTTTCTTGACAGAGGTGACATCTAAGTGAAAATACTGTGGAGCTTGGTAGAGCTAGGCAGGAAAGCCCCTTGGAGGGGGATGGAGACGGGCCCTGGAAACATATTTCTGCAGCAGAGGGAACAGCAAGACCCAAGGCATGGAGGGAAATGCGATCCTGATTTGAAGCCTGTGTTGTTCAACAGTCACAAGAGAGCTCTCCCTGTAGCTGAAAGGCAGCGTTATTCAGTGCACAGTTCAGGGAGATGCAGGGAGAAATGGCAGAATCTATATTCCAGAAGGTTTAGACAAGTTAGATCCGTGGGCCAACATTCTGATGCACCACAAGGAACAAAGGCAGGCTCCTGCATTATGGTTCAAAAGAAAAAACCCCAGCCATTACAACAGAAAATCTGGCTCAAAGGCAGAAGATTTTAGAAGGTGTTGGGTATAAACCAGTATAGCTCACACTCCCTCACTCGTGCATCAGAATCCCCTGGGAGGCTCGTAAAAGCACAGATTGCTGGGCCCCACCCCCAGAGTTTGTGATTCTGGGATTTGGGTCCTGGGTGGAGCCAGAGAATTTGCTTTTCAAACTCGTTCTCACATGATGCTGATGCTGCTGGTCTGGACATTCTCCTTGGAGAACCACTGGGAGAAGCCCCAGTTTCCAAAGATGGTAATAGCAGTGGGGTCCAGTTAATAGAAATATGGTGTCCAGTATGAGGAGGGGAGAACCTCAGTGCCCCAACTATAGCTCGGAGGCCAGGGAGAATGCTGAGCACCATATTTTAAGGGGCTCATTGGGAAACTGGAAGGTGTTCAGAGAAAAGTGAGGCGACCAGGTTATGAAAAGTGATTGCAGAACATGGGGTGTTTGGCCTAGAAAGGAGGTATTATGGAAGGGTCTGGAGCTGCTTCGGATAGTGAGGGACTGTACTGTGAAGAATGGATTTGATCCATATCTTAGTCCCAGATGGTCTTACCTCAAGGTTTAGAAACCCAGGGTGGGAGTGTCTGGTACAGAGTTTTTGGTTAACGTCAAGTGGAATCTTGTGGCAATTATACATTTAGTGCAGCACCGTCCAGTAGCCATATATAATTTAAAATAGTCCTTGCAGCCTTATAATACAAAAAGCAAAAAATAAAGAAATGGGTGAAGTTAGTTTGAATAACACCTTTTAATTTAACCTAATATTCCCAAAACATTTTTACCTGCACATGTGATCAATGTAAAAATGTTCAGTGAGATAGTTTACATTCTCTTCCTTGTACCGTGTTCTAAATCCAGGGTGCGTTTTGCATGCACAGCCCATCTCCCTTCCGTTAGAATGAGCCAGAGACGAAATGCTCCTTCCCCCACATGGGAGTCGTGGTGTCCACACTGGCCAGCTCAGCCTTCGTGAGCCACGCATCGGTCACAGGGGAGTGAACGGGTCCTAATTTTAATCAGGTTCGCTGCCTTCTGACTGCCTTTTGGATTTAATGACATTTGCATCCCACTCATGTGTTCCTATTTTAAATTGAAGTGAAGTCATAAGCTTTTCTATATATTTTGAGAATTTCATAACATGCTTTAAGTTGTCTGCAGGCAGCCCCAGGGAGCTCTAAATGAAGATGGTTTCGGGACTCAGGCTTATTAGTGACAGGAGGCTCAATGAAATCTAGGTTAAGAACATACCAAAACAACGTATTGGCTTACGTTTTGGAAAGCTCAGTGGTGATGCGGGCTTATGGCAGAGCTGAATCCAGATACTACCAATAGTGTCACCAGAAACTAGTTCCCACTGCTCCTGTGTTGACTTCCTGGTTTGCATAGATTCCCCTGAGGCAGAAATATGGCCACTGGAAACTCCAGTCTTAAATCATTCTTACAGTAAACTTTCCCTACAGAATGTGCTTCTTTTTTCAAATCATTCTAAATAGCTCTGGATTGAAAGCTTTCTTGGCTTGAATTGGCAGTATACTGCTTATCCCCAAATCCAATACTCTGGAGATGTATTTGGTCAGGGCCATCACCTCCAGAACCAGGAACCGAGGGAGTCAGCCCCAAGCAAACTTCAAGAATGGGAGACGGGGCTGGGACCCCCAGAGGAAAGAAAAATGTTTGATGGACACAAATACCAGATGTCCACCAGAGATGGGCACTAATAGACACCAATGGGTCGTTTTGTCCTGGGTTATGGAAATTGCCTTTCGGAAGCATCCTGCTTCTCTTTACCATGAAGGCACTGCTTCGTATCTCATAGATTAGGAGTTCAACCAATTTGAGATGCTGATCTTAAGTGTCAGGGCCTCCATGTGAGACTTGCTTTGCTTTTGACCAATCTACTTTAAGAAGCCTTGTCTCCTGTGGCTGAATTTAGAAATCAGAATGAGGCATGGGGAGTTGAAAGGATAAATCGACATTTGCACTTTACCTGAAAATTTGGAGGAGTGAAACTTGGCTAAATCAAGCTAGAGTCTATTCTTTCCCTTCCCTCCTCCAAACAATAAGCTTTCAACCAAGATGGCGACTGATCTCACACCAAAGGTCTCTGGTGTCAAAGATGTGAAAATCTCACAGGGCTCACAGTCTAACTTCTCCAGATTCCTGAACACCCAAAACACAAACACAGTACGCATGTCATCCAAAAACCTGCAGTCCTCACTCACAGACATTCTGTGGTTTTAGCCAGTTACTCATTCCACCCTACCCACTAATTTCTGCTCATTGGAACTCAGTTTCCCCAAAGCTATGTACTTCCTCTGCTCACATATTCCTAAGAGGTTCCCCAATTCCCTTGATCCTGAAATCTTTACATGTGTAATGAGGTTGGAGAAAAACAGAGGACTCCAAAACTTTACCAAGCCAAGGGACTTTTAGGGACATGGTATCTTTAATTATATAAAATAGGATTCTTTATCTCAAACTAAGGTTTATTTGTAAGAAACAATGGCCAGAAAATGGTAGTTATTACGTGGCAGGCTTTCCTTGAAAGATACCAAACACTTTCCTTCTTGAAAGATACCAAACACTTTCTTTGTCTAATTTGCAAACTCCTATTCATCCTTCACGGGTCCCCCAAACTTTCCTGACTCTTTTCCAAGAGTCTTCTGTGCACTTTGTCCCACCACTTACCTCAGTTATTGTGCTGGACCTGAGGCTCTGGGGCAATAAGACTTGATGGGGTTAGACTGTCCTGGATTTACATCTTACCTCTGGCATTTCTTAGCCACATATCAGGAGAGTTCTTAAACTTGTCTGGGTCCCAGTTTCTACATCTATAAAAAAAAAAAAAAAAAAATGAGGGGCACCTAAGTGACTCGGTTGAACATCCAACTCTTGGTTTTGGCTCAGGTCATGATCTCACAGTTTTGGGGCTTCGAGCCCCACGTCCGGCTCTGCACTGACAGCATGGAGCCTGCTTGAGATTCTCCCTCTCTCTCTCTCTGCCCCTTGCCCACTCACACTCTTTCTGTCTCTAGAAAAAAAATAAATAAACTTAAAATAATAATAACAAAACCATTAAAAACCTGTCTTCCTGGGTTGCTTTTAAAAACACTTGAGTGAATGTGGGTAAGTTCCTTGATGGATAGGCACTTAATACAGTGGTGTTGTAATTATCATCACACTGTTCTGTGGTTACTTGTTTAAAAGTCACTAGAGTCTTCCCGTTAGATTCCGATCTCCTCCAGGGCAGGGGTTGCTTCTCAGGAAACTTTATGTCTCAATCTAGAGCGTAAAGACATACATGTCTGTTGAAATAATAACATAAACAAATGCATGAATATCTACAGATGAAGCCAGAAGAGTTAGTCCACAGCTGGCCTCTAGAGGACTGTGACCCTTGAACAATAATAGTATACCATACCAAACCCTTTCATTGTTGGCCGAATGCTTAGACCCTATTAGTCTGAGTCACTTGAAATATTTCTGAAGAAACAGTGCCCATGGTCCACGTGAGCAATTGTATATGATTCAAACTGAGGAAGCGCTAAGAGTCTTGATTTCATTCTCGGTGTCTTTCAAATATCACCATATGATTAATTGTATGGAGTACCTTCTTCGTCTGCCTCCTTCTGGACCACAGTGACCGATCGGAGACTTAAAATCGAACTAACAGCGTTTGTAAATTGAAAATGTCTGCTTGCACACCAGGCTGTGCATATCCAGGCCCTGAAATCTTAAAGTTAGATTTCCGAATGAAACCCCCCATTAACCATGCCCCGTTTTGGAACTAGGGAGGCCACCTACGTATTTTCAACTTGAAGAAGGACACACGTTCTTGCCATTGAAGCCTGCCACCCAGCATCATTCCGAGTCCCTTTAAACCTAAAATTTCAAGTCAGGAAGTGAGGAAAAAGCAGTGGGCACCAAAATCATCTCTCAGCCCAACTGACTCAGAAGCAGCCGGGCTGGGTAAACTCCCTTATAAAAAAAAGTCATCCCTTATTTGGATTCAAAAACCCCTTCAGTCCATGCTGTTAATGTGGTCCTGACCATATTTTGTAAATACAAAGCCTGGTTCAGTGGTCCCACCGAGACCACATTTCCCAATAATGAGTGAAATGGTATTTACAGGAAGGTCTGAAACTTTCCCTCAGTAGCCTGTATTTTTGTAAGTCCCGTATGAAACCTCCATGTGGGCATGACTAATGGATCCACCTAATTAAATTTTTACAGCATTCCAGGGCCAGAGTGTCAAATGTTTGCATCGAGTTTGTCTCCTTGTAACACTGTCAAATAAGTCTCCCATCCCCCTCCCACACACACCTTTTGTAGGGGCTGCCGGCTGCATTCCAGTGCCATATGAAATCAGAATTTGGTTGATGAGGATGAAGAAATGGATTGCCAAATCGTTTTTGCAAGCCAGCCTACCTTCACCTATTTAGAGGTTAAAAGGGTGGAAAAACAAAACAAATAAAGCAAAACAAAACAAAAACCCTCTTTCTAGCCAAGGTAGGATTCCATATGGGAAGTTGAAAGAGTCACTTCCAATGGATAAGAAGATCATTGCTGTTGTTTACAAATTCTAGCTCGAAAGACTAGAGTAGGCATTTAGCAAGATGGGATTTTAACTTTGAGAACATCCTTAAAGTCAGTAGATTCCATGGACTGCAGGAAAAAGAAACCCCTTGATGATCTGCAATAGATGTTTTCTCATTCTTTGCTGTGTACTTGGTTTCAAAGTGGAGGTGTACAGTTAGACCCCCGGCCCACCTCCGTACTGGCCATTGAGGGTTCATTAACAGGCAGACAATTGACAATGTGTCTGGAGCTGCTCAGTGAAAAGAGGAAATAGAGTCTGATTTTAGTATTGAATGAATATCAGATTCAAAATAGGACACCGCAGGTGTGAGGAAGTGAGCTCCCTCAGTGATATCACAGAGCATGTCAGAGGAAGCTTCTTGGAGATTGACGCTCAAGACGGACACAAGCCAGTCAATCCCTGCAGGCAGTCTAAGCCAGAGAGTCTCCAGAAGTGGTCTGTGGCTCCTACATCTGAACTACTCAAGAGCTTGTTAAAATGCAGGTTCCCTGTCCCCAACGCAAAACTTCTGAGTCAGAATCTCGAACTGGTAACAGGAACTCTGCGTGCTAAGGCAGCTCCCAAATGAGCCCTGCCAGCCTGAACTTGGAGATCCTCACTCCGAGCTGTTGGGAAGGTCAGAGTTTCCACACAAAGATGGTGCTAGATGTTTCCGAGTGATAAGCAAGGCATGGAGTAGCTAAGGCTAGCTGAGGCTAGATGGACACCGTTTCAAGGGAACCAGTCCACCAGAGGATCCCTGTGGACACACAGAGGCTCACTCTCTTTCCAGCCCAGGGTCTTCAGAATCATAGTGATTCCATTAAGCCCTCTGTCAGCCTACCTTTATGCAAGTGCTCAGAAATACACACACACACTAAAATGAGTTCATTTCTACATATGCAGACAGACAGACCCACTCTTGCAAAAAAACACTTGAGTGCATATGATTTGGGCACCACCACTCCTCCTCCTCCTCCTCCTCCACGTACACACACACACCTGAGCATATACAGAAGAAAGAAGCCAATATACAGAATCTTCTTCCTGACATATTATCAGAAGATCAATAGTAGCCTAACAGTATGTCACAATGCCTACATCATTCCCCCCATTTCGTCTCATCACGTAGACATTTTATCATCTCACATCATCATAAGCAGAATCGTGAGTACAGTACAAGAAGATATTTTGAGAGAGAGACCACACTCATGGAAGTTTTATGACAGTATATTGGTATAATTGTTCTATATTACCATTAGTTATTGTTCATCTCTTACTGGGTCTAATTTATAAGTTCAGCTTTATCATAGATATCTATGTTTGGAAAAACCAGTCTAT
The DNA here is from genome assembly GCA_017311185.1 of Proteles cristata cristata. Classification (NCBI taxonomy): domain Eukaryota; kingdom Metazoa; phylum Chordata; class Mammalia; order Carnivora; family Hyaenidae; genus Proteles; species Proteles cristata. The sequence goes on along the minus strand of JAESUZ010004903.1, from coordinate 270,797 downwards.
ATGGGGGTCAGTTCTACCATGGTTTCAGGCACCCATTGGGGGCTTGGAATGTACCTCTTGTGGATAATGAGCTGCTATACATGCATCTGCTTCTCCATATCTGCTTGCCCACGTTCTCACACAGAGATGCTACACCTCAGCTCCTGCGGAGATGAGCTAACCTCCCTTCAAAATATTTTTCTTTCTAATTCATCATAGGAGAATCACTAACCACAGTCAATTCTGGAAACCATTTCCCTCCAAGAGCTCCATCCTAATGTGGGAACCGGCTAAGTCCACAACAAATGTTTGACCGGAGTCAGAGGAAGATGAGATGGTCAGAAATCTATGATGCAACCACGTGGGATTTCTTGGCAGCCGTTTCTCCTGGCTCCTGATCCTGGTATAAGCCCAGCACCACACTGGACAAAGGACCAGAACAACATGGTGGACTCAGAAGAACTTTGGAATCGGCGGCCCCACAGTAAGTATCTTTGGCTGGCTGCGTTGGCTGTATGACCTTGGGTAAGCTACTGGACATCTCTGAGCCTCCAGTTCCTTTTGTTGAAGCTAGAAGTTTACAAAGATTAAATGAGACCATGTATGCCAGCACCCAGCCAGGGGTGCTAGGACACTCAGTCATAGGCGGTGATTGATCCGTGATTGGCCAGGCAGAGTACGCACGTTCCATAGGCTTTAGATTCCAAAAGCTCTTGGTTTGAATCTTATCTCCTCCTCCTGTTGGCTGGGAAGTTTTGCACAAGTTTCTTAACTTCTGTAAACATCAAATTTCTCTCATCAGAATAAAAATAATACCCCCACCAAACTCGCAGAGCTGTTGGAAGAATTATGTTCGTGTATCATAAGAACCTAGCACATCTAGGAAGGAGATGGCTGGTTTCTTCTGCCTTTTTTCCATCTTCTCTAAAAGGAATATCCCATAGGTAGAAAGGATGGAGGCTGCCATTTCCTCCTTAGGGGGACATTCGGGACAGGACACTGTTAGGGAAAGGTTCATTCCTGATGACACAGGCCACCCAGTGACCTTTCAGAAAAAGCAGATCCCTGTTTCCTGTGTCACCTGGGCTGAAGGAACTCTCCCTTTGCCTGTAGTCCATGTACAGATTAAACTTTTCCAAAAAGGGAAACGAATTTTCGCCTGGAGCTGGAGGCAATTCTTTCTGAAGAGTTTTGGTTTCTTAGGCAGCATGTGGACAGCCTTTTGAATCTGGTGATGTGGCTCCAATAGGTCTTTAGACCCAATAGGGCCCCTTAGTTCTTGACTGCGTATCCTTGGGCAAGGAGATTGATCTCTCGGAACTTCTATGTCTTTGTTTTAAAAAAATTGGGAGAACGATGCCGGGCCTATAGAGTTTTCATGGGATTGAACTCAAGTGTCGTTTTGAGTGCAAGTTAACTATCCTGGTGATGGGGAAAAAGCGGGTTTTGTGGGCATATCTGCCTCTCTGCAGCCTTCTCCGCTTTGGGCGGAGAGCCAGCTCTGTAGGGGCACCAAGGTTAACTCTGGGCTCATCTTGGGTGGAGGACATATTAGCTGATTGGGCACCAATAATAGTTGTGAAATGAGAGCTTTAAAAAAATTAGTGAATTTTGGGGGCGCCTGGGTGGCTCATTCAGTTAAATGACCCAGTCTTGGTTTCCGATCAGGTCGTGATCTCACGGTTTGTGAGCTCAAGCCCCGTGTCGGGCTCCACAGCTGGCATCGCAGAGCTTGCTTGGGATTCTCTCTTTCCCTCTCTCTCTGCCCCTCCCCCACTTGTGTGTGTGTGTGTGTGTGTGTGTGTGTGTGTGTGTGTGTGTGTGTATGTGTGTGTGTGCGCGCGCATGCACGCATGTGTGTGTAGGTGCACACTCTAGCTCAAAAATATATAAACTTAAAAAAAGCATTTAAAAATGATTGCTTCTTCAAAAGGTTAAATGCAGAATTACCATATGAGCCAGCAGTTCTGTTTCTAGGTGTATCGCGAAAAGAACTGAAAACTGGTCTTCAAATAAATACTTGTCCATGAATATTCATAGAGTACTTTACAACAGCCCAAAGGTAGAAACGACCTGGTTTCCCCCCTCAGATAAATGGGTAACCAAAGTGTGGTTCGTGTGGTCTATCCATACAGTGGAATATTATCCGGTCGTTAAAGGCATGCTATTCTGTTGCGGGCTATATCGTGTGGATTCTGTTGCGGGCTATATCGTGCAGGCTATATCGTGTGGATTCAAAAACTCTATACCAGGTGAAAGAGGCCAGACACTGAAGGTCATATACCATATGATTCCATTTAGATGAAATATCCAGAATGGATAAACCCATCAAGTCTGAAAGCAGGTTCAAGGTTAGCAGAGGCTGAGCAGCAGGGGGAAATGAGGAGCTCATGTATCGTGGGTACTGGGTTCCTTTTGGGGTGATGGCATCGCTCTGGAAACAGAGGTGATAGTTGCACAAACTGTGAACAGACTAAATGCCGCTGAACTGTACATGTTAAAATGCATACTTTTATGTCCATATGTTATGTCCATTTTTTATTAATCATGTATTTTTTAATCTTTCTTTATATTTATTTATTTTTTGAGAGAGAGAGAATGCATGAGTGGGAGAGGCGCAGAAAGAGAGGGAGATATAGAATCCGAAGCAGGCTCCAGGCTCTGAGCTGTCAGCACAGAGCCCGATGCAGGGCTGGAACTCACGAACCATGAGATCACGACCTGAGCCAAAGCCTGACGCTTAACTGACTGAGCCACGCAGGAGCCCCTAGGTTATGTTTTACCTCAATTTAAGGAAAACCGTCCCAAGTCCATGTGTGGGTGTCTTGAAGCCAGGGTGAAGAAAATAGGAGAAAAAGGAGGCAGTGATTGTCGAAGCACTGATTAAAAATGTGCACTTTGAGGGCAGGGCAATCCCCTAAATCTCTTTAATTAAGACAAAGAGGACATGAGGTTTGGGGGAACAGCAGTTCAGCAGATGAATAGCGACCCAGCGAGATGCCAACCAATGGCTCCTCGGGAAGGGTCAGCCACCCAGATTTGTTTCAGAGTTGAGTTAACACGTGAAGTGTGTAAACACCACTGTTGATTCCTTTGTCCCCCGCTCTCCCCCGCCCTCTCCACCAGCTCTCTCCACTTGGCATGCATCCTATTTTGCAAACAGCAGCTGTGCTCAGTTGAATAGTAAATCAAACACCCTAAAAAACCGTTGTTTTAAAACAATGTCTCAGATTTCCCATATATTTCATTTCTATTTTCCTTCCCCAAAACCCTTGCCTCAGACAGCAGTGGCAGTAAGCTCATTCAGGTAGTGCCGCCTCTGTCCTGTTCACGGGGGACTCGTGAGCGAACTCCCACTGAGGAGTGGCGGTGGGGGCAGAATGCACAGGCAGAGTCATTCCAGGCAGATCCTGTATGTTCTTAGGAGGCAGGCTGTTAAAGAATGTTCTTGGACAGGAAGGGACAGGATGGCTGAGGTTTTCCGGGGACACACGTCCCTAGGGTGAGCCCCAAGTTTCCAAGGATATTGGCATCCTGTAAACCCCAGCCCCTTGCTCAGTGAGCCATTCTACAGCAAGACTTTGCTGCCCTCCCACCAAAGGCTGTGTGGGTTACACACTGTCCTAAAGGCAGTTTTCCTGGGGAAAGAGACAAATGGTGCTAATGAGGAATCTCCCGGAAGGGTCAGTGTCGGGCTTCCTGGTGAATCCCACACCCATGCACACACAGTCCCACACTCACAAGCTCCAGCTCTCCGAGCGCCTCCAACTTTTCTTGAATCAGGGTCTCTCAGCCTCGACACTATGACACTCGGGTCTCATCATTCTTGGTTGAGCGGAGTTGTTGAGGCTCACAGAGGTCAGGTGGTGCACCAAAGTCACGTACCAGCAAGTCCCAGAGCTTATCAGATATTCACTCAGCAAACATTTCATACCATTGTTGTGTATTGAGCATTATTGTAGGCATGCTGACCGGCAAATATTTATCGAGCGTCCACACGAGGTTCAGTGTTATGGATGCGAGAGGGAACAATGTGGAGGAGACAGAAAATAAACATGCAAAGCCCCACTGGCGTTTGAGGCTTAGTCACGCTCTGTGGTGAAGGCTGCCCTGTGCATTGGAGGACATTTAGCCGCATCCTTGGCCTCTACTAAATTCTTTTTTTTAATTGCTTTTTTAAAAAAAAAATGTTTATTTATTTTTGAGAGAGAGACAGCAAGAGCAGGGGAGGGGAAGGGAGAGAGGGAGACACAGAATCCCAAGCAGGCTCTAGGCTCTGAGCTGTCAGCACAGACCCTGACATGGGGCTCAAACCCACGAGCAGTGAGACCATGACCTGAGCCAAAGTCAGACACTTAACCAACTGAGCCACCCAGGCGCCCTGACCTTGACCTCTACTGGATTCTAATAGCATCCCTCAGTCGTGACGACCAAAAATACCTCCAGACATTGGCAAATGTCCCACGAGGGGCAAAATTATCCCCTGTTGAGAACCACTGACCCCGAAGGAATTTAAGAAAACAACCTTAAAATGGGATGGTGCGGTCTATGTAATAGTAAAGCCTGCTGTCCAGAGAAACACGAATGTATTCCAGAGATGACCCCCCATGGGAAGGAATATCCGGCAATGCCCCTCCTGAGAAGGAAGGCAGTGTTTTAATCCATAATCAGACCAGCAAATTTTTCTGAAACTACCTTATTATGACTCATGCATTATTATGAGTGTTCCCACTGGACGATAAGTCTAGAAGATCAGGGACTTTGCCCCCCCAGGTGACTGTAGTAGACTCAGAACCTAAAACCGTGCCCATCACAAAACTCTGGGCCATGAATGAAAGAATGGATAAATCCAGGAAATGTCCTTCTGATAAGAACGCTGTGACCTTTCTTCCTCTTTTCCTTACCCTCTCTTAGTTCCCCCTTTTTGTCTTTCTGACCTCTTTTCCTCTCCCTGGTACCCAAACATACACATTCTCAAGCACAAAACCAAATACACGGATGCTCCCACAAACAGACAACACACACTCACCAATACACCAGCAGGAAATGAGAAGTAAACACCGAAAACATGTCCTTGACTCAGTGTTCTGAGAAAATAAACCAAACCCAACAACAGATTGCTGGGACACAGACTGAACCGGAAATCTCAACCAGTTTTTGCGCCACTTGGCACTTATCAATTTGTCAGAACCTTGGGGCTTGATGCCCTCACCGTAAGGTCACCAGAAGATCTGCATTTAGGCCAAGACACTATGCGATTCTTTACTTTCAGGGAAATACACTTTACCGTCACATGTGCAGTGACAAATCACATGGAGAGAATGCCCACCCACTACCCCCACCACACACACACACACACACACACACACACACACACTGTGGTTATGGAGCCTGTATAAAGTGGTTCCAGTCTCTTGGCAAAAACTTCTACAGGCTGGCAAGACCAGGCGGAGACGCAGTTCAGAAAACATAATCTTTTATTTACCCAGATAAATACGATACTTGCCACATAAATTTGAGGGCACTTTGTTAAACGCTTTATATGCTGTACTACACCCAAAAGACCATAACTACCTTTAGATCGAGGACAATGATTGAGAAATGGCAAACCAGGAAAATAAATAAATTGTATGTATTTATTTTTAACTGCTTTTCTAGACACGCACAAGGCTTCTCTCAGGCAACACACACTTGGCAACCTCAAATAAAAAGTGACCTCTTGATCGGAAAGAATTGAACTGCTATTCATCTTCCTCTTGGGCCGTGGCTGAACACCTGCCATTCTTGGTGAGGCAGAGGAGGTTCTGATCCAATGGCCGCTGGGCTGAATCAAAGTGTCTGTTGCTTCCCCCACCGCCCATACCACCACCACCCACGCCGCAAACTCTGCACAGAGAAGCTGATACAAATTAATAGTCTGAGGAAGAAACTGGCCAGTCTTATAAAACATAGATTCAAACTCCAAACCATATTAAGTTGAAGTGGGGGCCAGAACTCCTATGGAAACCACATGCCATATTATATAGGGCGTTGAGTCTGAGAAATGCCACTTGATCTGGGATTGGCAGTATTTTTTAAGTTTATTTATTTTGAGAGAGAGTGTGTGTATAAGGGTGGGGGGAAAGGCAGAGAGAGAGGGGGAGAGAGAGAATCCCAGCCAGGCTCTGCACTTCAGCTGTAGAGCCTGATGTGTGGCTCTAACCTGTGAACAGTGAGATCATGACCTGAGCAGAAACCACGAAGCCGACGCTTAACCAACTGAGTCACCCAGCACCCCTGTGATCAGAAGTATTAAGGTGTTCTCTGGGCAGTGTCTAAGGAGCCCTTCCTAATCCTTGCACGTTCCTTTGCTGTCTTCACTACCCCCAAATAATATTTGCCAAGTTGTTCTGAATGCTTTACATAACCATAATGCTATCCGAAATTCTATGAAATACTATTGTTAAACCGCGTTTTACAAATGAGTAATTAAGACCTAAGGTGTTTGGGTAAATCTTTACAGTATGCACAGCCAGTCAGTGGTGACAATGGAATTTGAATCCAGGTCATCATCCATTAAAGCAACGCTGTTTAAATGACAACTAGATGTGGGGCCTCGGTGCATCTCACTCCTCATTGTCCACACACCAGCCCAATTCCTCGATGGCTTCCATCATCATTTCCATAATAGCCATCAAGAAGATTTCAATTTCCATGCCAGCTCTGCCCTGTAGGCAGCAGCTGCATGAATTATGGTCCATAAGCAGCCAGGCTCAAAGGAAAAAGGATTCCATGACTGATTAGTGATACCTGCTCTGGGTGTAGAGGTGGCAGCTAGTGGCATGTGTGATACCAATGTGCCACCCTCTGTCTTTATGCTGATGACTGTCCAATTTCTATTGCTAAACAGTACTTTATCTTCGGAACTCCAGAGACAGATTCTCAACCGCCTACTAGACATCTCTTTCGGGATAGCCCATTGGCACCTCAGACTCCTCAGCACCGGCCTCTTTTCTCATGGCCCCAATCTGGTTAAAAAAAAGATAATAATAATTATCCACCCAGGGTCCAAGCTGGAGGCCTGACAGCTGACCTGAACTCTTCTCTGTCTTTCACTCCATACTCCATCCATCACACATCTTTTCCATTTCACTTTCCAAAACGTTTTGAGACTCTGCCTCCATCACATTCCAATTCCTTGAGGGTAGGATAGGCCCTCTTTCCAACTACTGCAATACTCCACTGATTAGTGCTCCCGCTTCCAGACTTGCCCAGCCATGGCCACATACTCTTATGAAAGCACAAATCCGCACATATTCTCCCTTGTCCAGAGAACCTTTGTGGCTCTGCTGAGGTCAAACTCTTCAGCTAGCATGGAAGACCCTTCGCTGTGAGGCCTCATTTAACTGATGAGCTCTCTCCATCCCCTCCCTTATCCACCACATCACCTTACCTGTGCTTCAACAGCAGAACCACCTTGCTCTATTCTTCCATCTTCAGTCACACTGACGTGCCTTGGCACAAGCTGTTTCTTCCACTAATATGCTCCTCCCATAATTTAGTGATCCTTTAGAGAGACATCTGTGCTCTTGGGTGACACAAGCCAACAGTCACAGATTATGTGCTTGGTTCGAGGAAGCATTGTCTGCAGGATCCAATGTAGCTATAACGAGCCCATCTGCTGAGAGGCTTGTCTTACCCCAGCCTGTCCCTTCCTTTGTGCTCTCCAAAGCAGTAGCTGTTAGAATCAGATATACAGTCAATATGTCCATAATCAAAGGCATCCTACAGACAACACCCCCATGGAGGCTGGATGGTGAGATCCATGACCCCCAGTCACCCCCTGACAATGTCAGCTGCCTTCCTGGCACCTCAGCTGGTGAATGTTTCCACCACCTTACAGCAGCCATTGCGTTCGGGCCATGCCTTTTGGGGACACACAGCTCACAGCCAGGCCCCAGGCACACGGGTCTGATTTGTGAATGTGAGCTCTTTGAGGGTGGGGTCAGTCAAAGACAGCTTCACCTTCCTGTTGTACCTGGGCTAGAAGCCTGGACAAGGTAGGCATTCAAGAAATGGTTGTCCATGGATCAAATGGAGTGAACCAGAGAATAGATTACTCAGTCTCGGCATCATTCCTCACTAGTTGGGTGGTCTTGGTCCAATTTCTTAGTCTCCATATGCCTCTGGGTCTCCAGCTACAGAAGTGGAATGATAGTGGTGCCATATTCTTTTGTTCTTCAGACCTTGTTACCAATATATAGAGGATAGATGGGTGGATAGATGGATGGATGGATGGGTGGGTAGATGGTTGGATGGACGGATAAATGGGTGAATGGATGGGTGGGTGGATGGATGGATGCGTCTGGTAATGAATGAGTAGATTAAAAGAAAGCTATTTAATAGATCCACTATACTACATATTTAATTAATTAATTAAGCAAAATATTCTTCCATCCCTGCCAAAAGCCACCGTCCATTTACACGGTAAATAAAGTGGCCCAGACACAAATGGTCCCTCGGGAAACAATCAGTCCTCGGGACAGAATAAAGGCTTCCTCTGGGCACTGTCTTCAGCACACGCTCTTCCCATGGAGGAAAGGGAAGGGAAAGGGAGGAGAGAGAACAGAGCTTAAAAGAGGCTGTTTGGAAATACCACCACTTCATGGAAGCCTCTGTCCCTTACCTCTAGCCCCCCCAGGAGCAGTCTGAAGCTCTGAGCCTTTGCCTTGCAGAAGGTGGTGAAGACAGGATCTCGAGCTCCCTGTCACTCTGCCATTCCAGTAGCACTTGTGTGTGAAGGGCTGGTGGGGAGATACACAGAAGGAGTGGCCCCTGAATGCCTCTTCTGTATGTAACCTGTTAGAAGTCACCCCTCCACCTGCCTTGGCTCTCACACTCGTGGCTAAAAGGCCTAGCCTGCCCTGAAAACCCAGACTCTCCTTCCAGAGTGCTCTATGGGCCCCAAGACTTCTTGGGCCCCTCCCCGGCTCCGTGGTATCAGCTGAGTAATCTCCCCAAGCATCGACACACAGCTGCAAGGGATGAAAACTGTACTGTTGATAGATGAAACTTTGGCTAAGATTACATGGTTTTGAATATCTTGATGACATATTTGTCTGAAAAGTCTTTCAGAGGATGGCCTAATATAAATGCGCGGAAATGTTTCTAATGACTAGCATTTGTCTACAGACTTCGTTGGAGAAATTAGCATTCATATGTCTCGGGGATGTCATTTGCATTTGTATGCGGGGACAAACTTTTGAATAATCATTTCTTCCAGCCCAGAAGAGTTAACTATTTATTCTGAATGCAGGCTGGTTTCCTTCTCAGGCTATCTGGCTGGGTTAGCGGTGTCCAGAAAGAGGTAATGATGCTCTAAGCATATGTCCCATTGCTGTCGTACCACTGGAACCTTCTAAGTGGTTTTCACTATGCCATTTGCCTAACAAATGTTGACTGGGCTCCAGCTTGGCTCTGGCCACACCCACCTAGTTCTTGGAATCCACTCCGTGTCCTAAAGAACCTCAGAGCTTTCTATGAACCCCAGGCCCACCGAGTTGAAGCCTGAGACCTATCTGGTTGCAAACATAGCTGGAATTCTCCCCAGGATAACAGAGGGTCCATTGAAAACCTATGGAAAGTAGCTGGTGTGTGCAGGCAGCTTGGGTCCCCTTCCCTTCTGCACTTTCTTAGGGGTCCTTTGGCTGAAGTCCAGGGCATTTTCCTGGCCCAATTTTGCATTAAATCGTATGAAAAGGAAAGGTCTGCATACAGCCAAAGGGGGCTAAATTCTAACAGGGCTCTTATTTGCTCTGTGATGTCCGGAAAGAAAATGAACCTGCTTCAGGATCAGTTTTGTCATCCGTAATTCGGAGAGGCAATACCACCACTTACAGGGGGCTGAGGAGACAAGAGTTGATCACGCGTGTAAACTCCCAGGACCTGGCAAATAGTAGGCGCTCAGTAAATGTGACTTTCCTGCCCTGACTCCCCGGCCCTAATAGGCCATCAACAATGACACTTGGGCTCCTGACGGCAACTTTTGCAAATGGCAAACTATGATGTTCTGGCTTCAGGGTGAGATTTCATTTGAGAGACTTTCATGGCAGGCACTTTTATTTTGGGGTAGCTGGACAGCCATGGGACTCATCTTCTGCGTGAGCTCTGAGTCCCCAGTAAACTGCTCCCGTACATCTCCTCTGAGACCTTGCCTTCTGTCAGAGGCAAACCCCAGACAGTTCTCCTGAGCGGCTGACGCCGAAGACCCGAGGTCAGGCGAGGCCCACAGTGTGGCTCTGCTGTGGGTCCCAGCACCCTGCACGGAGTAGGTGTTTTCCTGCATGCCTGGTCAATGGATTGGGGTTTGAGCTTGGAAAGAGGCCGCCTCCTCCTAGGATGTGGAGCAGGAACATGAAAGGTCTATGTTTTAAGACATGAGCATCTTTAATAAGAAGACGAGACCAGCAAAAACTATCACAACTTTTGTGGGACCGTCACTCGAGGCCAGACTTTGTCCTGAACTCTCTGTAAGTGTCGTCTGACTCTGACACTCAATGGAGTGCCCATAGCCGTCAGCTGTCACCTCCCATGCTGGCAGGGACTTGGATGGCTTGGACCCCCTAGGGCTGTGAATCAAGTGTACCAGCATCTAGGCACCTCCATCTGCTATTCCATTCACTCGGCATGCCCCTTCTCTCTTTGGTCTTAACTGTGAGGAGGTCACTTCAAGCATCACCCTCACTCAGAAGTATCCCCCAAGCCCCAGATTTGGGGGTGGGTCTTTGCTCCCAAATATGGCTGCATTTCAGCCTTCTAGAAGCTCCAAGAACTGGAAGATGAGAGATTATGGGAACCCTACATGCAATTAAAAGTGGAAACCATCCTAGCCTGGAAGAGAATCAATGAAGTCAAAGAAGGTTCACCATTTCCTGCAATAATGACTTTAATTTGTGTTTGAAGTGGTGGTCAACAGAGATATTCTGGGCGGGTAGAAAGAGGGCGGAAGCTGCTTCGCTGTACCTTGAGCCTGTGTCTTCCTGCCTGCGATGCAGCTTGGTGTCACTCCCAGGGCATCCGTGCTTCTGTCCATCACAGGCCACGTAGTCCTCGGTGTGATCCCAGGCTGGCTTGTCTGTGGGTCCATCCACCCTGAAACCTCCTGGGGAATGGCACTGGCATGGAGTGCGGGTCTGACACAAAGAAAGTGCTCAGTGAACGTCTGCAGAATGAATGAACTAGTTCGTAGAAGATGGCCTCTCTCAGTTTGCTGCTGTATCCCAGTCTGAAACTGATAAACTGGGCTCCCTCCCTGTCTCACTGTCTCTCTGTTGTTTCCTGTCTGATCTCTTCATCTCTTTGTTTCTCTGTCTCTCTGTTTCTGTCTCTGTCTGCCTCTCTCAGGACGGTGCTACCAAGGAGGGAAGACTGAAACCTGATTTGTCAAAACTACATCCTTCTATCGGGCCCCGTGTGAACACCCCGGGAAGCTCCCTGCCGCCATGGTAATGGCTCAGATGATGCTATCTGGTGGCCCACATCTCATGCCAGAGACAACGCCTGCTGCCAGAGAATCCCAGGCCATGTCCCACCCTCTTTATGTCCATGAGAGCAGGTTAGGAGAGGCAAGCCTGGTCTTCCTTGAAGCCTGGGTATTGTGTCTTATGTTTGTTTGCTTTTTTTTTTTTTTTTAAACACTGCACCTTGAGAACATTTTAATGTGCCTCTTACCAAATCTGAAACTTGGTGTCAGAATTGTTAGCCATCTTCTGAAAAGCAGAGCCTTAAGTGGCACCGGAGTACGTGGGGCCACTCCCAGGGACACATTTCCTGAGCCCCCAGAAACGACACCTTGTCCTCAGGGTAAGAGCGGCACAGAATCTTCCAGTATCACTTCTCATTGTTATCTTGAAAGAAACAAATTAACCAATGGATATGGCTACTGTAGCCTCTGTTTTGACTGGGTTGATCGGTCAACTGAGCAAAAACCTATCATTAAATGAATGTACACATAATATACCCATCTATAATTGATACATATAAATGCTTTCCCTTCCCTTTGGTTAGCAGCCATTTGTTTTAAGTATCTACTGACTGTCTGCAAATCCTGTGGTTTCTTATCACACCGCCATTTGAGGTCTGGGCTACTTTAAAGACAATATATAAACCCCACCACCCCCATTCATTCCACCCAAGTCCCTTAAGGACACGTATATTCTTGAAAGTCAGATCATATAATTCATACAAAGGCAGAGCTCACCATAGGGCAGCGGGTTTGTCCTATGTGTGAGCCCATCTTCAAGTGCTCCCTGGAAGCTTCTGGAACATTTCCAGGTGGGGATCGTTTTAACAGCATGAAGGACCGGGGGTATGTTGGGGGCCTCTTTCCCTTTGTTCAGTTTCGTGCTGAGTCTTTTGGTTGTGGCCTCACCCCTGGCCACTCCAGATCCATTCTCCACCTTTCCCCCACTCAGCTCGGTGCTCCGGGGGGGTCGGTCGACACAGATGCATGAATGGGCTTGCCGGGCCCCCTGGCTTGCACTGGGTCAGGCTGTGAGTGCTCCTGGGGGGAGACGAGACAGGGGAAAGTAGTGTCTCCTGCCTCCCTCCCTGTGTGATCACTGTGGGATAGTTGTGCCCCTTGACTGCGGGCTACAGCTCACCTCTGCACTGTCCACACCGCCAGCTCTCACTCTCTCATCTCGCTTTCCCTCTGGGTTTCGAACCACTCCCTTTCCTTATGCCTCCCAGCAGCCTCCCGGGAGAGTGGCCTTGTACATCCTACGCCCTGTGCCCATTCACTTTATTAAAACTCTCTTGGTGTCAGCCCAGTCAGCTCCTTCCTGCTAAGACCCAAGTGGTACAGGTTTGTGGACCAAACTGAGTCGTAGTAGATGTGCTTCTCCAAGGTGCCCCGAGGTCTACATGGAGTAGAGCCTCCTTTGTCATGTTCTGCTGCTCCCTTTGGACCCAGTCGGGGCTCATACAGAAGAACACGATTGCCCTTTTCCTGGGAGACGAAGCGGAGGAGACAGGCACCTCGTCAGACCTTGCTCCCCTCCCCCCAGCCCACCTAACTCACTCTAGACCCCTGAATTGGAGCCAAGCTGTGCAGAAAGGCAAGAGTCTTGCAACGGACAAAGCTCTTTCTTACCCTGTGACTTTGGCTCACATATAGGCTTCTTCCTTGGGGTCATCAGTCAAATCAAGATGGCAGCTAGAGTCTTCTTCCTCATCAGGCCCTCGAAGTACTGGGAAGATGTATGAAGACAATTTAAAATTCATCTTGCAATCAACCAAGACGTGTGTTCCTGTTTGGTTGGTGTAATTGTAGCCTCTCCAGCTAGACTAGGAGTTCTCTGGGCCTGAATTTGGGGATTGTGTATAGTTTCTTATTTCTCTGTGCCATCTACCCCAGGGCCAAGCACCTGAGAGCTTATGAAACTGTTCCTGATCCACAGCTATTTTTTTTGAGATTTTTGGAAGAAAACGAAAGACTGTCTTCTAGGACTTCTGAGAGGCACACAAAAGGAACCCACTCACATTGAAATTCAAACTTAGTGGCACCAAATTTTGGAATTATGTTACAATTGTGCAAAGTCAAGTCATACTTAAGTGGATAGTCCTAAAATAAACGAATCTAAGGGGAAACTGTCAAATACAGTTGACTGCCTTAACTTATGTCCCCTTATCTACTATAAAAGTTAGTAAAACCAAAAAAAAAAAAACCAACAAAAATTCACTTTCCTAGATCCTCTTGCAGCTAGGAATGGCCACGTGACTCAGTTCTCACCAATAAGATATAAGTATTTCAATGGTACCATGAATTTTTCTTTTTTTCCCCCATCCTGGAATGCAGACATAATGGCTGGAACTTCAGCAGCTACCCTGGGAAGATGACAGGAAAACATATGAGATTTGCAGAGATGCTGGCCTCGATATTTTTAAGCCAGTAAACTAATTTGAGCGACAACTACCTCCAGGGGGAAAGGGGAAAGGGTATGTTAACGCTTATTTGCTCAAGCCACAGTTAATTGGTTATTCTGTTGCTTATAACGAAAGACATTCCTATCTGACACAGTGCATAGTGTCAGCAAAATAACTGACTGTTCTCTAACACGTCATTGGCTTTGTAGGTTGAAATCTGTGTACTGTTAAGACATTTTTATAAGTGATAAAACTCAATCAGGATTAATTTGAACCTGGTTCACTCCACCCCTGTCTAACGCCCATAACCCCTCTTCTCCACAACTCCCGGAGCTCTTTCAGGAGAATTGCCATGTTGGAACTTATAATCTTGGATATCAACACACGTTTTGCACATACCTGGCATTCAGTTAAAGATGGAAGTCTAAAGAAAGAAAATAAACTTCAGGAGGTCCAAAGAGGATGTTACCAGTGACTACTGTTTACAGAGACTACTACATACAAAGCACTTTCTAATCACATTATCAGACACATCATATCTCCATTAAGGAAGCAATTTTATCCCCATTTAGTAGGTGAAAACCCTGAAGCTCAGAGTTTTCATAATCTGGCCAAGATCCTGAGGCTTCCGAACGACGGGAGATGTGAATGCCTCCCCCGCCGCCCCCCGCACCCATGCACGAAGGATGTCTTCCCTAAGAGAGAAATCGAACTTCAGAGACCACACAGAGGACTTTGTTTTTCTCCTGTGAGCAACTGAAGGGGCCAGCCAAGGCAGCCAGGTGCCGACCTGCATCTAAACGGTTTCTGCATGAAACCTTCAAAGGACCTCATACTCAGTCCTTGGAGGGCTCAGAGGGGGATGGCTTGGGGCCATTGAGAAAGTGGCCCTGTTTGCACTCTCTAATTTGCATGCTGGATGTCTATTGAAAGTTGCTATGGTGATCCGTTTGACCAGAAGTTTCCGCTGAATCATCCCAACACATATATAAAAACATAAATGTGGTCAGGGGACCCAGAGCCCAGCCGCCAGGAGAGATGTCTCCATGTTTCGCTTGTGACTCATTCGCGGTCATGCGTGGGCCCAGCTGTAAACCTCTGCGGGCAGGTGTCTCTCCCTGGAGAGGTTCTGCACGGCAAGACACATTGAAGTTGCCTCTGGGGAAGCTGAAGACTAAGGAAGGAGACGTGGAAGCCGCTCTGAGCACTGCCCTCCCCCCTGGGGTCATGCCAAGGGCTGCTGGCCTCGTCAGTCAACGTGTGCAGACCCCCCCAAAGCACAGGCTAATAGGCACCCGAGAGCCGAAGCCCCGGAAGCAGACGTGGGATTGGGAGGCGGCAAGGAGGGCGAACTGATGGCCGGGTGTGCTGTCCAAGCCGCTGCCTGGGGCAGAGGTCTGCTTTCTGAGCTGCCCCGAGGCCTGGGGCCAGGACACCGTGGTGATGGTGAAGACAGACTTGGGTTCGAGCCTCTCTGTGCTCAGTGCAACTCCTTGGCAAGTTTCTGAACACCAACCCTGACTTCTCTGCACATAGAAATGTAGAAAGAATACCTCTTGTGGCTTAAAAGAAAGAATACACCCTGTGGAGCCTCACACAGCCCAGCGTACAGTGTCTCCTGAGTGCATTTTGGCTTCTTTCACTGCATGTCACAAAGGCACGTGACTAAAGAAAACTGTGTTCTGAAATCAGGAATAGGAGCTAATGGACAAATAGTTAATTTTTAAAAATTGAAACATACCTCCAAAACAAATACCACCCTTTAGTTTTGTTTTCCTTTGGAAATAGACATTATTTGGCATTTGACCTTCACCTGATACATGAATGTGCAACTAGGTGGACATGCGTTTGAGGATCTTTACAGATCAACAAATTTAGATACATAAATGGTCGACGGTTAGTTTCTTTCGGCTCCTTGGGAACATTTGAGGGATCCACTGGAGTAGGGGGGGGGTAGGGTTGTTTGGGACAAGAGCGTGGCAGCTCTGTCGGGGGGAAGCCAGGGCAGGCTGTCGGAGCGTCGCTCAGGAGAGATACTGACCTTCGGACTGATGTTGATCTTTAAAAACTGTGTGACACATTACATTAGTGAGAGTTTAGAAAGGCAGATATAACTTTTCCAGAAAATACTTTGTCATATCAGAGCCTTAAAATATGTATACCGTTTAGCTTATGTATAAGTGGGTGAAACAGAACCAGAGAAACAAAACCCACAGGAGATATATAGATTAGATAGATAGATAGATAGATAGATAGATAGATAGATAGATACACACATACACACATTATATAAATATATATCATGTCCTATATATCCCCTCCCTATATATCCTTTATATATCCTATTAGGTAATCTTGCATATATATATATATATATATATATATATATATATATATATATATATGATGCATATATGTATCTTGCATATGTATAGTGATAATACTGATATGCAGAATAGCATCTATAATGCATATATACATATATATCAGTGTGCATACATATATATCTTCTGAAAGAAGACTTATTATAAGGAATTGGTCATATGATTATGGAGGCTGGGAAGTCCCTCTGTCTGACCTTTGCAAGCTGGAGATGCAGGAAAACTGGTGACATAATTCAGTCTGAGTTCAAAGGCCCAAGAAGCTGATAGTTAGTTGCCATTTGTTTACATCCCAGTCTGAGGACAGGAGATGAGATGGACTGTCCCAGCTCATGCAGTGAGACAGGGGGGATAAATGGTCAATGAATCCCTCCTTTCTCTGACTTTTGTTCTATTCAGACCCTCCATGGGTTAGAGAGTGCCTACCCACCCTGAGGAGAACCAGCTATTACTATACTGAAGCCACAGATTCAAATGCTAGTCTCATCTGGAAACATCTTCAAGACACACCCAGAAAGAATGTTTAATGAGGACACCCCATAATAGCCCACTGAAATGGATACATGGAATTCACCACCATGGCCTTGTGACCTCAGTTTTGTTTGTATCTATCTTAAGTACATTATCCGATATTCAGCAGTTATGTACAAGGATACAGATCAAAGCAGTATGGACATTACTGAAAAACTGGAAAAGGTTTTTAAGGTCCCAAATAAGCAGAATAATCAAAGTTTTTACATCATGTGATTAAATATTATGTGGCCAACAAAGCTGTGATCAGTGACCCAGGAAAGTGGGGAAGGTAGATTATGACCTGGAAAGTTAGATACAAAAAGGTAGATTAAATCTGATCCCAATCCTGTTAAAAATATTCTTTTGTTATACATCTGTATATCTGTGTACGTATTTCTGTGTTTTTTTTAATTCTTAATACTTATTTTTTTATTGTTTTTGAGACAGAGCATGAGTGGAGGAGAGGCAGAGAGGGAGGGAGACACACAGTCAAAAGCAGGCTCCAGGCTCTGTGCTGTCAGCACAGAACCCAACTCGGGGCTGCAATTCACAAACCGCGAGATCACTACCTGACCGTGAGGTCAGACACTTAACCGACTGAGCCACCCTGGCACCCCTGTGTACATGTGTTTGTATACTCATTACCAAAAAGCAACACTGTTAACAATCACTATTTTCTATTTAGAAACAGCAATAATGTTAAAATCTTTACTTACGTTATATCTGCAAAGCTTCTCTGATGAACAAAACCTACTCTCATAATCAAAGAAGCTATAAATACAAGTTTTAAAAATGCGAAGTCAGACTTTTGAGTCCTGGTCAGTTTTCGTTAGCATAATCTTTGTTCAAACTGCAGTGAGATCTGCCTTCAAAAAGTGAAGGGCTTGGGGCGCCTGGGTGGCTTAGTCGGTTAAGCGTCCGACTTTCGCTTAGGTCATGATCTCGCGGTTCGTGGGCTCGGGCCCCGCATCGGGCTCTGTGCTGACTGCCAGCTCAGAGCCTGGAGCCTGTTTCAGTCTGTGACTCCCTCTCTCTCTGACCCTCCCCTGCTCGCGCTGTTTCTCTCTCCTAGAAATAAATAATAAAAAAAAAAAAAAAGTGAAGGGCTAGCAAGCGCGGGGTCCTGAGCGCCGAGGGAAAGCCCTTTGATGTGTGGCCTCTGACCCCACGGACAGAAAGGGGAAGGGAGGCAGCCAGGTGGATGGGGCCGATGGGGATGTGTGACCCCACCTCATGACAGCCGCCAGAGGACAGTGTGGAGCGTTGGTCAGTCTCCCGAAGATGTTCGGGGACTGTGTCGCTTTGGGTCTTTGGGGGTGCAGCTTCCGGCCGTGGAGGGAGATTGAAAACTAGAAGCTGCCAACACCCTGATGCTCTGTCTCGTCCACGCTGCCTCCATCCCGGCACCCTCCTCCCCTCCGTGGCCCCATGCCCGCGTGGCCCAGCTGGCTCTTCGTGCTCTGGCCCCAAAGTGCTGGTCCCTCACACGGGGCTCTCCATGGGACAGCCGCAGTGCCCCCTTCATCACAACATCCCATGTCCCTCATCCACAGAGCCAGAGGGTTAGAAGAGGGAGCGCAGCGACACCCGATAAGGGGACTTCTGAGGCCCACTAGACAGAGACCAGGTGGGGCGCCTGGGGGGCTCAGTTAAGCGTCTGACTTCGGCTCAGGTAATGATCTGAGGGTTCATGGGTTTGAGCCCCGCGTTGGGCTCTGTGCTGACAGCTCAGAGCCTGGAGCCTGTTTCAGATTCTGTCTCCCTCTCTCTCTGCCCCTCCCCTGCTCACACTCTGCCTCTCTCAAAAATAAAACATTAAAAAAAATTTTTTTTTTAAAGACATCGGAATTGTAGTCAGAATTTTGACTACCTTGGTATGAATTTTTCTCTACCAACCTGACAAGCTGTGTGGCCTTGAATGGGTATCCCACCTTCCCAGTATTTCAATGCCTTGACCTATAGCCAGAAGTAAATAATATTTAGCTTACTGGCTCACCATGAGAATAAAGTCAGTCTCTTAGAGCTATAATCGTTTTCAATTGCTACATAACAAACAACGTGAACTTAGCAGCTTAAAACAATCTGCACCTGTTATACCACAGCTCTGCAGGCAGAAGTCTAAGTGGGCTCAGCGGGGTTCTATGTGGAGCGGCTTCTACAAGGCTAAAGTCAAGGTACCAGCCAGGCCAAGCTCCTCACTGGTGACCTTGGGGAAGACGCTGCTTTCGAGCTCGTTCAGATGGTTGGCATAGTCGATTTTCTTTGGAACCGTAGAACTGAAGAGCCCATTTCCTTGCTGGCTGTGAGGTGGGGGACACTCAGCTCCTGGAGAACACCTACAGTCCTTGTCACATGCACCCCTACATCTTCAAGCCAGCGACGGTGTATGCAAATCAGGGAGAAGAATGATTCATTCAGTAGATGATTGATCCAGGTCAACTTTGGGGACAAATACAGAGAAAGAAGCAGAACCAGGACAGAAGCTGATATCTGATGGGTGGAGGCATTCCTGGTAAACTCACAAACAGTCCTGCCTGCCAGACCTCGCATTGGGCTTTAATTAAACATTTAATATGCATCATGCAAATGCATTGATTCTGCCACAGGGGGAAAAAAAAGGTGAATCTTGTATTTGGACATCTCCAGCTAAGATGACTGGTATTTTCACCGGGTTTATGAATGGGGCCTCCGGTCGCACCCTACCAACTTTGAACGGCACCGCAGGAGTTGACGAACATCCCGGATTGGAAAGGCAACGGCTCAGCGCAACTGCGTTCTTTCTGCTTCTCAGACTCCGTCCTAAGACTGAAGACCCAGGAAGTGCAATTAACCGGAAGTCCTTGCAAATGAACCCCATTTGTCAGAGGATTTCCTTCTCTGATCATCTGTCTCCCCTCCCTGTTACCATGACTACTCCCCAGTTCTGATCGCGGGAGAAGATGAGCCAAGCAGCCCAGAAAACACCTTGAGGAAATGGCTCCATAAGGGGCGAGATGGTGCCACCTGCCTGACATAGCGTGGTCGGGAACCTCATGAAGTTCGTATTGACTGCATTTTTGGAATAATGCAAAGCTTGGTAAATCTAATATTCTTGTGAAGTGCAGCTATATCACAAACTATTTTGGATTCCCATTTTTCCAATGTTATTGTTAAAATGGCTTCTAAATTCATATAGGTCTCACTTCCTGCCTTACTAAAGAGGAATCAGGTCAAACTACTGAATGAGCAGGGATTGCAAAATGCCGTTGGCTGTTCCCAGCACCCACTTCCAGTGGACGAGACAGTAACTACAGGGCAACGGTTCCTAAATGGATAGTTTTGCCCCCCACCCCCCAAGCGATTTAAGTAATGTCTGGAGATGATTTTGGTTGTCACCTACTGAAGGAATTGAGGGAGGAGTTGCTACCAGCATCCAGTGGGTGGAGGTCAGGGATGCATATATCTCTCTCAGCTCACAGGACAGCCTCCACCAGAAAGAAGTATCTCTGTGGTCAATAGTGCTGAGGTTGGGAAGCCCCAGTATAGAGATAGAAGCGGGTCTGCCCTACAAGTCAATATATTAGGTTATCATCTAGAAGAAGAGATTAAAAACAAATAGGGGTGCCTGGGTGGTTCAGTCGGTTAAGTGTCTGACTGGGGCTCAGGTCATGATCTTGCAGTTTGTGAGTTTGAGCCCCGAGTCGGGTTCTGTGCTGACAGCTCAGAGCCTTGAGCCTGCAGCCACTTTAGATTCTGTCTTCCTCTCTCTCTCTGCCCCCTCACCCCCACCCACTCACACTCTGTCTCTGTCTGTCTCTCTCTCTCAAAAATAAATAAACATTAAAATTAATTAATTAATTAATTTTTTAAAAAAACACAAAATCTTCGATATGAGAACCTGGTGGGGATTCTGCCATTAATCAGCTGTGGGGTTTTGAGCAAGTGAGTAAACGGAATTCAATTTATGTATTCATTCATTTGGCCAGGTTGTGAAGAGTGGCGTGTCTTTTTTTTAATGTTCTTTTAAGCTTATTGATTTATTTGGGGAGGGGAGGGGTAGAGAGAAAGGGAGATAGAGGATCCCAAGCACGCTCCATGCTGTCAACATAGAGCCCAACACAGGGCTCGAACCCACACAGATCATGACCTGAGCTGAATACAAGAGCAGGACACTTAGCTCACGGAGCCCCCCAGGCACCCCAAAAGTAGCGTGTTCTAACTGAGGCAGAGGAAATAAAATAAATGACACATGTCAAGGCTCAATCAGGAAAGAGCTAGTATCCAGGGAAAGCCTGAGTGACTGGACAAGACTCGGCAAGCGTGATGAGGAGGAGAGCAGGCCCTGTGACCCTTCTAGACCATCAGGAGCTGTGCGTGTATCAGGCGTAATGAACTCTTCAAGCAGTGAGTAGCATGCCCCAGCGGATGCCTTAATGCCACCTGACTAGATACTGTCTTGTCCTTCTTGTCCACCATGCAGGCTCTAAAGGTGTCTGTTGGATGAGGGGCTTTGCTCCCTGCTGCTGTGATGGGGAGACCTGGCCAAAGGGAGGGAGGAACACTAAGGGGCAAGGAGAAAACTCAAGAGGCCATTGTGTGGTCCTGGGAAAAGAAGATGGAAAATAGGCAGTTTCTCAAACAATGAAACATGGTGTGATCAAATGACCCAGCAATTCCGCTCATAGTTATACACCAAAGAGAAATGAAGACATATGTCTGTGCATAGCAGCATGCTTCATAATGGCCAAGAGGTGGAAACAACCCAGCTGTCCATCAGCAGATGAATGGATTAACCAGACTCAGTGCATTTGTACAATGGACATCCCACCAAAAGGGATGAAGTACCAAGACACGCTACAACATGGATGGACTTTGAAAAGATTACGCTAAGTGAAGGAAGCCAGACACAGAGGACCACGTTTTTTGTAAATCCCATTTATGTGGGTGGTCCAGAATTGGCAAATCTGTAGGGACGGAGAGTAGGCTGGTTGCTGGGGCTAGGGCGATGGGGAAATGGAGAACGAGTGCTCATGGGTCTGGGTTCTTTTGAGGAGGTGACGCAAATGCCCTACAAGTAGGCAGTGGTGATGGTGGCACAATCTTGTGAAGATAGTTTAAAAACGCTGAACTGCACAGGGCGCCTGGGCGGCTCAGTCAGTTAAGCCTCTGACTCTTGATTGCGGCTTGGGTCACGATCTCACCGTTCATGAGTTTGAGGCCCGCATTGAGCTCTGTGCTGACAGGGAAGAGCCTGCTTGAGAATCTCTCTCTCATTCTCTTTCTGCTCCCCCCGCCCCCTGCCACTTGTGCACTCGCTTTCTCTCTCTCTCTCTCTCTCTCAAAATAAACACTTAAAAAAATTAAAGCACTCAACTGTACACTTTACATGGTTGCATTGGGTGGAGCCTGAATTCTAGCTCAGTAATGTTTTTAGGAAGGTGATGACCGCACATGGATGGTGAGGATAGAGGCATACGGGGCCCCGACACTTGGAGATGGACAACATGTGGAGGAGGGAAAAGTAAGGAGACAGCGGACCGATTTCTCAGTTGCTGCTGCTGCTCTTAGCCGTTCTTTCCTGGTGTCTCATTCAATAACCACAGGATGATTTTCTCAAAATCCACCTCTTTCTTCTCAGTGGAGTGTCGGGGGGTGTGGGGGGATGCTTTGGGGAAGAAGATCTGCTTTTTTTGGAGAAATCAAGACACTTTTTTTGGTAACCTTTTCATTCTTCCTTGCCAAAAGACTTTGACCTTGGACCCCATGGCTGCTGGGGGAGTAGGCTCAGGCCAAGGAAACATTGAGAACGCAGCAGGTTTTGCATGGAGCGGATGTGGTGTGTTTTAATGCAGCTTTCCTAGGCGGTAGAAAATGTACTGAGAGAATCATGGTGCTTTCCTTTACTTAGAAACGTAGCAGTTTTGTACACATAGAAGTATGACTTCTGGTAAAGTCAAAAACAGAAGGAACATTCTTTTGTGCTATGAGATAAGAAAGAAAAAACAAAAAACAAAAATGATCCAGGAACACATAATTCATTAACATATGATCTCCAACTTTCCTGTAAGGTACCGGGTAGAGAGCATGTGAGGATGATTTTAACTATTCTGTCAAATAAACATGCTGTGATTCCACAAGTGTGTTCAAGGCCAGAGCACAGGCCTAGTGACCTTGTTGGGTCCTGAGACCAGGAAATTCCCTCCAGCCTGAGGGCCACCCAAGAAACACACTCATATTCACAGCAATATCTAATTTACATAGTCATGGGCTTTTTATCCATCTATCTGTTTATTCATGAAGCAAAGCATTCGCTACTATAAGGCATTTGGAGATATGAAGAAAAGATCCCATCCCTGCCATCAAAGAGCCCACAAGTATATGAAGAAGTCATATAGTCGATGATAAACTGTCAAAGAAGTATTCAAAGTACAGGGTTGGGAGGGTGCCATCGGCAACTTGGGGGGAGGGCACATTATGGAGACAGAGAGAGGGGCCTTTTAGGGGGCACCCAATAAACCATGCGCTGGGAGAACTGGAAAGGAAAATAAGTGCTTTAGATCATGACTTCCTTTTCTTATATTCAGACATCTTCTAAAGGCTGCACCAGAAGTTGAGGATCTGGGGTCATTCTCTCGGGATTTCACAAGGCTTAGGTTAGACCTCAAGTCCAATCATTGCCAAGCCAAGTGGTTTGGATGGCTCCGTGCCCTCCACCAGACCCCTCCTCTGACCCCGGCTTCCCATCAGGGGAGGCAGCGGGGAGGTGGGTTTTGTTTCACTCCGCGCCCTGCCCCCGCAGCGCTCAGTCATCTGGCTCCTGGTGTGGGAGGGTGTTGGCCACACGCTGATGTCGGAGCCCAGGCTCCAGGCTCCGCAGCCCGCCCCCACAGCCCCTCCGTGCCCAGGCTTCTGCCTCACCTACTTCCTCTTTTCCCAGGCGCTGCTGCGCCCACCTTCTTGGCAGGTGGCCCGGCACGGTTGACCTACGGCAGACCTGCGATTTAAGCCAGGACGGGTGCGTCAAGGGAGAAGCCAAGCTGTGGTCCCCTTCTTGCCATCCCAGGGGCCCCTCCCGATTTCCTGGTTGCTGGCTTGGAGGCCCCAAAGGAACAGCCAAACCATCCCATCTGGGAAAAAAAAAAAAAAAAAGAAAACAGCTTGGGATCAGAAAACTGAACAAATTTAATACAGAAAGCACCGAGACAGGATAAACAGGGGAGCCTGTGCGGACTGTGTCATCCTCACAGAGTGACTTTTCCCGTTACTCGCTGACTTCAACCCAATTAGAACCTGGCTAATTCGTTTTGCACACTGCACAACCATTGGGGGAAAAGGTCACTTGGTATTTGATTCTCTTTCTCTGTCTTTCTAAGCCACAGAACTTCCTCCAGAGAACAAGTCTTCACCTACAGTTCTCAGAAGCAAAACAAGCCAAGTCACACATTTCTATGAATTCTCTCAGTAAAGCTGAGGATTAGTACTAATAGCTGGAGCAGTGTCTATTGATTCAGTGTAGATGGCAGACTCCTCACAGATCCTGAGAGTCACAGGGCCCCCGGCTCGTGTCTAAGGAGACCATGTCTCCACCAGGGTAAGGAAGAGAGCCGATGTCTTCAGGAGATCCAGGCTCCAGTGCTGGGCTCGCCGGCCCCATCATGGCTTGGACATGACTTTTCCTTTCCCAGGGCAAATCCCAAAGCCACGTACAAAAGACTTATTAGCTATAATGATAAGATCCATGTTGGTGGATGATTTCAGTGAATCCCAGTATTCCTGTGACAGAGAAGATACTCCAGCACAGGAGGTACTCCAGTATATTGACACCTCCTGGGGGCTCCCAAGTTGGAAGGAGGAAGAAAACCATGTGAGACTTGTGGCCACCATGTAGCAGGCACTGTGTGGGCCACTGCCGCATGCTTTGCAATGGAAAATAGCTTTGAAATAGCTTTGAAAAATACAAATCCACATATAGACACCCAGGATGGCCGTTCTGAGGTCCCCAGATAGCTCTAACATTTTATGGAGGAGCGACAGAAGCCTGGAGGGCCAAAATGGCTCCCTCAAACATCCTGTCCTCAAGTGCTTGCTAAGACAAGGTGTAAGTACTTACTCCTTTCAAGAATGAGAAAAGCCTGGTCTCTGAATATACTGTCAGTAATTATGTCGTTAAGCTCCGTAAGGGCATATGACTGTATAACTTCATACCAGTGAACCTGAAAGCACAGGGTCCTGACCCCATCTGCTACTTCCTCACACCCACCATGGTGTCTCTATTCTCTGCTCCTATAAGATGCAAACATGAGCACAATTGGAAGTCCCAGCTCTGTTTATCCCTGTGTCTCTCCTCCTGCCTTTTCAGTGCTTCAGAAAGCCTTTTCTCTTCCCGACTTCTGGGTGGTAACATAGGAATTTAGGCAAAATCTATAGAGACAGGAGTTTTGCCCAAAGAGCACTTGCCTTGAGACTCTATCACTGTATTTGAAGGTATTAGATTCAGTTAGATTTTTCTTTCCTTTGTTTTGAAGTCTATTTATTTATTTTGAAAGAGAGAGAGACAGAGAGAGAGGGAGGGAAATCCCAAGCAGTTCTCCATGGTAATGGTGCAGAGCCCAACTTGGGAGCTTGAACTCAAAAACCACGAGATCATGACCTGATCCAAAACCAAGAGTCCTATGCCTAACTTACTGAGCCATCCCAGCACCCCTAGATTTTTATTTCTAATAGCTGGAGATCAGCACGGTGCAGAATAAGAGGTGCACTCAATGTTTCAGGTGAGCGCATTGGTCCCTAAACAGGGTTCCCCCAGACACACCTTTAAACCTTTGAGAGGAGATTCGATTCCCCATTCCACAGACCAGTAAGAATGAGCTTTGTGATGTGGGCTTCTATCTGTGAGGCTGTCACCCTGAAGCCTAGCGAAAATTCAATGAAGATGGCAGGAGGAATATTATTCTCCCTCAGCTGAAACGAATAATCACAACGCATTCCATATGTAGTTGAGTCCCTAGAGGCCTGCGTAGATACCAGTGAGGGGAAAAAATAATAATACTCCATGAGATTTTCACTTCTGGGAAACAAAGCCACAAAGTGTACTGAGTTCTGGGAGTGGCGGGCATATCCACAACAAGCTTGGTTTTCTGTTCAGATACTCAAGTTCCTTTCTTACTTAAAGCAGTAGAAAAGTAACATACGTTCTTCTTTGTCACCGATAAGCTGTTCTACATATATTCTAAGAGGTTGGTGTTCCTGTTATGTCTAATTAGCAAAGATATGCTTGTGCCCAGAAGGTATTGTAAAAATATTCAAAAAGATACTGTTGCCTCACTGTACTTTCACAGGTGTCCTGGGACTCCTAAAAATGGCGGAGTCTGTTTACAAAAATGGATGGATGGATGGATGGATGGATGGATGGATGGATGGATGGATGGATAAGTGGACATAAAGATGCATTAACAGATGGATGATGGACAGGAATATGGGATGATATGTGAAAGAGTAACAGGATTTTATCCTTTGTCCACCCAACTGCCATAAGGCCTGATATCCAAGAAGCTTTCAATAAGTGCAGACCTGACAGTGATCATAGTAATGAATCAACTGGTCTCAGCCCTTCAAGACTTGGGCTTGGAGGGAACTCAAAGTCATCTGATCTATTTGGATATTTGTTTATTCATCAAAACCCAGGGATTTAGAAGTCTAATAGGAGTCTTCATGTATCAGTGAAGCACATGTCTAGATACCCGGGGGTAACTTGAGGATCTCTACTATTCTAGGGCTGTTTCTGAAAATCCTGCCCTTCATAGGATGACACCTAAGAGTGGCGCTGGGGACCAATGAAAGAAAACTTTCCTTCTTCCAGGCTATCATGAGATAGTCTAAAGAAAGCAAATGCTAAGACTTTTGATGAGTTCCCCCAGCTCCTTGCCCAGGTTACTCTTTCCATCCAGCCTGATATGTCCCTATGGCCCAAATTACCACCAGCAACAGGGGAGGCTGAAACCCATTCAGGTGTGGCCTCCTAGAAGAAAAGCTGGTGGTGGTGACGAGCCCATAATTGTCAAGTGCAGTAAACTCACGGGCCCCATACTCCTAGAAAGAGGAGGCAAAAGGAACCAAATTGGGACCAAAACAGACAAACAAAAAGTCTGGTGTTGGTGCTTCATCTTGCAGTGCCTATCAGTCTTATCCTCTGTATTTCCTATGAAGTGGTCGTAGTAGTTGTTATTCTGTCATTGTCATCATCATTCCATTACTACCAAATCACGCCAGTGTTGCTGGGAGGGGAAGAATGTGGGCAATGGAGTGCTAGCTTTTAGAAATCCAATTGCTCCATGGTATAACTTTCAACCAACCCTTTCCTCCCTGTGACATAGAAAATGGACAGCAATCTCATGTTGGTGCTCACGTTTGGGAAGCGATTCCCATACAAAGAAAGCGTGCAGACTTGTGCAATGGCCAAGCAGGACCGGCACTGCAGCTGCATTTATCCCTGGGAGTTTCTGGAAACAGACCTTTCTGACAGTAAATTACAATACAGTTGGTGGGCGTTATATTAATGACTAGACTCTTAGTCACCTTAAGGAACTGAAATCAAATGATACCAGGATGGTGCAGGGAGGCAAAATATTAGCAATTCTGATTGCAGATATGAATGTGACTTCGGGAGCATTTTTATAATTGCTTTTCTGTTTTGATTAAATGCTTCACATGATCCTAGGCTACAAGGTAGGAGGCAGGAGTGAAGTGAGAAACCCAAGGTTATTTATTTGCCTTCATATCTATGCTTTGAAAAGGCCAGAGGAGGGGGTAGGTTTCATTGGCACATAAAACACAAAATCTTCACTGTTCAGCCCACCTTGTACACTTTCACATGCAAACACAAGACCCTGCGAACAGACCGATGCTTAACTGTGTGTAGCAAACACCAATTTGAAGATAGTTCTGGAAATTTCAAAAGTGTCAACTGCATTGTTTTAAAAAGGTGGGAAAGATGAAATGGCAAAACTCTGTAATGTTTACATTTGCCGCCAATCTCCTTTTCCACCTCTGTTCCAGGGCCTGTGATTCCCAGCTGTGTTCTCCACCCAAAACACCCAAGAATTCCTTGGATCTTTTCCACCTAAAGGGTCCTGTAAGTCTTAGGGACACAGGTTCAGCCCAATGTCTTTAAACACCCACCACCATTGGAAGCCAGAGAGCTACAGGCCTAGAAATTTCAACTTGCCTGATCTCTTCCTCAGACTTCTTCCTTTCAGTCATTTGTCTTATCACCAAAAGAATCATAGGAATGTACTTAATGTTGCCATGGCAAAAACAGTGTTCTTTGATCAAAGGATTCACACTGTACATGTAAAATGATTCATTCAGTCATCTGGTCAATGCTCATCCAACACCTCCAAGCCTCCATGCTGGTGATGGAGGTCCTCGGGATGGACACAGAGCTGGACCGCTTACCAACACCTGCCATGATATGATATGAAATGAGAGGATGTAATGATATGATGATATGCAATTCTATTCTATATTACAGAATGCTGTGTTGTCTGATACTACACTATGCTACAGGACAGTATAGTATAGTATATCTTTCTTTTGTCTATTTTTTTTTCATGGTGTGTCTCTCTCTTACAATAGAACATAAAAGGAAATGGTCAGGAGTGTTTACTTTGTAGCGATGCCTTGATATGAAACCTTGTACACTCACCTTGGAAAACATCCGTTAGCTTGCTCCTCCGTCACAAGGAAATAACAGCCGCACATATCCCACAGGGCTGTTGAGATGACCCAGTGAGCTAAACCTGGGTGAGTAGTAAGTCCGTGTTGGCCTTTAGTAATGTCATTATTTGATGGCAGGCTCCATGCTGTCGCCATGAGGGACAGGTCCTCCATCACACTCAGAGAGGCCCACAGAATTCCCCAGGGCTCTACCCACCCCATTTCTGAATCTAAGTCTGAGTCAATAAGCATAGTTCATCCCTTTGCTTAGGCATTGGTTCAGGGGTGAGTGGGCAATCAAATGACCCAGACTAATTCCAGCCAAAAAGCTGGACCTGCCACAACCATCAAGCTCCCGTGCGGAGTCCTGGTCTGGAGTCCACACGGTAGGATGCAGGGACAACAGGGGGGTGGAAACCAGTTCCAGTGACATCATGGGCCTCCTGCCCCTAGCCAGGCCTGAAATCAGCTCTGTTCCTACGCCTGTTGGTCATGGGAGCCGGTAAGCTTCCTTTTCATTTAAGCCAATTTAGGTGGAAGTCTTTTCACCAATAACTCAAAGAGGGCTAATTGGCAGTGCACTGTACACTGAGACCCCGAGGGCGTACAAAGAGCCCCTTAGAAACCACACAACAGGTGAGGAGCAGAACCCCACCTTGAACCCCACTATGCCTGACTACTGCACCATGCTACTCCAAAGCCACACAACGTTCTAGAAAAGAGGTCAAGCTACAGCTACGGGGATCCAGGAATGACACTTTTGGAGGCAGTAACGTTGCACTGACAACTACTCTTTATTAAATGCTTATTAGACGCAGTCACTATGCTCAGAACTTATGTGCAACCTCAGACACGGAGGCGTGCCTTGAAGAATGAGCAAGATTTGGGCATGTGGAAATGGAGGAGGGCTGGCATTCTTATTGGAAGATTACAAAATATCGTCCATGCGCCTGGAGCCCTGGGGAGGCAGCTGTGACTCAAAGCTGGAACAGGGCTCCCTTCGGTGAAGGCGCTCAGCGCTGGAATACAGACAGCCCGCCTTGCTCACACCCGCGTATTTAATCGCCGCGCTCCATTCATCCAAAATTTCATCTCGCCAAGAGTTATGGATTTGCCCCCTCGGTTCCAGGGCCCATGAATCTCAGCCACGTTCTCTACCCAGTTCCATCTTGGGAAGCCATAGGCTAATTAGTGCACAAGATAAGCATCCTGGTAATTGAGGGATGGGCCGATTGGGCTAGTGAGAAGTGAGTGTAGGAACAGTCATGTTTCAACAGAGAAGCCAGCCACCCCGCCCCCATCAAAGTCATGTTTTCTGGGACACTTGGCAGGACACTGTGTGCATTAGGACTTAAAAAAAAAGGGGGGGGGGAGGAATCCAAGTGTTTATCGGTCACTTTCATTCAACAAGCATTAATTGAGCACCACACACTGTGTGCCATGCACTGTGGCAAAGGAGGGGTGAGAGGGGCTCTCCTGGCCTCAAGGGGCTCAGAAGGTCAGGGGGGACCTCGGGTGGTACAGCAGGATCCAAAGCAGTAGGCACAGACCTGACGCCAAGCCTGCCCAGGGGGCCAGTGGGCGCGGGGATGCAGGGGAGGCTTTCTAAGAGAACCCGAGATGTCACGGAGGGTCCAAATTAGCCAGGAGACAGGACACAGGGCAGGGAAGATGGAGATGGGTGGAGAGCCAGGAGGGCAAGGTTGTGCAAAGTCCCGGCAGAGACAGAGACGGAGAGGAGCCGCACACGGTGCAGGGGTGACCACACCTTTAAGGCAAGAGCATAAAGGACAGAAGGAGGGAACCGGTCCCTGCGCCCCCCTCCCCCCACCCAGGCACGCTCTAGGCCCGTAAGTGGAAATGGTGTGTGTCTAACATCAGCAGACACCTTGGCACCTCAGAAGGACGGAGTTCTTGGGCACATACCGGGGGGCAGGTCGACACGTGCCACCACTGGGTGTGCACACTCACCGTGAGCACGAGACCGTCCCCACCTGTGACCCAAGGGGGAGCGTGAAGGCCGAAAGGTCAGCAGACTTGTTCAGGCATCAGAGCCGGGACGCAGCGGGATTCGCGCCTGCATTGGCCTGGTGCCAAAGCCCAGCATCTGCAGAGTATGTCTCCTTCCCTGGCCACACTCAGAGACCCCTGCGTCATTCCCTCACTGTCCTGCCACCAGAGCCTTTAAACATTGGTAACCTAAAAACCACAGCATCCCCTGGTCTGGAGAGGCAGGAGGGTTTGGCCCTGCCGTTCTGACCCTGCAACGTCACGTTGGCTCTGTCACGTTGACCCCAACAACGCTCTGACTTTGTCATTATGACCCGTCAGGGCTCTGCGGCAATCCGGCATGTCAGCTTTTGCCTTTGTGTGCGGTTTACTGACTCTATATTCAACCGCTGAGGGCTGAGAACATTCGCTCCATGCGATCCAGAATTTCTGTTAACCTCTTCATGCAGCCCGGTCCATTTGCAGCCTGAAAAATGAGTTGGAGGAAGACGGTGACATAGTTGGCTGAGGTCAACGGGTGAATCAGCAGGCTGTCTCCAGTCCAGCCCACCTCCCCCCACCCCAGTCTGCCAGTGCCCACGTCACTCGACTGGGCCTGATCAGCCGCTCTTCGCGGAGCCTGAAGCCCACAGTCAGGGACGCTGACCTGAGGAGTTCCTGCCCTGGAGTCCTGAGGCTCCTGTGCTGGGTCTACTGAAACGCAATACCAAGCCCTCAGACAGGGCATATACCGCAGACGGCAGGTCATAAATAACTCATAGGCCCCTCCTGCTCTCCTTCCCAGGTGTGAGGATGAGATGGGAGTCAGGAAAGGCAGATTCTGCAAAAGCCTGCACTTTTAGGTCCTTTTAAGCGAGGCCAGGGGGAACTGGTTGCAGCTCAAAAGTGGACACTGGAAATTCTGAACTCTTCTGTTCAAGAAACCGCCTTGGGGCCTCCTGGCTTCAAAATTGGCATCAGGAAATGGCAGGAACGTCAGCGATCTAAAGAGAAAAACCAGGGAAGAAAGAAGAGATCTCAAAAAAGCTTTTATACATACACGGAATTCTTCTGCTTAGTATTTCCAGGTTTACATCTATTTTTTATTGGTCTCTGAGGTCCCAACTTAGGGCAACTACTATGTATTTGACAGGGCAAAAGTTTACAGAGATCAAGGCCTCTGAACCATTAGACAATTATCTAAATAATCTGTCCTCTTTGACACAGAACTTTGCCTATACCATGACAAATAAAGCTAATTTAGAATTGATTAGAAGGAAATGTGTAGGACACCCAGATGTGTAGAAGGAAATGTGCAGGACACCTTACCAAACAAGGGTTTGATCAGGTTTATTGGGGGTATAACTGACAAATAGAAAGTGTAAATATTTAAGGTGTACAATGTATATGTGTGTATGTATTTTTGGTATATGTATATGTATTTGAAATGGTTACTATGATTGTAATCATAGTTACTATTTTGTGTGTGTGTGTGTGTGTGTGTGTGTGTGTGTGTGTGTGTAAGAACTTAAAATCTACCCTCTTAGCAAACAATAGACAATACAGTATTGCTAACTATAGTCACTGTAGCATTCAGTTGATCTCCAGAACTTCTTTATCCTGCCGATCTGGAACTTTGTACCTTTTGAGCAACCTCTCCCCATTTCCCCCACCTCCAGCCCCTGGTAACCCCCATTTGAGTCTCTGCTTCTATGACTGAAACTTTTTTAGATTCTACATATAAGTGAAATCACACAGTATTTGTCTTTCTGTGTCTGGGTAGCATAATGTCCTCTGGCTTCATCCATGTTGTTGCAAATGGTAGGATTTCCTTCTCCTCTAAGGCTGAATAATATTCCACTATGGTAATATATATTAATACATTAATATGTATATGTATTACATATTTTTATCATTCACCTGTTGATGGACATTCAGGACATTCAGGACATTCACATATCCTGGCTAATGGAATAGTGCTGCAGTGTCTACAAGAACACAGGCATCTCTTCGAGACACTAAAGTCATTTCCTTGGGATTTCTGGGTAAATTTCATACAGTAGTTTTATTTGTAATTTTTTGAAAAACCTCCCTACTGTTGTGTTTTTTTTTCACGGTGGCTACCAATTTCCATTGTCATCAGCAGTGCACAAGGGTTCCTTTTCTCCACATCCTCACCAGCACTCGTTATCTTTTGTCTTTTTGATAAAGGCCATCCTAACAGGTGTGAGGTGACATCTCGTTTTGGTTTCGGTTTGCAGTTTCCAAGCGATTAGTGATGTCGTAGACCCATTCAACTTACGGCGTCCACTAGGGGACTTGAGTCCTCTGTTAGGTCAGTTTGCATCATGATTGAGGTAGGGAAGGATAGCCTCTACTGGGGGGTACCCCAGGGCTGTGTCCCTTCCAGGGTTGCTATCCACAACTCAGGGGGCGGGGGTACAAGGGGATAGTAGGAAATGCAGAAGAGTGCCATCGATGCTCCTCTGTGGCCTCACCTAGTGGGAGACATTTGTGCCTTTAACGCCAACAACACCCCATTTTGCCGAGGAGGGACCCGCTGCGGAAAGGCCGAGTCATATAAGAAGTACGTCAATTTCATTTGCAGCTGGCACAAAGCTGGGAAGCAAATTAAAATTAGTCGATGGCACATTCTGGATCCAAAGAGATTGAGATGAGCAGGGAAAGGGCTGAATCTAATGAGATACAGTCTGCTGGAGACTGTTCTACGTTCCTGTGCTCGGGTTCAAAAACGCAGGCACACAAATGGAAGATGGGGGACATGTGGAAAGAAAAGGCCCTGGGGCCGCGCGATGAGTCACCGGTGTTCTGTGTCTGCCAGAGAGGCTCGTGAAATTATGGTCTGCATGGGGGGGGTGACAGCCTGCACTCACAGAGGCCGAAGGCGGGGCTTGCTCTGCCACGAGAGGCTCACACCTGGGGATCTGGGTTTCGTTCTAGGACCTGAGCCCACAGACAGGGAAGCAGCCAGGTGGGCCCACCTGGGAGTCAACAACCAGGAAGCAGGGGCACTTGACATTCAGGCATATGTGGAAATGCTAAAGGCACTGACTGTGTTTACAGTGAAAACCAAAAGGCAGAGAGAGTATGTCATAATGGTGGTCTTATTCCTTGGAGCCCCTGAGGGACGTAAGAACTCATCATACAGACCTTTGAGGGTAGGAAGTCAGGACTCAGGTATAGAAGAAGAGAGTATGACTTCATACTGGACAAACAAACAAGTGAAATCTGTCCTAACAATCTCAAGAACTGTGGAAAAAAATAGATGGATGGGGTGGAGGGTAAAAGTGATAGGTAGTGAGTACCCCATCACTAAAAGTGATCAAGTGCATGCTGTTGGGGCCACACTTGGACTTCTGTAGGTACGAGGCACTCTGTGTTCTGTAGACCTCTTCTTCCATAAAAAAAATAATAATTATTATTTTATGATTGTGTTGGTATAATGACAGGTATAATCCATGCTCGATTATATTCATTTCTTTTCATCTGATTTTAAAAGACGTGGAAGTTTTCCTGGGCCCCTAATAGTCTCCTGGGCCTTAGGCACAGTGTCTTTTGTGCCTGGTAAGTCAGTCTTGCATGCTGACTCACAGGCCCAGGTGTTGTGAAGCCGATTCTGATCATGCATTGGTTGGAAAGAGGGTGTAAAGGTCAGATGTGTAAACCTCCCCCGCTTCTGCCAGAGCATAGAAGATACCCCAGCTGCTTTTTGAGATTGTCAAGGTGCATACATTGTAGACAGCACAAGTTGAAGAACTATGTAGGAACTGATTCCATTCCATGAAAATATAGTCTTGGAACCCCATTATTAGAGGCGCTAGTACCTGAGGCCAGGATCAGGGACTTGGGGTAGACAAGGAATTCGTGGTTTCTTTTGTCTGATACCCTCCTATTTCTGTCTTGTTTAAATGTTTATATATGGCTAAAAGCATGGATCACTATTACAAACAGACTAAAAGAAATGCTAATGTAAGGTCTATGTATGGGAATTTAATTTTTATTTGGTAGGGGTAGCCCACCTCTTTGTCTGATCAGGGGCACCACCATGATGGATGATGCCATGAGGGTGTCATGGGGAGTAGTCGGTGTTTCCGGCAAACAGAACAACACAGGAGAAAGCACAGCATAACCCATTATGCAACCAAGAAGTAAAATGTAAAAAACGGGCCACAAGAGATCCCTTTTGTCCAGCAGCCAAACAAATTCAGAAACACACAAATTCAGAATTCGTCTGCATCACCACGTTCCTGGTAATCTCACAAGTATTTAAGTTTGGTCTCTGTTTTTCCAGAACTTTCTATCTCCTAGGTGGAGTGAGTGCTAAATGTCTCTGGAAAAGGGATCTCCGAATCCCCCTCCCCGTCCCCAGGGGTAGGAGGAAGAGGGACCAAAACTTCGCAGAGCTAGCACCACCACCAGCCTGTCCCCTGCGTTACTGTGACCTTGCATAAAAGACACAGCCTGAATAAACACTGTCCCCACATCAGGTCCCTTTTTTCATGCCTCCTCTTTTTTTTTTTTTTTTCCTTTTATCAGTTCTGATTTCAGCACAATAAACATTTTGAAGGGTTGAATGCTTTCAAGACATATTCCTTCGTCAGTATAAACTGTGATTAAGATGAAAAAGGAGAGCAATGGAGGGTAAATCTAAGAAGTTCCTAACTGGGGGGCTGGGGGAGGGTGGTATCTAAGGAGATAGGTATGCCCTGGGGGGAGGGTGGAAGGAAGCCATGAAAATCTGTTGATTTGGAAGGGCAAGGGTGGGGAAGGAGGCCTCGTCATTCTATATCTCTGTCTACTGCCTAAAAACCAGAAGAAACCTTTTCATTCAGAGGTTCACGTCTGCGCGAAACTCCCTCATCAAATGCCCCCTGTCTGCCACCTTGGGCGTCTTTTTCCGGGTGAAGAAAGGGAGCAAATTAGGGGAGATCATCCCAGGAATTCTCACTTGAAAACACATCTGGGTTTTTCACGTGTGTTGTGCCAGAGGAACAAGGATTTTAGCAACGGACGCGTATTGCGTTCTAGGGAGACCAAAGAAACAAGGAAATAAACAGCAACAGAAACTACCAACTGTCAGTGCCATTTCACCTCGTCCCTGGTTCTTCCCAAGACATGGAGGGCACCTTGCTGCCGCCTCTTTCAGGACCCACCCACAGCCTCGTTTGTCTAGCTCATCCGCAAGCAGTCCAGTGTCTGAAGAGCCTAGCACCCTCCTCTGTGCTTTCCCCTG
Source organism: Proteles cristata cristata (assembly GCA_017311185.1). NCBI lineage: Eukaryota > Metazoa > Chordata > Mammalia > Carnivora > Hyaenidae > Proteles > Proteles cristata. The sequence goes on along the minus strand of JAESUZ010004903.1, from coordinate 235,082 downwards.
TACCCCGCAGCAGGCACTGCCCCCCTCCCCCCGCGCCTCTGCTGAATGATACCCCCTGGAAAGAGACCTACACATCTCACTTGTCTATATTTTGCTTCCTCCTCGTGATTACTCTCCTCCTTTGCAGCCTAGCTTCCCCGAAACCAAATGAGTTGTTCTCTAACTGCACCGGAAAATCAGAATTTATTGTACATATGTTTGTGTTCCACTTAATAAAAAAACCTATATTTTAAGATAAACTTTGTTAGTAATTCATGAGGTAAGTGACTATTTATGCTAATCAGGCAGAAATATATTCTCAAGCATAATGCATTACATAAATTTGAATGCAAAATGTTCAATTATGAAGTAAATACAGGTAATGCAAATAATAAATTACCTCTAATAAAAATTATAAAAGATGTGTCTTCAAAGAGAGAGCGGCTTTAACTTACAATGTGAATTGCTTAAAGAGAAAAGAATTAATAAATGCTGAATTACTCTGATGATTATTTAGCACATAATTCACCTATTCATAACGACTCCTAGTAATCAGACTGGTGTTTCACATTCTCCAATATGAGGCAAGACTGTTTCCTCAGCAATTTTCCCCTTATCAGATTATCTCGTCTGATTCTATTAATTTTCTTCCATGAATCTGCTCACAGTGATTTGTGATTTACTTACCCAGCTAACTAAAGACTGTTAAAAGGATTTATCTAACACTAGACCTAAGAACACTATATGTCTTATCATTCAGTTACTCTGAGCAACTCTTTCCTCACATCGAGTTAGTTGCTTTCATGGTGAAATTTAGTGGACACTGGTTAGTTCTGCACTATAAAATCAGTTCCTGGATAAACAAAGAGTTCAGACACTGCCCTTGATGCATCTTGTTCTTTTTAGATTACATATGTCTGATTTTGACATGATATACCTGAGTTGCTACAACTCACAATCAGGAGAAATATATTATTTTTAGTGTTTAATCATTGTAATTTGGACACAAGCAAGCCCCCCCCCCCTTTTATTTTTGCCTAAAGTTCTTATGTATGTACTGAGATGAAACTACATCTGTGCTTTTGATGTTCCGGTTTCGCAATCATCTTCTGCAGGATTCGACCCATACCCTCCCCCTCCACATTCTTCTATAAATATTCACTGCTTTCAGAAACTTTAATACTACTGGTTTGAATTGGTCAATAATGACAAATGCTTGGTTTCTAAATTACTCTATATTGTTCTACAGAGATTACTAGAATATATATAGCAAGGGGATATTAAGCAGTAAGAAAACACAGTTCATATTGTATTTGGATTAGACTAGCTTGGAAGAAGGGAAACAATGTTCCCAAAGAAGTCTAAAGAAATGTGGCCTTGCTGTAATTGTAGAGAATCAAAAATCTGAATAGTACTAATTAAAATGAGAGAGCTCAATTGTTACAAAAGAAACGCCGCTAACAGCGAACTGTAAATGTTTAGACACCCCTGTGAATCACTAAATAATAAAGCAAAAAGGACAAAAATGAGAATTACGTTCTAAGAGCACTACCGCTACACATCTAAAAAAAATAATTCTAATCCTCTCTCCCTCTCTTTTTTTTTTTTCCAAGAGAAAATGGGAGACTGTAAAAGAGTCTGCAATAAGAGAAAGAAAAATACCATGGCTTGACAGCAGCATACAAAAATAAACCATAAAAAATGTGCAGATAATAATACATTTGGCTGCCCAAACATGGGCATTTAATTTGTAGAAATGATATATAATTGCAACAATTAGGTGCATGGCCATGAATCTGTATCCCATGGTCTTCGTCATTAGCAAACTTTGTTTATAAATGTTGTTTATTTATAAATGTAGCAGTTTCAGTGTTCCTGGCCAAAAACACTCTCAGGAGAGCCAGGGATCCTATCTTACAGCTTTTAATGAAAATGTGATGCAAAAGGCTAAAAAACAAAATGTTCACACATACACACACACACACACACACACACACACACACACACACACAAATGAGTTAATTCTTCCTAAATACACTTATATTCATTTTACATGAAATATATAAACTTCAGACTTTTGTGGCTAATGAGAAAAAACACATAGAAAACTATCACTGTTGACAATGCTAAAAGACATAATATGTTTATGTAATTTAAGCAGTGGATTCTCCTCTGAATACATAAACGATAATCTCTTAACTTCATTACTAGGTGGAATACTGTCGGAGAGGAGGAAAGCAAAGGAATTCTGTTAGGTTGCATAAATATTGACACAGTTTCACTCTTTCTTCCCAACTGGTAATAGACACTCTTCATTCCATCCCTACAGAGTGCTCCCGTAAAACCCAAACTATCCTTATAAACAGCTTCTCTGCGGCAGTAATGAAAAGGAAAAAGTGCTTTTCTGGAAAACACCAACAGCAGTGGCATTTAGGGTTATGATGTGCCTACAAGCCCTTTGGGGAGTCTCTTATTAGGGATTCCGGGTTTGCTAAAACTAAAGGCTGCCAGCATCAAAGAATTAACACAAGTCTAATCTGGTGTAAGAAGCCAATGAGTGACACCTAAGGTCTCATTATAAATAGGAAAGAATGTTGTGGGGTGGGTGAGAGCCATTCTGAAGTGCAATGTTCAAGAAGCTGGCTTAATATATGACTAAGTGTCAGAAGTCAGGTTTTCTGAGAATTACTTTTCAGATAAACAACTTTATAGCACTGCACTTAATCATACTTACTAGAGACATCTCATTTATCACCGAATTACAAGTAACTTTAATTCTATTGATATTTCCATAAAGCCCGTTGAAAATCCATCCTGGCACTTCTAAAGGGTTCGGGGGCCCTGTGACATGGGATTCACTTGCAAAAATCTCTGCAGAACCACACTCTAAAGGCTTCTGTGTCTTCCGGCCTCTTTGTTGACCCTCAAGGGAGACAGTGGGGAAAAAACGATTCCCGCACCCGCCTACCCTATCCTCAGCCCCTTTTCTACAAGGTCGGGTTATCGCACTAAAGTCAAACTGACTCTCTGGGCCTCAGTCCCCCTCCCACCTTGGAAAACCAGCTTCTCTGCACTTCAACAAAACTGGACAGGGATCAATTTAAACTGACCTTTGCCGAAAGGTGGCGCTGTTGAGGTAAAAATCCAACAATAGTTTTCACTCTTGGATTCTTTTGCAGGCTTTTCAGATTTTTTTTTTTTTTTTTTTTTTTTTTTAGTGCGCCCTCCTAGCGTCTCCCCCTCCCATAAAGTAAAATAAATATGATTAACACCAAATGCATTTCATTAATTGGAGGAATCAACAGTCTCAACATCCAAGTAGGCGGGCTGGTCTTCCAAAAGCTGGGTCGGCTTGGCGCACGCTTGCTTTCCCCCAAATAAATCTCGGTTTCTCCGACTTGCCTATCGCTTTAAAATCTTAGAAACAGTTGTTGGGTCTTTCTTTTCTCTTCTTTTTCTTTCTTTCCTTTTTCTTTTTTTGCATAAGCTTTCAACAAATCGATCTAGAAAACTGAATAGTTGTTAGCATCTGCCACGGGGAGGGGGAAAAGCAGCCCCCCACCCTACCCCCACTGTGGGTTTCCGGGCTGGTCCGAGAAACCGCGGTTTAAAATTTAACCCTTCGAGGGGAGCTGGTGGGAGTTGCTCCCCCCCACACACATGCACCCCTTGCTCCTCTCCATCGTTAAGTCTGAAATAATTAAGTGAGACGTGAAAGTGCAAAGGGCGCGCGGGACCCTGATAAACAGGGGTCAGATTTCGTATGGGGGTGAGTGAGCGTGTGCGTGAGTGTGTGTGTGTGTGTGCGCGCGCGCGCGCGCGTGTGTAGGGGAGGTGCGATGAGACAGAGAGAGAGACAGAGAGACAAATATGAATCTCTAAGGCCGCACTCAGGCCAGAGTTGGAAGCCCAAGGGCTGAGCCCGGCTAACCAGGCTGCCAGCTTCTCCGGAGTTAACTCGCGTAGGCGTTCGCTCCCCCCTCCTAGGGCACCCGACGCCAGCGGGCAGCCAGTCCCCGCGCGTAATGGCCCCCGAACAAGTTATATCCCTTCCTTCAAAGAGGGCGATAAAACGGGCTTTTCTCCCCCTCGCTGACTCGGAACCACTCGGGCTGCGCGCGGGGAAGTGGCGCCCTGCGCGCAGTTGGGACACTGAGCCCCCCACCCCCACCCCCGCACCCCTGAGCCCCCAAGCGCGTGGGCCCCGGGGAGAGGGACAAAGAGTTTGCGCTCTTTGGCTCCAAAGGCCAAGTTTGAGCTCTGGGCACAGCCACGGCTCGGGGAAGGAAGGTCCCCCGGGCAGACACCTGGGTGCCAAAGGTGGAGTGCGGAGGAAAAGCTGCCGAGCGAATTCACAGTCCCAAGGTTGAGAGCTGCCCAGGGAGCGGAGTCGGGCCAATCCCCGCAGAGCGAGGGGAGGGCAAGCCGCCGCTCCGGAAGGCAGGCCTCTCTCGCGCTCCGAAGTAAAGCCAACGGTCCTCCCGGGTTCCCGAAGTCCCTCTGGACTACTCCTTCCCCTCTTGCACCAAACTTTGCGCCGGGCTTTGCTCCCTCTCCGGGAGGCTGCGGCGCGCAAAGGGTTAAGCCAGCCTGTCCCAGCTGACAGTCAGCTGATTGGGCCCTGATTGACAGCTCCGAAAAGTTTCCTTGTTTCTATCTATTATGCTAATCGCGGCCGCTCTCGCCGCCTCCCATTGGCCCCGAGTACCAGTCAATTTCCCATTTGGACCTGACGTCACAAGTGCTATAAAACTCAGCAATTGCTTTAAACTCTTCTTGCTGGATCAGAGGCTTTTAAAATCTTTTTTCATCTTCGAGCCGTGGCTCGGGCTGCTCGTCGGCTCGGCCTCCCCCCTTTTTGCTCTCTGCCTCGCCTTTCCCCAGGACTTCGCTATTTTGCTTTAAAAAAAAAAAAGGCAAGAAAGAACTAAACTCCCCCCTCCCTTTCCTCCAGCCGGGCTGCACCTCTGTCTTGCACTTTGCACGGAGAGAGCGCGCGAGGGAGAGAGAGAGAGAGAAAGGGAAAGGAAAGGGGAAAAAAAATAATAAAAAGAGCAGGCAGAAGAGAAGGCGAGAAGCATGAAGTGTTAACTCCCCCGTGCCAAGGCCCGCGCCGCCGGACAGCCGCCCGCCGCGCCTCCAGCCCCGAGCGGCCGCCGCGCGCGCCCCGCCTGCAGCCCGGGCCGGCGAGGCGAGCCCTCCTTATGCAAAGCGCGCAGCGGAGCGGCGAGCGGGGGACGCCGCGCACCCGGCCGGGCTCCTCCGGCTTCGCCGCCGCCGCCGCCGCCCGCGGAAGACCTTCCCGAGCCTGAAGCCGCCGGCTCGGCACGCACGGAGGCGAGCAGGCGAGGAGGGGCCGGGGCGAGCGAGCGAGCACATTGGCGTGAGCAGGGGGGAGGGAGGGCGGGCGCGGGGGGCGCGGGCAGGGCGGGGGGTGTGTGCGCGCTCGGAGCTTTCGGGCCAGCCACCGCCGAGCGAGCTAGAAGCGCCCCAGCCCGGCAAGCTGGCTCACCCGCTGGCCACCCAGCACAGCCCGCTGGCCCCTCTCCTGCAGCCCATCTGGCGGAGCGGCGGCGGCGGCGGCGGCGGCGGCAGGAGAATGGCATCAGAACTGGCAATGAGCAACTCCGACCTGCCCACCAGTCCCCTGGCCATGGAATATGTTAATGACTTCGATCTGATGAAGTTTGAAGTGAAAAAGGAACCGGTGGAGACCGACCGCATCATCAGCCAGTGCGGCCGTCTCATCGCCGGGGGCTCGCTGTCCTCCACCCCCATGAGCACTCCGTGCAGCTCGGTGCCCCCTTCCCCCAGCTTCTCGGCGCCCAGCCCGGGCTCGGGCAGCGAGCAGAAGGCGCACCTGGAAGACTACTACTGGATGACCGGCTACCCGCAGCAGCTGAACCCCGAGGCGCTGGGCTTCAGCCCCGAGGACGCGGTCGAGGCGCTCATCAGCAACAGCCACCAGCTCCAGGGCGGCTTCGATGGCTACGCGCGCGGGGCGCAGCAGCTGGCCTCGGCGGCCGGGGCCGGCGCCGGCGCCTCCCTGGGCGGCAGCGGCGAGGAGATGGGCCCCGCCGCCGCCGTGGTGTCCGCCGTGATCGCCGCGGCCGCCGCGCAGAGCGGCGCGGGCCCGCACTACCACCACCACCACCACCACCACGCCGCCGGCCACCACCACCACCCGACGGCCGGCGCGCCCGGCGCCGCGGGCGGCGCGCCCGCCTCGGCCGGTGGCGCGGGCGGCGCGGGCGGCGGCGGCGGCCCGGCCAGCGCCGGGGGCGGCGGCGGCGGCGGCGGCGGCGGCGGCGGGGGCGCGGCGGGGCGGGGGCGCCCTGCACCCGCACCACGCCGCGGGCGGCCTGCACTTCGACGACCGCTTCTCCGACGAGCAGCTGGTGACCATGTCGGTGCGCGAGCTGAACCGGCAGCTGCGCGGGGTCAGCAAGGAGGAGGTGATCCGGCTGAAGCAGAAGAGGCGGACCCTGAAAAACCGCGGCTATGCCCAGTCCTGCCGCTTCAAGAGGGTGCAGCAGAGACACGTCCTGGAATCCGAGAAGAACCAGCTGCTGCAGCAGGTCGACCACCTCAAGCAGGAGATCTCCAGGCTGGTGCGCGAGAGGGACGCGTACAAGGAGAAATACGAGAAGTTGGTGAGCAGCGGCTTCCGAGAAAACGGCTCCAGCAGCGACAACCCGTCGTCTCCCGAGTTTTTCATGTGAGTCTGACACGCGATCCCAGCTAGCCACCTTGATAAGTGCTCCGTGGGGGTCCCACTCGGGTGTGGGCTTGCTAGTTCCAGAGCCGTGCTCGCCGCCACCTCGCCCCCTCCCCTGCCGAGATCGCCCCCCCATGCCCCTGCACACACGCACGCACACACATGCACACACGTGTGCACACACACACATGCACACACACACTCCCTGCTCCCAGTTGGCGGTGGCGGTGGCTGTTTTTAAATGGGGAGGGAGTGGACGTCTGGCTCATGGACTGCCAATCTGAAATTCTCCATAACTTGCTAGCTTGTTTTTATTTACCGCCGCCCTCCCGCCCCCATGTTCAGAGGTCTCAGCAGAGTTCTTCATGCTCATCTTTGAAACCCGCATCATTCATAGGTTTTGTTTTTGGTTTTGGTTTTTTTTTTTTTTCTCTCCCTTCTTCAGTTCATGAGCTGGTGTTCATTTTCTGTGTGTGTGTGTGTTTATTTTTGTTTGTTGTTTTTTTTTTTTTTTTTAATTTTACTTTTTGGAGCTTGCTGTGTTGTTGCCTTTTTTCCCAACCTCCACCCTCACGCCCTCTCCACCCATCTCCTCAGAGATAAAAGAAAAAAAGAAAAAAAAAAAAGCTAAGTTTTTTTTTTCCTCCTCCTGAGTTCTTCACATGTGAGATTGAGCTTGCAAAGGAAAAAAAAAAAATGTGAAATGTTAGAGACTTGCAGCGCGCTGAGTTCCATCGGGTTTTCTTTTAGCATTGTGATGCTAAACTAGAGAGAGAAACAAAAATCCTCATGAACCTACCACAATCAAGCCTGCATCAACCTGGGTGTGACTTGTGAGTTTTGGCCTTACCATGCCAAATCTGAGAGTTTAGTCTGCCATTAAAAAACTCATTCTCATCTCATGCATTATTATGCTCGCTACTTTGTCTTAGCAACAATGAACTATAACTGTTTCAAAGACTTTATGGAAAAGAGACATTATATTAATAAAAAAAAAAAAGCCTGCATGCTGGACATGTATGGTATAATTATTTTTTTTTCTTTTTTTTTTTTCCTTTTGGCTTGGAAATGGACGTTCGAAGACTTATGGCATGGCATTCGTACTTTTGTTTTATTGCCTCATGACTTTTTTGAGTTCCGAACAAAGTGCCAACCTAGAGCCTTCTTCCCATGAAAGTTTGCATCCTCCAAACTGCTTTGAGTTACTCAGAACTTCAGCCTCCCATTGGAAATGCACTGAAGGCATTCCTTGTCAAAGATGCCAGAATGGGTTAAAAATCTAACAGTAAAGAACTCTTAATGGTTTTTTTTTTCTTTTTAATAAGAATGACACCCCACTTTGGGGACTAAACTTGTGCTGTTGCGGAAAGCAGTCTAAAATTTATTTTTCAAAAAAGAAAAAAAAAAGGAATATGCCCCGTTATTTTTTGGTTTGTTTTCTTTTTATTATTTTTTTTTCTTTTTGGCTTTTGGTCATTGTCAAATGTGGAATGCTATGGGTTTCTAGTATATAATTTAATTCTAGTTTTTATAATCTGTTAGCCCAGTTAAAATGTATGCTACAGATAAAGGAATGTTATAGATAAATTTGAAAGAGTTAGGTCTGTTTAGCTGTAGATTTTTTTAAAGATTGATGCACTAAATTGTTTACTGTTGTGATGTTAAGGGGGGGGTAGAATTTGCAAGGGGACTGTTTAAAAAAAGTAGCTTATACAAGCATGTGCTTGCAACTTAAAATATAAGTTGAGTATGTGTACTCTTTGCTATACCACTGACTGTATTGAAAAACCAAAGTATTAAAGGGGAAACACCCCTGTTTATATCTGTAGGGGGATTTTACATTCAAAATGTATGTTTTTTTTTTTCAAATTTAAAGTATTTGGGACTGAATTGCACTAAAATATAACCTGCAAGCATATAATACACAAAAATTTGCAAAACTGTTTAGAACGCTAATAAAATTTCTGCAGTTATAAACAAAATGGCATTACTGCACAGTTTTAAGACGATGCAGATTTTTTTACAGTTGTATTGTGGTGCAGAACTAGATTTTCTGTAACTTAAAAAAAAAAAATCCACAGTTTTAAAGGCAATAATCAGTAAATGTTACTTTCAGGGACTGACATCCTGTCTTTAAAAAAAAAATGAAAAGTAAATCTTACCACAATAAATATAAAAAAATCTTGTCAGTTACTTTTCTTTTACATATTTTGCTGTGCAAAATTGTTTTATATCTTGAGTTACTAACTAACCACGCGTGATGTTCCTATGTGCTTTTCTTTCATTTTCAATTCTGGTTATATCAAGAGAAAGAATAATCTACAATAATAAACTGCATTTTTTTTTTGATTCTGTGCTCAGCTTCTTAGTGTACAGTTTAACTGGGCCCAAAACCGCAGTAGAAGTGTAAAATGCATCCTTTTCTCCAGAGGAAGGATTAATGGAGGAGTAGGGAGGAAATCATTCAGGGTGAAACATAGGCTGTTTTGTGAGGCTGGGGGCGGTGGGGGGGAGGGGGCAGTCCCTTTGAATAATTAGCAATATTTAATATAAATGTAAATTATGACCTCTCAAAATGCCCTTCCCCCCAAGTTTGCAGTTTTCGAGTGAGTTGAGATATCATTGCCCTCTGGTGAAAACAAACACGAAAATCTCAGCCAGAGAGTAGGGCCTTCTCAGCATGGCTCTGAGCTTCTGGTCCAACAGCAAACCCATCTAGAGAGAAGTGGGCCAGGCAAATAGGGCCCAGCACACAGGGCTTGGACACATATGCATTTAATGGTAAAGATAAACATTTCTTGCCTTTTGGCTAAAATTGATTCTTTTCCCTTCTTCCGGCTACACACTATGATTTTCTTGTTAGCCAGGCCTGCCATGACTTAACATCAACGCTTTGGACAAATCAAATTGTTTGTTGAGTTTCAGGGTTTTTTTTTTGTGACTCGAAAGGTCATCTGTCTTAATAGGTATAAGGACCCCCTCCCCCTTACTTACATAACCCCAAGTACATCTCTGGATTTGAACTGTGTTATTAAATCATATTTCACCGTGAGTATTTAGCCAAGGGCTTCTCCACTTAGACAAGCTGGCCGTGATTTCCAATCACCTTAACTCCAGAAATACAAGTGAGCAGAAAGTAATGCCTTGGTAAAATAAAGGCTATGCTTTGATTGATTTGGGGGTGTTTGCCGCCAAACAGGCTGCGTACGGAGGCTAACTTAAAAGCTGACTTGAAAAGTCAGTCCAGGTACCTTCCCTAACAGCACTGACCTATTTTAAAATGACACAAATTCATGCAACTAGTGTTACAGATCCATGCAGTGCGCACTCCTAATCAACTGCCCGGAGAATTCTAAAAGAATGTCAGACAAAGCCAACGCTGTTTTGAAACTATAGCCAAACACGATGACTTTTGTTTTATTTCGTTTTCAGCTTGTTTTGTTTTGTTTGGTTTTGTTTTAAGATAATATTGCAACTCTGAACGAAGGCCTTATTTTGAAGAAAACAGGTTGTGCTTGGCGCAGATGAGCTCTGGCCAGTTGATCATCTTGTCTTCCTTCCCCTTTTTCACAGAACGCGAAGACACTGTATACCCACTGCGTTAGACCTTCCCTTTATGTGCCAGTTTGGACTGAACTCCTGAATCCACACTTAATGTTGCTTAACAAAACTCTTCATAGTAAACATATACTTCTTCCGGGTGCTTGAAGTTAGTTAGCTGTTCTCTGCTTCAGAGGTTTTTTTTTTCCCCTCTGATTCCCAGCGAGGAGATCTGCAGTTTCCCCCTGAAGAGGCAGAAATGGAGAGATCATTTTTACAAAAAGCTCAGCATCAGATGAGAGCTTTCAGGCAAACACATTCTCAAAATAAGAGTGCCGCACAGGATGGACTTACTGCAGTCCCCTCCTGAGGGACAGGACTTGGGAAGAAGGGCATTTGTGCCTCACTGACGCTTTCTGATCAGAACCCCCAGGGCAGCTCACCAGAATAAGTGGGGTTTGGCCCCAAACGTTAGAAAGCAGAGAGGCACTTACAGAAACGGGCTTTGGGTGGCTGGCTTGAAGAGAAGGTTGCCTCCCTCGTGAAGGACAGTTGTAGAAATCACCGGTACTAAAAACTTTGAAATGCACTAGGAGTGGCAAACGCGAATGCATGTGTGCGTGTGTGGTTGGTTTTTGTTTTTTGTTTTTTGTTTTTTGTTAACAAAGAAATCCTGAATTCTACCGAAGTGCCCTTAGTAGAAATAAGTCTCCAAATTCGAAATAAATAAATAAATCATGTAAGGAAATCTAGCGCTCCCTTTCCACTGCATCTGAGTCTTTGTCTAAATAGTGTTAAAATTCCTTTCATTCCACTTACAGAACTGAGCCCACTTGCAATTTGGAGCCATCAGTGGGATACGCCACGTTTTGGAAACCCCAGCAATGCGTACTCACCAGTGTATTCACCAAATGAAATTTATGTGAGAACTGTGCATTAAAAATGTATTACTATTACTATTATTATTATTATTATTATTCGCAGTCTTGGAGAGCACCCCGCCCCTGACCTGTATTTAGTTTCCTTTTTAAAGAAAAATGGTCATGTTAGAGAAGAAAGCTAGCAAATGTAGGACCTCCATGCTGGTAAACTGTTCCTCTTGCCTGAAGGTCTTCCGAGCCAACCCAGAGGAGGAAGAAGCGCAGGGATGCTTCTGGCTCCATGGTGCGTGAAACTAAACTAGGTGCCATTGTCTTCAGCCCGCAATGTCAGCTTTTAAACAGCCACTGAAATTTACAGGAGATCTCTAGGTTTGTAGGAAGAGAAGTTCCCCAGGAGGTAACAGCTAGCGTTTTGGAAGCTGACTTGCACACTCTGAATCGTACTTTTTCACACCTCATTGTTTCTTTGGCAGATAATGTTACTAAGAAGAAGAAGAAGAAATTAGGAAAAAACAAAAAAACAAAAAAAACCCTGCTTCCCCTTCCCCAGGCAGATGCCACGGGTGGAAGTTGTAGCCGAGCCGAGGCGGCCTGGCTCTCTGGTAGGCCCTGGATAGTATTGTATTTATCAGTGATGTCGAATGTGTGCGTTTATCAGACGTAGCTGTGAGTGAAAACACCGCCTGGCGAAACACAAAGTTAAGCCACACCCTCCAGGTCCCCTTTTTCCTCCACTTTGCTGCTCCCAGGCCATTCAGAAAATCGCCTCCCTTGTATTTCCCTACTTTATTTTTTTTTTTTTTTTACGAAAAAAAAAGTGTAAGAACTTTTCACAGTGTATCTGACCCCTTAACAGACTGACATCAAAAGAGACGGAGACTGTACCTCCTGATCTTGGTGAGGACGTGAGGTCTGTCCACCTCCCTTCCATGTCCATCCGGGCCTCTTTCCCGATGGGCAATTCTTTATTATGGAACGCGAGAGTCTAACACCCTGATCTTTCCCCCCGTCTCCCTTTACCCCAGTAGTTTTTATTTAGGGATATCAATTCTGGATAAATCTATTCTTGTACAGGACCTCCCCCATGCCAGACCACCCGTTTCCTGCCAAACACGTTGAACGGAGCAAGCCGCAGCCACCTTCACAGACGTGGTCTGCAGCCGCCTGCCCCAGGACCTTACCACCTCTGTCTGAATGACTAAAGTTGCTTCTGACACAAAGGTTCCCAGACTATCGTACGTTGGGGAGGCTTTTGTTGATGTTGCTGTAGCTTCGTGGAGGCCAACTTACTTCCGTATTCACACACTCTTGGCTTTAGAAAACGTTCTCCTCTGGTATTCTAGGCCAATCAATATTTTTAAAAGTCTGCTTGCCACACAGGTGTCTGCAGGTTTGGCCTGTCGGTAGTTAAAGCCTCACTGAGGTGGACTCTGACTCCCGTGCCAGTGAAACATAGAGCCAGGCTCCTGGCCTCACTTTCCACGTAAACACGCGTAAAAGGAATCAGAGGCCGGATTCCTCCCCTTTGAGATAGCTGATTCGCGAGGCTCCCCACTGTCATTTACTTTCATTTGATTTTGGAAAAAATAATGGTGCCCCTTCCTGTGAAGAAATGTCTTCGTCTTTTTTTTTTTTTTTTTTAAGGGAAGAGTTAGCCACAGTGATAGGCTATAATTTCCACTGCTTCTGATTCTTCCTCAAGATGCCGAATGAATTATTTGGAGTCGGTGCCTTCCTTGTTGTTTTGAGGCGAATAAGAGAAACCTGAAGTTTGTTCTCACTCTACGTGTGAAAGATGCCCCCAGCCCAAAGCGGGGCGCACACTGGCCATCTGTGCAGGAGATGGTCCAGGGCCCGGGCGTCTGAGTCGGGATTTGTTTGTTTGTTTTTGCATTTGTTTTAAAACAGAGCAGGAGCCTTAGCCCACCTTCTGATAACCCTGCTTTTCTCACTTTTGATATAAATCTTCAAACCCTAGACATCAAACAGCCCCCAGAAAAGGGGAATTCTCTTCAAGCCTTGCTCCGCCCCAGCTCCTGAACAAACCCAGCTCTGTCTGGCACTTTTTCTCCAGCGGGGGGTAGGGGACAGTCTCCCAGGCTGTCTCATGATTGTCGGGGCATAAAGAAGTACAGTCCTGTAACAATGCGGGGACATCTTTACCCTTTAGAGAGGGACAAAACAGAACACAGAGCAGATCCGATGGCCCCGCGCAAAGGCATAGCAAGACCCCGGGCTCCGTTCTCTGCACCCTCCGTGGGTGGTGACAAATGAGGGTAACGAGACAGAATGGTGGCAAGGCAAGGTGCCTGGAAGGCCAGACTTCCGGAATAATCCCGGTGACCGGTCTGAATTTCACTTGCTCGCCGGCTAACGTCAGGCACAGCGTTCACGTGGGTCAGGTGCAAACAAGGTCTGACGGTCCGTTGCATTCCCATATGCTAGCATGTGGCCCCTTTGCCCAAACTGCGTTAGAGCAAAAACCCAAACCGAGGACTGGGGGGGTGGGGGGGGGCATTTTCACTGGTTCAACTTTGGGACCTTTGTAAAGATACCAGGCTGCGATTTTACAGCGGTGACATTCTGGATCCGACAGATGTCCCCTGCCAATATCTACAGGGCCCCGCGATAGGTTGTAGGCTATCACGGCAGTTTTTATTCTTTAAATTTGAAAGCCCTTGGTGCACACGTGTGTTTCCCTGAAGTTTGCCCCCTATAGTAAGGCTGAGATAAAAAGAACACATCCACAGCCCACAGAAATCAGATCTTTATACGAATTTTGCCTTGGAGTTGGACAGTTTGAAGACACTCACAGAACACGTTTTCCACAGAGAGGCTATGATTGGAATGACAGTCCCTTCCTCGGATCATAATCATCTCCTGAGCACCTCTTCCTCTGTTCAAGAAAATTCATTTCCCGCTCCTTTCTTTTTGTTAAATAACAATTTCTCCCCCTATAATTAGGACTGTGGATTGCAAAATCACATTCCTCTCTTCTCCACAGATTCTTGGATCTTTAGTGGCGATTAGAAAGGGGCATTAATTTAAGAAGGGAGGATGAGGGAGGGGCGTTTGTGGACATTCGGGAAGAGGAGGGGAGGGGAGGAAATAGTTCTGTGTTCACCCCCCACACCCCTCGGCCCCCGCCCAGCCCAGGCCTGGGTGTGAGCACCGCTCTGGGGATTTGGATTCTGAGTTTCTTCTAAATATTCTCATGACCAACCTTGAGCATTTCCAAGCTAAGATTCCAAAACATGGTTTTTCCTTGTGGTCGGTGGTTTCAGTTAGGGAATAGGAGAGGCCATGAAACCTTACAGAACTGGGCAGAGACGCGTGAAAACCGCTCTTCTCTTCTGGGAGAATCCCCAGGATGGCTGTTAGGGGATCCTGGGCTGAAAAATCCATGGATGGGGGGGGAGGGGGGGGCGCAGATTTCCTTTGGCAAACAGAATTTGCCCTGCAAGTGGGCTCCTGGCCTTCTTTGGGAGCATTCTCCAGAAGGAAAGCAGTTCTGAGGACCTTGGGCCCGATAGGCCATCCCAAACTAGGCCAGAGGAGCAGAGAACAGGAAGGGGCTGGTGTGCAGGGCTGGGGAGTAGTGTGCTATCAGAAGGCAGCCCTGGCTTAAGATCCGAATCCAGGGATCAAAGCCATGTCAGTCCCAGGGCCCCACCTCGCACCAGAAGGGATCTGCCTGCGTAACTGACAAGAGACTGGCAGCCCCCCTGAGATCCCTGTGGTTCCTAAATACAATGCGCATGTCCTGAGCTCCAGGGCTTTGTTCTCTTATCACCTGACCCTTGCCCCATTCCAGTGCCCTCTCTCTAATCTTTACCACCTCTTTCTCCCAGGCCTAGTTGCCCAGGCCCCTCAGAGAGTCCGAGGTCACTGCCCTTGGGCCAGAAGGCAGTGCCTAAGCTAAGGCAGGGATCGAAGTCACTCCTGCCCCAGTTTAGGTGTGGCCAAAGCCAGGGCTGGAGAGAAGCGCTGGCAAGCTCGGCAGGGAGAGGAGCTGGGAGGTGGCTCTGGAATGTTCAGCACAGGCTGCAGAGTCTGGTGCCAAGGGTCTTCAAGCCTGGACTGCGGGAGATGAAGGCCTGGAGGATGCTCAGGTTGTCCATCTCTGGGTTTCCTTGCCTCTCCTCCGCCCCCACCCTAGTCCCCCTGCACACAAACTCTCTGTTATATACACTTGCTCCTCCGCCCGTTCGCCCTGGTCACCACTGCCCTGGGGCCAGGCTGCTGGGGATAAGTGGGCCCCTGGCTGGGCGGCACAGGTGTGGACGGACAGGAAGCAGGAACCTGGGGGGCGGGTCTCGGAGGCTGCCTGAGGTCACCGGGCAGTCTCCGTCCTCCCCAGACCCCTGGCTGCGCCCCGGGAAGGCTAGCAAGCTCCTGGCTGCCGGCCCCAGGCTCCCCGCGGAGAAGCCCAGGGCACCTCCCCGGCGCCTGGGGGCGCCAACCGCCGCAGTCCCCAGCGCGCCCCTGTGCCCCGCGCCCATCAGGCGCGCACGCCCCAGCAGGGGCCTCGGATTTGTATTGGAATTTGGTTTAATTTTCCAAGAGGACTGCTCGGCCAGAGTGGAGCGCCAGGGGACATCTAAACTGTCAGCTCTCCGGCGCTCCCCGGTGGGCGGTGGGTGCAGAGAGAGAGAGAGAGAGAGAGAGGGAGCCCGGTTGGGCCCTAAAAGGCTCCACCCCTCATCTTGGGACCCCCACCCCCACCCCCACCCCACCCACCAGCCAACCCAGGAGCTTGAAGATCACCGGCCCCAGATCCCTTGATTTTGACTCTATTAATTTCCCAGCTTTTTTTTTTTTTTTTTTCAGATCTGTCTTTTTTTTTCCTGCTCTGGTTAGAGAGGAGGGAAAAGAGAAAGGAAAGAAGGAAACCCAAATAGCACGTTTTACAGGCTTCACAGAGATCTCTGTATGGTTGGGGGTTCCCGTGGTATGGTTTGATGCTCCTTATAAAGGAAAGCCAAGGAAGCAAACTTTATTAGGATTTGACCAACAGCCTCAGCAAGAGGGTCCTGCTTGCGTTCCCGATTTTAACACAGTGCTCCAGTCCAGTTCGGGGCGCTCAGGAACGGTTTTACCACGACAGATTTTGAAACAACTAATTTCAGAAAGGAGTCCTTCCATACAGGGCCTTTTTCTTATTTCTTATTGGGACCCTCAGTTTTTTAGATCCGCAAATACGGAGGCAAGGAACATTACGCTTTCCTAAATAGATCTCTCTTTTCTTTTTCCGAGTCTCCCAGATGGATTGAGTAACGTGCAGATAAATATGTTAAAACTAAAACAATGATCTCAGCATCTGAGACCATTTTACCCCGTCAGATTACACTAAAACCCCTTTTGATAGAAATGCGGGGGAAACCTTGGTAATCCTTCTAAGATTAAATCTGTGAAAAGATTTCTCTTTTCATGCAATAAACGCAACATATTCCTTCGTCTGCCATTTCTCTAGCTGTCTGTCTATCAATCTATCTATGACCTATCTATCTACCTACCAGTCTAGGGAAGCCTTTTAAAGTAACACACTGTGCAGGGAAAAACTGGAAAGATCAAGCTGCAGTTTCCACATTGTGAAATAAACACGATCACATGACAGAGTGAAACCCTCTACTCCATATTTTTGTAGGCATGAGCCAAGCTAGTCTGAAATGTCTGCCTTAGAATGATCTACCCATAAATCCTTCACCTACTTGGTGGGATGCGAGGCAGTGCAGAGACGCACGCTGACCGTCTGCAGTGCATTTTCAGGGTGTGCTGTCCCTGCGGCTGTGTGGGTACCCAGACCTCCTAAAATCCTCCCTGGAATATCACTGCATGTCCCTATGCTATTTAAAAAATACGATTTAATCATTAGGTAAATGACTCCAACTCTTAGAGGCTCTGCGCTAGCAGACGTCTGGCTTGGACAACACGATGGTGGTCCAGCTGGAAAGCCTCCGCTCCCCCTCCCATGTGAGAGCCCCTTACCCCCGCCACTCTTCCCCAAATGACTAGCCTGGGTAAAGCTGATGAGAACAGAGAAGGCGCATTGGCTTTTGGACTCTATTCAGGGGCGCACACAGAATCTCCCTCCCCCCTCCCCCCTTGTGAAAGTAAATGCCTTGATACCGGATGGGTTCCCGGGATGGCCAAAGAGTAGAGGTCATCTTGAGGAAAATGACACCAATGATCTAAAAAGGACATCTACTTTATGAGATTGCAGGCGAGGTGCCAAATATCACATTTAATGAGGCCTGATTCTTTTTCTCCAAAAATAACAGAGATGTCAATGAGACTGTCAGGAAGGTAAAGGGGATCTTACAAACCCTATGTTCAATAATTGCTTTGTAATATTTTTCTAAAATTGAAAAATGCCTCACAAGTATATGATCTCATGTAAATACTCCTTGAAGAAGCTTAACACATGTTTCCACTGCCCCAAAGGAATTACAAAAATATTCTTTCTGCAATCTCTTAAGCTTTTAAACTATTCACTTGCATTTCTAAAAGACTCTGTTTTTCCTAAAGATTTTTTTTTAAAAGGGGGGCGGGACCTTATATATAAAAGGGTTTTTGTTTGTTTGTTTGTTTGTTTGTTTTTTAGAGATGGGTCATCTGAACTCCAGATGGGGAACAATTGATATTAATGATAACACATGCAGGTTGTTAACTCATGTGTTTCTTGTTTCCTTTCCTTTTCTTTCTTTTTTTTTTTTTTTTTTGGCATAGAAATGATATATGTAGCAAAGATTCATGGAAACTATTACAGGAAGAAAAGTCGTCTGTACTATGAGATTTTAAAGGCATTTCTAACAAGATGTGTGAATGAAGGCCCATGATGTGTTTGGGGGAGCTCCCACAGACACAAGAATGCAAATGTGTTTATCCAAGTGTTTTAATGCGTAGTTATACCATCCAGATAAAGGGCATTTGAAATAGCTGGCGAGTTATGCTCAATGAGAATTTAAGTAAAGACAGACCCTATGTGCACGTAGGGTAGCCTGCAGATTTCAGCGTGTATATATGTAGAGTGGGTTTGTTCGTACCAATGATAAGGTAATCCAAATAAAAGTGTGGGGAATTAAAGGGAAATAAGTGCCTATCCATCTCGGGAAAGAAAATCAGATTGACTTACTAGTTTACGGCAGTTACTGTACACAGATTTGCTGTAACCATGTTGAATTTTTAAAATTAGATTTTAAATATATTTTGACAGTCTGAACTTGTATGGTGTGACTAACTATAAGGAGAAATGGCAGGTCTGCTTTGTTATTAAACTGCTCTGTGGAAAATATTGGACTCTGTACAGTAAATGATAATTATTTTGCCACTTACATTAGTACAGCTAATAGCAGTAAGGGTTTTTTGAACCATAGAAAGCTAACTACTTTGAATTACTGTGTTTTGTTATTCATTGTGAAGCAAGAAGACTTTTTTTTTTTTTTTTAAAGCAACCTCATTTTCATATCATGGTTCTAAGACTTCCCTGCTACTAATTTAAACAGAGAGGAAGTTAATAAACAAAAGGGTGGTGTCTACATGTTTCTGTTTGTTAAGAGAACATTTGCAGTTAAGGTCAGCGGTACCAGCAGAATAGACCAGAGCAAGGAAGGAGGAGGGGAAAGTGGAAGAGAATGTTCCCTAGCAAAGATCCAGGGGAAGTGAGACCTGCCGGGTTCCCAGAGAGATGGGCCGTCTGTGAACAATTTGAGAGACACCCATCAGAGACCATTCAAATCCTCCCCACGGCCACTCTGGAATGACTCAGTTCTCTGAACTGAGGACAACTTCAAAGCTGATCCAGGCTGTCAGGCGAGTAAGTATCTGTGTCTCAGCCTCCTTGGGGTCAGAGCGATAGTCAGAGGGGGTGACCTTACCTTCCGTGCCATTCTCTTCCATGCGAATCCCTCCTCTGGCAGCTCTGAGGCCAGCTGGCCAAAGCTAGTGAAGCCAAATCCCTCTTCCTTGGGTCTGATTCTGCCTTTTTCATAGATAGCTAGGCTGCCTTTGACATACTGTCCTTGAAACCTTCTTCATGGTTATTAATTACCCTTTGTTTATTTTAATATATTTACTAAATCAGGTACCCAAGGGAATCCTCTACATCAGTGATGTGAAAAACCCTGTTGCCTGAAGTCAAAGAGGTACATCTTGATTTCTGATTTGCATGTGCTCGTTTCGATAAGTTTTCCGTGAGGGGGAAAGCAAGCAAGGAATGCGGAGACTTCCTTAGGTGTGTAAAGCTCCTACTTTAGTAATTTTAGTCTCTGGGTTTGCCCTGTGACTGAAGTGGCGATCCGGGACGCTGAAGGGGAGATGCAAGTCTGTGGGACCAGGATGCATGCATTTCTGCATTTACTTCGTTACGTAGGTGTGGTGGACAGAGGGACTGACTGAGTTTGCGGAAACCCCGCATCCGTTGCCTTAACCAGCATGCATCTCTTGACACTGCCAGACCCAGGCCGCTGCTAGACTGACATGTCGGGTGAATCTCTACAACTGGCATCCGTGGTCACTGGCCAGCTTTACCTGGGCCTCGTAAACATTCCAGATTTACAGCCTCTTAGGATTCACGCCATACTCACGTTTGGAAAACCTGGTGTCATGTTGAAGTACAGTCTGTCCCCCTTCTGCATCCAAATGTGACTTTGGAGCCACCGTCCCCTTCGATGGTAGGCAGAAGGAAAGGCTAAGGGACGGGTGGGGGGCAGCAATCTGATTCTCATCTGAAAAAAAAAATGAAATTAAGATATTTAAATCGGCTCTCGTAAGTATCCCAGGGTGAATTTAATAATGAAACCTCTTCATTTAGAAAGCGAGTCCAACACATGTACCCTGACAATTATTTAGTGTCATTCTTTTATGTATTCGTGTGACCTCTTATTGGCTAATGGAACGAAGTTTGACTTTTTTTTTTATTAAAAAGTTGCTTGCTGAAAAATCTGCATGAAATACAGTTTTTGATTTCTAAAAGGCTGAGGAGGGGGGCAAATGTCACACCGTCAAAATGCTCGTCTTTGCAAAGGAGACACTTTCAGGGTCCAATGAATCTGAGAGTGTTGGAAACCAGAGCCCCACTTTCTGCCATTATTCAAAAATAGTATCAGATTACTTCCTTGTACACACTGCTTGACTAACCTGACTGAATATTTAAATATGATTTCTTTCCTAGCCTTATACGGAATTAACGTCTTCCTGAATAGTTCTCGCACATAGATTTTAACTCGATGTGTACCTTTGGGATTAATTTGGGTGTCCATGCACGTACATGCAATTCCAATACGCTATTCCTCTTGTTTTTATGCCTGTCTTTTGTCTCTGTCTTTATAATTGCAATTTGAAAACCGTCTATTAAATGTGATGATCTAGGCCCACCGGCCAGGTTTTGTTACATTGAAACCATCCATTTTGAGCAAAGAGTTAATGAACTTTTCAGGCAAGGTTCACACTGGTCCTGACCCTCCTGGTAATTTTTCATATAAGGTTACTGGTGGGAGAGAAATCAAATTTCATCTGT
Source organism: Proteles cristata cristata (assembly GCA_017311185.1). NCBI lineage: Eukaryota > Metazoa > Chordata > Mammalia > Carnivora > Hyaenidae > Proteles > Proteles cristata. Next base: position 214,447 of record JAESUZ010004903.1, on the reverse strand, counting down.
GAATTTGATTGACAGGTGAGAGCAAAGAAGAGAAAAGCATTTGGTCAGATGGGGAATCTTGGGGGAGGAGGACAATTCCTCTGAGTTACTCCATGATATTAGATATTATAAGCGGATATATGAAAAGTTCAATACTTGATACTCTTGGGAGAGTTACTTAGTGTATATTCAGAAAGTCACTTTGGCTAAGGGATTTTCCTAGTGAAAGCCAAAAATCGAGGACTGCTAGCTTTCTTCTCTCTTGCTAATTCCCACTATGGAATGGTGGCTTATTTCTGGCAGTTTTCTAGCTAGAGTAGGAAAAATTAGATCACACGCCATTTGGAAAGCCATTTAATTACCTTTCATTTTTTTCTTAGAAACGTGGTCTAGATTATATTATGGTCCTTGGGCCTATTACAAACTGTTCACCTTAAGCAGTATCACAGAAAGATTGAAGTCACCTTGTCTACAGCATCTCTGATCTTGACTAACATTTTCCATGGGCACATGTTACGGCTTAACATATATGTTAACATATATGCATGACATATCAAGATTGTGCCTTCTAAGGAAGGTCTTCTAACGTGAATGTCCACAAAGACAATCGCACATGGCTGTTTGATGTAAAATTTTCCATGGTTAGTTTAGCATCCTTGGGTAATGTGATGTTAGCATCTTTGCCATGGAAACAAGGGATGAAGTCGCTTGACCCTGATGCCAAGGGTGGCTTTGGAATTCGCCTTAGGGACCGTCCCTCAGCTTGAATTAACTAACCCCACTGCCCCCGGTGTTGAAAGTAGGCCTTCAAGACATGTCCTGTCAACTTGTGTGCTGAAACACTAATTGGAAGGTGGTGATGGATCTTAGCCTGCTCATGTCTATGCTCTGCCCATTTCAGATGTTCCTGACATTGGGTAAGACCCATCCGGAAGCAACCAAGCCTTACAGAGCTGCCTCGGGGCAGGGCAGGTGGGATACATATGTAGGGGAGAAGCCCACTTGTAGCTTTCCTTTCGCCTATGGGAGAAGCTGATGGAACTTGTACAAATAGTACTTCCTGGGTACCCATCAGTTTGTAGTTTTCCTCCCCTCTAGTCTTACACTTAGCTGAGCAGACATGTTTTATCCTGACTGTACCTATGCCAATATGAATGCAAAGAAACGTAAGGAAGGGCTCATCGTTTTATGAACTGGGATAAAAACCAAACACGAAACCAAACAAAACAAAGACAGTACAAGTGTTCAGAAATCTTTTTATTTCGTATAACTTGACTTCCCATGTTGCCCACAATCTCCAGAGAAATAAGACGCAAGCACACGGTTTCCCGATGCCCAGGGTCAACGCGGGGGCACTAGCACAGCTGTTTCATTCAAACGTAAAATTAAGTATGTCATAACCGTGTTTCCCTTGCAGAGCCCATCACAGGCTTTTAGCAGAAATGGTGAATCAGGTGTTCTCATGCAAAGGACACGTGAAAACACAGACTGTAAGTTCGGGATTCTTGATGCCTCTGTTTAGAAAGCCGAGTGAGTCTGGACTCTGTCTTCATTACAGGCTCCTCAGGGCTTCTAAATCCTCTGTTTTTAAACTACACCCCCTAGCCCCCAAGGCAGCAAGGAGCAGAGTGCGGTCTTGCATGCAGATTCGGAGCGGACCAACCCATCAAAAGTACCATGAGTGTGTCTTAAGCGAATTACATCAATGGATTTGTTGGCAGTGAGAAAAAAAAAATGGGGAAATAATTTCTCTTGAAGGGTTTCTTCCTCGGACTTATCTAATTGTTTGTTTGTTGTTTATTTATTTAAGTCATGCTCCCACATAACCACCATCTCACCCTCCTTTCCCTACAAGGCCCGCCCCTGGGCTCATTTAATCAATGAACTATATTGGAGCAATTAGAGGAGAACGAGCCTCATGCGGCCATATGAAGTCATATTTTCTGTGAGCTCTAGGAGACCACTGACGGGGGGCAATTTAAAGAAAGAAACGTGATGCATTTAGGGGGGACAAACGGGAAGAAAGTTCTTGCAAAAGTACAGCACTCTCAGATTCGCTGCCGCCGTTCACAGATGGCAAAGCCGAAACCCTCCTCACCTGGGGGCTGCTGAGTCTTCCGCGTCCTGCATCCCAAACTCGCTGTAAACTGGTTGTTTAGTGTGTGCGTTTTTTTTTTTTGTTTTTTTTTTTTTTGCTTGTCTTGGCACCTAATGAAATTATCAGCAATAAATGAGCTAAGCCAAAGGGTTGGTTTTGATTTTGATTTTTTGATTTTTCGGGGGGTCTTTTTGCAGTATTTGGAAAAGGCTGGGACAGGGGTCGGCCAGTGGGGAAATTCGGCGTGCCTCTGTTTCCAGCCTCCACAGGATCTGTTACAAAGCCATTTTGCACTTACATAACTTCAGATGGGAACTAATACCATGCGGGGCAGGGGGTGGGGGAGTTGGGGGGAGGGGCGCAGTTCCGGGCCGTGAGTGGGAAACTCAGACCAGCTGTGGGAATCACAGGTATGGTCACAGGAGACAACATGGCCACAGGAGCAGTGACCTCAGATGTCAGGACCTGGGAGATATTAACACCTAAGGGACAATCCAGGGACACATTCTACAACATAAACCCTGCCACGCAGGAGGTAAGAATGACGGAAAGAGAAAGGACACTCCGGGGGTTCTGTTTTCGTGTTTTGCCCCCAGCAAGCGTTGCCTAATGAGTTATTCACAGGCAACCAGTGAAGAAGTCTTTCGGTCATTTTTGGTCCATTAAAAAGCCTGGTAGGTTCCTTTGCCGACAGGCAGTGGAGAGGACAATGGTACTGATAAGGAATTTACCTTGAGGTCACACTCCCTTTAAATTAGGTTCTACAAAGTTTCTTTTCTTTTTCCCTGGCTCCTTCTGCAGCGAGTTGTTGTCCCGGGTTTACAGCCTTGTTAAAGGGCTTCTGTATCAGGGGTGACTCCCCCTCTCCCCCCATCAACAAGGTTAAGCAAAATGGAGACCTTTTGTTACCAATAGTAGTAGTTAATTAAAAGGCTTGAGTCTGTGCTGCTGTGGTGCGCGCCTCTGGCTTGATTGTGGGGTTTTTTTTTTTTTTGGTTTTTTTTTTTATTTCTAGGAGAGAGACAGCGTGAGCAGGGGAGGGTCAGAGAGAGAGGGAGTCACAGACCTGAAACAGGCTCCAGGCTCTGAGCTGGCAGTCAGCACAGAGCCCGACGCGGGGCTCGAACCCACGAACCGCGAGATCATGACCCAAGCGAAAGTCGGATGCTTAACCGACTAAGCTACCCAGTCGCCCCTTCATTTATCTTTTTTTTATTTTTCTTCTCTGTTTCTCCTTTTAAAACCAGGAAGCTCTTTCCCCCCGTTGCACAGTAGAAGGGAAGTGCAAAGTGCCCCGGCTGACACCGGCTTTCACAGACAGTTTGGAGATTTGAGCCTGGGCTCCCCCTCACCACAAAGGAGGGAGAGTGTGTGGTGGGGACCGCATTTCTGGCCAGCCTCGGGGCTGCTTTGCTGCCCAGGGCTGATGGCTCCCAGCTGCGTTCCTTCCCAGCAGCCTTCTGGAGGCCCCCTCCGCGTTCTAGGCCCCTTGAAGTTTCCTCCTTACCTTGGACCCCACGGCTTTCCACGTGCTCCGTGTTCTGACGTAGTGGAGCCAGCGAATCAACGCGCAGGGCTGCGGCCTTCTAGGTCGTCCCCACCTCGGTGGCTGGCGATGAACTTGTTGGCAAAAAGGGGTGTGTTCTAAACACTGGTCTCCATGGGTTGTTTGGCACACCTAATTATTCAGAACTTACCTGTTTGACCCGAGCTTGGGTTACTTTCAAGCATCTTGACAAAACCCCAGGTCAAAGGTGAAAAGGTCATTGGTGAAATAGCACAGCCCACGTGCAATCAACCAACCCTCCCTACAGATGTGCGCTCGGCTCCCAAACTGAGCTGGTGGGATTTGCGTTCGAGAGTCGGGGCCTTGACTGCGGAAGGAAAATGTGGGGTACACCTGGGATCCTGACTGAGCGCCGGAGGTTTTCCCTGTCCCCCTGGAGCGCGGAGATTTCACAGCAGCCTGGAGAAAGCCGCCCTGTTCCAGAGAGGAAGAACAAAGTAAGGACGGATTTGTTTTTATTTCTTTTTTGCTCCTGTTTTATTTGAGCCAGCTGATAGTAGTGATGAGAAACATTCTGTCCTGGTTGCTAGAAAAGTTTTATTTTTTAAGGCATTGGTGGGAATGGGGGAAGGGAGTGCAGTTTCTGCAAGGTGTTTCTGTCTGTCTTGACTCAACATTTTACGGGGTCATTCAGATTCGCCGTTCCCTGCACCATCATTTCCTGCCACCATAAAAAAGACACCTTCCCGTGTTTGCCACGGTTAACCGATCAGATTTTCACTTTAGGGATGATGAGTTCCGAGTGTGTGATTTCACTGTAAATTCATCAGGGGTTATTTGCAGAGCTATTGAGGATATGCAGTTGTTCTGAAAATGCGTCTCTTTACGATTTCTTGAAAATCTAATTGGGATCAGGTCACTGTGTGGCTTTGACTCAAGGACTTCTTTCTTTATCTCCTTCTTCCTCTTCTCCTCCCTCTTCTTCTTCCTCTTCTTCTTTTTGGTATTGCAAGCTGCACTAAAGCGATTTGTAATTTATAATCAAAGTTTGGTATCGTTAAACTAAACTGTAAAAACTGACTTTGGGGTTTTGCTCATAAAATAAACATTTGAAAAAATATAGCAATGAGGCTTATACAGTAGAGGCAGTGTCAGTACATATATATCTGTGTATGTGAATATATATGTTATGTATTTTCTTCTGGAGACTCTGAATGCTAGCCCCAAAAAGGCATCTTACAAAACCGTGGCTTTCTGTAGCTCTCCAAGCCTGAGCATGTTCTGATCAGCATGGAAGCGCATTTTCTTTAATGAACTTCTAATTTGTTTTTAAAACTCCGTTCATAATTCACGTTCACTTATTTTGCCAGTTATTTTATTTTTCCACTAAAGGGTCTGCGTATACGTGCTAGAATTCTCTGTCTGTAAGCTGTAGTGCTCCTTAGCTAGGAAGACTTTTTTTTTTCCTTTCCTCCTAACAAGGAAGCTCATTTAGAAAGAAATGTTTATGTGAAGTGCTTGTCAGTTGGCATTTTTACTGGTTTGCTAACCCAAAGGTAAAATATAAAGCCATGTCTTTTCCTCGCTGGCTTGTTGTTACTAGAAGGCTCCCTCCCTTGTTAGCTTGATAAATAATTTTACTAGGGGGACTCTGCTGTATTTTTATGCTCGCTGTCTATTTTTTGCTTGCTGCAAATAAATTTCTGTACTCAGAGGGCACTAAAACTCCAAACACATGGTATTTTCCCATTTTGCTGCTGGTCGCCTAAAATATTTATTCCATCTCGTGTTTTTAATTAATTTTTTAAAGGAAAAAATAATTTGTGGTTAATATCAAACACAAATTTGTCATGTATTTCTCCAGACCATTGGGTATGAAGAGGGAAAGAGAGCTTTTTGAGATGCTTCGTGTGTCAAAGCCTGTCTCCTATTTGTCAGATTGAAGACAAGAGTTATTTATTGCGGGGGGGGGGGGGGAGGAGGTCCTCAAGTTTTCTCGTTATAGATTTCCGTGTCTGTCTTTCCAACTTTAAATATTAAGCTGTTAATATGAGAAATGAATAGGGCTATAGAATTCTATCTAGAAACAAGGCACTCGCAATAAAATCTTTACCTTTGAAAAATGATACACGACATGAAAGTAGAGATGAAATCGATCATAGGTATCAATATAAATATCGGCATCCACCTGAGTCTCAGGCATTTAGACGTGGGATTCATCATAAGTGAAGTGAGCTGGGTGTGGGTCACTGGGGAAAACTGGGTGGTACATACCTAAACAAGCATACCCTGAAACAATCCAATAAAGTAAAATAAAATAAAGAGCAATGTATTCTATAATTGCAGTGAACATAGCCCAAACTATGTGTACAATGACATGTTTAAGGAAGGAATGATATGCATATTGGTAGAACAAGTGATCACTTTAGATGATGCCAGGTTGTTACACGCATTGAAATACAATCTTTTTCAAAGCAGATACTCGGCTTGGTATATGTGACTTGTTACTTGCTTATCAGCAGGGTTTTCTTTTGTGAAATTGGAAAATATAAATTATTTTTTGTTTTAATGCTTATATACTTTTGAGAGAGAGAGAAAGAGAGACAGAGAATGAGTGGGGGATGGTAGAGAGAGATAGTGACACAGAACCCAAGGCAGGCTCCAGGCTCTGAGCTGTCAGCACAGAGCCTGACGCAGGGCTTGAACCCATGGGCCGTGAGATCATGACCTGAGCTGGAGTCGGAGGCTTAACTGACTGAGCCACCCAGGCACCCGTAGAAAATATTTTTAGAAAGGTACTAGAGACATAAATTTGAAACCAGAAAGCCAGCACGTGTCACCAGGATCCACAGTATTGGGGAGACTAAGTCAGAGGTTACCTGGAGTTCAGTTTCTGCAAAGATTGCAAAATGAAGAGGAAAATGTAGATAAGGGGGCCCATGCATGAGTTCTCAAATATACACCGAAGTCCAAAAGTCAAGATTTTGAACATTCATTTTCTTGGGTTCTGAATCAGAATACTTGATCAAAATGTTTTCACTACAGATATGTATGTTGGTTACTAGCACATGTACGTATCTTATCAAACACGTGTTTAAATTTTATTTTCATATCCCACTCCTCGGGGATTTCAGCAAATAGCTAGACTTGAAGACCGTGTTGTTTTCTGTTTTTTTCCCTTCCAACTCTGCAGTATACAGAGAGTGTTCAGAAGCAGTCTTTTTTATATTTAAGGGGGAGTGGATACTCCTCATTTCTTAGGGGCTATGCCGGTCAGTCGGGAGTTAGGGAAAACTTCCATGGGGTTGAAGACCATGACGTTCCATCCAGCCCTGCTCTTTGGAGGTCATCCAAAGCCTCACGGGCACTGATGAGGACAACTGCCATTGATTGAGTGTCCCCTGGGAGACAGGACTACGCCATCTTTGATCGTTAACAATAACTAGAGAGGCAGATATTTTCATCCCCTTTATACAGATGAGGAAACTCAGGCACAAAGCTATTAAAATATAATTTGAGCCTACACTGCAGTCCTGCAGATATTTATTTCCTGCCTTGCTCACCTTATTCCCTCCTTCCCGGTTACAAAGCTCAGCCTTTAACCTTAGCACGTGCCATATGAACTCAGTAGCTCTCTCCTCTTTGGTCACCTTTTTCTGAGTTGGGTTGAGTGAGGCCTGGAAAAATAGTATAATCTCATTAGTATCTAGAAGACTGGGACTGGTCCTTTGCATGATCTTGACCCCACGAGCCCATCCAGCTCAAGAGTCGAATGATTCTGTGGTTTGGTCTCGGTAGGGAACAGAGCAGCCCTTTCCTACTCAAAGATAAAGATTGTCATTTCAAGAGCATTTAAAAAATAATAGATGGTGCGTTTCCTTAATAGCCTATAGTGTGTAAAGTGTCAGGTGCCCAATTGACACTCAGGAAATTGCAGGATAGTGAAGATAAATCAGCATTAAATCACACCGTTGAAAGCCCCATGTAATAAAAAGTTGTCAGCAAAATCTGTAGTAGCATGAGAAAAAATACAGTTTCTACATCTGTAAAATAGGATTGGGCAAAGGATTAAATACAATAATGTATGTAAAGCACCTGGCACAGAGTAAACACCCTGCCACACTTGGCCTTGATCAGTATTATATGGAATAAAACTTTGACCTTGACATCTAGCAAGCCTGGGTTTGTTTTAGAATAACTTTGCTATTATGATACTGGGCTCCTTTCCCTCTGCAAAGTGTTGTCAAATTGGAAAATTGAGAAAAACCTAGAACAGGAGGGTTTTGTTTTAATTTTTAAAATACTTTTTATTTATTTTTGAGAAAAGAGAGAGACTGTGTGAGCAGGGGAGGGCCAGAGGGAGAGGGAGACACAGAATCCCAAGCAAGGCTGGCTCCAGGCTCTGTCAGCACAGAGCCCGAGGTGGGGATCAAACTCGTGCACCAGGAGATCATGACCTGAGCTGAAGTCAGATGCTTAACTAAATGAGACACCCAGGTGCCTCTGTAGTTTCTAACTATCTGCTATTTCCTGCAAGGGGCGGAGTGGGGGTGGGGGGGTGGGGAGGACCATCACCTCTTAACGCTTTTTTTTTTTTTTAACAAGGCATGTTTGGGGAGTTCTGTGGTCAAATAACTTAGGGAAATTATGGATTGGACAAAATCAAATAATTTTTCTGTCATCCATCTACATGCTAGTATTACTGTGACCCCTCTGTGGGGAAGGAACAGCTCAGATAGCACACCGCGTCTTCCAAACGTATTTGAACGTGTAACTTGTTCTCTACTCAACCATCTTGTGGAACTAACATGACAGGGCCGTTCTGAAAAATGGTTGTTAAAATCCTGACATCTGACTGAGTTAGTACTGAGTTACTTCGTCCTGGAGGACACTTTTACCAGATGCCCCCTGTGAAAAGCATGTTCTGAAAGAGCGTTTGTAACTCTGTGTATTTGTTTTCATTCATCAGAGCCCTCTGTAACAGCAACGGGGCATCAGAGAACACGTGTAATATCGTTGAGGTATATGCAGCCAAAAGCAAAGAAAATCTTACCGTCGGGGGTGGCTTCTCGGTGCCGTTACTACCTTCAGACGCTCCTTATGGGGTTTCAGGACCCCAGCTTGGGATCCTCTGCTCTGGTAGAAAACCCAAGATCACTGTCAAATTTGGCCTGGCCGTTTGTGATTGGATGAGCCTTCCAAGGAATATGCAAATTGTCTAGAATGCTGGCCAGGGATTCTCTGGACATAAATACTCTGCCTTCAGGTTTCTATTCCTTTATTATAAGGATAACGGTGTACATTAGGGGCGCGTATATACAAGCTATATGGTGGAGGGCAGTTGAGGGGGGAGGTTTGTTCTCTCTGCCCCTTCTCCCTCCCTTCTCTCTTTTGGGTCACCTGCTTCATTCTCCTCTCAGCGAGCAGGCAGGCCTTCTCTAGGGAGAATTGTAGGACTGATTCCTACGTCACTGCTGGGTTCCACCCCAACCATGGTTTTGAACTCCCAGCAGAGGTTGGTTAGAGACTCTTACAAGTCACTTCTAGGAAGAGAATGCCGATTGGCTCACGTTGGCCAGGTGTCGATCTCTCATCCAATCAGCAGCGGCTGGGGGAGGGTCCTCCAGATTTTGCTGGGAGGGACATCTGGCCTTCCCAGTATGATCTTCTGAGAGTGGGGTGCCACTGGGCTTGGAAGATGGGCACTTCCCAACGTGGCGGAGGGAAACTCGTACCGAGGCTCATGTACACGCCGTTTGGAGATAGACGTGAGTAGAATTAGGCCATGAGCAGGTCTCTGAACCTCGGGATTAGGTCGTCAACCTTGGATGCACCTGTGGGACTGATAAAATGCTTGATGCTGTGCCCCAGACCATTGACTCCAGAACATCTAGGGGTTCAGGCATCAGTATTTTTTTAAATAACAATTCCTAGTGATTCTAATGCACAACCAGGGTTAAAACTCTTAGGAGAAGAGTTCAGGGACATAGTTATTCATGGAAACCAAGAAAGTGAAGAAAAAACTGATGAATATCCCATATTTTATTGTTCTGTCTCACAAGTCAGCGTTTTTCAGGTCCGGTAAAATTAAAAGGGATGAACAATTGCTTTGTGTTTTTCCTGCTTCACCTTTTCTCCCCAGCCCTCTCTGAGCATCAAGCCTATGTAAGGAAGGAGTACGGAAGTCAGATAAGGCTTGCAGGGAAAGCACATTGGAGGTGGGGTGGAGAAGCCTCCTTTTTACACCTGACTGAGCCACTAAGCAGCCACACCGCCTGGGCAGGCCTATTCCCCTGGGGCCTCATTCTTCTCATTTGGGAAATGGGTCAAGTAATCCAGAGTCAGAGACCTTCTGAGCGTCTACACAGTCAGCCAAGCGACCGGGTCATCACAGATCCAGCACATGAACCAAAGGGCATGCTGAGGACTTTACACTAGCAGAATGGCTCATTTTAAACGTATGCTGGTAATTAAACAGCATTCTGCATTTAAAAAAAGAGAGAGAGAATAACGGATTTAGTTATCGAGTTACAAGGATAGATGACTTCAAAATTATTTGCACAAACTTCTGCAAGTACTGAGGAAAGAGTTTATTATTTGCTGTCGTCACCACCAGGCACTTATTTAGTGTGGGATTCGGCTTACAGTAGGGACAGGACCTGGGCAATTGGTGCTGGGCGGGATTAACCAAGATGTTTGATCACACCCTGTCTGGCCCAGTGGCCCTCCACTAAAGCGTAGCGTTAAACCGTGCACCCTTCCCTCTACTCTGTAAGACAACTGCCTTTTAAATTTCTTATCTCCTCTTGGATCTAAACTCTGGGAGCATTGAGTCTGCACCTCATTTAGTTTTGTGTCCAGTACAACCCTGCATCGGTGAGCAGCACACAGCATCTATGCCTCAGATCCTTTCTGGAAAGTGGCAGAGGGTTCTCAAATAAGCAGGGACACAAACGAGCAAGCAGGCAGATGGGTAATAGGAGCCTGGTAGAAGTTTCTTAAACGACAAAGATGACATCTTTGCAATCTGTCAAAATTAGAGGTTGTTCTCTTAATCCCTTCCCTGCTTTTCAAAAGCCCCATATCCTGACATTTCCTTGACACTTTTGTGGGCTAAGTTTCTTTTCCTGGACAGCTTGTTAAATATAGTCTGCACCAGCCAGACCTATTTCTTAATGTCCTTTTTTGGAGAGCTATTGGAAAATAAACCCCTTTTCTCTGACTGGTTTGGCATCGGAGTTATTATGCTTTATTTTAGGATTTAGCTCAATGAACACTTACTGGGCAGTCCGTATACCCTAGACGATGGAATCGATGCCAGGACATCCAGAAACAAATAAGACACAGTTCTTGCCCTCAAGAGTCAGTATGGATACGCACAGACCATTAAAATAAATAAAATACTCATCCTGTTGGATAAACGCTTTCCAGAAGACGTGGGCTTTTCAGGGTGAGCAGGAGAAGGGTTGTCATTTTGTGAACACCCCACACAGAAACAATAGCTCCCAAGGTAGCAAAGGGAAGCTAGGTTCCGTTTTTAACTTGGGGTGGGGGAGATCTCCTTTAGGCTGGCCTAAAACCCGCATGCAATCCAACAAAGCGTCGATCACTTTGACTATGTAAGCATTTAAAACCTACACGTCGCAAGAACCCCATAAACAATATCAAAAGACGAGCAGCAAAGTGGGAAAAATCACAACCCACCAGAGAGGCAAAGACCTAATTTCCTTAGGACGAAAGGCTCTTAGAAAGAAGACCAAACACCTGATAGGAATGTGGGCAGAGAAGAAGGAACAGCTTTTAGGAAAAGTGAATACAAATGATCAATAATCTTGAGACACCATGCTTGTCCTCGCTCATAAGCAAATAATAGCTAGGATAATACTGCATTTTGGCTGAAATGAGGGGTAATGGACAGCCTCATACGTGCTTGTGAGCCTGTGAATTAGACAGCCTCTTAGCTAGCTTTGATAAGATCTTGCAGCACATTGATCTTATAGCAAATGCCGGTTTCTACACATTTCCTGTTTGGGTTTTTTTTTTTTTTAATGTTTTTTTTTTTTTTTTTTTATTTCTAGGAGAGAGAGAGAGACAGCGTGAGCAGGGAGGGTCAGAGAGAGAGGGAGTCACAGACTGAAACAGGCTCCAGGCTCTGAGCTGGCAGTCAGCACAGAGCCCGACGCGGGGCTCGAACCCATGAACCGCGAGATCATGACCTAAGCGAAAGTCGGACGCTTAACCGACTAAGCCACCCAGGCGCCCCTGGGGAATTATTTTTCTAATTTATGTATTTATTTTGAGAGAGACAGAGACGGTGTGATGGGGGGAAGAGCAGAAAGAGAGAGAGACAGAGAATCCCAAGCAGGCTCTGCACTGTCAGTGCGGAGCCCTACATGGGGATCCAACTCATGAAACCGTGAAATTGTGACCTGAGCCAAACCAAGCGTGGGACCAACTGAGCTACTCAGGTGCCCCCTCCAACAGTGTGGGTACAGCTGGAATAAACAGTGTGTTCATGGGCGTGAGCTGGGGCGGAAAGACTGTCCCACCCAGGGACCGGTGGGTACCCCAGGAGGAGAAATTAGAAAGCCAGACCAGAGAGGGCATGGAAACAGAGGTTGGAAACAAAGTGAAATGAATTCGGGTGAGTGGTGCCCTGACGGTTTGCACAATCCCCTTCTCCGAAGCCACGTGAGTCCACGCTTGCGTTCACCAGGGTGCAACCATCCAGGTGCAGCCCCTCCTCCCGATCAGCCCATTCCATGCTCCCCACCCGATGATAAAAGATTCATTTGTGTTAATTGAATTAAGGCCGGTATTGTTCATTGAGCTGTGGCAGCGGATCCTGTGTTCTGGCCCTTTTCTGTATCATCGGCGTTGTCACAGCCAAAAAAAAGTGTTGCGGGGTTGGTGGGGGGGCAGGGAAGGAGGGAGGGAGGGGCATGTTTCAAAGGACTACAGGGGGATTTGGTCACGTGTCTGCTATTAACATCAATCGCAGGCGCAGGGCAGCGATGCCTGGCGCGTTCCTACACACACCTCTTTGAAAAAACGTCCCCTCTGGTGTTGCTACCAGGCTCCCCTCCACTGATACAGGATTTGGGGGCTTTGAAGTCGGTTTTGGAAATTTCACTGCCTTCTTTGACTCCAGCAAATTGCTCCAAAATGCTACAAATGTAAAAAAGACTAAGGGAGCTTTAGCAGCAGCTTAGAGGTGGAATCCCCTTAAGCCATTGACAGAAACACACGTTTCTTCTTTCAGTTTTTAATTTGTGAGTTATGTGTTAAAATACAGCGCTGCCGCAGCAGCGGGCTTGTCTTAGGGAGTCGGGTTCAGGACGGGCAGGGAAGGGGTAGGTTCCAGGCTCTGGTTCTTTAGAACTGGTTGTGTTTAGGAGGCGGCCTTGACTCCGGGGCTAGGCTGCCTGCAGAGAAATCGTGTAAGACAGGGTTTTGCCCAATGGGTTGAAAAGCATTTGTAATGCAGGGTCAGGCGTTTCCAGGGTGAATCTGGATTTGATTGGGTGTGGAGGCACGTTGGACCAAGCCCAGACACCCTGCAGATCCGTGCTGTGGGGATGCTGGACCCGACAGAACAGGGTCCGGGGCCAGTGGTTACTGACATGCTCACAGTCTTGCCTTAGAGCTCCCCCATTTGGGGAGGGGGATAATTGGGCTTAGATGCAGTTTCTGAAAATCTCCCCAAAGTTCTTTTATTCCCACAGTACGTTCACACTGGGCCAGGTGAGCGGGGAACGACCGCGGGGAGCTCCCCAGGCTTCTGTTACCACCTCCGTAAATATTAGGATCTGGCAGCAATCACAGGTTTTCAGCCTCGTCTTGTTTTGTTTCAGCAGAGGAGCCGTTTGTAAAATGAAGGTTTATGGGGGAGGGGATCCCTGTAGAAAAAAGACACAAGAAGCCACCCAGGGTGGAAGCCGACCCTCCAGACTGTCGGCCTTTCTCCCCGACCCCCGGGGACTCCAGGATCTGTGCAGAGCCTCTTGGAATATCTTTCTGGAATAGTTCACTCCGCAGATGTAGCTCACACAGTCTTTGATGTAGCAAAGGGCCGCTTCCCTCACTGGAAACAGGGATTCCTCAGAGCGCTGCAGACCACGTGGCGTCGATGTCAGGCCTTTCCGGCTTTGTGACTTTGGAGAAGTCACTTCCCTTCTACAGATGGGATGACAGAACCAGCCGCATGGGATTCTTAGTACAGGTTAAATGAATAAATAGAAGCAGCATCTGCTACGTGCAGTGCCACTGGCTGCTCTCATCACTAAGGGGACAGACAGGCAGGCGGGACCAGTCAGAACCATGTCATTTTTGGCTCAAAACTGTTGAGGATCTTTTTTTGCTCTGAATCCAGGGGAATCCCATAGTTGAGTTGGCACAATTGACTGCTCCTTCCTTTATAGCTACCTCTTACCCGTTTCTCTGCTTGTCTCGCGGCACTGTGAAAGGCAGCATCTCGTCGTATACCATACTAGACTCTGACCCGGGACCTGTACCTTCCACGCCTCATGCTCAGCACTTAGCACGGGGACCGTCACAAAACAGACTCCTAGGAGATGCTGGCTGGATGGCCAGCCAGCTGCGTGCAAGAACCAGTTGGGTGATCTCTTCCCAATTCCAAACCTAGGCATGAAGTCGGTCGTGAATATGTGCCGCAGGGAATGAAAGCGCTATAACACCGCACCTGTTTTCCCTGCTCCCATCCACTACAGAGCTGTTTGCTAAACAGCAGCACATCACTCAGTGAGCTGCCCAGATTTTTTAAAAAATGGAAATTGAACAGAGCAGAAGCACATGTATCAAAAGCATCACTACCAATATTGCTGCTCTGATGGTGATAGAATTGTGGTAGAATCCAAGAAGGGAAGAGTGTTGTGGGTGGAGACATCAAAGAAGGATCTGGAAGGCTGGAGGTTATGGGTGTCTACGAAGAAGTCATAGGCTGTCCAGGCTCTGGGGACAGGATGGGAGAGGATGCAACCAGAATAATAAGGGAATGTCTCACCTTGCCCAGGGCTGAGGAGAGGCGGGTGAACAGCAGGACGACGATGAAAAGTGATGTCAGGACGGAGGGATTACTTTAGCTGGACTTGGAAGGATGCTCAGGTATTGCTAAAGACAAAGGTGAATTTCATTGCCACCGGCAGCAGTGATTCTTGTACCTTGCAGATACATCCGGTTTAATGCAAAGCATTCACCTGCCAAACTTACTGGTCTCCTTAACCTCCTCAGCTGGTGCAGAGTCCCACTAAAGAGCGTCCAAACAGTTCAGAAATTTAGGTAAATCGATGGTAGAGGGATCCAAAAAAGGAAGCACGTGACGAGCCGGGCTGAGTGAGGCTGTGGTTTGAGACTGAGGGCAGAGGGAGCCACTACACTGTCCTCGCTGCTTCTGTCCAAGATGCCGGCTGACGGGTCATAGGACCAACCTCAATGGGTTTTAATTTTAGTGCCTTGGACATTGACCAGTGCCTCCCTGAGAACCTGGGCCAGCTCCCTCGAGGTCGGTGGTTCTCAACCTCCACTACTCCTGAGAATCAGCTGGAAGGCTTTCAAAATCCCAGTGCCTAAGCCCACCCCCCACCCCCAGCTCTGCTAAATCAGGATCCCAAGGTGGTATCAGTATTTTTTTTGGAAGGTCCCTGGGTGATCATAGTGCACAGCCGAGGCTAAGACACACTGCTGTAAGGCATTGGCTTTCAACTTCTGCGAGCATCAGCTCCCCACCCCACCCCACCCCCTCCCCTGGAGGGACTGGATTGCAAGTCTGACCGCTGGAGTCCCCAGCCCTCCAATTTTCATGCAGTCTGGGCGTGGGGACTCAGAATTTGTGTTTGTAACCAGTTCTCAGGTTCTGGCATGGGGCCCCCTTTAAAAAGTCACTGTCACAAGTTCACTGAAGGAGCATTTGGAAAACTATCTAGTGGAGGAGGTGTCCGAGGCAGACCCTTCCCAGCTCTGCACTTCCCGTCTGCAGGACGAGAAGTGGTCTAAAGCACTAGGTCTGAACTGGGGTGAAATTGCTCTCCACGGGGCAGTAGCGACATTCAGAGGTATTTTGGGGTGTCGTGACTTGGGGATCAGGTGGGTGGGGAGCAGGGATGCTGTTGAATGCCTTAGAAGGCACAGGACAAGGTCATGCTGGGATTGAGAAACCGTGGTTTAAAGCCTCTGACCTTCTTTTCGCTTTCTATATGAGCCGGGAAATGGTCATACTTATTTCTCTAGATAGTTGCTAAGAATAAGTGGCATCTCGTAGATGAGGGGCTGCAGGCAGGTCGTGCTCAGAAAAAGGTAGTACAATCCACCTTTGAACATGAGTTTGAACTGTAAGGGTACACTTACATTCAGGGTTTTGGTTTTTCTTTCAATCAATCAATTAATCAATCAATAGCATTGCAGGTGTATTTTCTCTTCCTTAAGATTTTAACGACAGTTTCCTTCCTTTAGCTTTATTTTATAAATAGAGTACATAATACAAATAAACAAAATATGCTTTAATCAACTGTGTTCCCAGTAAGGCTTCTAGTCAACAGTAGGCCATCAGTAGTTAAGGTTTCGGGGGGTGGGAAGGTCAAAAGCTTTGTGTGGATTTTCGATGGCACAGGGGTTGGTGACCCTAACCCCTGTGTTGTTCAAGGGTCCATTGTAACTCTCAACCTCCCAGCTCAACCACTTCGTGATACATGAGGGATTTAACCTCCACAGACCTGTCCTCTCATCTGTAAAATGGGCAAAGTAAAGAACCCAACCCTGAAGGACAGTTGCTAAGGGGAAAGGAGATGATGTATGTAAAGCCCCTCGAAGCACTCTCTAAACACCTTTTATTAGGATTTTCCATTGTGTCTTGTGCAGACCTTGACTATCTCCTTGAAAGGATCTAGGATGCTGACTTACTGCTTCTCACTTAGCAGGCCAGTTATATAGGTGGAAAGTTGGCTAATTTCTGGTTTTCAGGCTGCGAGGGCTCAGAAACACCAGCAGGAAAGGGGTAACCTCGTAGCCTTCCTGACCAGACCCAAGAGCCTGAAGCCGATGGGCTTTCAAAGTGCCCAGCAGCACGCAGCTGCTCAGAAAACCTGGTGTTTAATTTTTGCCTACACGTTTCCAGCTTTAGTACAGGTCTGCTTCAATGAGATTTTGGTGATGTGAAATTTCTAGAAGACAATACATCCCCGGACCCATATCCCATGGGTAGATAGGCCTCAAGGCAGAGGGGTGGTGCCTCACTCAATTTTCCCCACTTTGCCGACATAGCAGAGGGATTTGAACCCAGGTCTCTTTGACTTCAGTGCCTCATTTCCTCACCAGCCTGTGGCTCATGATGTGAGTTACAACAAGGAGAAGACCTTAGGGATGACCACGGGCCGTCCAGAGGACACCCTGTCTTCCCCAACCCCCCCCCATATAGAGAGTTCCTATGCCCATTTGAATGCCAGCCTCAGAAGGAAAAGTCCTTTCTCCAATCTGCACACAAAATGGATTTTTGCAACTGGATTTTATTGAGGAACAGACTCCCACTTCCCCCACCCCAGCATTCGAAACCATATTGTCTTCTTTACTGTAGTTCATTTTGCTTTCCGAGGTGATAAATGAATTAAAGATGCAGTGTATTTATTCTTTTGCCTGATTACCATTCTGTAATAAATCTAAGCTCTGGAGTCTGTCGATACAGGAAGGCCAAACTGCCTCTTCGGAAAATAAAGGTTTGTACATTAAGCTCAACTTCCAGCTCTCCGACGCAGGGGAAAATTCACTTTTAGAGCCTTGTAAAAATAAGAGGGAAGCTCGCACAGGCAGCAGCTGGTCCCTGTAAGATCCTATTCCTGTGAATGGAAAGGTGCTTTGCACACGTCTCCTGGACATGGGAAGGCCTGTTGACCCGTGGACAGGATTTATTTATTGGAAATACTAAATATCAAGCTATTCGTGGAGGTGATGATGGGGAGGGAGGTGACATCTATAAAGACCTTGTCCCAGCCCTGTGAGATCTTATTGTCACTTTGAAATGGTGCTGTCTGCAAGCTGCACTTGTCTCTGGCTGAATGGACATGAGAGCTTGGAGAGAGAGGAGCTGGGTCCCAGGAGAGCTCCTGGGAGCAGGGGACTGGCTTGCCTAGGACACCAGGAGAGCATGGTGGCCGAGAATACCGCTCTGCCACTCTAGCAGTGTGACCTCTAGGGTGGCTGGGAGGTTGCCTCGTGCTCAGAACAGGTGCAAGGGGTGGGGCAAAGCTTTGCCTTCTGAAGATCTCACTTCATATAACCCTCCTCCAATTTGACCTGTACCAGCATAGGAAGCACATAAAAAAGAAACAAGCAAACACAACTAGGTTGGTAATCTCCTGGGCGACTTCCTTTCCTTTCTTTCCTTTTTTATTTTTTAAAAAGAAAAAGCAGGGGCGTCTGGGTGGCTCAGTCAGTTAAGTGTCCGATTCTCTGTTTAGTTTCAGGTCATGATCCCACGTTGGGCTCTGCGCTGACAGCTTGAGGTTCTCTCTCTCTCCCTCACTCTCTTCCCCTCACCCCCTCATGCTATCTCTCTCAAAATAAGTAAATAAACTTAAAAAATTGTAGTAAATAAGGAAAAAAGAGAAAGCAAAACAAATAAAAACAATTCACTTAGCCAGTGGATTATATTGGTCCATTTCTCAGATGCCGCTGATTCAACAGAATATATAAAATTATATATGTATTTATTTTACATATATATAACTCATATTTTCTTAGTGATAAAATATCAGATTGAATGAGTCTGTTTCAAGGACTTTATGAAATCCTGTAAAAAATCCAAGTCCATTTTTCTGGAAAGAGGGTCCCTATGTTCATCAGAGCCTCAAAGGACCCAATAGCCAAAGAGAATTTAGAAATCAGATCGCAGGTTCCAAAAGCCTTCTCTCTGCACGTGAGGCTCCCAGCCCGGCACTGGTAAGGCTGAGGCAGGCACAGGAAGTTTCTGGGCTGGACAGCCCGAGGGTTAGACCCAAGCCCTGAGCTGCGCCCCTTTCTTGGCCTCCCCACGTCCCTCTGAGGCGCCCCAGCCCCTTCCGAATGCTGCCAAGCTCAAGTCCCTGCCTGCAGGGCGGTTATGAGACTCCGGGAGGGCTGGGAAGCCGGCATGAGTGCTTTACCCCTGTGTCCCCAACCCTGGCTGAGGATCCCACTGTGACACTACTGACCTTGATCTGCGGCAGACTGATTCCTCACTTTTCCTCCCCCAGATTCCTCCTCCTGGCCCCCTGCGGCCAGAAAACGGACGGTGTAGGTAACAGGTACAAAAGAGAAGTGTCCCAGCAAGCCAGGCATGCTTCCTGGGAGCCACAAGTACTCTTGCTACCTCTTCAACAAATCCAAAACGGGCCAAGGTGGAGAGAGAGGCCGTCCCCGAGGGCTCTGCCTTGAATTACGCAGTGAAGGCCTTTCCTGGGAAGTCCCTGGAGGCCTGAGGGGGTGGCCGTGGGGGTGGGCGAGGGGCCCTGTGGCCAGCAGGGTTTGCTCTACTCCAGTTGCATCCCACCTGGAAGGTTCTCCCTCTCTGCCTTGGTACTACGTGGAATTGTGAACCGGATGAAGAAGGAGCTTTGAACCTAAGCCACTCCTTTGGGGTTGCCTTTCCCAGCCTCTCCAGTGACACACAAGGTTCCGCTCTGAGGACTCTGGATGACACTGTTGGAACACAAGGGACTTTATAAGGGGCAAGAGGCTCCCTCCTTCCTGATCAGAATTACAGATAGGACACCCCCCTGGGTCTGAATCCGTTAGGAAATCAGATAGGATCCCCACCTCATGAGGTCAGCCAAGCAATCAGACTCATTGTGTCTGTGTGTGTGTTCATTTTTGCTTGCTATTTATTTATTAAAATCTCTAGAGCATTGCTGTCCAACAGAAATATAATGTGAGCCGCACCTAAAATTTTCCATTTTCTAACAGCCACATTTAAAAAAGTAAAAAGGAACACATGATATCAATTTTAATATTACTGAAAACCTAATACATCAAAATAATATTTTGACAACATGCGATCAGTATCAAAGTGCATTGATGAGATGTGTTACCCCCCTTTTCTTTTTGTGCCGGATCCCTGAAATTTGATGTGCATCTCACGCCAGATGCAATGTGAAACAGAGTCAGACTAAAACAAACAAACAAAAAAAAAGGTGTGCTTAACAGAAAAAAAAAAAAAACATTTTTATGCTGCTTCAGTTTTCTTTTTAATTTTTTAATGTTTTTATTCATTTTTGAGAGACAGAGCACTAGCAGGGGAGGAACAGAAAGAGAGGGAGACGGAGAATCTGACGCAGGCTCCAGGCTCTGAGCTGTCAGCAGAGCCCAACGCAGGGCTCAAACCCACAGACCGCGAGATCATGATCTGAGCCGAAGTCGGACGCTTAACTGACTGAGCCACCCAGACGCCCCTATGCTACTTCGGTTTTCAAATTTAAAGTTAGAATCACATACAATCAAAAACTCTGTTCCCCAGACACACCAGCCTCGTTTCAAGGGCTGGGTAACCATGTGAAGCCAGAGGCTACATCGCTGGATGGTATAGTGAGCTCTAGACAGGAGGAGTGGTCCAAAGGATCTGGGTGAAAACCACTAGGTACCAGGTTGAGTTTTAGCTTTGTCTGGTATCAGGCACCCGTGTGTCATCTGGCCGCCGCCCTCAGCCGGTATGGTGGAGCCGCCAGACGGCAGGTGCCTGCCTGTGTGGAAGAACCACCCAGCACCGGTACCTGCACAGAATGTGGACCTAATATTTGCCAAGTGGATGGATGAACAGAAGGGACATACTAAGGACTTCCTGCCAGGTAGATCCGTGTGAATTTAAAACAGGAGCCTGGAGGAGTTCTTGGGTTTTGTTTTGTGTGTGTGTGTTGGGGGCAGGAAGGGGTGAAGAAGGAGCCTCCCCACAAGGGTTGGAGAGAGCGTGAAGCTCTCCCAGGCCTGATTACACGTCATATATTCCCAGGCTCAGAAATACTCTATAGCATCGGTTGGCATCCGGGCATTGATAACAGAAGAATATTCCACATTTTGGTTAGACAACATACCTTTGAGCTTTTAAAATGGATTTTTTCTTGAGGGCTCAGAACGGTGTCTCTGACTTCTGGGTCTTAGAACATGGTAAGAAAGTCCACTCACTCATTCATTCCTCTTTCCATTAATTTATGCATCCACCCAATATGCATATTAAGAAATTGTTGCTCTGCGCAGTGGTTGCTGGAAGGTACCGATGGGGCAACACGAACCTAGTCCCTGCCTGTCTACAGCTTCACAGCCGGTTGACAAAGCTGGACGTGAGACAAAGATCCATTGCAATTGTGCCTAAGACCCATAACGGTTGAGACCAGAGTGCTTGGCCACACAGGGTCTGGAAATCAGTAGATGGAATCTCTATGCTGAGTGCTGTCGGTTGGGAAGGACCACGTCTTGAAAAGTTAGGGGAAGGCGGAGTGGAAGGGGGGTACGTGCTGTTCCAAGTAGAATAAGAAACGTGTTGGACGGCTGGACAGGAAGGAGGTGAAAGCTGGCCGGCCGGAGGCAGGCTGCTCAGGTCAAGGCCAGAAATGCTGTTGTGTCCCTTTCGGGCTCCTCTGTACCTAGCTTGGTGCCGGCACACCACGAGCACTCCACAAATATTTTCGGAACTACTGAAGGCAGAGTAATCCTGGGGGTTCCTAACTTTGGGGGGGAACTCTCGTCATGCGCCCAGACACACCACCTCTTTGCTCTTCTCACAGCCCACTGAGCTCCATTCTGAATTATGAGGATAATCGCTCTAACTCTCCCCGGCTTTGGAGAACATGTTCTGTTCCTCTTCCCAAGCCCTCTCCCACAGTCCCAAATTTCTGGAGAAAAACAATAGAATTCAGGTCATTTTTTAATTCTTAGGTATGTAGCTTATTTTTTTTAAAGCACTACATTGGTTCTACTTAATTTGAAATGCCCTTGTGGGGGATTGCCTAGGTTTCCTCCTCTGCCCTTTCAAGCCTTTCTGATTCCTCTGATTTAGCCAACGAGGCATCCAAAGCAATATGTGACTCAAGGAATTTCTTTAAAGAGTAGTGTTAGTGACATGGGCAAAAGGGAGAAACATAAAACGGCAGTGAATCAAACAAGGGGCATCTGGACGGCTCAGTCGATTAAGCACCCGACTCTGGGTTTCAGCTCAAGTCATGATCTCACACTTTGTGAGATCGAGCCCCACGTCGGGCTCTGTGCTGGCAGTATGGAGCCTGCTTGGGATTCCTTCCCCCTCTCTCTGTCCCTCCCCACTTGTGCTCTCTCTCTCTCTCAAAGTAAATAAATAAAAATTAAAAAAACATATATGAAAAAAGTAAACAAAACGAACAGAACCCAAGCAATTATATGGTAGGAGAAATTTCAAGAACCCGTGTTCTGTGTTGCCTCATCTGTCCATCAATATCCAAACCATTAACTGATGTATGGAGAGGAGGGGGGGCCGGGGAACAGCAAACCAGGAGTGAAATATAGCACCATCAGCATCTTTCATTCCTGTTGGCTCCTCCAATTTAAAAATGGAATCATGTTTAACATCTTAATTAGGGACAGTAATGTACACCAGGTTTTTTTTTTTTACGAACATCTAGTAATTTACTCTTGAAGTAAATTATAGTCCATTTATCTACAGTGACAAGTCAATAAAACAGTGCAAGGCTCAAGCTTTTCAATCACCTAATATTTGTTTCCTGTTTTGACTACTGGGTGGCAGACAGGGCAACAGGTAAAGATTGCTAGCAGTGCAGGGTGAGTGCTTTGGCTTTCGACATCGGCTCCTTCAGCCCCTCCACCCCCCGAAAGACCCGGCCCCATTTTCGCCAGCTGTTGTGAGTTTGGAAATTTGCAGAAAGATGCACGCTGTTGCGGAGGAAGATGACTGGGGCCTTTGGGTTCTTACTCTGTGGATGGTCAGGACGATTCAAGTGGTAAACCGAGCTTCGGTCTGCTTTCAACAGCGGTTCCTTCTCAGGAGAGTGTTAAGCGCGTGCACAAACCATCAGTAGCTGGGAACAAGGGGCCTCCGCGGACTTTCGTGTTGGTGGTGCAAGCTTGGTTAATAGCTAAGCCCGCTCAAACCATGGCCGATGTCCTCGGGCGCGCGACATTTGTGTTTGTTGAGCTGTACTGTGGTTTCAGAAATGGCAATTAGATCAAAGTCAGCAGTGCAGAACACGCAGCGACCAGGCAGGACTGTACAGACACGCCCTTAACGGAGGCTTTTGTGGTGTTTCTGTTGGTTCAGAAGAGAAAAGCCTGTGTCCAGCCAAGAATAAACACATCTGGCGAATACTGTGCCGAACTTCAGAGAAAGGAAGCATGACGGTTACCAAGTGATCATCTCCTACAGTTCAAAAGCTTCTTAAGGAAAGGGAACCCCCACTACAAACATGAGAACCAAGTGCAAACTCTTAGAGCCGAGGGGAAGATTGTTGGTTTGTTTTCCCCGGGAGACCCACTGGACCCATGAGCGGAACCCCAGCTAGATGGCAAGATGTAGGAGGATAGGGAGTATCTGTTCCGGCTCAACGGTGTCTCCTCGGGGCCGAGGACGGTATCCAAATTTCCTGAAAGTCCCCCATTCTCTGCTTCTTTAGGAGGCCCGACTACCCCTGTGCTCTGCTCTCTTTGTATAATGGAGCCGATCCCAAGAAGTTTGATCTGCCATTTCCTTTTCTCCTAAAGGGGAAGACAAATAATGATATAAAGTCAGTTCCGATAATACCTTTAAATTTAACCCAAAAGAGCAAAGAGTTAAACTATGGGCGTTTGAAAAAACAAATCCAATCAATGTGATTAGTTGGAGAGAAGGATCCTCCATGTTAAATCCTGGAATTTCCTCGAGATGGGAGTGCTTGAGCCAACCTTCCTTCCTTCCTTTCTTCCTTCCTCCTCCCTCTTCTTTCCCCTTTTCAGAGTTTCCAATGTACTTACTCTTTCAGTATGGTCTAGCTCAAGTATAATGGACACATTCCCCTTTTCGCTTTCACCCTTTGATTTCCACTTCTCCCAACAACCATTGCGCTAATTTAGTGGCCCCCACAAACCAAAGCAACCTTCTGATTGATCCACCAGAAGGTATGTTGCCTTGAGTGGTCTCTGCCGGCTCTTTGCACGCAGTGGTCAGGTTCCAGGGCTGAGCTTCACCAAGCAGGTGAGAGAAGGCAACACACTTCCCCTGAACAGCCCCTATCACCACATGGAACGTTCACTGCCCTTCCTCAATGCACCCATCAGCCTTGGCTTACAGGTCACTTCCCAGGGGAAGCCTTCTCTTACTGCCTAGAGAGGGCTTACAGTCTGAGATTTATGGCCCCATGCCATTTGCACGTCTCCTTCACATACATACAGCACAGCTGACTGGGATGCATCTGTGTGTCTTCTCCTGTATCCCTGCCCCTTGCGGAGTGCTCAGCATACACCAGGCTGCCAGGCACTAAAGCTGTATTGGCTGAATATGTGAGGAACTAACTTCACATGACCCCCATCTTTGTAACAAATACTAAGCGGCATTGCTGAAGGATGACCACATTCAGGTGGAAGAGGTCATCCATGTAATCTTTGCAGCACCCTCTGATTTGCGTCCCTAGTTTGCACATGAGGAACCTGAGTCAAAGAGATTCAAGGCCATATAGCTAGTAAACAGTGGGGCCGGGGGACAAACTGAAGGCTACAACCAGCACCCAGGACCAAAATAGTCCCAGTCTAACTGCGCTCTGCATCAGGCCTGACTCTGCTGGTGGCTGCTTCCTGCTCCCAAGCAAGGATCTGTTCGCTGCCCCTCTGCCCCCCAGGGGACTAGAAAATGCTGTGACAAGAGCGTTGGCAGAGAAGTTTCAGTCGTCTCCTCCTCCACCCTCAAACCGCTGATCTTGGCCATTGTCTCATTTTCTCCTCCAAAAATGGAAACTTCGGGAAATTACCTTGGCAGGAAAGCCTTTCCTAGCTCTCCCCCAGCAGCCCAGCATTGATATAGCTGGCATTCACAATGGAATTGAATTAAAAAGGGGGTAAAAAAAACCCTTACTAGCTGAAGGCTGTCAAATGGAGCCCTGGCCGAAACGAGTTTGTGTGTGTAGAGAATCCACGATGGAAAATCACCACCAGAGCTGACATTTCTTGAGCATTTTCCTCGTGTGAAGGCCTGTTCGAAGCTCTCCATGTATATCAACAACCCTATAAAGTGGTGGTGATTAATGAGCTCCATTTTTTCAATGAGTAAATTGAGGCACAGAGAGATGATCTGACTTGGCCTAGCTCACACAGATGATACGTGAAGGTCCCTTCTATGCTTGGCATGAAGAGCAGCAGAAAACCACTTCTCAAGTCTGTTTACTCTGTGCTCAATCCTCACACTGATGATGCTCAACAAAGGTGAGGGCATTTACACCACAGAAATCTACAAACACTGGAAATCTGGGCTTCCCCAACCTCTGAGAGCTGGCTGTTAAACACTGACCAGCACGGCCCTGCTCAGAGGTAAGAAGGGATATCAAAGGTGTTAAAGGACAGTGGGTGTATTTCAGAGACCTCAGACTATAATTTGGAGAGTGTTGATTCTTGTCTTAGCTCAGGTTTCTAAAAAACAAACAAACAAATAAAAACGAACAACAGAGCTTGAAAGAAAGAAAAACAAAGCAGAGCCTGAGGCAAGCATTAAGTACTAATCTGTCACTGGGAAGTACAGTCCCAAGGCTGCATGGGTAGGGCTCCTGGAAAGGGAAAGAGTGAGGCTGGAAACAAACCCAAGGTGACAGACTGGGGGAGAAGAGAGGCCCTGAGATCCGAGGGAGCATTCAAGAGGAGTCCAGTACCGTTTCCCAGCTTTAGGGTGTAAGAGTCAGTTGTGGGAGCTTGTCCCAGGGACAGTTTTCTGGGATCCATCCTGAGAAGTCTGAGTCTTTAGAACCGGGATTGGGCTCAGGAGTTGCTCTTTCTAGTGAGCATCCCAGGAAAATTGACTCAGGGGGTCAGTGGGCCCGGCCAGAGGAGCACTAGTGGATGCACAGGGGCCCCCAATCTTCTGGAAGCACCCTCATCTACCCTTACTGTATTCCGTCCTCTCTCCTGACACACTTTCTGAAATGCCATTCAGATGTTGGGAGCTCCCACCCCGTTCTGACTCTGATCAGCTTCTCCCATCAGCCCCCAAGTCCCCTTGAGGTGGGCTTTCAGTCTGTGAGGGCATGGTGGCGGCTCACACCTTCTGGGGTCCTCACGAGTCAGGTTGGGAGCGGCTGCAAAGACAGGCTCCAGAGACCCACGGATGCAGGTGTGGACGACTTCACTCGGTCACTAGACCTCTTCAGGGTCCTCCGTTTCCTCACCTGCAGGTTGGAGACCCCGGTCCCTGCCTCGTGGGGTCACGGAGAGGGTCACACTGGGGGAGCCTTCCGCTGTGACTCACACGGTCCCTGCACACAGTAGCCGGGTGGTGACTTAGCTGTATGCACAACGGATCTCTTCCCCCAGCACAGTGGCTGTAGAACCGTGGTGTCTTTAAACTCCTTCCAGAAGGCAGAGAAAAGGGATCGGGGACTTGCAGCCATCCCCAGGGCTTCCTTCGAAGTGCTGGAGTCCTCGGGGTGCTGGGCGCACTGAACCTCACTCGCCTACGGCTCCTGGACAATGGCAGACCCTGCTGTGGAGACAATATGCTGAGGTGTCTCTTTGACAGAGGTGCTTTCTGAGCACGGGCTGACTCCAGACGGTCTGTGGGAGCCTCCCCCAGTACAGGCTTCTGGAACTGGGGTGGCACGAGGCTCCACGCAGCGTCAGGATGGGCTCACACTGGCCTCTCTGCTCACTGGTGTCCCCCGTGGGCCAGGGGCATGGAGGGACTGGGTCTGCGGAAGGCTGTCCAGCCACTGCCAGCCACAGCAGGCTTCTCCTGAATCATGGAGAGTGGCAGAGGCCAAGGTCACCCCTGGGCCAGGGTGCCTGTGGAGGAATGAGTGCTTCCCTCAAAAGGGACCCAGATGGGTGGCCAGGGCAGACGTTCAGTCTGACAGCTGGCATTTTCTGAGCACCTACTATGTGCCAGGCGCTTTGTTTTCTCACTTGACTTAATCCTCCCAAATCTGCCCGGTTGGGGATATTAATAGCCCACTTTACAGGTGGGGAGATTGAGGCTCTAAGGTCCTATAAACTGGAAATTCAGACCTCAAGTTGCCCACGCCCCAAACCTCTGTGCTCTTTCAGCTTTGTCTCGTGGAAGTGTGGGGCCCCTGTCGCACCTTCCTGCCCTTGACCCCAAACCTAACTGGCGTGGCAGAATGGAGTCTCGGAGATTGGGGTTGGCGTGGGGGCAGTGGGGCCAGTCCCGCACTCTCATCCCGCCAGCCGGCATCTACCCGGCCGTGCACTAGCCCCGGAGCTCACGGCTGTGAACGTAAGCACCCCGACAGGTGCCCCCGTGGCAATCACAGTCCAGGGGCCACGGCTCCAGGACCCACTGCCTGGCAAGATGGTTTGTGGTTAGTGAAGCCAAATGATGAGGGCTTGGATCCTGTCCCAAACGGGAAAGACAGAAGGGGGGGGGAGGTCAGAATGCTAGAGCCTTGAGAAAGCGTGACCAAAAAGGTTAAGACCAGAAATAGTCTCCCGGCGGGATGAGGAATTCTCCAGGCAGTCGGAAGGGAAGGGGTATCAGAAAAGAAAACAGCAGGTGCAAAGGCTCGGAAGCATGAGGGACCTGGACGTTTTCCGGAACACCTGCATTTACCTTTGTCCTGAGAGCCAGTGCCGCGGAGTGGCCGTATGGACGGGTAGGCCGTGGGACCCGGTAGATCTCAGAGCGAGTGGCTGGGTCTTTTCGCTCAGCTGATGAGTGTGCATTTTATCCTACAAACATTTTGAAGATATGTGTTCCTCAGAATCCCAAAGCATGAAAGAAATACCAGCAAAGTGGAGTTGAAGCACATGGTAGAATTAGGTAGGGCAAGGCCCGACCCTCAGAACAGCGACAGGCCCAAGTTTTCTGTGAAAGGGCCAGAGAACGGATGTTTTCAGCCGATCCCCCCTAGTTACTCAACTCTGCCAAGGGAGCAAGAAAGTGCCCACAGAAAGGCGCATGACCCGGTGTGGCACGAATTCATTTTATCTACAGACACTTAAATTTGACCTTCATAGGATTTTTCATGTATCACAGCATATTCTTTTGATTTAAAAAAAAAATTTAATGCTTACTATTTTTGAGAGAGAGAGTGCGCACACAAGCAGGGGGAGGGGTAGAGAGAGAGGGAGACACAGAATCCAAAGCAGCTCCGGGCTCTCAGCTGTCAGCACAGAGCCTGACACGGGGCTCGAACCCACGAACCGTGAGATCGTGACCTGAGCCGAAGTCAGATGCTTACCAGACTTGAGCCCCCCAGGCGCCCCGTCTTTTGATTTTTAAAAAGCCGTCTAAAATGTGTAAACGGTTCTGAGCTCCCGGGCTGTACAAAAACAGGCCGTGGGGATCTGGCCCCTTGATGATAGTCTGGTGACCCCTGCTCGAGGCCATCAGGTGGTCTCTGCAAGAGGGTTATGGCCCTTAGAGCCACAACACAGGGACACAGCGTCCAGCAGGGCCATGAGGAGAGTGAGACGGCACGGGCCACATCCTTCTCACTTGTAATCGTTCGAGTCAAGCTGGGAATCTCAAGAAATGGCGAGGGGGGGGAGGGCTTGCCCCCACCCTGAACGCGCCCTGCGCTTCCCTGGGTTACCCTCGGGTATGCATGGCTGCAACGGGCGCGTTGTGAGGAGGGAGGGAGACTGTGAATGAGAGAACGGCCATCACGCATACGTGTCTCCAAACTGGAAAGGCACTGGGTGTCCTTTGCGGCCAGGCCCTCTGATGGAGAGGAAGAGAAGCTTTCCAAGGACCATGTCCGCAGCACTTAGCCGGAGCGCAGCTGGGGAGCGGGTCCCGGCTGGAGACCCAGCTCCTGTGAGGTCGTTTCTTTCCCCGGGTGACCCCTCTGGACGGCGAGGGGTCTTGCCTCCAGCTGTCCTTCAGGGGAGCGGCCTGGCTTGGGGTGCCGTGAGGCTCCCACGCTGCAGAGGGTCCGGGCCCATCAGGACTCTGGGCACCCAGCCTCCCCTCTGGGGGCCACGGTGGTCTTCGAGATGGGCCATGGCTCCTGCCGCGGTGGAAACAGCCTGGGGAGGCTCTGGATGTCATGGTCCTGGAGGTGACCTTCAGCCTGGAGAGGTTATTTCTCGAGCCATCTCCAGCACCGTGGAGGGAGAGCATTAGAGACGGAAGGGGCGTCTGGGGCCTCCGTGGTTCATGCCAGCCTGATGCTGCCAGACCGTCTGTGAGTAGGAGCTCAGCTCCCAGCCACGTGGGCTCTGGGAATGGAACCCTTTAGGAGGTTGCTTTCCTTCCGTTTGCTTTTAGAAGTCTCCCTTGACCTGTGGAGTCATCCTTCTAGAAGCTGCTGTCATGGAAATGTCATTTCATCCCTGGATTCAGTGTGTGTGTGGGGGGCTGTGGTCTCGAACCTTCTGGGTTAGTGAGAATCAGGGCCGCTAGGAGGAGGTGAGTGGGTGAGTGTGCATTGCCTTTTCCCACTGCAGTTTTTGCCGTGGCACTTCTTCAGATGCTGCAAGATGACCCACATTGGTGTCAGGCTCCAGACAGACAAAATGGAACCAGAGGGGATCATTTTCAGAGGCGCGTTGCCCTGGAGGGAGGCTTCCACACTGGGGAGGTGGCCAGTGTAATCGAAGCTGGGCTTTGCCGGCCGTGCCAAGGGCCAGGTGGAGAAGCAGTTAAGTTCAGCCCTTGCTAAACACACACAAGTTCCTCACCTTGAATTTGACACCGACGGCCTCAAGTTGTTTAATAACTTAGAGCTCCAGCACGCTCTGCTTTCACAGACAGTGTCTCGTCCTGAGGAGCAGCTCAGCCCCAGCTCGGAGGGGAATCGGGCTCCGCTGATGCGGACTGACCTTGTCTCAGTTTACCCAGCTTGTAAACGGGGCGTTCCGGGCAAGGGGCTGACGCATCATGATGCACACGCACTACGCCAGGCACGTCATGGCTGCTCTCTGAGCTGTTCACCTTGTTAGCTGCCATCCTCCCTCGAAACAGATCCAAGCAGTTGGCAGCTCCGAGCCCGGGACTCAGCACTCTGCGTGTATCCCCTCATTTAACCCCTAGGACCTCCCTTCAAAGTAGTTAATGCAATTTTTATTTGATAGACAAAGACAGTAGGCTAAGACCATTTGTGGGTAGAAGGATGGGAGAGAATGTTTTTCTTTTGAACAACGATAATGCCTGCTAATGTAGAAGATGAATCAAGTCAGCCCAATCTGCCATCCCAGAGGCGCACACGGGTCATGACTAGTTACTGAAGGTTTTCCTGATCCAAAGATGTTTAAGTATTATGGTGTGAGTTTCCGGGCTTTCGGGGTCTCGGCTCCAGGCTTTCCCACTCTGCCATACCGTACCTCACCTCCTGGGGTGTGGGCTGCCCTCCCTGGGGCATCCAGCATCCCAGGGTCCTGCCGAGCTGTCTTGTCACAAGTCCTTGAGTCTGGTGGGCAGGAGACCAAGACATTGGCTCTTCTGGTAGTCAGTACAGAAGCACCAAAGATGAGAAAAGGAACAGAACACTGTGAGTCCATTAACATAAAATGTTTCCCAGAATGATATGAGTCTCTCCATCTTCCAGGCCATCCATGTAGCCACAGACTAATTAATGGCCACTGGAGATGTGGTGCTAGAAGGCTTGTGGAAATGTTTCGTAATGCATCTATAAATTCAGAGATTGAAGACTCCTCAGCCAACATATTCCCCTCCTCCCCCCACCCACCGCCAACCAGCTGTTTTTACCTTGTTATAACTTAAGCTTCGATTCTCTCTGAATCTGAGAGCTGAGTAATTCATTACACAATTGGACTTTATGGCTTGTTTATGCTGATTCTGATCACAGAATAAATGACTACCTGGAGTAAAAAAAAAAAAATACTGATGAAAAAACAGGCATCAATCAAGAACATTTATGAATAAAGACTTTAAACATCCACACTTAGAAATATATATGATATTTAGAAATAGATCTGCAAAGACTTATGTAATGTGTTTTAATCAAATCTTGAAGAGAAATTGGCCAATAAATCAAATCTTGAAAAGAAATTGACCAATAAATCAAATTTAGAAAGAAAGTGACAGATAAATCAAGTCTAAAAAAGAAAACAACCACTATATCAAATCCATGATGTGTTTATTAAAAGCAACAGATCTCAGTTTTTTTGTGAACCTGTGTCTTTCCAGAGCCCGTGAGTTAGGAATGTATTGGGGACACAGGAAGCATATACTGTAGATGCTTTTATATTTGTATGTGCATATACTGCATGCACATATAATTCGTAAGCCAAAATAAACTGGGGGCCTGGACTGGGATAGTGGAGAGAGAGTAAGAATCAATTGTAGACAAACCAGCCTCACTTCTGTGTGGTTTCCAGGATTTATGCTACATGGAATCTTACATTATAAAGTATCTGCATAAATGGCCATCAGGACATCAGCAACCAAACTCCTTGGGATCCAAGTAAGCTCTGATGAAGCTTAAATACTCTTTCACAGTGAATTGAGTTATATCAGTTCCAGAAGGAACTATATTTTGCATCTGTGCGGCAATATATAGGACATGGTGTTTCATTTGCTTTCAAATTAATTTAATTTTAGGAGTTTTCCACAAAGGTATTAAGGTATTTCTAAGTATATTTTCAAGATCAAGTCGTGTGTGTGTGTGTGTGTATGCGCACATCTTTTTTTTAATCAAAAAATTTTAATGTTTATTTTTTAGAGAGCGACAGAGACAGAGAGATACAATGCAAACAGGGCAGGGGCAGAGAGAGAGGGAGACACAGAATCTGAAGCAGGCTCCAGGCTCTGAGCTGTCAGCATAGAGCTTGATGCAGGGCTCAAACTTACAAACTGTGAGATCATGACTTGAGCCAAAGTCAGACGCTTGAACGATTGGGCCACCCAGGCGGCCCACATGTGTGTAGATGCTTCTGAGTCTCCAGGTCTGTCTGTCTTTACTATCTCACTGCCTTCACCCATAGCACTCTGCACCTTACTTCATAAAAGAAATTTCCAAAGAAGTAAAGAAAAAAAGCTGAGACTGGCCCTCAAGTCCTTGCCAGCCACGCATCCTGCATTTCCCGACAGAGACATGTGTTAAAATGTCCTATATCCTTGCCCCCGTAAGTGAGCTTATGGTTGTCAAATCCTGTGTCCCAGTATCTGAGCCTAGAAAAGTATTTCTCTGTATTTAGATTCTTCCTTTTGAACCTCCAGTTCATAAATATGCCACATAAGTGCGTCCTCCCCAGTGTAATTTCCAATGTTAATATCAATAGTTGGTCAGTTGTCTGGTTAAGGGTTTTTTTCCTTTTTTTAATCCGATAAATTTGACATGTAATGTTGTATAAATTTAAGGTATAGTGAGTGCGACTTTGATACAGTTATAGATTGCAATACGGTTGCCATGGTAACAATATCCCATTGCATACTTATAGTACAACAATTATTGTCTATATTCACTGTACTGTAGTACGGGCCTTTTGTTTTAAGTCTACACATGTGTACATGAGGCAGGAATTCTTATTTCTCTCCCATTTTACAGAAGAGGAAACTGAGGCAGCAAGAGAGGAATAGTATGCCCAAGGTCCCACGGCTGGTGAGCGATAGAGGCGGGATTTGAAGGAGTGTGTGCTCCTAACTGGCATCTTATCTCCTTCCCACCTTCAATAGTATTGACTCTGTTTCCCAAACATACGGCCACGTCAGTATTAATTTAGGGCCGGCTCCCGATTCCCCGGTCTTGCCTTCGACCACACGGCGTTCCTGCCTGAGGCCAGCAATATCATACAAAAAATAGGGTTGATGGCCAGCTTCTTCCAGGGCTTGTAAAAATCAGCTTGTGGGTCTTCATGTGAAGCAGGCTGCTTCTTGTAACACCATCATGGTCTTACATGAAATGGAATAGTTTTAATTTTTAGGCGTCTCCACGAAGATCGACTCCCTTGCTAGGAACCTTAAAAATGATCTCATCACTTCCTGCATTGTTCCAACTCACCGAAACCCTATTCCGACATGCGGGTTCTTCTCCCAAGGCACCGCACAATTTAGAGCCTGGTATAGATTAAGGTTTGTGATTGGGAAGTGTATTCTCTAGACATTGTTTCTGAATTAGATCTGTAACGTCTCATCCGAAAAGAAAAAAAAAAAAGAATTATCGAGTTGATTTGGATCTTCACCTGCGTTACCCAGCAATACTGTTTAAAACAAACTGTCTCAGATTATCATGTAATAGGTGGTCATAGCCCTGTGCTCACAAAGGCAAGACTGTTTTGGGTTTTTACCCAATGAGATCAAGTTTTAGGGTCCGTTTGGTCTCCTTAAGTCTTTGATGATATTGGTACTTTTCTGTACACACACACACACACACACACACACACCTCTATCTATATACTGGCATTACTGGTAGATTTTAGAACACCCACTATTTTCTACTGGAATCACTTTTTTTCCAGTAGATTGTGAAAAATTAAACTTCTCCATCAGGGCCGGCTTCCTGGGTGTGTGACACGTGCAGTCATTCAAGGCTTCTACTCAGGAGGGCCACACTTGGCTTAATGCTCTGGTCTCCTCTTTCAGAAATTGCCATTTTGCCGTAGGCCTTTAAACTGTGTAGCGGGTCCAGATCTGTATTCCCCGCCTTTAACCACATAGATAGCATCTCGAGTTTGATTTGCTAGCACTGGAGGTCCAAAATTGGTCTGAATTTCCTGGTTTGCTTTGTAACATCAGTTTGTAGTTTTGTTTGTTTGTTTGTTTGTTTGTTTGTTTGTTTTTTGCCAGGCCTCCGTTCTCTCCCCACCCCAATATTTAAAAAAAAATTAATGTTTATTTATTTTTGAGGGATAGAGAGAGCACAAGCAGGGGAGGGGCAGAGGGAGAGGGAGACACAGAATCTGAAGCAGGCTCCAGGCTCTGAGCTGTCAGCACAGAGCTTGACACGGGCTTGAACTCATGGACAATGAGAACATGACCTGAGCCAAAAGTTGGAGGCTTAACCCACTAAGCCACCCAGGTGCCCCATACCCCCACCCCAATAGTTAAAGATGGAATTTCAAGCCATGGAGGGAAAGTCTCAAAGACCATCTAGTTAATATACTAGGAGTTAATGAGGAAACAAAACAGCAGAAATGCATGCCCAGTGATCTCCTGGGAGATGAGAAAGGACAACTTACTATCTTCCTCTGGGGGAGCCACTGGTCCCTGGCTCAGGACTGGGGTCTTCACTGGGTCATCTCAGCCATGGCAAGATGTAAAGAACGCTAAAGGGTATCATTCTTACCCATCTAATATTATCAGGATAAATCTGTAATGTTAGGATTGCCAGTTTTAGGTAGTGGTGATATAACAATATTAATTCATAAACACGAACACCATTAATGTACAATATTGATCAGCACATAAAATAAAACAGTGTTTTAGTGTTTCTCTTTATGGGAAAAAATAATGATAGCATATCATTTAGGAAAATCACATTTTGAAAACACTCAGAATTCTTAATCTCTTAATTAGCACTGTGTCCAATAGAACTTTCCCGGATGACGAAAACGTACATCCGGGCTGTCCTTTGTGGCAACACACGATGAAATACGGCCAGTGTAACAGAGGAACTGCATTTTTAATTTTAGCGAATTTTTGTTAATTTAAATTTAAATAGCCACACACAGCAAGTTCCTGCTTGCTAACCAGCACTGAAGGGTTATTGCTCTTGAAGTGCCTGGGTGGCTCATTCACTGGCGCGTCGGGCTCTTGGTTTCAAGTCAGGTCATGATCTTAGAGTTCATGAGTTCGAGCCCCATATCGGGCTCTATGCTGGTGGCACAGAACCTTCCTGGATTCTCTGCCTCCCTCTTTCTCTCTGTCCCTCCCCTGCTCGTACTGTCTCTGTCTCTCTCAAATAAATACACTTAAAAAATTTACTTTAATTAAAAAAAGAGTTGTTGCTCTCATTTCGTGCATGGTCTTGCATCCCATAGCCAAGCTCACTTTTTTCCCATGGCCGGCCACATCCTACTGTCTGCTCCGTGGCTGTAAACATCTTACCTTTATAGACTTGTAAACAAAAGGTTACAAACACATCGCCACCTTTTAATCCAAAGTGCACCCATTGAGGGTCTTGGTACACAGCTTCATATGTTAGCACGAGACGTTGTTCAGCTACACACTTAGTGTTGAACCCTGGCCACACCTGACGGGTCCCACGTGGTGACATCCTGGAAGATGGAGCATTTTGATGGAGGCTGTGCTTTCTTTGCCTGCTCACAGGAAGTTACTAAAAGGTGGGGGGAGAAAGGTTACGGAAAAGCAGGAGGGGCTCTTGAGAACCCCCAGGTATTTGTCACGCATCAGCCCTGTGTCACAAGAACACCGTGCACACGACCCTGGGAGCTCAGCATCAAGCCTTCAGCATGGGCACATTCCCATCTTGCGCGTGGGGACAGCCAGGATGGAGGAGGCACTGGAGGGGCGGATGTCGCTTGAATGCTGTAGCGCCAGTGTTAGATGCGGTCCCTTCTGGCTCTGAGCCCCATTCTGTCCCCACTGCTGCCATCTATAAGACACCGGGGCGTAATATTGTCTGACACAGGTAGTACCTGACCGTCTTAGTCTCTTGTCCTTTTACAAGCCTGGGAAGGATCTGCTGCGGCGCATGATGTTATCACCTGAGTAACTCTGTCCGGCGAAATGCAAAATTCACAGGGACACCGTTCTGCTTTGTAAAAAAAGGGAAAAAACATCATAAAATTTTGCTGAATTTTATTGCTTACACGGTTGTGGGGGAGTGATGGAGAGAGAGAAAGACACCACTGTGTGCATGTGTGCGTGCAGGTGTGCACACAGTTGATGTTTCACACCACGAGATAGTTTCTTTTCTTTTATAGGAAAGGCTCTGCCCGCTGATGAACTAAAGACCACACAGAAACTCCTCCCTTGAAAGCTATCTATCGCGATCTGCTTGTTGTGGTCGCCAGGGCAGGGCAGGGAGTTGCCACAGGGTGGAGGTGTGAGTCCCAAAGGGAAGGAAGCCAGTGTCTCCCAACCCAGGAACCCAGCTGACCCATCAGGGGAGGGGTGGGGGAGCCCCAGAAAGTCCAAGGTCCCAAGAACCTTCTAGAGTCCAGGCGGCTTAGCCAACCTTCAGCCCTGAACCTGTGCGCGCAGAGAGGGGCTCGCGTGCAAGGGAAGAGCGCGGTTGATTCCCTCTTTCTCTTGCAGCGCACTCCCCCGCTGTTCCCCCGTGAACCTCGGAGAGCTCTGAGGCTGGAGGGGGAGTCGCGATCTGGAATCCCGCCACCGGCTTCATCCCCGGAGCCGCTGACCCAAGGGGTTCGGGCGACACCGGTCTGGAAGCCAGCCTTGACTCTATCTAATCCAACAGCCTTACTCATCACATGGTCCGGTCCAAAAATAACACACGCCAGGGGGACCTTGGGGACACCAGGCCCCGCCCGCGAGAGGCCCCCAGGCCCAGGAGCCTGCTTTCCTGTCGGCCTTCCTGGCTATCGGCCTCTCAGCACTCGCCTGGCCTTTCTACTTCCTCAGGGCACCGAGGTCCCAACCGCTGTCCCCGCTCAGCTGCGTCCTGCACAGGCTTCCCTCCAGGGGCCCCCGCGTCCCACGTCCCCAGTGTCAAGGTCACACAGAACTTGCCCGTGAGGATTCTCATGAGCAGGCAGAGGAAATTGTCACCGAGTGACCGCAGTGCTCGGAGTCAGGGGAGCTAGGATGGACCAGCTCAGCTTCTCATTCCAGAGTCTACCTCATGGCATCGGGACGGTGGCCCATGCCGGCACTGAGGCTCCTTTTTAATCATATAAAACTCCACTGGAAATTGCATCTTCAGGGAGCCTGGGTGGCTCAATTGCTTAAGCATCTGACTTTGGCTCAAGACATGACCTCCTGGTTTGTGAGTTCGAGCCCCGCGTCAGGCTCTGTGTTGACAGCTCAGAGCCCGGAGCCTGCTTCACATTCTGTGTCTCCCTCTCTCTCTGACCCTCCCCTGCTCATGCTGTCTCTCTTTCAAAAATAAAAAAGAAATAAACATTTAAAAATTAAAAAAAAAAAGAAACCACATCCTCATTCTTCAAAGGAGAATGACTCCCCTAGGGTAGCACTGGGGGGGTGGGGGTGGGGGGACAGGGAGAGGAGGGAGGATCATGAGGTACACAGAGTTCCTACCATGACCCGACAGGCATTCAGCCTTCAGCCTCGCGGCTTCACTCAACAACACCTGGGACCGTGGGCACAAACGTGTTCTGCACCCGCAGGTGCACAGCCTGACACATGTCACAGAACTTTGAGAGATGAGACAGATAATCCAGTTCGGGAGCACGTGGTCGCCGTGAATGCATGGATGCTTCCTGGAGTCACAACCACAGTAGTAACAGTTGCAGCGACAGCGGCGGTGATAGTAGTAACAGAAGAGATGGCAGCAGCTGGAGCAGCTTGGCTGGTAGCGGCGGCCGCAGTAGTAGTGCTGATAGTACTACTCGTGGAACATCATTAATAGATAGCGGTGGGAGTAGTAATGGTTAGCTGGGGTGGTGCCCAGTGGCTAGTCTTTTATGGACCAGCTTCTTCCCTTCTCCTGAGGACCCTAAGACAGCCACCCTTCCCTGCGTGCAGCGGAAGAGAAAGAGTCCCGAGGCCCGTATGTACGTGCAGAACTGTTTATCTCCAGCCTTGGCTGTGAAAGTGCATGTCCATCATATACCTTGTTGAACCCTCCCCAGGTGATGCCTCCACCTCCGAGGCGCGCACACAGGGAAACAGATGCCCCGCAGGTGAGCTCTGATGGGCACCGGGCATCTGTTGAAGATGAGCAGGGTGTGGGCTGGGAGGGTGCAGGGGGTCCTGCGTATGCGCACGCCCTTGTGCTCAGAGCACCTGATCTTACTGGGAGGCTGAGCGGTCGGAGAGCTGGTGTCAGGGCTCTTGGGTTCTCACTGCTCTGCTGGTAGCCAG
Organism: Proteles cristata cristata; assembly: GCA_017311185.1. Lineage (NCBI taxonomy): Eukaryota > Metazoa > Chordata > Mammalia > Carnivora > Hyaenidae > Proteles > Proteles cristata. The sequence goes on along the minus strand of JAESUZ010004903.1, from coordinate 176,779 downwards.
TGAGGCCAGAGCGCAGGGTCTTCCGGGAGCACTGACGCCTGAGCCGTAGGGGACACCTGTCTGCAGACAGACCGTGTTCCATCCAGGTGGACAGGCTTTCCCCAGGATCCCCATCACTTCACCTGTCTGGTAATCCCCCCTCATTCTTGACCAGCCTTTAATCTTCCACCTGCCTGGTGGCGGCAGTGACCTTTTAGGGATCATCTTGGTAGTGACATTAGGGCTCCAGTCTCAGTTCTCACCTGTAGCAGGAATAGCCTCACAATCGAATGTCTCTTAGTAGTGGGCTCAGGACGGAGCAGTGCGGTCATGGTTGCTGATTATTTTTTTCACTGTAGAAATAATATAATCCAATACTTAGTAAAAAGGACAGGGGCGCCTGGGTGGCTCAGTCAGTTGAGCGTCCGACGTTGGCTCAGATCATGATCTCGCAGTTCGTGGGTTCAAGCCCCACGTCGGGCTCTGTGCTGACAGCTAGCTCAGAGCCTGGAGCCTGCTTCTGATGCTGTGTCTCCCTCTCTCTCTGACCCTCCCCTGCTCACGCTGTCTCTCTCTCTCCCTCAGAAATAAATAAAACATTAAAAAAAATTTAAAAGTTAATAAATTATGATTTTAAATGCAATACGTAGAATAAAATTGTTTTCCAGAATGACTTAGCCAGTTTATGTTTCCATAAATACTATAGGAAACAATCAGTTTCACTGTAACTACCTTATCAGATCATTTTCTAGAATTTTCTTTAATAGTGAAACATAATATCATTTAATTTTAATATCTCTTATCACATATAAGTTATACTATTTATATACTTACATATAGCTAGTATATAGTGTCTCATATTTATATATTTATTATATAACCATTTTATGCCTTCTTCTATTAATTGTTTATTCTTTTCCTTCTCTCCTCACCTTTTTTCCCTCCATTTGACATAATTTTTGGTGTTTTCCTTGTTGATTTCTCATAGCTATTTACATACTGTGCCTTAACCCTTTGTCATATTTGTGGCAAAAACTTTTTCCTGTCTATCTCTTGCCTTTTAATGATATTTTTACATGTACAATATTTGTATCTAAATATATTCTTCCTTTGCTTTTATGTTTAGAAAGACTTTCTGGGGTGCCTGGGTGGCTCAGTCGGTTAAGCATCCGACTTCGGCTCAGGTCATGATATCACAGTTCACAGGTTCGAGCCTCACATCAGGCTCTGTGCTGACAGCCAGCTCAGAGCCTGGAGACTGTTTCAGACTCTGTGTCTCCCTCTTTCTCTGACCCGCCCCTGCTCATGCTGTCTGTCTGTCTGTCTCTCTCTCAGAAATAAATAAAACATTAAAAAATTAAAAAAAAAAAAACTCTTTCCTCATTTATGTCAGTTAACTCTGCACTCATACTTTCTTCATTTTTATGATTTTGACATCTGACTTTTAAATCTTTAATCTATCTGCAATTTATTTTGTTATTAAATAGGGGATGTGAACTTACTTTTTCATAAATAACAAGTTTTGAAACAGCATTTGTCAAAAGGGTCTTCCTTTCTCCATTGATTCTGATGAATCTTTTATTGGCCTTAATTTCTCTCTCTCTCACTCACTCACTTACACACACACACACACACACACACACACACACACCCCAATCTATTTCAAGGGTGTTTCACTTCACTGACCTGTTTGCTGATTCTTATAATAGGACAGAGCACTTGCATAATATTTATGTTAAACTTTAATATTTGTTGTAGTAATCATCCTTCATAGTCTTTTCTGAAAATCGTCTTTGAAATTAAAAAAGAAAAGTAGCACCTTCTATTTCTTTTCTCTCAGTGCATGATCTAGAATAGCTTTTGCACTGAGCAGTCAAACAGATAAGGACTTCAAGTCTGCCTTTTCAGGTCATTAACTGTAGGCCCAAATGTTTGGTCTCCCTGAGATTCAGCTTACTCACCTGTGAAATGGGGTGAGATAGTGTCCATATCAGCCGGACGCCGTGGATGCATACGTCTCGCCCGGAAACCAGGGCCTGAGCTATCAGAGGTGCTCAGACAATGGCACCCTTCATCCTCAGATTCGGATGACCATCCCTGACCTCGTCTGGTGGGGTGAAAACATGCCACCTGCCTCTCTGGCACCCAGAGCCCCTGGGTTTGAATTTTGCTGCTGTGACATTTCAAGGTGGCAGATCTCACAGCATCTGAAGAATTTCTAGGAGCCATCTGTTCTCAGGCTCTGAGCCACAAAAAACCTGGTCCTAGTTCAAAATGACTGACGGGGTTCAGGGAGCTACAGAGCAGAATTGGGGTCAGACTGACAGCCTTCTATGGTCAGGTGTGGTCAGGAACAAAGCATAACGAGTCTAGCTTTGGAGTTAGACTGGCCGAGCTCACAGACCAGCTCCAGCGTTTAGGGCTCTGTGACCTTGGGCCTGCCGCTTAACCTTCCCAAGTGCCAGCATCCTTGGCGGTAAAATGGGCATTCCTTCTAGAATTCTTGTGAGAAGTCAGCATGATTGTGAATATAAGACACTCATCAAACTGCCCAGCCCAGTAAATACTCGATGACTATTAGAGGCTGACAGTGCTGATGTTATGAGCAGGTATCCGTGTGCATTTGGATGTACCTCTTCGTGCAAACTGGCAGAAGAAAACAGGCAATTCCAAAGTTGGAAAGAAAGCCTTGTCCGAGTGTTTCTCTGGAAGTGGGTTCATGCTGAGAACAGGTTCACCAAATGACCTGGTTTATCATTCAGTAAAATGTGCTGATTGGTCAAGTTGGGAGCACGATCTTCCTAGGATCTTAGGGATGTGCAGACGCAGGGAGCCTCTGGGTATATGTGCTCACACATATGTGTGCACACATGAACACACACCCTAGCCAGAGTCTGCCATGTGTATCGAAGTCTGGAGTACCCGTGGAAGGTCTCCCTACCAACACCACCATGATATATGTGACTTTTGCTGCTGTTGTTGTTGACTGGAAGAAAATGGCAATGAATTCCATGCTCTAAAATTTCATAGACTGCCTGGGCCAAAGTTTTATAAAAGGTAATACTGCCTACTCAAAGCAATGATGGCAAGGGCTGTCCCATATAGTGTTAAACACAGCACTAGCATTGTTTATGAAGCTATGAAGTCTCATAGCTTCAGAGGGGTTTCTCTTTTTTCTTTATTCTTTTCTTATCCTTTCTATCTATCTATCTATCTATCTATCTAGGAAGTGTTTATTGAGCACTTATTATACACCGAGCATGTAGAACCAAGGGTGAATTGGACATGATCCTGGTTCTGTAAATATCATCAGCCATGAGAGTGAAGCATATAGCAGGTAGTGAACACAGAACTCTAGCTTTTGCTCCATTTATGTTCTTAATGGTTTCCATTAAGATCTCACACAGGACTGTAGCATTATGGAGGAACCAGTGCTTGATGCTGCCTCCGGTCCTACAAATAACACATATTAAACGTAAATGTGTGAGAAACACTATTGATACTCACTGCTATTTCCAGCTCTTCTTCCCGCACCTGAGAGTATTTCCATACACCTCTGGAGGTTAGGCATGGTCATGTAACTTGATGCGATCAATCAAATACGTGAAGTGACTAATGCTATTTCTGAAAGGAAGCATTTAAGAGTTAGGGCGGGGTTGTCTGAGCACCCAGGAAGCCATGTGTTGAGGAGGTGGTGTCATCAATGGTAGCACTGCCGACGGCCGGAGTCTCAGAGTAACCGTGCAATGGGGAAGAGTAACGGTTCCACTTGCCCCTCGAGATTCGCCTTAGAAATCCAGTGTGAATGAGAAAGAAACCCTGATGGGGGTTAGGGATTGTTGTTAGAGTTGCAAAGCCTCTCCTTTCCTGGCTGATGTAAAATGAAGTAAACTTGTCGTACGTGGGTCAAGGAAGGCGTCACCCAAGAGGCTCACAATCCTTGACCAGGATTTTGAAGCAAGAGTGGACGTTCCTTAGAAGTAATTCATGTAACCCTCACGGTGAGCTCATGAGGCGGGTGGTATCTTCATCACCGTGGTTGTCATCATGCCCAGCGAGTGAGGAGATTAAAATTGAAGCCTGGGGAGATGAAGAGGTAGATCACGGTCCCTGGATGAAGTCAGGCTCAATTGTTGGGCATGCCTTTCCAAGTCTCCTTCACTGCCCTCCACATTTTAGCCCCTTATAGACAATGCCCTAAAAGGGTAACAGCTGGCTCCTAGTCTTTAAGGAGGGTGCTTTCAGCCATATTCCATGGATCACTGGTCCTGGGGATCAAGGAAACTCCATGTAATGAATTAAAACCTACAAGTATGTTGGTATTGAGTTAGTTCTGGGGCATTGCATTTTGGGGTGGCTTTCTGGCAACTTTTCAGAGTGATACACAGTCTATTTCATTCGGGTGCCTAGCTGGCCTGACTCCTTTGTTCACAAGACCAAAAATCATACAGTCACACGGTGAGACAAAGGGAGACACAGTAAGGTGGAGAGCCAGAAGTGTGCCTAGCACCTGACTTTTTAAAAATGTCTTTACAAAAAGCAAAACATAAAGGTTTTACATTTTTAGCAAGAGTAAATCATATGTGGATTCTGTTTCCATTGGAAGAAGTAAAACTGACACACAACTTCAGAGGGTAAGACTGAAATCTCTTCAGGGTGCCTGGGTGGCTCAGTCGGTTGAGTGTCTGACTTTGGCTCATGATTTCATGGCTGTGAGTTCGAGCCCTACATGGGGCTCTGTGCTGACAGCTCAGAGCTTCGGATTCTGTGTCTCCATCTCTCTCTGCCCCTCTACCGCTCATTCTCTCTCTCTCCCCCTCTGTCTCTCAAAAATAAATTTAAAAATTTTTAAATGAAATCTTGTCGTCTGTCCCCAAGCTATACTTCCAAGTAGCCAACTTTTGGCCAGTCTCCTGCCCAAGTAGATTCTAGTCTCTTTTCCTCAGCAGATTGTGATTCACGGCAGGGAAACAGATACAGTAAGATGAGCTTCCAAGCATGGCAGCAGCAAGGACTCAGGTGAACAGGAGGGGGTGCGGGAAGCTAAGGGCATGAGTTTCCCATGGCTGTCCTTGACCTCTCTTGTCTCCCTTCCTGGTGTGCTGTCTTCCAGGAAGGGTGAAGGGGTCTCCTAAGGCCCCTTCAGAGTGCTGGGCTTAGCAGTCATTGTTTTGATGGCCAGGGGAGCGAGATGCGACTTCCGAAGGGAGGACACCACCGATAAGAAAATTCATTTCTCCACGTCCTCTTGAGCGGAGTTAATCACCCGGGGGGTCGTACAGAGGTCGCTGGAGATGCATGCTCCTGTTGAAATAAAGGTGACAGCGAGTGAGGAACGGATCACTTTAATTTCTTCCTCCTGCAAATCTTGTCATTCCCTTTCTGGAATCCTCACCTCCAGACAACAGATCAGGTTATGCACATCTGAACTGATGTCCAACTGTTTTCCCATTTTTCTTCTTCTTCTCTCTGTCTTCTGTCTGTCTGTCTGTCTGTCTCTCTTTCACACACACACACACACACACACACACACGCACACACGATACAGAGAAGATGAGTAAACTTCAAACTGAGATTTCAGTGCTTGTGAATGAGTGCATTATCCTTATTACTGGGGTTTACAGCAGCAAACTTGAAGACAGGCATTTTTTCGAGTCCAACAACTTACCATTCATTTCTGATTCAGTTGTATCTAAAAGAAAGAAGCGGTCGAGTCACCGGGACCCCCTTCTGCCTGGTCCTTCCTGTGGAAAGGTGATGTTTAGAAACAGAGAAACCAAATGGGTCATAGGCTCTGGGTCTCCCCACTTTGGCAAGTACGAGCTTCTGTTTCCTTGATAAAAATGATAGCCCTGTGGAACAGAGAAATAATTTCTTGGCTAATGTTCTTGGTCCGTGGCTGCAGTCTAACTTTGATACAAAGAGGCCAATGAAGAGAAGATAAATATATAGAGAGAGAAAGAGAAAGAAACTAAGACCCTAAGTTATCCCAAAGGGCATTCCTGTATTAGTCATGTTATAAAAATTATATGTACCACAGAATATCTATTTTTAGAGGCCGGGAGGTTATGTGAAGCAGTTCAGATGTCCACGAAGACCCAGAGGCCAGCTCCCAGTGATGATATTGGATATTTGGATATTTGTTTTCTTTATTTTAACTGTCCAGAGCTGGTAGTGACCACGTGGGTATGTTGGCCACCTGGAGACGGCCAGACAACTTCCATGGGCTTCTTTAAAGACATCTGAGGCCCTAAGTGATTCCTTTGTGTTATTTTTGTCCATGTTCGAGGCCCGGGCACTACACACATGAACTCAAGAGCAGCTTGCCCTGCACCTTCCCTACCACCATGCCCGACAAAGGTCCCTATGAGGACAACATGTCCCCAACTCCCCCGTGTTCACAATTCAGCTTTTATCAAAAGCTTGTAAGACCACACGGGAAAAAAATCTCGCCTTCCCCCGACCCCATGATCTGATTAGGATACTTTATTTCGACTGTGTCTGTCTCACTTGTTAAGCCTTGCCTGAGTTTATAGGCCAGATAATATAAGCTCCACTGCAGAATAGAGTGCCCTTGATTTAGCTACTGAGCAGTTGAAAATCTATCGTATTTAGTGATTCCTGCGGAAATAAACCGCAGCCAAAATGCCTGTCCTGTCCCACCCGTGACACATTTGTCTTGCTTTCCTTTGCTCTGTTTAGTCAAACTCTGATCCAAGGAGCTTCTCGAGGCTCGGCTCTCTCACGTGCTCAAGAGACGTGTCTCTCGGTGGCTCGGGGTGACGCTGCCGTAGGTGACACTACGGGGCATGGTGATTAGGCTTCCATGTGTCCACGACCCTCCTGCCTTCCTGCAACCCAGGGCTGGGGGCTGTTTCCACCCGATGCTCTGTTCAAGGAACGGGAGTAATGCAGGTCTGAAGACCCCAGGGGCCGCGAGGCGCTTCTCGGAGCTGCTGGGGCCGGCTGGCCAGATTTAGCAAAATAAAATCACGAGACACATGGTTCAGTTGAATTTCAGTTAAATGACAGATACATACATAAATAGATCCCGTCCATGCAATATTGGGACCTACTTATGCTAATCATTTTTCAGTGTTTATCTGGAATTCAGTTGACCTACGCACCCTGCATTTTAGCTGGTAACCGTCTGCTGGGGCACCTTCCTCAGGGGCAATTGCATGGATTCCAGTCTATCCAAGCCCCTTTTCAGGGCATGTGGCACTCAGAAGATAGAATCGGCCACCACATCTCCTAGATCCCACTGGGGCCAATTTGCTTATCCTTAAGAAGACCTAAAGGTTCCTTGGCTTAGGAAATGTCTTTCAGGATCCTTTTTAGAGGGACCGGAAGCAGCAGATGGGGTTTGTGTCAACCCAAGTCCATTGCTTCCCTTTCAGTCAGTATTTTTGCAACTGGGGAGACCTGGCAATTCTCCCAAATGCTCAGATCAAGGTATCCTTGTAATAGCTCAGTAGCAAGAGAATGAAGGTGTATAACGTTGGTACCACTTTGCATTGAAAATGTTCAATGTCTGTGCTTCGTAATTAGAGCTGGCCTGCAAATATTGAGCGAGGGGAGGAATTTTAGGAAAAGAGGTGTAGGGGAGGCATGTCTCACACCTAGGTCTTGGTGGGACCAGTCTCTGCAAACGCCCTGCTTCTCTCTCACTGGGGCCTATCATCACCTAGTGTCTCCTCCTTAACAGACAGCCTTTGGCTGGTTCCTGCAGCCTTCTGGTCACAGGGAAATGGTTCAAGGTAATCAGTTGCCCTTCCTTTCTTCCCTGGCACATCCCTGGCTCCAAGATGTTAATTATGCAAAGAGGCAGCGATAACTAACTCTGGAAGGAGATGCCAAGCCGCCATTACTTGTTCATTTCTTATTATTTCTCATTTTTATTATTTAATGCAAATAATAATCACTCAGCCATACTCTTAGCTGGAAAAAAATCCTTGTTTGGCTCTTTCTCTTCATACCTGTTTTTTGAGGCATATGTAAATATACGCAGCCCTCCGTATTTGTGTAAAGGCTTAGAAACACACTTTGTAGAATTATTAATGCGCTTAAATACTTTCTCCTGATTTTTCACTTTTCATACTCCATATGTGTTTTCCAAGGACATTTCAATGTTCTTTGAGAAGATGGGGTTTAAGTGTTTCCCAATATTCACATCTGTTTCCTTTAATGCCCCCCAGGGGGCTCTGAATTTTGAGTAGGCCCTTTAGGACCCTGATGTGATGATTTAGCCAAATGGAAAAGGCTCTGGATGGCTCGAGATGAAGGTCCACATCCTGGCCCGTTTGAAGTGGTCAGGAGTCCACAAAAAACCAGCCACCATTTGTGTCACGTTCCCTGTATGAGAAGAGGGGGTGTGCCCTGTGTCCTCAAACTAGACGAAACGTAGCAATAAACAGGGCCCCATTTGAGGGCTCTAACATTGTTCTAGCTCTTCAAGAGGCCTATTCTCTCTGGACACTTGATGAATATCATACTCATCATTCCTTAGTGAAATTAAGTCAAAATAACATTTACTAATAGTATTATTTAGTATCCATATAGCTATCTATGCCTTCAGCCAAGATTTATTAAATGTCAGCCACCTGCCAGGCATATAAGAAGTACTTATACATACATGCTTACACTTAACACTTGCAAAAATACCCTCTGAGATATTATTGTTAGTGTTACTGTTAATGCTCTTTAAAAACACCTATTTTTCAATGTTTCAAGTTCACACAAAGTTGCTAAAATAATACAAAGAGTTCTGAATCTCCTTCATCCAACTTTTCTCATCCATCCTTCTTTCCTCCACCCCTCCTTTCCTTCCTTCCTTCCTTCCTTCCTTCCTTCCTTCCTTCCATACACAAGGGAATAGATTCAGGATAACTAAGTAGCTTTCTTCAATTAAAATTTAGGGTAAAATATTTAAAGACCTTATTAGTTACATAAAGGGTCTTTTTAAGCATTGACGCAAATGTGCATGGGTGTATGAATTTATGTAAGCCTCAGAAAAACCAGATCCAAACAAAAGGACCAAAGTATTAATAGGGGTTTTTCTACTTATTAAGAGTATGACTGAATGATTATTTTCATCTGTATGTTTCTCTATGTCTCTGTCTTCCTTTTTGTGTTTCCACCCAAGTAGGAAAGGACGGAGAACAGGCTTTGACTCAGGTCCATCCAAATCCACAGGAAAACGTCCTTCCCACTTTTTGGCCCAGGGGAAAAAGTATAGCTGATCCACAGGAGCCCAGAGGGAGCTTGACATCTCTCGTTCTGGAACCAGGAGTTCCAGTCAATTCTCTCCCACTTCCTAATCTGCCTCGGGATGCCACTGTCGTGGCAGCTGAGTCCTAAGGTGGTTTTATTCTCAGCTGGGGGAAGAACTTGGGTTGGCTTACGAAGACTATAGGTAGGAACGAAAATAGAAGCTCCTGACAGCTCATTTCTTCTTTTTCGCACCCCCCTCTGTTCTGTGGATCCCGAGGAAACCCTATAAATACACAAATGCGGGGAAATCCTGCACGGGGTCATATCAACCGCCTAGATGGGTCTGAAGGCGAGGCGCATTACTGCGGGCAACTGGCTCCGAGAAATCTCCGCATTTCTGAGGGTCCCTGAGTAGTTCATGATTATAGACGAAGAGGCCAGAGACTGCCCGCTTCATTTTCAGAGTTTGGAGTTATTCTGTCAGGAATGCACACACGCATACGTATTCAGTAACAGCACTCCTAGTAGGAAGCTCTCCACTGGCTTCCCTGTTGCCCATTTTCTCCCTTCGAATTGATATGGTGAGGCCTTGAGTCAAACTGTGTTTTATTAAGCAAACAGGCTATTTGAGATACGGCTGTGACGTTCACCAGGGCCAAGCCCAGCTGTCGTTCCGCCAAGATCCTTCATGCTGAATCTGGATCGCAGTACAGCGAGAGCCCCGCTCTGCCCAGTTGTGCTTGGCTTGGATGATTTTGCTCAGTTCCTCCCCCAGTGGCAGGGATTTTGCCAAGAGTGGGCTGCTTTCCCGGCCACTGGGACAGTGTCTGTTGATAGTGTGAGTGGTTCACAGAAGCTAGATGCGTCCAGCCGCTTGAACTTGGCGTCCTTCTCCATGAGCAGGATTCCAGAAAAATCATCCCAGTGCTCCTAGGGCTGCTAGGAGAAAGAGCAAAGGGCTCGGCACCTTGGACTTGGATGTGGCCGAGGAACGGAGTGGGCAGGAAAAACCTCTTGGGATATGAGACCCCTGACAACTTGAACCGAACCCTCAAACTCTTTTTCAGAAAGTGTTGCCCGTGTTTTTCTGTTGGTCCTGAGCCAATGCATTGCTGGTGCCTTCTTGCTAAGAGACCTTGCTCAGGGGCTCCCCCTTACCGCCTGGCAATAGTCTCTTCTTCAGACTGCTCTGAGTATTTTCACAGATGCTCCCCCAGCCACCCGCTCTGAGAAGTGGCCTTGATGGCTGTGAGTTGGAATGTGGGGGGCCCGCATCGGCGTGGAGGCACCCCACACCCCCAGTTTCAGGAGGTCACCAAACGTTGGCACCAGAGAGGGTTATTTGCTGGACATTGAGTGTTCTGTCTCTTCCTTAGTGGAACTTTATCCTCTGGGCTTGTAGGAGAGGAAATGGCTTCAAGACCGTCCAACATGAGATGCCGTAAAGCTGAATGACTTCTTTTGTTTAAGGAGTTGATTCCTCTCTTCTTGAGGTTATTTAGATTCCGCTTAAGCAAGGTAAGAGGGCCAGCTTAGAGCTATATTTGGAGACAATGAAGCAGATGAAACCTTATATCAAAGAAACCAGGCAGCTCTGACATTTTGCGGGCAGTTGTATTTTGTGGGGGAGAACTTTGAGGGACCAAGACCAAACTGAATATCTCTAGTACAGATCCAAAAATATGGTCTATCCCTGGAAACGGGCAAGTTCACCACGCCGCAAATGACACACGGCCATTTCCAAGGGAATGGAGCCAGGTTCCCCTACAGCACTGGTGGGTTGGAGCTGGCTTGTCCTGGCTCACAAGGGGCTTATTGTTAAATTTTTAAACTGTTAAATTTTCAAATTTAGCGAGTTAGTTGTTCTATATGACCATTATTAAAAATTAAATTATATAGCTCTACATCAAATAAATTTTATTTTAAAAATGTACCAAGTACTCAGAAATCCTCTCTTCCTAATTATGGTGCCATGTGGTATTGTAATCTATGCCCTCGATAGGATTTACGTCTACTGTACTTTGTAGTAAGGGACTGCTTCCCACCCTTTCCCAACTCGACATCCGGTCACATGATGGGACCTTGAAATTGACCAGGGTGGGAGTATTTACACCATAGAAATGAGCAAATAACTACAAATCAAGCCCTTTCTCTCTCTCTCTTTTTTTTTTTGGCTTGGGAGTGCCAGTCGTAAAGCCTTTCCCGGCACAGCAGTAATCTATAGGACCCATCGTTCAGTATTTAAAACCAGGATCTGGACCTCCAGAATCAAGGAGGTCAGAACGTGCAGTTACCATGAATCTATTCGTATGCTTGAGACGAAGGAGACAAGATGCGTATTGGTCACGGGGTCGAATGGTGTTAACTCCCACATGGTTTCAATTCATCTTTATTAATGAATCAAGAGCATTTTATGCTGTTGAGCTACTGTCACACAGAAGTTTGGCATTTTAAGGCAAGGAAGTTGATTTCCTCACATGCTCCAAGAAGTCTTCTTTCCAGGTCTCTTTGACTTTGACTTCACAGGGTACAAATGTTTGTAACGGTAGCTTTTTCCCAGCTGTCTTACCTCCTTCTTGGAGAGAGCCTACGTCTTCTGAATATAATGGTTTGTGAACAAAAATGTTGTATTTGTCTATAACATCATTTGTAGATATAAGCATGTCATGAAAGGGAAAGAAGGAAAATCTTGGAAGGTTTAGCGAATTAGGCATCTTTTTGGTGTACGCGAAGGGGACACAAATACACGTCATAAAAACCCATGAGCAATGGAAAGCAGCAGCCTAAACGGAATGAATGATTTGTCAACTTTCAAGGGGTTTTGAAAACTTTACCATGCCTCATTCCATTTCTTCTGTCTCTCGGAATCATTTAGTCGAGCTTTATCTTGCTTGCCTTTCCAAATGGACTGAGTTGCTGTCAATATTTGGAAGAAGAAAAAAAAAAAAAAGACCCAACATATCACATCTTTGTTTGATCCTCCGAGACCGCTGTGTCCCCTTCGGGTGCGTGGCCTGGAAAGGGCCATGTTTTAATTTCTGTTGTCCTGCCAAGCCAGAACGGGATTCACTGTCCTCAAGGTCTCTGGACTTTCACTTTACCCAAAACATCCATCCCGGGTATTGCGGGAGGCAGAGAAGCTTCTGCATAGCTATTTATTTTAAGTGCCTGATTAAAATTTCATGAAAACAGGAAGTCAGGGGAAAAGAATAGATTGCAAGAGCGATGAAATCCGGGGCTTTGTAATTTTTAGCTCACAGGGAAAAAAAAAAAGCGTTAAATCGTAAGGAAGGTATATTTTCAGAATCATGCTGTGGCCACTAATGGCATATTTTGTCACTGGCTGGGGAGCTGGTGAACTAAGAATGGGCCCAATTTTTTAAATCTTATTACACAGTTTTGCTCTCATTTAGAAATTGTCACCTTAAAGCAACTTAATACTTCTCTACTTAAAGCAAACCTCATGCAGCTATCTCTGTGTGCATGTTGGCCATATTGTCTTCTGCCTACGCAGATAGAAGTGTTGTCCTGACACAGTTAAACAGCACAGACTCTGTCCACCCCATAAGTTGATGTTGCCTAAGAACTTAATCTTACCTAAATCCCATATCCAATGGGATAAAGAATTTTGGGGAAAGAAAATAATGACGTATACATATATATATACACATATATATATATATGTGTGTGTATATATATATATACACACACACATATATGTATGTATGTGTGTGTGTATATATATATATATACACACATATATACCCCCCACCCCCACTGGACAATAGCTGAATGGTTTCTATGTTTGGTCTGTGTTTCTCCAAATGAGTATCTGTAGGCATTTAGCTGTCGAGGAAATCAGCATTCAAAGGAAAATAAAAAACACAATCAGACCAAAAATCGTGATGTAACTGAGTGAAATTACAAGGAAACAAACAATGAATACAATGTGCCTGTTTTGCTGACATTCCTGGAAGTTCCAGAATCCTGGATGAACGTTAGATCGCCAGGTTTAACCTTTGGGATCTCACGCTGAGCTCTCATTTGGCTGACCAGACAGGAATCATTGCAACAGGCTAATGGCTAGATACGTTTCATTTGCCCGTCTCGAATAATTCCCCGTCTGAAAACCAGCCTCAAAGTTACAGAGGAAGGTGTAATCTGTATGAGAGATGGGTCGGCGTGGAGCGGGAAATCGAGCAAGAAGGTACCTCATGGCCCCCAGCTAATGCGGCGAATTAAGTCCCCCGCTGGAGGGTAAGTCACGTACATCTCTTGCAAGGCTTTCCGTTCGCCCATTGAAATTGACCCGAACAGGGATCAGAAGGTTTATGGAGTAGGAAAAGCATCTGGGGATGCTGATGGGCACAGCTGGGCGCCAGGCCATCCCTTCAAAAGCTCCCCAAATCCCACAGGGCCTGAGTCGGCTTGAGCATATCTGGGGGAATCCAAATATCTCTGGGATAGGTCTGTGTATGTTAATACTAGATGGCTTAAGCCCATTTCATGCGGATAATCACAGGATCATCACCACTGTATTATTCCAAGGTAGAGAAAAAAAGAAGTAAGCCACGGTATACTTTTTAAGTCCCCCAAGTTGAAAAACCATTCATTTAACATAGGCCGTTATGGGCCTGGTAAATTCATTTCCGTGGGATGGAGTTAGTCTGTACTTTGCTGTTGGATGAGACACATCACCCAAGGGCTCATCACTTGAAGATGTGTGACATCTGATGAGCCATTTAAACCTCTCTGTACCTCAGTTTCCCCTTCTGTACAATGGAGTCTCTAATTTGTATTGAGCTCGCTGCTCCTCACCTCTGTTACCACTCTCTCAAGAATTGGGTTTTCATTGTTTACTTCTCTGTAAACTCTGTAAACCACATTCTCCCGGCCATTGGTAGCCTTTGTTCACCCATCCAGTCCCCCCGCTGAGCAACATTTCTGACCACGGTGGGCTTTTGGGAGTCAATGTTCATTGACTGAATGAATGAATGCTTAATAAAATGCTGTGCAAACAAAAATAAGCAAGAGGTGTCCAAGTTCTGCTAGGACTTTCAGAGATTCAGCTCAAGCTCACAGCCTATATGAGAGTTTGGTTTAGGGCAGAGAAGGACAAGTAGTTTACTTACCCCCAGTGGGAGAAGGGTCATTACCCACCACAGGGAAGTGGCTGCAGATGGGTGTTTTCCCTTTAGCTACAGTGGAGAATTCCCGTCAGAATGACCATGGCCAGAAGGTCAATATTTAATTGAATTGAATAGATGCTACTTTGATTTTGCCACTTAGAAAGCCTGGTGCTCGAATTTCACGGCAATATCTACTATCAAACGATATTGACCAATGGATCGGGAAAAGCACAAGAAGAAAATAGTTAGATGCCAGGAGACAAATCCCTAGGGAGTAGAATTTTTATGATGGTTCCAGTGCATCTAATCATTCAGAGAAACTCACCATTCTGTTTCCATCACTTTGTCCTAGTCCCTGTGACTTTAAGGCACGGACACCATGTTTTCTCTTGGGAAATTTGGAAATCTAAACATGGTGCTCCCAGGGACACATGCTCCCCTGAGCTCTCCAACTGTGTGGTATTTATGAAGCAACATTCCTTGCAGGAGCTCCCAAGCATTTGGCATCTTAATCAAGTTCAGCCTTATGACATTTGGTGACATTAAATGACTTTCGCCCAAAACCCAAATAAGCAACGTTTATGGTTGGATTGATCCCACTGCAAGAGCCTCTTTGATTTAATCACAGGCTTCTCTAGACTCCCAGAGCACTTTGCTGAGACTTTGCTCACTGCGGTCACCCTGCTTTGTCTTCAGGTGCGTGCAGCATGTGTGTATTTGACTCCCTGGCTTGAGCGTAAACTCCCGAGGGGCAGGGCAGGGTCTGGACAGCTGGGACATGACCCATCCTGTGCCAGGCAAGGGGTACTTGTGTGTGTCTATGGCGTCTCATCAGTTGGATGTATTTTGGGGACGGGGGCTATACCTTCCATCTGAGCATGAAACTGGAGGTGCAAGGAAACATAACTCCTTCAGCAGTTCTGAGCAGGGGAAAGGGCCTCTCAAGTTCATGACTCGTCCATGCAATGGAGTCATTGAGGCGCTGTCCTGCTTACATAGGAAGACTCGTGCAAGAAAGAAATGTAACACCTACCCAGCTGAGAGTGGGTTTGAGGAGATCCAATGACCCTGGGGCAGGGGAAGGTCCATGGTTTCAGGGCCAAAACCACCTAGGTGTCAGTCAAGGCTCTACCTGTAAGCGGCTGTGTGTCCTTGAGCAGGACACTCAGCCTCTCTTAATCTCCTATGCCTAGGAAGCTGTCTCTGGCCCCCTGCACATCTTAGATTCTCTGACTATGTGCTCTCTGCACCCTGACCTCACCTACATCTCTCTTCACGTAGACTGGTTTTCCCAGTGAGTATCCTTTCCCAAGGCTGTTTTTCTTACTAGGAGGTAGAGCTCTTTGGTGCTAGTGACTCCTTTTTTTTTTTTTTTTTAATCCTTCTCTCTTGAAGCCCAGCATCGTTCCCAGAAAATAGAGATGATAATAATTAATACCTACCACTGAGGATTCTTAATATAGTGCCCTTTTCACATAGAAAGCATAAGAAAACTATTGGCTCTTAGAATAACTTATTCAGTAACCATCTGAAATGAAGAGTCCTACTGAAATATCATCCCCATTTTATCATGAGGCAACTGAGGCTTGGGAACACAAGCACGCGGGAGGTCCTTGTAAGGGAAGATACCGCACACTGGTGCTCAGTCTGTGTTGGTGGTGGTGGGTGTTTGCGGACGCTGGGGGATTGCCTTTTTCCCACGACGCTAAGGAGAAGGAGGGGGCTCTTGCTCAGAGTGGTCGGGAAATGGTTCTGTTCGGAAGCCTTGAGCCCTAGAATTCCGGAGTCCACAACAGGAAAGACCGGGAGGTCGTGCAGGAAGTGTGTCCCGACGATTAATGGTGGGTCTAAATGCTGAGCGAGGACTTTTCCCTTTTCCTCATCTGCATTTGGGAGATCTTTACTTTTCCTTTTTAAAGATCAATGTGCTATATATCTTTTTTCTGAAGGTACATCTATTAAACCAACAGTGGCTGAGCTCACAGACAATTCCCCACCATGTAATTAACCCCCTCGGGGTCCCATTAAGATCCGATGATATTTTGTGATGTTATTAACTGAAAGTAAATAGGGACCATACTCACTGTGGAGGCTGGGTGTGGAACTCTCAGTCTCTGGAGCACTTGCACAGTCTGTGATCCTGGTCCCTGCCAAACAGCGACTAAGCATTTTCCACGCACCCTCACTTTAATTCACGATGTTACTGAATCCTGTAGGAACGTATAATACATTGGTTAGGAGAGAGTCCTCTGGAGCCACGCTCCAGCATTACCAGCTGAGTGATTCGGATAAGTTACTTAAACTCTCCGAGCCTCAGCTTATCCATCCAGAAGATGACAATGAAGACGGCACCTACCTCGCGGGGTTTTGTAAGGATGAAATGAGATACACAGGTGAAGTGCTTAGCTGGGCTCAAGGCCATGGCTAATGCTCTTCAAATGCTAACTACTGTTAATCAGTAACAGTAACACCTTTTGGCAGGTGCCCTGGGTGAGCAGAAACAGGTTGGAGCAGATCATTGAGCATAGGCCAAGCCCACCCAAGGGACAGAGTTGGGACTTAAACCAGATCTGATTGGCTCCAAAGCCAATCGTTTGTGCTCTGTTAGCATCAAGAGCAATGCTGTTCTCTCAAATTGGTCACTGTTTGGGGAGTACTGGGTAGATGGTAAATAAGAGAAGGCATTTCCATGCTCTTATCAGGGTTTTCAGAATCTGTGGGTGAGAGATGGGGCTTGAGTGGAGAGGACGGTGTGGGAGAAGGCCCTTTGTGTGCCCTGGGCCAGCTCCCGGAGGCGGAGAGGAGCTCAGTGTGGAGTCAGCGGGGCGAGAAACGCACACGGCAGGGAGGTCAGCGAGAATTCTAGTTTCCCTTCTCAGAAGGGCTGAAGATCACTGAAATACTTGAATCGTGGAGGTGACTTGATCCGAAATACATTATAAGATTGCTCGGACTGCTGGGTGGAGACAGGATGGGAAGGCATGAGCGGTCGCCAGGAGGGGAAGTCAGAACACGTCTGGGGGGGCATTGGTGGCCGAAGGGTGGGCAGTGCCCGGAGGGGCCCTGGCTCTTTGCAATAGTCGTGGGATCCTTTTGGCTCAAAGTACAGATGTGTCACCCCCTGCCCAGCTCAACCTGAGAGGACCTAGAACTTGGCCGGTGTGAGACAGAGGGAGTGGGGGGAAGGCACATGGCCAGGCTGGGAGGGCAGAGTCAAGATGGTGACCGGTCACAGGACCTGGGGCTCTAGTTCCCTTTCCCACCCGGTGGCTGGTCATGGGACACAGCTGGCCACCTGCACCGTGAACCCAGAGCATCCAGAGGAGGCGGGTTGAGACAGGACTGTGAGCCAACGCAGCTACCGCGGCTCAGACCGCAGGCAGGAAACTTGGGTATGTGAAGGCCGGGTCTCCTGGCTTGGCCTGCTACCAGGCTGCCCGGGTTACAGGCCCTCCGGGTCCCCGAGGGCCAGGGGTAGCTGGTGACGCTAAGTGATAAGGAGCCGTGTATTCTACTGCAGCTGAGAGGCAGGAAGAGGCAGGCAGGGCAGCCGAAGCATGGGGCCCCGGAAAGGACACGTCTCCCAGGTCGCAGGGAATGCAGCTGTCACACGCGGGCTTGAGGGTGAGAGCCCAGGGCTCTTGGGAACAACTCTCCTTGGAATCTTTGGGGCGTGACCCCTATAAGATCCAGTTTAGATCATGCAGGTGACAGACCCCAGCTGCTGTCTATCATGGGCAAAGGGTACCCCAATAGCATGCCCAGCCTGTCTTCAGAGCTTGAGATATTTTGCACCCCATCTCATGGGGGTCCCTCTGTCCTTGGATATCCCTGATGATATTGTTGTTTCTAGGTTTCCCGAGTTCTGAGTAACAGTTGCAGGTATGTGGGTCTGTTCTGTGTGGCACTGGGCAAGTCCCTGGACCTCTCTGATCCCCTGTAGTCTTAAAGGGAAGGATCATAGTGGCCCTGCCACAGAGAAGTTATGAGGACCAACAAAGATAAGCATGAAAGGTCGCCTGGGTGGCTCAGTCAGTTAAGTGTCCGACTCTTAGTTTCAGCTCAGGTCATGATCTCGCGGTTTGTGGGTTTGAACCCCACATCGGGTTCTGTGCTGATGGCTCAGAGCCTGGAGCTCGTTCCAGATTCTGTGTCTCCCTCTCTCTCTGCCCCTCCCCTGCTCACACTCTGTCTCTCTCTGTCTCAAAAATAAATAAATTAACTTAAAAAAAAAAAGCATGAAGAATTTTGGAAATTAGAATATAACTATGTTATTAGTATTAGTGGTGGTATCAGGACCAAGTTACCATCAGTAGACTTTTATTGAGGATCTCCCATATACTAGGTGTTGGGGGGGGCCCAGATGTGTCCTTCTACTTCTAGGACCTTGTAAGTTTCGTGTATGTAATAAGTTAATATTACTGGCTAAGACCTATAAAGCACCTACTGTGTGCCAGGCACAGTTCTCAGTATTGTGTGTGTGGTAACTGATTTGATCCTTGCAATAACCTCACTCTGTAAGACACTATTATCACCATTTCACAGATGAGGAAACTGAGGCATAGAGAGATCAAGCAACCTTCTCAACGTCAGGCAGCTGGTTAGAGTTGGTGCCTGCATCAAATTCAGGCCGGTTGGCTATAAAACCCATATTCCGAACCACCACCTCACATAGTTTGTCGAGTAAGAAGCATTGCTGGTGGTTTTCAGGATTCCCCATGATATGGGGATATCCTACAGCGTATGTCTGTCCAAGTTCAAAGCTTGGGTTATTAACCGCTCCCCACACAGCCGTGGGAGCTCACCGATGTAAAGCCCAGAGAAAGATAGCTAACTGTCCTGGAGAGGTGAAGCCACTGAGATGATGGCACATGGCCAGTGATGAGGCGTCTTTGATGCTCACTTAAGCAGAGTCATGTTGACAAGCTATTGAAGCGACCATCAAGTCAGGGCCCAGAGACAGTCCTAGGGAAGGAGAGGGCTGACATCAAGGAAAATAGCCACTGCAAACATGCCATGTTTTGGGGAAGGAAGAATATACACCCAAACACGCTCTCATCTGCTGAGCACCAGCCTCCAGGAGTGCCCTCCATTGGTCAAATCCAACTAGCATTTAGAAGGTGAT
This sequence comes from Proteles cristata cristata, assembly GCA_017311185.1. NCBI lineage: Eukaryota > Metazoa > Chordata > Mammalia > Carnivora > Hyaenidae > Proteles > Proteles cristata. The sequence continues at coordinate 157,333 of JAESUZ010004903.1, read as the reverse complement.
GGGGTCCCCAGTTGACGCATGCCATGCATGAGGGACTCACAGGGTCCAGAGCTGGGTAGAGAATAATGGAGATCAGTTCTGCAGGAATAGACAAAGGACATCCAGAGGGATGGCAAAAATTCGTTTCAAACCCAGAGTTTTCTGCGACCCAAGCCTGAATTTTCAATCATTCTTCTGGAAGAGCATGGCGATGTGGGTGCCACGCAAGGATGTGCTTGGGCAAATCAAAGCTCCGGGCAGCAGGCTGAAATGGCCTTCAGTTCTCAGCTGGCAAGAAATTCAGGAAGCCCTCCTTTGAAGCCATGTGTACCTGTTATATTTGCACTCATGCTGAGAAAACTCTCTTATTTTTAGGCAAACCAAGCTCCTCTTTACAAGGGCTGGTATTCATGAGGCCACACTGCAAACTACTCCCTCACAAAAAAAAAAAAAAAAAAGAAGAAGAAAGGACGGGCAAGTTGAATAGCAGTCCATTTTAAAAAGATTTCTGCTACACATTTGAATGATAGGTAATGGGATGTCTGAGAAGTTGCACGTTCGAGGTCCCTTCCTGGTGACACCACCATGAATAGACAATGAAGACACATTTGCTTTTCTCCAACAACCCGGAAAAACCGATTCCCTATGCAGTGGAAAGTCCTGTGAATCGGGCCAGAAAGCGCGCATATGATTTATCTGAAAACAACTGTTAAACATCTCAGAAATTAAACTCACTGGAATATATGGGAAGGAAGCTTAGAAGAGGCACTGAGAACAAATATCAGATGTCCCACTTCTGTGGTGAGGAGCGGGGAGGGGGGAAGGTGTTCTTTTTATTGATTCCATTCTTTCCTTTGATGATGCGTTTTTGTGCCTTCACGTGCCTGAGAGATAAACAGTGCCAAACGATCCTGGGGTTTCAGCATCAAGGACATTTTGCAGGAGCCATAGCCTCCCCCGCAGAGGCAAGAGCTTGGGCCACATGGGGAAAGCAGTGTTCTTAACTAGAATATGTTGAGTGCGTCCTGTACACCAGGCTCTAAGCTAAGCACTTGCCATGGTTTGTTTCCTTTGATCCTCACAGCAAGCTCCCGAAACAGACACCCTTATTGTTCCCATTTTACAGGTGAGGAAGTCGAGGCACGGGGAAGTTAATTCCCTTTCCCCAGATCTCACAGTGGGTCAAAGGTAGAACAGGGAATCCTATTGAGTCACGACCTAATCCCTTTGCTCAATCGCGTCCTTGTCTATGTGCTTTTTCCTGCACAGTGACACCTGGAAAGCTCAGTAAAATTGAGCTTCTAGTACATTCCAGGAATGGCATAGGGATCACATCCATGTATTATCTCACAGCCTCCTGACACCTCTGTGAGGCAGCTGTCTTTTCTTATTCTCATGCTCCCACCAGGGAACTTGATACTCAGTGAGGTTCTGTGACACATTTTTGGCCACATAAGGAAGGGATTAGAGAAATAGTATTTAAAGTCACGTCTGCATGGCTCTAGAACCCTACATGTCTCCCACATGCTATGTCGGAGCCCGGGGCTGAGTTGAACAGTCCGAATTCTCGTGTAGGTGCTGGAGCGGGGGCCATTCTCTACCCCTGCACGGCTACTGTGGACACAGGAGCTTGCACACACGTATGCACACGTGCATTCATGCAATGCTGCTATAGTCCTTACAGGGACCTCTGGGCGCATTAGGAGAAGGGGAAAGGGACCCCTTCTGGGCAGCAGTCTGCCCCTTTGTGTGGACATGAGCCTGCCCCAGCAGCGTGAAGTCCACAGCCACCTCGCCCCCCACTTCCCACCAGACCCCAGGGATGTGTGCATGCAAAGGCAGAGGGCGTGTTTGCAGAGCCCCTGGACGACACAGCCAGGCACTGGGCGCGGCGTGGTCCGTCCCGGGAATGCACAGCCGTTCGTTGTCATCCGCTAGAAGGATGAAATCGATACCAGCCAACCCACATCTTTTCCTGCCACAAAACCTGACTCGGGCACATCTGTTTCTTTATGATGTTTTTACCATTATTTTCCTCCCATTCAAATATGGATGATCTGGGAGCTGTTAAGCAGTTGTTTTCATAAACGGCACACCCTTGCCTTCCCAGGGTCTGCCCAGACTTTCCCCACGGCCAGATAGAGAGAGGTCCTTCCTCAGGGGAGACCCGGCCTAGACAGTGAGTGGAACGCAGGTCCAGGTGGGACAGCCTTGATGTGGCCCCGGCCCCAAATTCAGAAGCCAGGCTGTCTTCCATCTCAGGAGCCCATGATCATGTCCCCTCCGTGGAATGCAGGGATCTATACCCCAACCCACCAAAGTCATGTGCAAGTGTACAGAGCTGAATGGTTTCATTTTCTTCAGCCAGAGGTAGGTCCCATGAACTGGTCTGAAAACCGCCTGGAATCTGACTCATAGGAGAAACAAGTAGGGGAATGAAGGGGTTCCATCTTAAGACAGGACGAGTCCAGGAGACCGGGGAGCCTGTCCTGGGAGTGAGGGTATGCCTGTCATTTGTGCCTTCAGCTTGGATTCAAGGGTAGAAAAGAACAGATCTGTATTTCAAGGTAAAGACAAATGTTTTTACCCAAATTGCTATGGGATCATGGAAGAGGTAGTGAGTTCAGGTAGTTGTTCTGGTTCAGGTAGATCCTATTCAGGTTCACCAGGTAGTGAGTTCTCTGTCATAGGGAGTAATCAAAAAAAGAATCTCAAATAGGAGTTATTGGAGAATAAATTCAGGCACGGGGTGACAGGTTAGAAAGATGACCTCTCAAATCTCTTTCTGCCCTGAGATGTCGAGTTTATAGATGGTCAGCAAGCTTGTCACGCTTGGAGGTGAGACCGCTATTTTTGCTGCAGTGACTCAGAGTGGCTTGTGTTCATAAACACAAGCTGAGGAGCCTATTGAGAGCTTGAGCAGGTGAGCTCTGAGGCTGGATGGGTCTAGGCTCCATTGCTGGCTTGGGCACGAGCTGTGTGACTTTGCAGGAGCCTCAGCTTTATGCTCTGTCCATTGGAACACACCTGTCTGGTAGGGGGTTTTTGCAGGTTCAATGGCCCATGAAATACCAAGTGCTTAGCGCCCCGTAAATGACAATGGCAGGTACACACACACACACACACACAGCAGTGGGTGCAGGGACCAAGTATCGTGAGCTCAGTAACATGCTTGTTTTACAGGGCGACACTCTGTGTTTCCTCTAGCTCTCAAAGCAGCTGTGTTTCCCCCTTACTTTTGAAATTAAAATGCATGAAATGTAAGCAATGCTTTTATCGTCAGTAAAGATGGTAAAAACTTTCCCGGGTACTCTGGCCTTTCTGAAATAAAGACCTGAATTTATTACTATTTGTGTTCAGATTTTAGACCCTCACATAACAAACCCATTTGAAGTTTCTTTCTCTGTCTCTCGTCGGTCTCTGTGTCTCTTTCTCTCACACACACAAATACTACAGTTTTAAATAACTAGATTCCCTCCGCTACGGGAATGAGGTGAGGTGTAGGGGGCGGGGGAAGCTTGCTTTCTTTCTTTCTTTCTTTCTTTCTTTCTTTCTTTCTTTCTTTCTTTCTTTCTTTCTTTCCCTTTTTTTCTTTTTGTAAAGGAAACACCTTTTCGGGGTTGGCATGACATTAATAAAAATAATAAAGAAGGTTTGGAGGGAAGAGGTAAATAAGGCAATTCATACATCATCTGGGAGAGACAGAAGAGTCAGGCAGAGAACAATCACCGGCCCGCGTTGCGAAGTGGGAGATTTTCATGAGTCAGCTCCTTCGCTGTTTTCTGGGCTCCCAGCTGCCACTGCGATGGGGGTGGGGCTGGGCCTGGGGTGGGGATCTCTCCTAATCAGCTGTGCCTCTTGGCAACGGGTGCTAACAGAGGCCTCTCTTAGGTGAAGCAAGCTAGAACTCCAAAGAATCGCTCCCTGCCCCAACCACACACACCCACACCCACACCCCCATACACGCATACACAGAACAGTGAGGTAGGGGTGACCTTGCAGAGTGTCCGTACTTGCAGGCCTGACCAACTAGTCACTGTGCAGGCCCCAGTGCAAAAGGGAAGTGCCGGGCCCTGTGTCTGGCAATATTAAGAAGTCAAGCCAGCCAGGCAGAGCATAAATGCACAGAGAACCTAGGAGCGCGGACTCCGGGATGACTGCGTAGTCCACACGTGCAGGAAACGGGCCCCCAGCTGCTGCATTTTTGGGCCGTAAGCTGTGTAGATGTGACAGTACACAGAGCTGGGGATGGGGGGCTCATAGAGTCCTCTGACCCGCAGGTACCTCAGAGGGGCCTGAAAATGCCCACAGAGCGCTCATCACGGGGCCCACCAGGTCAGGCGAGGGAAGTTCTACCAGATCTTGCAGGCGTGGCAGGAAGAGAAGCCGTTCTGGAAAGGTGACCAGTGCTGGTCAAGAAAGAGTCGTTCACGAGATAGCCCACCTCCAGGGACCAGTTAGAAAACCTTATTAAGATCTTAGAATTGTAACATCGCTTCTGACAAGCCTCGTTTTCCACACGTGGATGCCGAGGTCCTGGGAGAAGAGAAAGGCATTCTAGAAATAGTTAATCCTTATTGTACCTGTACGTATTTCCGCTGCATTGAACTCCCAACCAGCATAGGAGGGAAAAATGGCTGTTACACCCATTTCACAGAAGGCATGATTGAGGCCGATTAAATTTCAGTAGCTTTCTGCAGACCACACAGCTGGCAAGTGGGCAGAGCAGCCTTACAAACCCGATTTTGGAAAGTTCCCTTGTAAGTGCTCGCCAATATCCAAAGCAATTGAGAGACAGGGTCCCTGGATCCAACTGCCAGCTCAGTGTACACCCCCCTTCCCTTATGCTGCCCGTCTCCTGCTTGAGGTAGTCTGATACCCTGTCTCCATCGTGCCACTCCATGGGGGCAGAACTTCCTGCCCAGTGAATTCTTGTAGACACAGAAGAGGCATTCAGTAAAAAGAGACTCACCAGAACCTGAGAAACAAAATAAGTTAGGTCCTTTTGTGGAAGACAACGGTCTCAAAATCAGGGCCTAAAACAGCATGCATCCCCAGAGTGATCCAGGGCCAGGTGCCCACCATGCCAGCCTCCAGGTCCCCACTGTGAATGAATGACACGCTGGGGCCAAGGTATCAGGGGCCTTGGCCAATCTCCCCAGGTCTTTCCTGCCCTGTGCTGGCCCGGCCGTAGGCACATCCAGCCAGGAATGGGAAGACGGCGGGAAGATAGGAGAAGGCCTCACTGGGGCTGGTCTCAGAGCCCCAGCATGGCCCGGTGTCCCACCGGCAAGGGCCTCCCTGCCCGCACGCTTGCCAGCCAAGCTGTGTAAACATTCGAGGCCTGTTGGCAGAGCTGGGACACGGAGGGGACAGACAAGTCCTCCTCCCAGGACTGGATGTGGCTGAGTGTGCCCCGCTTCCTGTGGACTTCCTTCCTCAGTGCCTCCTCCTCCCTCATCGGCCCTCAGAACCACAGGCCCGGAGGACTTTCTTAGAGACCCAAGTGGTTCTCAGCTCCGTTTCCCCTTTACAAAGACCCCGTCCTATTTTTACTCTGCTTCTGCTTAGAGCCCCCCGGGGTTGCCATCCTTACTGCCGCGCTGCAGAGATCTTTTCGCCCAGGCGGCAGAAAAAGCCAAGTAACTTCAGCGATGTGTGCGTGTCCAGGCTCTTAGAAGCCTTGAAGGGGACACATAAAGACATACATGTGAAGGTAAAGGCAGCAGCAAAATTCCTGAATTTTAGTTTAGTTTAGAAACATACTCTTTCCTGCATTTAGGGAAGGAGACGTGATAAAGCCAACTCTAATTTTTTTTACACGATAATAATTAGGTGCTTTACATATATATTCACGATGGAAACCTACAAACCTTGAAAAGAGAAATTGTTATGAATACTAACTAAAATGGGGTATTTATCAGTTCTTAGTGAAGTGATTTATATGTTTATTGGTTGACTAACAGATTTCCAAATTACATAAAGTAGAAACGCAAGATGCAGAGAAGTTAATAAAATGTGTTGTTTGTTTTAAATAAACCACTAGTGATACATGTAAACAGCATGGATGGATGGATGGATGGATGGATGGATGGCTAGATAGGTGGATAGGTGGATAGATGAATGGATGATGAATGGATGGATGGATGGCTAGATGGGTGCATAGGTGGATGGATGGATAGATGAAAGGATGGATGGCTAGATGGGTGCATAGATAGATCATGGATGGATGGATGGCTAGATGGTGGATATATGGATGATGGGTGAATGGATGGATAAATGGATGGACGGAAGAATTATGGATGGATGATGGATGGATGGATGGCTAGATGGGTAGATGATAGATGGATAAAGGATGGATGGATTATGGATGGATGGAAGGACTGATGGATAATAAATGGATAGATGATATGTGGATGGAGATTTTCATACACCTTTTTAAATTAAAGAAGTGCTGGGGTTACAGAAAGATTGAATACCAAGTACAAAGGGTTCCCATATAACCCCCCATGTCCAATTTTGACACTCCTTTGGTTTTCACCCTTCCAGTTGCTTCCTATCTCACTAAGAATAAAACCCTCACAGTCTCCCATGATTGACAGGGTTACATCTTGGATCCCATGTTCCTCTGTCTTCTCCTCTCCTCAGCTGCAGCCTTGTTGGTCACCTTGATGTTCTTCACCCAACAAGCCCCCCCACGCCCCAGCTACCTTGGGCCTGTGCACCTCTAGGTGTGTCCTGTCCACCCAGCACGAGTGCTACCTTGGCTAAGCTTTGGCCAGCCCCTCTGTGAAGAGACATGGTGAACCGCACCCAGGAGCTCCCCCTAGGTCCTCACCCCACAGCCCTGCGTCATGGCCCCATGCCTCACCATCTTCCTTTTCTTCTACAGGCCCTTGATGTCATTAGGTCCTCCCCACACACCCCCTGCTATGATGTGATTCCAGGATTTGTGGCAGAAGACCCGCACCCCTTCTTGGCGTTGGGCTGGGGGTCTTCACCTGCTGCTTTTCTTGTCAGAAACACTAGAAGATCTCAGTCCCATGTGCAGACTGTCAAGTTGGGCTCGTCGTGGCTGGCATCCAGAGAATGAAAGGCCATGGTCAAAGCAACCAAGGACCCGGGCTTCTCTGAGACTTGGCTTGCTTAGCACAAAAATAAGGGTCAGGAACGTCTCAGGGGAGGTCCTGAAAGTGAAGAACAGAGGAAGGATGTGGGACAGTGTCTAGTTACAGACTAAATACTTCCTCAGTTTACCCCCTTGACTGTCATCTATGTGACAGCTCTCTTTCCCTCTGCTTGTTTCCCTTTGAGGACTTGAATTCCACTACTGAGTCACGGACAATGCCTTCCTTGTAACCTCAGAAGCAATGGTGGCTCTTTCTACTTGGTACTTCCTCTCTTCTCTCTTCTCTCCTTCTTCCCTTTCTCTCTTTACTCCCTTCTCCATCCATCCATTGTCCTGTGTGTTGCGTATGCAGATTTGGTCTGTGATGGCTCAAGCTCTCCCATGCCCCGGGGCTGCCTTGTGTGACGGCCGAGGAAAGTTCTGGCTCCCTTCTCAAAGGTGCATTTGCTCTCCAGTCCCTGGTCCCCAAGGGCAAACCACAGGCCTCCCAGCCTCTCCAGGGACAGTCTGGCCCTGGAGATGCAAGGCTCAGACCCCAGGGGTCACATGGCTCTTCCGGGCCAGCTTGCAACACTCAGCCGGCCCTGGTTGATGGCGGGCCCAAGCGATGCGCCTTTTCAGGCCTATCTGCCGCCTCCATCCCAAGTCCTAGTGCCCAGGGAGGGGTGTTTGCCCCAGTCCTCGGGTTTGGACAGGAAGCAAGGGCTTCCGGACCAACTGGCAATCAGAAGACTCTTCCCCTAGGAACAACGGGTGCCTTTTTCAACAGTGGCCTTTTTATACATTTTCACCTTCCTCCTTTGTCAAACTTCCCCCTCTCTGAGGGACAAGGACAAATCAGCCCCACAAAATAGATCCAACCCTTTCAAACTGTCACCTGCCCAGTCACATTAACCTCATCTCTGTCTCACTCAGTAGGGAAGTATATGGGCAGGGGGGAGGGCAGAAAAAGAAACCCCTAGTGTGAATTTCCAGATTATATTTAATTTCTGTTACGGTATTGCTGTTCAACAAAGAAAAATGTCAAGGCTATAAGTGTTGAGATCTTCTATCTGTTTTCCTCCCACTTGGGGTTTTTAGTGTTTTTTTTTTTAAGTTTATTTATTTATTTTGAGAGAGGGCATAAGCAAGGGACGGACAGAGGGAGGGGGAGAGAGAGAATCCCAAGCGGACTCTGTGCTGACAAAGCTCAATAGCAGGAACCGTGAGCTCAAGACCTGAGCTGAAACCAAGAGTCGGTCACTCGACCGACTGAACCACCCAGGCTTCCCAGGATTTTTAGTTAAAAAGAATGAGTTAATAAAATAACTTACCTTTCAGGTAAGATGTGTGTTTGAGAAGGTAGATGGAGGCGGGCCTGGCTGCCTCAGTCGGTAGAGCATGTGACTCTTGATCTTGAGTTTGTAAGTTGAAGCCCCACATTGGGGATAGAGATTATGTAAAAATAAAATCTTTAAAAAAAAAAAAGAAAGAAAGAAAATGTAGATTGAGGCAGCATCATCCTTACCCAACTTTTGAGTTCTGTTTTCCCTCAGTTTTATATACTCGCAACTGATTGTACCCCAGGAGGACTGTACATCCATGCAACCCTGACATGGATGGCCCCTGGGAAGCAGAGTAGTAACTCACACCGTGCGCGCGCGCGCGCGCGTGTGTGTGTGTGTGTGTGTGTGTGTGTGGTGCTTGGTAATACGTGCCCACACATAGCTACAACCTTCAACCAGCAGGCGGGAGTGTGGAAGAGAGTGTTGTCCCTTCTCAACTCTGGCAAGAAAACACAGAGAACCCCTCACCCTAACGTATAGCACTGCCTTGTCTAGGAACGCAGTCTATGCTGTATCCATCCATCTTCCACCCATCATCCATCCATCCGTCGTCCAGCCACCCATCCCTCCCTCCACCCCCTCCACTACGAATTATTGAGTAATTGTACCCTTCTACCCAGTGTGCTCTGTAAGTTGCAGGGGGCTTCCATTCCCACAACAACCCCGTAAGGCAAGGCCCTTGTTATTTTCTGCTAGGGAAGAAAGCCAAGACTCAAGGAAGTTAGTAACTTGTCCAAGACATGAGCTGTAAGAGGTTGAACCAGAATGCAATCCTTCACTGTCTATCTCCATAGCCCGCACCCCTTCATTAGTTATATCATGCTTTCCAGGGTGGGGGAGGATGAGGAAGGGGTGTCAAGGGGGTGCTATCGGATGGAAGAGTTATGAGGGGAGGGAAGGCATATTGGTCCAGCCCTGCCTCCTTCTAAAAAGGGTTTCCAATGTCTTGGCTTAAGTATTTTTAAATTCAGGTGACAGCAAGATAACCAGGTTGAGATCACCCAAAAGAAGGTTAAATCAAAGTCATGTGTGAATATCTAAATCCAGGAAACTCTCTGCTAGGTAGTATTTCAAATAACATGAGTAGAAGAGCTTTCGTGAAAACTATGAGATTGGAAAAATTGAGGGAGATATTGACTGAGTCCCTGCTTTGTACAATGTATGTGTGTATTTCTGGCAAGGTATAAGTGCTGGAGATACAAATCATAGATTGGATTGTTTCACTTATTTTTTAATACTTGGCCTAATTCCATACATGGTTTATAGGATACATGAACAAAACAATGCTTAGGAGATAACCAAAAAATAAAACCAAGAAAATGATGGAAATATCACATTCTAGAAGGAAGTCGAGACCATGGAATAACCATAGGGCAGAAGTCTAAACGAAATCCTTCTACATCGTTGCACTGACTGGCCCACACATTTGGCTCTGAGCTTCATGGTGAACAAAGTGAAAAGGGAAACAGTCAGTCGTGTGATTTTCCTGGTCCAAGAAGAGAAGACAGAGCAGTTTCTCGAGGGCTAAAGTAAAGAGAAGTCCACACTCCGGTGATACATATTCAGAGAATCCAGCCATTATGATTCCCACACGTGGTAAGAAGAAGGCAGTAATGGCCACTGAGTCCGGTGCAGCGTGGAAATGTGTCTCATATGAAAGACAAGGGCTTCGCAGCTGGGGATTATGGTGGCTTCAGTTCCATTCTTTGAGAATTTGATTTACTTTAATTTCACAGTAAAAAAAATTAAATTATCAAATAAAAAAAAGCTCTTGGGAAAAGGTAGGTTCTTTTTAATAAAATTTGCAGCTCATCTAAATTCTGGGAGTTCTGTGGTTGTGCCGATAGATCCGGGTATTTCACAAGGAATTCTTGCTGTTTAGTGTAGTGTCTGGGACACTGTAGACATTCGATAAAAATCTGTTGAGGGAGCAAATAGACTATAAACACGGTGGCTGCTGAGCAAAAATAAACTGAGGCTGAATTTAATAAACTACTAGAAACTTAGAGAATTCTTGTAGATTTCTTGTAGAAATCGATGATTTCCGAATGTGTATCCCCTTGCTAAACCAAGCTCCCCTACAGTTCTAGAAACTTTGAATCCTCAGACATCCCCATAATGCTAGAAGTAGAAAATATTCGTTTCCTGGTTTTCACATATTTTGACTCAGTTCCTCTAAAAAAAGCAGATAGCTTTTTTTAATCAACATTATTGAGGTGTAATTATATATTATGAGACGTGCACAGTTTCAGTAAAAGTTGCATGAATTTTGATGAGCGGCTCACGCCACATAACCACCACCTCAGAGAAGACACAGAACATTTCTAAGAATCCCAGACAGTTCCTTTGGGTCCCTTGGTCATTGATTCCCTCACCCCTCTCCTCAGGCAACCGGACGAGTTGATGGGTTTCTAATCTGTTTTTCATGTTGTTCTTAAGGTTAAGATTTAGACGGAGAGGCGCCTGGGTGGCTCAGTCGGTTGATCTTCTGCCTCTTGATTTTGCCTCTGGTCATGATTTCAGGGTTGTGGGATTAAACCCCGCACCAGGGTCTGTGCTGAACATGAAGCCTGCTTAAGATTCTCTCTCTCTCTTTTCTCTCTGCGTCTCTCCTCCCCAAAATAAGCAAATTAATTAATTAATAATAAAAGATTTAGATGGAACAAAAGGTTTAAAAGTTTAGGGACCCCTGGGGGGCTCAGTCGGTTAAGCGTCTGACTTCAGCTCAGGTCATGATCTCTCAGTTTGTGGGTTCGAGCCCTGTGTCGGGCTCTGTGCGGACGGCTCAGAGCCTGGAGCCTGCTTCAGATTCTGTATCTCCCTCTCTCTCTGACCCTTCCCTGCTCACACTGTCTCTCTCAGAAATAAATAAAAAACATTAAGAATATTTTTAAAAAGGTTTAAAAGTTTAAGGCTACTCATTAAGGTTAACCCTCTTACTTTAGGGATGGGGAAACTGAGGCCAGCAGGCTGTGCTGGGTTAGTCAGAAGCCAGGCTGATGGAAAGCTTCAGATCCCATAGGGAGACACAGAACTCCTTCCTGTGTCTGCCCTGTCTTCACAATACCGTGGCGCTGATGCAGAGGGGTTCTTGGGAGGGGAATGGGTAGGGAGAGTGACATACATTCCATTGAAGTTAAAAATTGCAGCGGTGGTGGAAATTATTCTGAATTATCCTCAGAATTATTAAGAAAATGATACCCTTAAATAAATGTTTGAAAGAAATGAGTTTTGTTGGGAATAATACCTCACAGCCACTTCTCAGAAGTCCAAAGAGAGAAGCAAATTAAGAGATGCCCTTCAAGCAGTTGGGGGGGAAAAAACACAGAGTTCCTAATAAATAGCTCACCAATCCAATTATAACATTCAAATCAAGGAGAGAAAAATGCGGTATCAAATATAATGAAAGCTTTCTTTCCCATCGAAAACATAGCCTGCGTCTCATTGTCCGGCGCTGAAGGGGATTTCAAAGTCAGCATGTACAGGAGAAGAGGGGGGAAATGCCATGTAAATCAAAGTGAAATAATCAAATTTTTCTGGTGGAAATAAGTGCAGTTGTTTGATGTAATTTTGACATTCAGCATAATTTTAGCATAGACGCTGAAGTTAGGGGGATCGGGGCGTCTCAGTGAGATTTGATGTATTGTGAGCACTTACCAATCAGGAAAATCTAAGTGAGTCTTTGAATGCAGTGTGGCATTCTGGATTTTGAGGTGATCTCAAAAAAAAAGTCTTCTAGAACATTCGCTACCAATAGAAAGCAGAGAGGACCTGTTGCCACTTGTGATGGGTTTTGATGGGCATTGCCCCCTCCACCAAATCCATGCCCACCTAGCACCTCAGAAGCTAATGTGATTTGGAAATCAGTTTTTGTGGATGTGTCTCATTAAAATGAGGTCATCCTGGATGAGGGTGGGCCCAAAAGCCAATGACTGGTGTCTTTTTAACAAGAGGAGGGGACACAAAGAGACACGCACCAGAGATTAGAGGACTATAGTGATGGGGAGATACTGGAACAATGCAGATATAAACCAGGGGACACCAAGGATGGCCAGGAGCCACCGGAAGCTGGAAGAGGCAAGAATCCTTCCCTAGAGCTAGTAGAGGAGGCATGGCCCTGCTGATACCTTGGGTTGGTCCAATCCCAATGGATGATAGATCCCACCTAGGACTCCTGGCCTCCAGAAGAGTGAGTGAATACATTCCTGTGGTTTTAAGCCACACGTGAGGGGCATCCTTTCTGGTGGCCCGAGGCGACCAGTGCCCTGGTGCTGTGTAAGACCCCTTCTGGTTCTAGAAACAAGAACCCATTTGTGACCACGATGTAGGAATACCATGGAATCTGGGAGGTGCCCTCTCTTACCAGAGAGACTAGGCTCACAGTATTTTGAGTCAGCATGTGCGATTCTTCTAGACGCCCTCTGAGAAGTTCTGGGGACACCTCCCCTCCAGTGAGTGAGAAGAAGGAGCCTCAGTGAACCCTACGGCTTCCAGCAGGAAACCGCTGATGCCTGTTCTACGTCTACAGTGAAAAATTGTCATGATGCTTCCATGGTAGTCGTCCACAAGATGGTGAGCCCAAGTGGCTTCCTGGGGAGTGTGCTCTGAGCATGGGAGAGGTGGAATGGAGAAAACTTGGGGTCCCTTTCCTTCCTGGAGACATCCAGCCTCTCAAAGAGACCACTGTTGGGGGGGGGGCACCTGGGTGGCTCAGTCGATTAAGCATCCAACTTCAGCACAAGTCATGATCACACGGTTTGTGGGTTCGAGCCCCGCGTCAGGCTCTGTGCTGACAGCTCAGAGCCTGGAGCCTGCTTCGGATTCTGTGTCTCCCTCTCCCTCTGCCCTCCCCTGCTCACGCTGTCTCTCTTTCTCAGAAATAAATAAAAACATTAAAAAAAAAAAGAGAGACCAGTGGGGGCTGTAATCTCCAACCCGGGTACAGAGCCAGTGGCTTGGAGCAGAGCGAGACGGGCGCTGGGGCAGGAGGAGCACACATCACAAGTGACGCTGGGGAATGACACCAGGGGCCCGCCCTTCGGCAGGTGGGCGTCTTGTTGGGACCCACCTGTAGGTTACCAGAGCCTGGAAGTCTACTGTGCGGACAGAGGGTGGCCTAACCCCAAAGGACACGTGCCACCCAGGACCCAACGCAGTTCGTGAATGTTAATGGGGCAGCAGACAGGGTCCTCAACCACCCACTTCTCTTGCATCAGATTGAACATCTGCTGAAGCTTCTGGTTGTAACAGATCATCACACACCGAGTGACTCAAACCAATGGTGACTCATTCTCTCAAAGCGTCAGAGGCCAGGAGTCTGACACTTAGGTTCTAGAGCCTTCCCTTTGCAGAGTCTGTGCCTTGCTTCTCCCCACTCACGGCGCTGTTGGCATCCTCGGCTTGAGGCTGAATCCCTGCTCTGTCTTCACATTGCCTCTCCTCTGTGTCTCTCTTTACACCCCCTCTGCCCCTCTCACACAAGGACGGGTGAGATTGCAGTCAAGGCCACCTGGCCTAATCCAGGATAAATTATTTTTCTCATGATTGTAAACTTAGTCACCTCTTCTGTCATAGAAAGCGCTAGCCCCAAATCCTGAGGCTCCTAAGACAGGGATATATCTTTTTGGGGAGTCACCGCTCAGCCCATGATCGTGTCCACGCCATGTGGCTCTGCACCGCCTCTCACTAGAGAAGGCGGAGTTGCCTTTACGACTCTGTACGTTTCTCCTCTCCCGTCTCACACTCCTGCCTCTCTGCTATGTGATCATCTCTGTCCCAGGTAGTGGTCGCTCCTTTCTGGGATCAGGATGAGACGCAGGGGGAACAGATCCAACTTGACCTACAGCTTGGAGCGGAGCTGACGCAGCCAAGTCGCAAATTGGGTGCAGTCATACATGCTTATTACTATTTGTCAAGGAAATCCGGGGACTTCTTGTTACCGCGGCCAAAGCTGACTGATACAGAGGAGTTTGCAAGTTGGTTGAAGGTAGACTCTGTAATAGTTTTGGGACTTGGAGCATATGCTGGTCTCCCTGGAATATCCATAACAATTCATCCATCTGGGGAGGGCTTCCTACTCATCTTCCTCTAGAAGGCTCGAAAAACCTAGATGGAGGGGCTTGGGAGTATGTTCTCCTGATGCCTTGCTTCCACACATCTATCTTGCCTTCTCCTCAGCGTCAAGGACGGTGCTGAGGTGTCTCTATCTACCTAACTAAGTGCATAAAAACACAAATGAGGATGTGACTGGGGCATCCACAACTTCTAGGAGCTGTAGGAGAAAATTGCACTTTTGCCCTGGTATAGATGTATGTGTAGATGTTCATGCAAGGGGCTGGTGCTGGACCGCGTGGACTTGAAACGTGGTGTTTTCACAGCGTGGCCATGAGCTAGCTCCTCAACCCCTCTGCTTCCATCCCCGTGCTCAAACCCAGCATGCTAATGGCCCCCATAGGGCTGTGTGAGTTGAAAATGAATAGCTCTGGGAACAGTAAGCACTATCAAAGCCAGGGCTTGGCAAACTCCGGCCCATGGTCCAAACCTGGCCTGTGGCCTAGAGCATGGCCTGCAAGCAAAGATCGGCGTCGGCATGTTTAAATCGTTGGAAATGCATTTCTTAAAAGGGTAGTACTTCATGACACAAGGAAATTATATGAAATTCAAATTTTAGTACCCAAAAATAAAGTTTTATTGGAACATAGCCGGACCTGCCAGATCTACTCGTTGACATATTGTCTATGTTTTTCTGTGACAGTAGAGTTGGGTAGTTGTTGACAGAGATCACATATGACCTGCAAGCCCCCAAATACTTAATGTCTAGCTCTTTTTTTGTAATGTTTATTTATTTCTAAGAGAGAGAGAGAGAAAGAGAGAAAGAGCATGAGCAGAGGAAGGTCAGAGAGAGAGGGAGACACAGAATCCAAAGCAGGCTCCAGGCTCTGAGCTGTCAGCACAGAGCCCGATGCAGGGCTCGAACTCATGAACTGTGAGATCATGACCTGAGCTGAAGTCGGATCCTCAACCGACTGAGCCACCCAGGCACCCCCTTTACTGTCTAGGTCTTTACAGATAAAGTCTACTGACTCTTGACCGAAGCTGTTCTAGGTGACAGTTGTGGTAAATGTGTCCACATACCAGAGCCAGGAGGCCAGAAACCCTGCCTGTCTGCTCGATCACACCTCCATTGGCTGTTCTAATGATGATTTCTGCACAAATCACAGATTAAATCCCACTCCTGTTAGTTTCATCTGGAAGCAGGGACAGAAGAAAATGGAAATCCGTATCTTCCTCATCTCCTCTCCCTTTGTTTCTGTCCTCTGTGTGCATCTTGTGTGCCCCTGAATGATGTCCCCTAGGTACTAAATGAGTAAATAGGAAACCAACAAATAAATAGAGGAGCAAAGAACAGAATTCAGGGATTATAGATTCCCTATAGTCCGAGCTTTCTCTGATTTTCTGTGAAAAATACAGAGGCTTTCTCTTTTCTGCTTTGTTGTCTCTTCCAATGAATTAATTAACCCATTCAGTAATTCATAGGCACCTATTTAATGCATATTTGTTATATGCTGAGAGTTGTGCCAGGTGCTAGGCCTGGATCACTCGGCTTCACCAAACTCCTGATCCATGAGGGGCCCATATGGGACCTTTGTGATGAATTAGATAAAGGCATCCCGTTCCTCTCAGCATAGTACATGGCTTAGGACACTTAAAAAGGACTAGATATCACTTGCGCAGTGTGCAACCAACACAACAGTACATGGCACTGAGTCTCCTGGGAGCCATCCCCAGCTCACAGGGACAAAGGGCACAGGAGGAATGGGAAGATTGAAGAGTGGGTGAAACATCTGACTGGGTCCTGGTTGAGCCAAAAGAGGCATCTCAGAGGGAGTGACTTCTAAAAAGAGGCCTGTACCTACAGCAGTGAAAGCAGCCAGACAACAAGCCTTTTCTTTCCCTGTTATTATTTCTTTTAACTACGGGGATCCCATGGCCTGGAGAGGTCAACTAATCCTTTACCTATTTCTCAAACTTCCTTTGTAAAGGAGAGAGAGAATTTATATGCTACCATTTAAGACTTTCCAATGCAGTCACTGCCATTGCATTTTGGCAGAGGCACTAAATGACTTGAGAGAGTGGGGATATGGAGGGAAGATGTTTTTATTATCATTATCATCATTATTATTATTCAGAAGTTTTTTATTTGATCATATAAATCGTTACACTCACTTAGGCTTCTGCCTCAACCAAGACCAAGAATTACATGGACCAGTATTCTCAGGCCTGCTGCTACCAGACAGAACCCTCAATTGTAACTTGCAAGAAAAAGAAATCACCATAGGGATTTGTCACAGTCGGACCATCAGATTCTGGGAAGTCAAAGCTCGATTCTGCCATCTGCATTTTGAAGAGGAGGCCCTCCTCGTGGGAACTCCTCCTTTGAACATTAAAACCATGTGGAATTCTTTGTCCATAGAGATGAAGGCAGATAGACAAGGTGTGTTATATAACGCCACACAGCAAAAAGCTGCTCTCTTAATAAAACTCCAGGAATTGCTAGTAGCAGCTGTGATAACAGAACCCCAAGGAGTGTCATGCCAGGGCAGTAATAAAGTTCAGTAGGAGGATTCAGGTTGTGTCTCTGAGACTCACGCTGCATGAGTCCCAAGTCTGCTGCTTGTACCAGTGGAGGCTAAAACCCCACCCTACCCAGAAATGGTAACTGCCTAGAAGCTTTTCCTCTGTCACAGATTTGTTACATCCTATGGAATCTTCCCAGATGAGCTTTTTCCAAAATGCACCCCGACTCTTTTTTAGACATTCCTACTCACCTTCCTTACACCATTTTTTTCTACTAAGAATTGTCAACATCTGCCATAATACATGTATTGGTTAGCTAGTGCTGCATAACAAATACTGCAATGTTTAGTGGCTTAAGACAACAACATGATCTTGGAATTTTTGTGGATCAGAAGCCTGAGTATGGCCTACCTAGATCTTCTAGCTCATGGAATCTTGCAAGGCTGCACCAAAATATTGGCTGGGACTACGATCATCTCAAGGCTCGACTGGGAAGGACCCAGTGGAGGTCACTGGGAACCATTTTAGAGACTATGCATCAAATCATATATTTTAACAATCTATTTGTATATCATCTCTATTCCAAAACTCATTGGGGGAAGAGATTTTTCTGGTTTGTTCCTCACTAGATCCATGGTGCTCAGAACTGGTCATCACTCAAATTATCTGTTGAACGAATGAACCAATGTAAAGACGACTTTTGCTCCCCAGCAAAGTCCTTTCTGTGTCTTGCTTCTTTTCTTTCTTTCTTCAGGGTAAATGAACCCAGAGGATTCTATCAAAAGATTGAGACATTGTAAACACTATTGGGGAGAAAGGAGCCATTTTTACAGGTGTGGTGGACGGATTGTTATCTCACACAACAAAAAGGGGGTTTACAGAGTTTGCAGCTATTATTGCACTTACCAACCTTAGGAATGAGGGTATTCTTTGGGGTCACCTGGGCAGGTCCAATCTGATCACTTAAAGAAGAACTTTTCCTAGGTGTGCTCAGAGAGTGAGCTGGTGACAGAAGAAGGTCCCCGTGGTGGAAGCTTGAGGGAGATTCAGTTCTCCCTGGCTAATTCCGAGGAGAGCCATATGTGCCACAACCAGAGAGAGGCTTTGAGGAGTCAGGGGACACCCCTGCTCACAGCCAGCAGGGAAACAGGGACTTCAGCCCTACAACCACGTGGAGCTTAATTCTGCCACAACCCAAGGGGACAAGCGCAACTCTCCCCTAGAGCTCCCAGAAAGGACCGCAGCTTGCTACCACTTCAACTTCTATTTGCTGGCATCCATCCTGGACTTCTGACCTCCAGAACTGTAATACCAGTAATTCGTGCCGTTTGCATCCACCAACTTTACTGTCATTTGTTACGGCAGCGATAGGAAAGGAGTACAGCTGTGTTCAGCAGCTCTGGAAGTTGGCTAGGGTAGTGTGACAGAAGGCTTTGGAAATAACGGTGGAGGGAGGGTAGCCTTTGGTGTCACCATTGAAATAACCCAAAGGCAGTAAATCCGCGGAACTTTTGAAAGAGCTTGATTTTCAGGGAAATCCGGATAGAACCAAGGATTGTGGATCTCGGGAAAGAATATTCCATTTTTATTAACACCCATCCATAGAGAATTAGAGACTCGGGGTGAGATCTTTGTTCCTGATGCAGCTTTGGAGAGAAAATCTTCCGCTAAAACTTGTTGTCTCAGGAGATAGGAAAGGAAATATCCTTCTTACGGGTCCATGTAAGGACATTGCCGTGAGGAATACCCACTAATGC
This sequence comes from Proteles cristata cristata, assembly GCA_017311185.1. NCBI lineage: Eukaryota > Metazoa > Chordata > Mammalia > Carnivora > Hyaenidae > Proteles > Proteles cristata. The sequence goes on along the minus strand of JAESUZ010004903.1, from coordinate 138,566 downwards.
AAGAGGAGTAAGCTGTCGTTTGCTTCTATTCTTTATTTCCTTAGGTAGTGTTCTTAAAGTGTAACTTACATACAGAAGAGAGCACAGGTTAGTGCTTTTTCACAAACCGAAAACACCCACATGGCATTCATTGCACGATCATGTAGCGATGGTTGGTGTATTCTCATTGCTGAATGGCATGTGGAAGGATAGACCCCAGTTTACTTAACCTTTTTACCATTGATAGGCATTCCCGTTTTTCTTCTCTGGGGCTATTGTGAATGGTGCTGTGACGTTTTCATATGCGTCTCTTGGGGAATGCATTTCTGTTGGATATACATATCTATATATCTCTATATCTCTATCTCTATCTATCTATCTATCTATCTATCTATCTATCTATCTATCTATCTAGAGAGAGAGATGAGGAAGTGAGTTCCTAAGTCAAAATCATCTTTCTTTGTTCTGTTAGGTACAGTGAATGAACATGAAGATGAAGATGAAGGCCTGGGGCTAAATGGGATGAGATACAGTGATTCAAAAACAGCCTCAGATCCAGTCTTTATTTAAAATTTTGGGACCTTGGGGCACCTGGGTGGCTCAGTCAGTTGAGCGTCCCACTCTTGATTTTGGCTCAGGTCATATCTCGCAACTTGTGGGTTCGAGCCCCATGTCGGGCTCTGTGCTGACAGCTCAGAGCCTGGAGCCTGCCTTGGGTCCTGTGTCTCCCTCTCTCTCTCTGCCCCTCCCCAGTTCATGCTCTATCTCTCTTCCTCTCTCAAAAATAAATAAACATTAAAAATTCTTTTTAAATAGGTTGTTTTTATCCACAAAGAACTTTGCAAAGTGGTCTGTGATTTGTGGGTCTGGGAGGAAATATTTTAAGTTTGACATCTAATTAATTACGTTAATAAATTCATTGGGCTGAGGTGACGAGGCTGTGCTCTCAGGTCCCCATTCATGTTTCCAGAAAGCGTCAAAGAAGAAAAAAAGAGAGGGAGGGGTAAGGAAAGGTGCTATTTGTGCAGGTCTGGCTGGGTGGAGGCGCTGTGCCCACAGCCAGACTGGGTGCGAGCGCCGCTCACTAAAATTCCCCTTCCCTCCATCTCTTCCACATGAAGAGCTTCTCGACCACTCACCTCCTATCTCTTGAGCCAGCTCTATCCCAGGGCTCACACAGGCAGGTAGCAGCCTGAGAGGATGAGACTTTCCAGGGCTCGGTTTATTGGGTTTAGGTAAGCAAATCCTCTTAAGGAAAACCGTTCATCAGTCGGCCTCATTTACGTGTCTGGAGCAGAACATTTTTCATTTTGTTATGTGCTAGTCGTGCGCTGGCATCTCAGCCGCACAAGTGAACCAGGCTCGTTTACAGCAGGGGAGGGGGACCTGGGACTCAAAACCCAGGTCCTCAGTGGGATAGTGGTGTTCGATTTCGCTGGCCGGACGTGCAGAAGGACCGCCTCCGAATTGATGGGGACCCAGGGCTACAAAGCTGGTTCTAGGTCTGATTTGTGTCCCCCAAAGAGGAATCTGCACTAAGGACGCAATCACACATCGGGGAAGATTTTGGTTCGCCCGTTCGTTTGGCTGATGTCATATCCATCCTCATATCTGGGCTCTGGCTCATTTCTCCTGGCAGCTCCTGCGTCCCAGTCCCTCGCTTCTGTGCCCTCCTGTCTGGTCCTCACTGATGCTTTGAGCAGTCAGAGCTGCTCCCACGTCATCTCAGGCTGGTGGGCTTCCAGAGAGTTCTGTCTTAAACTTGCCTTCCCCTCTCGCCTCTGCTTCCATTGCCGTTCTCTGAGTTTTGACTGCGTGTGACGCGACCCCGCTTATAGATTCTCATTACCATTTTCTCTGATTCTGAACCTGGTTTCTCCACCCTGTCCCTCTTCGTCTCCCCTGTCATCACAATTTGGACTCTGCGTCCACCAATATATGATCAAACATCCTCCGGAAACCAGGGTGCCTGTCCCCTTCCCCTCCCTCCCCTCCTCAGAGAGCCCTGGGCAGCGACCACTGCTGGGGGACATCACAGCCCAGAAGAGGGATGCTGACAGTTAGAAATACCAGAATCATGCCTCCTTTATAGCTTCATAGACACCGTTTTGTTCTCATTACAAATGAAGAAAAAAATATATACATGCATATCCTTGTGCATGTAACTTAGAAAATGAAAGTAGCTACTAAATGAGCCTCTCCAACAGTTTGGCACGAGTTCCCAAATCTTATAATGTATTTATGTATGCATATATGTATATGTGTGCATATATTTTTACGGTCACTTAACCGTACAGCTGAGATATCTTTTCATGTCAGTACACAGAGATCTGTCACATTCTTTTTAGAGGCTGCGGGGCGTTGCATTGTATGAACGTACCGTAATTTATTTCTCCAATTAAAACCAGAGACTGAAAACAGAGCTAGTACTTGGAGGCAGAGGAATTCCCTCTATGGCATCTCTGTGGGATGCCAGCCCGGCCCACACACGTCTTGGGTTTCCTCGGGTACAGAAAGTTTTGATGGGTCTAAGTCTACCGGGGGTGTGTGTGGGGGGAGGAGAGGATCTTTATTTCTGCCTCGTTTGAATGGCTGGCTATTCAGTCAAGACTGAGGGAGGTTTCCAGCCGAGCCCGCATCCAAGGTATTTTAAAAGATGCGAACGAGTTCAAGCAGGGAGGCTGCAGAATCACCTGCACATAGACGTTAGGGCTCCCCGTGGTTCATCTTTGGCCTTTTGATCTTCTCCCTCAACATAATTTCATCTACTTCCTTGACTTTCATATCTGCTTGGGATTTGAACTGTAACTGCCTATCTGTCTTAGCATGCGTAGCTATAGATACCTGGACTCCCCATGTTCACGGGCACCTTGGTCAGAAACAAAGTACAAGGTAACTGACAAATGGCCCAGATGGATTTTCCCCTTGAAGGCTGGTTCTTTCGGACTTTCTACCTGATGACAGTGACAGTGGTAATAATAAAATACTAATAAAGAGCCATCTACAGAAGCACATCTGTGTTCCCAACACCGTGTTCCAGGCCAGGGTCATGCTCAGGAGAGCCCTAGGGTTTACTATAGTGTGCCACACAGCTTCCCATTTTTAGGGGCTCCAGGACTCGCCCCAGGTCCCCCAGGTGCTAAGCAACAAGACCAGGCTTCAATCCTCAACAATCTGACCCCAGGGCCTGCTCGCATAGGCACCTGATGGGGGCAAGGGCCGGGTGGAGGAGGGCCTGAGATTTCTGGATGCCCAGAGCAACACGCGTTGCTACAAGCTGGTCTCCCCACAGTCCTCACGGCAGGATCCGCTTCCTCCTCCAGCAGGAAGAGTAGTGTCAGACAAGAGATTCAGCCCGGGTTCCCGGCTGGCTGGTAAACGGCAGAGCCAAGTCGGAGAGCAGGTGTCCCTCTACCTGCTCCTCCAAACAGGAACGGGCAGGATGAGTGACTTGTGGTGACAGTGCCAGATACACCCACATGCCACTCGGTGGGTCCCCAGGGACAGACTTTTTAAGGCCCGAGACTTCTACTTTTCAATTCCTGATGCAAATGCTCCTCCCACTGATTTGCGACCACATTCCTCTCAAATACACGGATTGACAGCCTGTCTAATTTCCTTGTGTCTTCTCATTGTGAGCACAGGGTCTGATCCTCTGCATGGAAAGATTCACATTTAAAATGCAGGCTGGAGAGTTTCATCCATATGCAAAGACAAAAGCGAAGGTACCCACCATCAGGAACAAGGGACAGAGCCTCTGGGAGCCGGCAGTCATTCCGATGACCTGCGGGTGCTCTGGACCCCTCTAGGCCCCTCGCCAGCGATTAAGTCTTCTGAATCTTAGAAGCATTAGGTCTGTGTAGACAGTTAGCATCTTTTTTTCCCCCTCCTTCCCCTTACACAAACCTTTTGCATATTGGGTAATAGCATAGGATTTTTCTCCCCAAAGGATACGTTGAGAATTAGTCATCTCTTTGGAGTAGATTTCACATGGATAGAAGGGCTTCTTTCTTGTGCTTTGCCTTCATTTTACAATAATTCTAGAGTTGTCCCAAACAGGAAACATGCCTCTTTTCAGCCATACCTGTTCTTTTGCATCTATTTTTTTTTTTTAATTGAGGTGTACAAAGCAGTAAAATGTGCGATTCTGAAGCGCGTCACAGCTCAGCAAGCGCTTGCCTGCACACATACTCAGGTCCCTGCTGCTCAGATTGAAAAAATAGAATATTCCCAGCACCCAAGAGGGGTCCCTCATGACTCTTTCCAGTCGATACTTGCTCCAACTAACCGCTGTTGTGACTCCTGTCATCACACACTAGTTTGGTCTGATTTCAACGTCACAAAAGTGGGGTCTGCAGGGTGTGTTTTTTTGCTGGGTCCTCATTAGATGTGCACTTAGCATGGAAAGCTGGGTGTTATAATCAAACAGTCCCTGGTTAAAGTCTTCATGAGGGGCGCCTGGGTGGCTCAGTTCATTAAGCATCCAACTTCGGCTCAGGCCATGACCTCACAGTTCGTGGGTTCGAGCCCCGCGTCGGGCTCTGTGCTGACAGCTCGCTCAGAGCCTGGAGCCTGCTTTGGATTCTGTGTCTCCCTCTCTCTCTGACCTTCCCCTGCTCACGCTATCTCTCTCTCTCTCTGAAATAAATAAAACATTAAAAAAAATAACGGGCGCCTAGGTGGCTTAGTCGGTTAAGCGTCCGACTTTCGCTTAGGTCATGATCTCGGTTCGTGGGTTCGAGCCGCCGGGCTCTGTGCTGACTGTCAGCTCAGAGCCTGGAGCCTGTTTCAGTCTGTGACTCTCTCTCTCTCTGGCCCTCCCCTGCTCACGCTGTCTCTCTCTCTCTCTCTCTCTCTCTCTCCTAGAAATAAATAAAAAACATTTTTAAAAAATAAAATAAAAAAAAATAAAAAATAAAAAGTCTTCATGAAAGCATATGGAACAATGTTTTAGGAAGATTTCAAGAGATGTTCTTTGCAAAAAGGAGAGGAACTTTAAGCCCTTCTAATTCTTCTCTCCTCTTCTTCCCACTCCCACATGAAGAATTCATCTGCACCAAATCTGAGCAGCCTATTTAGGATGGACTACTTAAAATATGCTAACTGGTCTACTAGAAATCCACTTGGTAGGGGCTGGAGGGGCCTCTCAAAGACTTAGGCTGATGTCCCGGAGCAAGTATAAGCATTGATTTGTGATAAAACTTGTTTCTCACACAGGCCATGCTAGCTCACCCAGAGTGAGTAGCAATTGGGATTTATTTATGTTAGGGTATATAATATTTTTTTCTAAATGATGATGATAGCTGGTGGTCAAAGAATTTGAGAAGTATTTCATGTTCTGTCTCCCTCTTGGAGATTTATAAGGCTTATCAGCAATTAGATATTAAAGGTACTGATAAGTCCTGCTGTAATGATAGCTATTTCATTTGGTTGACTCAGCATTCACTAAATATCTTTGCCTACTGGACCCTCTTATGATGGGGAATCTCTTTTCTATCTCACAGAGCTCATGTTTGCTCTAACCCAGGTACTGAAAGGAAAGGAAATCAGTCTTTGGGTGGAAGATTTTTATGTTTATGGTGTAGTTCTGATAAACGTGTGGCTTCCATCTGCATTTCCTCAGATTGTCCTGTGATTTAAAAAAAAATATTTTAATGATCAAAGTGAATGTGATACCACCTTCAAATATTTCTCAAAACATGAGTGAAAATATCCGTTTTGGGAAAGTTTATCTACTTTGCGTAAACCTTATTTTTCTTATTCCCCAGCTAAGTGTTTTGAATCATAGAGGGACCAGAAGCACTCTCTTCTGTAACTACACCACTGCCTCTAAAAATCAAGAGCGATGCTCCCCAAACAGACCTAGAGGTCCCTGAGCTGGCAAAGGAAGGTCATGGGTGAGCAGAGAAGTGATAGTTATCAGACAGTCATGTGAGACACTCTATCATCGGGGTTTATTATCTCTTTTGACCTTTTCTTTCGTCTCTGATGCATGTGGGAGCAATCAATACATGTTTCCAAAATTCCTCCCCATTCTCCACCGTGGTCCAGATTTCCCGTCCGTGGGAATCCTGTAGACTTCCAGCAGTTAAATATCTATCCCATTATCGGATGGGCATTTTATTAGTTTTTCAGCCGAAGTCGTTTCTGCTAATTTGCTAATTCATTCATCTGTTCTGTGCCAGCCGCTGGCCGGCCGCAGACCACTTCCAGCTGCCTTTCGTTTGGCCGGACGTGAAGTCTGTGGGCTGCTTTCAGTTGCTGTAAATCCTTCGGAGGGGGGACCTGACAGATCTCGCTGCTCAAACAAGACACACCGCAAGTGTAATGCTATGATGCTGTTGAATCCCCTGATCTAAAGTTTTCATGAGAGGTTCTAAACAAGCCTGGTTGTGATACATTTCTGTTGTCATGGAGCATCAGCCTGTGTTCATGGACCAAATTCAACCAGATTCAGTACATAATCAGCACGCACTTTTAGCGCTGGTCAAGTGCTACCTTCTGAGAGGGATTCTCAGAAGACAGATCTTAGCCTGGGTTCTCAAGGGGTACACAGCCTGTTTGGAGGTTCAAGCCATCTCTCTTTAAAAAAAAAAAATGTAAAATAATAATACATGGGTGGTATAAAAGGAAAACGCAGCATTACTCTGTACCTCTCACTGTCCTCAGCACCATAAATGTATTCACGTTCCTACTCCTCAATGCTAGGAGGTATGTATCACTATTATTTCTGTTTAAATGTGAGTGAACTGAGACATAGAGAGGTTCAGACACTTGTCCAGGATCGCACAGCTAGTCAGTGGCAGAGATGGGGTTAATCAACTTTGAAGACGAGATCGAGGTTCCTGGAAGAAAGTGGCTTTAACTGAGTGTTTACTGTATACCAGGTTCCACGCTACATTCTTGCATGCCTTATTTGGTTTAATTTTCATAAAAGCTTTTAAGGCAAAGAAGTAGTATATCCATTTTTGTCGATAATAAATTGAAGCTCGGGAAAGTCGAGTAGCTGCACCCGAGTTACGGAGCTTTTAAGGGGCCAATCCAAGATTCAAATCTAGGTCTGCTTGATTCTGAATTTTGTTCAACTACACATGTTGCCTCTGTTAGTTCAAACCTTTGGCTAAGTAGCTTTTTATAAAAATACATTCTCACACACACACACACACACACACACACACACACACACACACACACACACACACACACCTAGCTACCAGTCCTGGCTACCAGCTGCCCGATTTATTCCAGCCATGGAGTGAAGCCACAAAGGGGCCACTTATGTCCTCTATCAGAATTCAGCTCTGACCCGGAGAGACCAGAGGACCCGAAAGGGCCATCACCACCTTTGTGGCAGAGCCCTGGCCCTGGTGCTGCTGGGAATGTGCTCTGGGGGTTTTGCAATGGGGAGGCTTCTCCTGTGTCCTCCTTGAAGGTAAGGTCAGGCCCCTTCACACCCCACCAGAGCAGGGACTAAGAGCCACAGAAGTGAACCTCGTTGTCCCTTGGGGAGGACTCGGCCCGGGGAACACGCCCAGTGGACGTGCCTGCGGCCAGAAGGGCTGAGTCACTTCTGAGGTCATCCACAGATGTCCTGCTCTGCTCCCCTCTCACTCAGTGAGGACTTGAGTGGTCTGGTTCCAGCAGAGGGGACAGTGGAGGGGACAGTGGTTCCCAGAGTCACAGTCTCAGAGAATGATGTTCATCTCCCCCACCCCTGGGGCCTCATTATCCGTTGCCTCATGACGAAGGGAGTCACTTGGCTTGGGGGGACCTGGACCTTGGCCCTGGTCCTGTTGCCTGCTTGTGACACGACAGTGGGCTGGCCCTGTAACCCCCTCCTGGCCTCATTGTCCCCAGGATGGAGCAAGGGCATTAATGACATGTCTCATGAGGGCTGCAGGGCGACTAAATGAGATGGTAGTGGGGACGGCCCAAGGGAGGGCCCAGCGCCTGCCATTTCTTCCCTGAGCCTTTTCCCCAGCAACCCGCCCCCAAACTGGCGAGCATCCGTGTCCATCCCTGTCTAGTGGGGCTGGTCAAGACGGCCACCTTTCCGTGAGGGCTGCCTCACAGCCTCCCCTTCTGACCAAAGGCCAGTTGAGGGTGTGGATGGCGAAGCCGAGCGTGTCAGTGCTTGCAGACCACACAGCACCGCCAGGACGGGAACCTGACCCTCCCTCGGGGGCCCCACGGCCTTCCCGCGCGTGGAATTCCAGGCCTTGCCCCTCTCTCACCCCCGCTGCACAGACCTCCTTCAGGCCAAGTGAAGCCATAGCCACCCGCTTCTAGCAGGCTCTGTGCATCGGCCGTTGTCTCTGCTAGAACACAGAACACATTTGTTTTCATTCCTGGGTGTCCCTTCTGCAGAGAAGCCCCACAGCTGGCTCACTCCTCTCCCGTTCCTGCATCTTCTTCCCCTCCAGGCTTCACGTGGACTTAAGTGCAGTGTGCACACTCGGGGAGGCCACAGGCCACACGTCTGTCCCCTCCCGCCACTTCCCCTCTGCCCCATTGTATCCCACAGCCTTCGCCCACAGAGGCCCTGATGCATGTTTATGGACAGGAGGAAGGAAGAAGGGATCACGCGTGTCCCCCTGGGACCTGGTGGGCACTGTGTGCCTCCCTCAGTCTGCGGGGACAGGCAGCCTAGCCTGGCGGGGTGCTGGCGGCCTGGTGATCAGCTCGGGCAGCCACCGCCCCACCCTGGGGAAGGGGAGGGCGCCCCGTGAGCGTGCTCAGAGCCTCACTGCAGTGTGGACGTGAGCGCGGGAAGCCTGATGCCAGGTGGGGAGGCGCTGGTGGTGACCTAGGTGGTGCACAGAACACTTCCCCAGCGAGGCTGTGCTCCCTTATCGAGCAGGAAGCTGGCAGGCTGTGTTTTAATCAATTGATAGCATCACTTGGCATCCAGCAGCCGGATCAGGTTCCGTAAGAGAGCAGCTCGCCGATTTTCCAATCTCTCCGGCCTCGTCGAGATCTCAGGTTGGCGGCGGAAGGCAGCTGCGAGCCTCCTCCTGGGTGCTGGACCCGGGCCAGGGCTTGGCATGCCGCACTTCCCCTGCAGAAGGGCATAAACCCCCAGATAGAGGGGGAAAAGAGAAGAAGGAAAGTGCCAAGAATGTCCTGAGGGAAATGAAACCATCATATGACTGTGGCCTCCCCGTATAGGGAGGAGGGGCCAGAGGCAACCGGGATGGGTCCAGCTCAGAACTGAAGTGACTCAAGTCTCTTTACTGAGGATCTGGTCCTTTTATCCGGGCCTCTGCAGCTATCAACACTTTCCACATCTCCCTTTCTTTTCCTGGCCCTCCACCGACCTGACCCCATGACCCAGCACCTTCTGCTTCCCTCATCATCCTATGTCTTCAGTCCCGCCCACCCCCACACTGACCTTCGGTCTTGTGTCAGAGGCGTTTTCCCAAAGTCTTAGCAGGTCACACCCTGTTCCAGTGGTAGCACCTTCCTGCGACCGCTCCTCCTCCTCTCTGGATGGGTGTTTCTCAAGGTGGACCCGTTCTGGGGCTCACCGTTCTGGTGGCGGGGCTGGCGTTGGATCTGGGATGCAGAAGATACTCACGTTTATGAATAAATGGATGGATGAGCAGAGGGATGGATGAGTGGGTGGGTCAATGGGTGAATGGGTGAGTTGGTGGATGGGTGGGTAGATGGGTAGACAGGCAGATGGGTGGATGGATGGATGGATGGATGGATGGATGGATGGATGCCTGCCTGCCTGCATGCATGGGATGGTGAGAGGCAGGAAGAGGTAAAAAGACCCGGAGGTGTGTGTGACGTGGGGGGGGGGGGGTCTTCCCATGGTTATACTAGGATCATACACAGTGGATGAGAGCTGAATTCTCCCCTGCATGTGCAGCTATGCCCAGGCTCCCTGAAAGCGCGCTGTCTCTTCTATGCTTGCCTTTGAAGCTCTTACCTAGTTGGCCCCCACAACTCTACCACTTCATGTTACCTTACCTTCCTAAAGATCCCGTGTCTCCCTAAGTCAGTTCTTGCTCTCAGAGTGGTACCTTGCGTTTGACATTACTCATCTCACTTATTGGTCAGGGCACGTGGATAGTTGTCAAAAAAAAAAAAAGTCTACTAAAAAAACACAATCTTTATGCAGATAACAGTCAACATTTTATGAGACAAATTTGATGAGGGAGTTCCTGGTTGGGTAGATCTCCTCCCAGTAGTGGTTCCAGGACTCCAGAGTGTGACTCTACCAATTTCCTACATCCCTGACTTTCTCTCTATTATTTAGCTAGCAGGAGAAGGAAAAGGATCAAGTAGGAAACTTAAGGAACAAGGCAGGAAATGACATCATTTACCTTACTCACATGCTATTGGCCAAAACACAGTCACATGACACTCCCTTAAGGGCAAGGGATGCTGGGAAATGTAGTCTAACTCTTTTCCCAGAAAGAGGGAAATGGGGCTTGGTGAAGACCTAGTAGCCTCTGCTAAACCTGCCTTCCACGTCTACTCTTAGATGAAACACAGGCTTTGGTTCATGATACACTGACATCACACGTCCAAGCCAACCCTGTCCAATTCCAGCTCTGACCATGGCCCCTGAGATTCCTACCCATGGAGAGCTTCAAGCCCCCCGCTCCACCTCGAACTTCCTATACTCTTCCAGAAGAGAAATCTGGTAGAACATCTGCATACCGGGTACAAAACAGAGCATATTACCGGGCTTTGGGTCCCATTTCTCCTGCCTAATGGTGTCTACACTCTTGACCCATGGCCTGGAGGAGGAACCTTTTCCTCTTTCCTTTCTCCTTCCCCCTCTGCTTGTGCCAATCTGGGTCATGCCAGTTTGCACTTAGAGTTGCCTTTTTTTTTTAAATCAGACCAATTAAAAATGTATTTTGTAAAAGTGTGGGGGAAAAAATGTCTTTCACCTCAGCTGAGAATTCCACCTGCCCAATTTTACCTGGAAACGAATTGAAACCGACAACATGTTACTAATTGGGGAGTTTGAGCAGTCCCTTCTGTGTGGCCTGGGTTTTCAACATACTGGCTCTGGCGTGTGAATAGTCACAAGTTTACAGTGTCTGAAATCAAGGTTCTGAGAGGTGGCATCACAGACCAAGCAGTGCATCAAGGTGTATTTGGGGACAGGCTAAGGATTCTATTAATCTTATGCTCTAGGGCTTGACCCAAAGGGGAGACTTAGTGTGAGCCTCCATGGTGCCCTCTGGTTTTAGAGATGCCAGTGTCCTTCCTCACCAGCAGCTGGCCTCCTAATCACTTTGCCCTTCCCAAACCTGTGCGAAGTAGTGTAGGACCCTCAAAAACTGGGTCAGATCCCAGCCTCATCTCTAACTGACCCTGTGATCTGAACCCATAGGCAGTTTCCCCGACCATCAATCTTCTTATCTTTACGATAGAGCCAACAATTGCCATCAAATGAAAGAATCCAACCTTGATATGAAGTCCCAGCACTGACGTTAGCATGGAGTAGCCTTTCTCCTTCTTTCTTTTCTTGTGAAGGAAATACCAAATCCTGCCTGGGGTACAGGCGTGCCCAAACATGCAGTGCTATCGTCTGCACAACTGGCTTGCTTCCTTCTTACATTCAGGCGAGCTGGCTTGGCTCTACGGAGAGAGACGGAGGATTCCCTCTGTCAGCAGGGAGTTGATCCCTTGCAAGTGCAGCTATTAAAGCCTGTAGTGATGGCACCTCCCCGGCACATTCCATTCAAGTGCGGAACCATGGAAAGGAACTGCCGTGCCAAGGCGGGTCTTAGGTCTGATGCTCATTCAGACATTTGAAAGGAACCATTCACAGGTTGCTGCAATGTATCCAGCAAAACGGTTATGGCTCTTGATTTTATGGAGCCCTTATGGAGACGGTACACTGGTCTGTTGGGAGAGAATACAGGTGTGCAGCAGTCTTGGCATGGAACGCGAAGTGTGCACTGGTGTATCCTGGGATGGAACATGGGCGCACTGGAACGGTGCATCAGATGGTACACAGGGCAGTGACAAAGGTACGTGGGGATGGCACACAGACATGTGAGCAGGAACGACTGGATGGTGCATAGGGAGGCGCGTCCTGCATGGGACCCAGGCAGGCTCGGAAGTACACACAATGCCACGTGCAGATGGTATGCAGAGCCGGCACGCGGGTATGCTGGGATGGTCCACAGTGGTGGTCCACGGGTACGGTGAGATGGTACGCCCCAAGATTCCACAAGCAAAGACGCCCCACCATTTCCACATCTAAGACCTGCCACACTGCTTGTCCCTCTGGCTGACCACATGGGTTTTGCTCTTCTCTGTTGGGACCCGGAAGCTGTGCACAGTGCAGACTCTTGGAAACAAACAGCCTCGTCTCAAGTTCTGGCCCCGCCCCCTTGGCCGTGTGACCTTGGGCAGGTTCGTGAGCCCCACATGCTCTCTCTGTACAACAGAGAAATGAAAATCTTCTTCGTGGGCTTGTAAAGCACAGACGATGCAGGAACACACACAGCCTTGTGATGGTTACCGGCTCTTGCAAACTGGCTTGCAGGGGAGCGAGGAGGAGGGCTCAGGAGTCTTAATGGACAATGTCTGAGATTTAACTTTACTGCGGGGTAACTCTGAGGCCCTGGAAAACTGTGCTCCAAGCTTTAGTATTCTTATCTACAAAAGAGGGGTGCTCATGTCAAGTTCTGTGTATTTGCTTATGTTTTGAATGAGTCACTTCTCTGCACTGAATTTCAGGCAGGTTGTGAAACCCCCACAACCAGTGAGATGTTGATCAATAATTCAAGGTGAAGGCACAATCTAGGGAGACTAAGACAATAAATCCAGGCATACTGTGAAGGAACCAAACGCACCTGAGGTGGCCGGCCATGCTTGGCACATGGCAGGAGTGCAGTAAATGTTTGGTTCCCCTCCTTGTAGGACCTCGAGGTTTTCAGGGTAGTTTTCTAGGCTGGAGGAGAAGACGGGGCAAAGACATTTTCTATGAAGAGAGCTGAGCTCCCAGAAGCTGGGCTCCTCTGTGCTGTGCAAACCTGATCAGGCTGGTCCTGGAGTTCTGTGTCCCACAAATCCTGTCTGCGGGGAGGGGAGCCAGACTTTCATCTGGGTCTCTCCCCGAGCCCGTGCTCCTGGGTCCCGTGGCTCTTAAAGTGACATCTTTCAGCTGTGATGCACCACAGAGCCCTCGTGGTCATTAAAATGATCCCGTGGCACCTTTTCTTCAAGAAGAGGAGTGTGGCTGACAGCTCTGGCCAATGCCAAGTTCAAATTACAGTAATTACAGCAGTTCTGTCCCTGGGTCCTTTCAACCAGTGCTAGTATCCTTGTTCCCTGCAGCGCTCTGGGGATTTCTCCTTGTCAGAAGTGCTTGATGCCCTTGAGATGGGGATCATCACCTGTGACAGGTGTGGGTTGCACTTGGCCTTTTAGAGCCAGAAGCTCAGAAAAGGCCATCAAGGTGACCATGGACACGAATCTCAGTAACACGGATCCCTGTGGCAGATCTCTTCAAGCCGATGCACACGAGCACTTACAGGAAATCACGTTAAAAAAAAATTCGGTGATGGAGATGCCAAGGCCTGGGGATGACAGGCTTTGTTGCGTAAGGTTAGACAGGAAACCAGTGACAGGAGCCCTCTGCCGTGACTCCACATCCACTCACTCACTGTCATCTTGTCATCCTTACCACAGAGGTATGCGTTCTCTCACTGAACACCTTGACTCCCCGCATCTCCTATCTTGGCCTCTCAACTCTCCCGGGGGAGGATGGCCTTGGCCTTCTGACTTGGAAGATGGAGAGACCGAGGGCCAGAGAGAACGAGTACACTGCCAGGAATGCCATGCAAGAGAGGATGTCCCTGCTCTAAAACAGAGTGCCCACGCGTCTTCTCTTTGGTGTCCCTTCATTATGGAAAATCTCAAACGTGTACAAAGCAATTGGAGTAGGGTCGTGTCCGTGTCCTGGGGCTAGCAGCTCAACACAACTCCTACTTGTTACCGAAGCATTTCCGTGGGTCAGGAGTCTGCGCATGACTTACCCGGGTCCCCTGCTCAGGGTCTCATAAAGCTGTCATCCGTCAAGGGGCTGTCATCAGAAGTTGGCGATCCTTTTCCAAGCTCACGGAGCTGTCAGCAGAACTCATCGCTTTCCAGTCATGGAACTCATGGAGGCTTGTTTTGTCCAGATCCTCTTGCTTTGAGTCTCTGGCTTCAGGGAAAGCCTAAATGCTCTTCTGAGGGTTCACCTGGTTAGGTCTGCCCCACCTAGGATAATCTCTCTCTTAATGAACTCAAAGTCAAACTGGTTAGGGACTTTAAATACATCTGTAAAATCCCTTTGCCAGGTAGTGTAACAGAATCACAGGAATGACATCTTATCATAATCACGGGCCCACCCCCACCCCCAACTCAAGTGGAGGGGATTCTACAAAGGTGTGGGACACTGGGAGTCATCTTAGAATTCTGCCTACAAGTATGACCCATGTGTGCTCATCAGGTAGCTTTAATAATGCTTAACACTCAGCCATGCTTTATTTAAAAAAAACATTTATTCATTTTTGAGAGACAGAGTGTGAGCAGGGGAGGGGCAGAGAGAGAGGAGACACAGAATCTGAAACAGGCTCCAGGCTCTGAGCTGTCAGCACAGACCCCTATGCGAGGCCTGAACCCATGAACCATGAGATCATGACCCAAGCGGAAGTGGACCGCTTAACTGACTGAGCCACTCAGGCACCCCTGCCACACTTTTTCTAATCCCCTGACCCCTTCATCATTTTTCACTTTTATACTCTCTTAGGTAAAACTCAGACACACTGAAAGGCACACATCCTAGCTGTGCAGCACTGATGAATGGATGTGTCCACCTAATGCACACCCTTGTGACAGCTGAGAATATCTTCATCCTCTTAGAAAGTTCTTCCTAGTCAGACTCACTTATGTATAACTTCTAATTTTAAAAAAGCTAATATTTGCAAGAAATAATATCACGGCCACCAGAGTGCTGGCAATCCATCCGCGTTAGCTTCCTTCCTGTTCTTGTAATTGAAAGTCTCAGCTGTTTATGAGATTCCACGAAGGCGAAGAGAAGGGACCCAGCGGAGCTGCCCCTGCCCGCAGAGAAGAGACTTCTAGATATGCTTTGGTCAGGATGCCTAGTGAAGCCACCTGCATGTGCTGCTTTGTCTTGGGGGTGGACAGCGTGACCATCATCAGCCCCATTACCAGCACAGTGTCTAGAAAGCAGGGTTTGGGGGCTTTGATCCTCATTGGGTGGGTCACACATTTCTAGTTGCCAGGGCACATAATTGACCATGGTCGGTTATGTCCCTGGGCTTTCAGACCTCCCCCCAAGATGGCCACATGCCCTGAGGTGAGGGGTACTCTTATCCTTGATTCCCTGATCGTGAAGGAGACCCTCTTGCTTCCAAAGGGCATAGCTGTGTTCAGGGCTTTCCATCCTCGCCTGCAAAACACACTAGGTAGCAAGAGGCAGCGTGGAGAAGAAATCTCCCATTTTCCTTCTCCCATCTGCAGAAGGAAAAGGGGATGTGGAATTGGACAGACAGACTGCAACTTGGCCATTCGGGCCAGTGTATTTTAACATCAGAGTGTCCTTCTCCACACGCCCACCCCATCTCAGCCTCACGGAGCCTTCATGAGGATCAAATAGAAGTCCAATGGCACTTGTCAGCAAGCACCTGAGAAGCCCCAGGACCTTCCCCTTGGCTGTGAGTTTAGTCATTCCCTTTTCTCATTTGTCTGTCCATCTAGCCCAGCAGCAACCCTCTCAACCATCTATTACCAACTAATATATATGAAGGATGGAAATACATGGATTCATCAAACATAAACTGTGCCTTTGGCAGTAGAAATAGGCATTTTTATAAACACCAATAGTATAAAGCAGGCAGAGGTAATTTCCCCCAAAGAAGTAAATAACAACATGCACTAAGGTTTCCAGTGGGGCTATTTTCTCCTGCACCATCTGGAAAGATCTGGATGAGGGAGAAGCCACTGATCTCTAATTTAAAGACGACAAATAGTTCTAGCCCTGCTTCATACCTCCTTTGTTTATTTCCTCCTCTTTCCTTCAGAGAGAGACTCAATTCCATCCTGCTCTTCGGTCCCTTCTTCTTGCTCATTCTCCCTCTCCTTACGGACATGAGAGTGCCCACCTTCCCCAAGTTCACTTCCTAGCTGATCCCTCCCCCCACCCCGATGCTTTATAAACCATAACCCCTTGTGCCCTGGGTCTGCAGATGTTATGAGAAGGACCCCATGAAGAGCAACACTGGTGATTTCTCATTTAATTTTTCCCAAAGATTTGATTTCTTTTTTCATTTAAAACTCAAAAGTGCCATTAAAACCCTCACCCGGATCAGCCATATCTTTAAGTGTAAAATCCATTTTAGCCGCCAGAGCCGCGATACGGTTAAGTACTTATTTTTATTGTCTGTCCGGGCATGGGTTTTAACTGCAGGTGGAGAATGGATCAATAATGTCATAAAGACACACTCACCCCATGCCCTTTCCCCAAGCCTGAGCTCAGGGGAGTGGCCAAGGTCTGTATGCCCCAACCGTCCAGCGTGGGCGAGACTGCGGGTGCGTGCTTTCTCTCTCCTTTTGCCGAGGCCTGGGGTGCTTCTGTCTCCCCGGGATTCACCCTGCTGTTGGGGGGGCAGGGGAGGGATGACGTCCAGGACAGCGATCATCTTGTTGGGATGCCCTTGGGGCCCCCCCTTGGGTTTGGCACCCGGGACTCTTCCTGAATAGATGGGAGCCAAGGAAAGCCTATCTGCCTTTATCAGTGAATGCGAGCATGCTGGGCAAAGAAACAAAAAGGGTTCGGTCAGAGTCCAGAAGAGAATGTGTTTGAATCCCTGTGTGCTGTTTCCCGAGGCGAGACCAGGGCTGTAAACACTGTGCGTGTCTGGAAACCAATGGCCAAGTGTACCAGCAAGTGCCTTGGGGAGGGGCGGGGGGACAGGAGGGGTGTCCCAGGACAAGGGGCTGCTGGTTGGGCGCTGAAGCACCCAGATACCTTTGTCGCTCTCCCAGACCTAATGGGAAACTGGGGTTCTCATGCATGCAGTTATTTCCTCCTCTGGGTTTATTGGGAACCCACATCTCACTCAACACTGTATGAGCCAATGGGCGCGGTGCTCAGACCCGCTAAGACGTGAAAAGAGACTCCGGATAGTTGTCTTCTGGGACAACTGCCTGGGGAAGATGCCAGGGAGCTCCTATTCGCGCTTCAAAGCCCAGCTCTAACATCACCTCTTCTGTGAAACGGAGCTGTTCCTCAGCAAGCATGTTTTAGCCTCTGGGCTTTTGCACTTTCTATTCCCTCTGCCTAGAAGTCATCACCCCTGACTCCTCCCACTGCCCCATTCAGGCCTCTGCTCACAAAGTCACTTTACCGAAAAGCTTTTCTTCGCACTACAGAAAACAGCATCCCCCCGACTCTTTGGCCCATGACTCTGCTTGGTTTTTCTTCACATCCCCTTATCACGACCCACAGTGTGTGTGTATTTCTGCACTTACTGTCTCTCCCCCAGAATGCAGGCTCGGGAAGGACAGGAACGATGCTTTGTCCATGCTGGTCCCCGGGGGTGCCTGCCCCTCGCTGATTGACTGGAGTGACCCACATCTCACACCGACATTCTTCCTGTGGTACATCATTGTTGTTAAACAGCTTTGCTGAGATAGAATTTTTAGACGTACCGTGGAATTCACCTGTTTGGGGAGCAAAATTTAATAGGTTTTAGTACATCTGTAACGCTGTACAACCATCACTCTGATTTTAGAACATTTTCATGCCCCTTACCCCTTGGCAATCAACCTCAATTCCTTCCCTGCCTCCAAGGCGCTGGTAACCACTTATCGACTTCCTGGCTCTACAGACTTGCCTTTTCTGGACATTTCATGGAAATGGAATTGTAAATTATATACCCTTTGTGTAGCTTCTTTCTTAGCACGTAGTGTTCATGAGGCTTTTCCATTATGTGGCCAGTTTCGGTATTTGGTTTCTTTTTACTGCCAAATAGTATTCCACCATATGGCTAGAGCACATTTTATTTATTTCTTCACTGGTGGATACACATTTGGGTTATTTCCATCTCTTTGACTACTCTGAATACTCTTTCTGTGAATATTTGCGTGGACATGTGTTTTCATCTGTCTTGGGTCGATTCCTGGGAGCGGAATTGCTGGGTGTCTAATGGAGTCAGTTGCTTTTCCATGTAATATAGTTCTTCTTTCCATCAGGAGTCTCTCAGCTGCTTGAGGGCTGGGAGTCTTTGCTATCTGAACTTTCCTATAAGACCTAATGCAGGCGCTTACACAGGGCAGCTCCTTATAAATGACATTAGAGCAAAGGACAGAGACCTGCTGAGTTGGGGGGGAAGCGAGGGAGGTGGCCATGGGCTCTTCCTTTACTAGGATGCACACTTTATCTTCTACAAGGGCATGCTTCATGAGGACGTGCTCTCCCAAGTTGCCTGTGATGTTCCTCGTGTCATCTTTTTAAAAGTGTTCTCCTCTAATAGTAAATGTGAATTGTGCTTATTATGGAAAACCTGATGATAGGGAATAATGAAGAAGGAAATGGGCCACCTGTCATGTTCCATTCCTGACGTGGCCACTTGCCAGGCATCCTAGGAGATGCATAGGGTAGCTCTGAATCTCAGGTTTTTCTATGTGCAAAGTGGGGAAAATCACAAACGCCCTGGTGCCCCCCAGAAATGGAGCCTGATGACCTGGGTAATAGTGTCTGAAAATCTTCTTTGATTAAATCTCAGCATTCTTAACCCTCTGCTTTTAACCCAGAGCATGCTGAAAATTTGGAGTTGAGAATTCTGCCAAGCTCCTTGTGATATCCCTGAATCTTTTAGGATCTGTGAGATAAGGAGAGAAGAAAAAAAAATCAGATTGATGGACAGAGACACTCTGTTGTAAAACATAGAAAGTTGCTCCTTCTATCTCAACACCGTACCCTTGCTATCCCCTTCTCCCTCAGCAGACAATGATCAACAGAAAGCAGGCCAGTAGGAAAGTCCAATAAATATGGACTTGTAAACTAACCCTTACCTAGACATTTGTTCAACAGACATCTGCAAGAGTAATCATGATCATTTGGTTGGAGATGGTATGACATGAATGAACATGACCTTGATGGTAGCTTCCACTTATTGATCACCTACTATCTTCCAAGCATTAAGTAATGCACTTTATCCCTTTGTCCATCCATCCTTCCTTCCTTCCATCCATCCATCCATCCATCCATCCATCCATCCAGTTTCTTCTATGTCTGCCTGTCTGTCTGTCTGTCTGTCTATCTATCTATCTATCTATCTATCTATCTATCTATCTATCTACCTACCTACCTACCTACCCACCCACCCACCCACCCACCCATCCATCCATCCACCCACCCACCCACCCACCCATCCATCCATCCATCCATCCATCCATCTATCCATCCATCCATCCATCCATCCATACACCCACCCACCCATCGCTCTCTATTCTTCATGGAAACCACATGAGGTAGATATCACTACCTCCATAATAGAGATGATGTATCTTGCCCAGCTGGTAGCAGACCAGGAAGAAATCATGGTCTTTGTCATTCCAGTCTTTTGTCTTTTCTCAGTAAACCGAATAATCAGAATGCCTCTCACTGTGTTGGGTTCTCAGAATACAAAGATGAATAAGAAACAGTGGTGCATAGTGGTAAAGAGCACAAGTTCTGGACTCAGATAGATCTGTGTCATCCATCCATCCATCCATTCATCCATGCATCCATCCATCCATCCATTTAATAACTCTACACTGAGTGCCTTCTGGAGCCAACCACAATATTGGATCCCCTTCCCATAATATGTTCAATCATTTAATCTCTGTTTTCTCAGTAGGAAAGTAGAGAGAGTAATAAACCCCATCACTGGGTTGTTGTGAGAATTAAGTAAATTGTGCTTGACACAGCACCTGGAAAGAGCAAATGAACAAATGTTGGCTGTTGTCGTCGTCGGCGATGGTATTTGCATATTGTAGGAAGACAGTGCCCTGCTTTCTGGGAGGGAACTCACAGTGGGACTGCATGTTGCCCCTATGGCCCGCTGCCTCCCTGACACTTTCTCTAGCCTCTGTGAAGTGAGACACCCTTGGCCGTGGCCCCCGCCGGGGCCCCACACCATGGCTTGCCCTGCACCCACTGACTGGCTCTGCCAGGAAAAGGCGGATGGGCGTCCCTGTTGGCAAGGATCCAACCAGGCCAAGCATTGGGGTTCAGAGGACAAAGGAAAGGGACATTGGAAGGAAGTCGCTACTTCCTCAGAACCAGGGTTCCTATGTCCCTCACTCACATGATCTATTGGGACATCTTTCACGTTCCAACAGTAAGCACGTCCCGGAAAAATGCCAGTGTTGGTTGGTCATGTGATGAAATGTCTTTCTTTACAAATATACTGGCATTGCCTGCGAGGGTGGGGGATGGGGAAAAGAAGAAGCTGACTCTGCATTTCTGAGTAGGATTGAGACGGCATATTTATATTATTCACTATTTGAAGCTGACCTAACTGGTATCTGTATAATGGGAATAATACCAACACCTATTAGGAGGGGGACTTGTGAGTTTGAATGAAGCCCCGTATATAAAAGTGCCTGCCTCTGCTGTCATTGTTTGTTCATGCTGTAACATATCTCAACTTCGTATTGGTTAGTAAAGCAGACAATTTTATTATTCCCGTTTACAGAGGAGGAAATTGAAGCTAAGAGAGGTAACTGGACTCCCCTAAGGCCACACAGCTGATAGATGGGACAAGCAGTCTTCAGGCCCTGAGCTGTCTGAATGCCGAGCTACGTTCTGTGTTCTGTGTGCCCTGTTCTTAACCAATCTCAATTTCTTGAGCCTGTGGGTTAGCGCACTTTTTCTGCAAAGGCACAGATGTTAAACACATTCAGCTTTGTGGTCCAGATGTTCTCCGTGACAACCATTCGGTGGTGTCCGGCTTTCACGCGAAAGCCTCCATAGACAGTATGCCAACTAGCGAGCATGGCCATTTTCCAATAAAACTTTATTTACAAAAACAAGTGGTGGGCCGGCATGGGCCTACAGGGCTCTCGCTTTCTGATTCCTGCTTTAGAGCAAGGCCTGGGTGCCTGCGGTGCACCACGAATGAGGTTATGGAATAAATGGTGTTATGCCTGCTAGCATGAGGACAGGCTGTAGCTTCTCCAGGACATGTGCTTGTACCTACGGTGGCACGCTTCATATGGAACATGGCCATGAACAAGGCGTTCGAGCCTGCCATTGATTGAAGGGAATTAGAGAAAGCAGGATTAAGTACAAGAGCTCTCCATTAGAAGGGTCTCCTCCTTGTAGCCTTACTGACCCGGGACAGGAATAGCCTGCGTGATTTATAATGCTCCCTGGAGCCCTCACTTCTCTGGTTTCTTTTCTGTGCCCCCCCTGGATTATCTTGTCCTCAGCCACTGCCTCCTCCTTCCCCCAAAGAATTTGGACTTCCCCAGGCACGGGACCCTCCCAGGGCGAGCTGGGGCTGGGCAAACTGAGGATACGTGGGCCTTGAAGCTGGAGCTCCCTGGGGCCGCTCCAGCCCCGTTTCTGGGACAGCAGGTGCAGCCGGTCACTGACACCAAAATACATTCTCAAGGCGAGGGCAGACGGGCCAAACAAGAGCGGGGCTCTGCCCCTCCCCCCACAGGACTTGGCCTTCTGCAGAGGGCACATTTGCTGTGAGGACACCCCGAGCGTGCGTCCTCTCACCCAGGAGAGGCAAGCGTGGTCAGCGCTTTCTGCCGAGGGCTGGACTCCGCAGGGGCATCCCCCCGGCGCCGGCGGGCTGGCCCAGGGTGGCGGCAGGTCATTCCGGGGGAGGCACGTCTGGGGCGCCACGTGGCTGGGGACTCCGTGGACGCCGTAAATCAGGAGTCACCCCGTCTCACCTGTCCCGTCCATGTGACGGTGCAGGGCCCCTGGCAAGCCCAGGGAGGGGACGATGGCGGTGGACACGCTCAGCCAGGCTGGGCAGCGGCGGTGGCTGCCTCTTTGTCAACTTATTACCTGAGATTTATGCGTGACGCAGCCAGGTCTGCTCAGTGACACATTCTAATTTAATTAAATTTCTGTTGGATTGATGTCTGATCAATCAATAATGTTAATGTTTTTGCAATTTGGAGATTAAAGTATGGTCAAGCCTCGGCAGCCACCTCCCCCCTTCCCCAACCGCCAGCATCATCTAATGTTTTAGAATATTCTTTTGGAAGAGGTTTGCCCGTCTGCCTTCTTTGCTCCCCTCTCCGCCTTCCTCCCTTTGATATCTAAGCGGATTATTACATGCCTAGAATGTGAAGCCTTAACAAGGTGGAAATAACAGTTTGGAGCAGGATCCCCAAACCTGAGGGTGCGGCACAACCTTCTGGAAGGGTTGTTAGGACACAACTCCAGGGGCCCCAGCCCAGAGTTTCTGGTGGGTGTGGGGTGGCGCCCCAATCTGCATTTTAACGAGGCCCAGGGGATGCTGCTGGGGCTGGTCCAGGGACCCCATTCTGAAAACAACTGGCTTAGACGTAAGGAGTTCAAGTTCTGGAATCATCTGCATGCAGATATCATTGACTAAGCTGCGTGGCTTCGGGCAATTCCTTGATGTAGCCAAGCCTCCGTTTTTACTTGATGTTTCCATAAAATGGGAACAGTAACAGAACCCAAGACCCCGCAGACAGGGAGTGTGATTTTGACATGCCTGTGTTAACACCTGGCCAGGTAAGCGCTCGATACTCGTCACCCCTCTTTGTAATGACAGAAAAGCCACTGGGTCGCCACCTGCCTGGGGCTCCCCTCCTGGAGGGATAGACAAATCCAGAGATGATGTTATGATCAAGATCACGAGAGGCTCTGACCAAGGTACTTGGCCTAATCGGGGAGATGAGAGAGGCCTCTGGAAGAAATGGAGTAGAAACTGGAAGAAAGGCCAAGGGAAAGAGCCTGGGAGGAGGGCATCCTTAGAGGCCACGGGTTGGATTTGACCAGTATCATACGCCCAATGGGAAGACACTGGAGGCTTCCAAACAGACGGGGCAACAGAATCAGGTATGCATGTTGAAAAGATCATTCCAGCTGCAGCCTAGGGGAACAGCTGGCTAGCTGTGAGGACAGATAGACCGTTGCATGGACTTGAACCTGCCAGGCCTTGAGCTCTGCGACTCCATTCCCTTCTGGAAATCTGACTCCCCAGCCATCCCCTTGGCTGACTTGAAGTGGATTTGAAATGCCCTGTGTCCATCTAATGAGATAATTAGTCCGTATGGCATGAAAGGTGCTATGTTAAGTGGTCCCCTGGGACTCCAGCAAACCAGAACGTACACCACCTTCTTCCGGATTTTGCTGTCTGTCATCACGCACATTTATCTGCAGAACAACTGAGGTGAGCACGTGCATTCAAAATGTCTTTGCTGACAACCAGCTGTGGGGACCATGTCCGAGCTAAGCCTGACCTTTGCTTACCTTTGCGTCCAGAGTCTTTGGGTTAGTGTGGGAAGCCAGCTCTCAGTCAGGATTTAATTTATTTCCTAAATTTTTTTAAAATCCCAGAACCCCTATCAGTGATGCTTGATTGTTTTCCATTGTTCTTTTCGAAACAGAGCCCAAACCAGCCTTAAGTGAGGAAGCCTGATGAGAACCACCATGAGTGGGTTGGCATTAACAGGCATCACTGACACCTGAGAATGACTTTTTAGGGGCACCTGGGTGGTTCAGTCAGCTGGACATCTGACCTCAGGTTTGTCTGATCTCATGGTTTGTGGGTTCAAGCCCGCGTTGGGCTCTGTGCTGACAGCTTGAAGCCTGGAGACTGCTTCGGATTCTGTGTCTCCCTCTTTCTCTGCCCCTCCCTGCTGATGCTCTGTCTCTGTATCTCAAAAGTACATAAACATTTTTTTAAAAATTTTTAATCACTTTTTAATCTACAAATGTCAGAGTGCATCACCCTGCACCTCTCAGTTATCCGTCCCAATGCAAGTGCGAGATACAAACACCTACTGACCATTGTATCCATGAGAGGTACCATGTCAAGCCCTTTACTGTATCACAGAGCTTATGCTTTGCAGCACCTATGGGAGATAGAACCGTCTATAGCTCCCACTTTGCCAGAAAGGAAACCGAAGATATGAAGTCAGTTGGCCAAGGCCAGGTAGCTTGTGATAGGGGAATTGTAAACGCATATCAGTCAGATTTTAAGAAATAGTAGCAACACATTTTCAGGTATGTTTTGAAGACCTCTTCTGCCGTCTGTTCCTCATCCAGAAGAACAAAATGGAAGAAGTTAAGATGTTAGGCCCTGGGGAATGATTACAGAGGGCCTTCTCCCTGGTGGCTCTTGATCTATTAATCAGCATCTTTGGGATTTGAATGATGATCCAGCTGTAAATTCACCTACCATTACTAAAAACTGGGCCACATTTCTCCTCGCCTGTAGCTTTAAACCATTTCTACACAAGTTCCTTGAACTTCTAGTCCAGTAGGCCTTCTTAGGTGTCCTTGATCTTACCCAAGCCATGGTGGCAACACTCGTTAGTACCGTGTTCTTGAATTTGCCATCAGGGTCAAGGACTCGTCTGTTTTGGGGAAAGCACCTTAACCCTTTCAGGAACTTGGGACATTTCCTGTAAACCTTCAGCGCCCTTGATTCTGGCGGCCAGCTCTTGCAGTCCGCAGTGACATCATCTTCCAGTAGCCCGCACGCCCTGCACTGACTTAGCACAGATTTCCAAAACATCAGCCTTAGGCTGAGTCTACCCTGCAGATGCAGGTGCTCTTCAGGTCTGCATGGTGTTTTGAGCACATTCTGCGTTTCTTGTCAACGTTTGTAAACCTGGGCAATTCAAGTATAAAATCACTCAGGGTTTGGCTTGTCTAGAAGATTTCAAGGCGGGGGCTGTGCCGCTCTGCCTAGGTGAGGTCCTCGGATCACTGCCTGATGGACCCCTCCCCCCCAGCCACACCTGCATTCCTCACACTTGTAATCCACCTGTCTGATGCCAGAAGTCCCCTGAGTCACTACCCCCAGTGGATGTGGTACCCTTATGCCCCTGTACGCAATTAATGCTTAATTCATCCTGAACCAGGGGTACGCGACCTTTCCAGCTTTAGAGACCATTCCTCGGGGGAGAAGGTGGAGGCAAATAAGAGTGAAGAACTTCTGCTTTCTTACTGTCATCTGTTCGAATTGCATCATCTTCTCCCGATCCCTTCCTTTTCCTCCTTGCTCCAAACATAGCTCGGAAAGCCCTTTTTATCGTCCTTAGCATTTTTTTGCAAGCCTCAGCGCCTTCTAGGGTTTTGTCTCCTAACACCCTTCTTACAGAAGCAGTGTCAGTTTGCATTTGTTTCAGGGTGGGATGGTGCGTAATAGAATAGCACACCTGCAAAAACAAGTCATTTGAAAATCCAGCCACGTTTTCAAGTTCACAGTGGGATCCACTACGTCAAGAAACAAACAAACAAACAAAAAAATATGTTAATGGAGTTTGGGAAAAGAAAAATCCTAACAAACAAATGTTAAGAAATGCTCCCAAAAAAGAGGCCTACAGATTTTGAAACATTCACATATTTGCATACCCGATGCCAACCTGGGTGTCAAACGTGCCCGCCTATCCCGACTTAAGGGAGGTCCGGGAAGGGTTTGACTTGACAAAGAGAACGTATATGCCAGACTTAGTCCTAATCAGAGCCTTCTGGTATGCCCAGTTCCAGTTTCCATAATGCACGGGACCCAGTGAGGATATTTGGTGTGGCAGCTGGATAGTCCTGTTATCTGCCATGCAAGTTTGCCATAATTCATATAAGACATGGGGTTTTCAAACCAGATTGTCATAGGATGTTAATGATACCAGCTCCCGCTGTCTTCAAACAGGGCTGGAAGGAAGGCTTTCAGTGTGTCAAGATAAGTTGGCATTTAACCAGAGCAGCCAGAGTGATCTTATTAAAATGTAAATCAGATCCTATCATTGCTTTCCTTAAAACCACCCGGTACC
This sequence comes from Proteles cristata cristata, assembly GCA_017311185.1. Classification (NCBI taxonomy): domain Eukaryota; kingdom Metazoa; phylum Chordata; class Mammalia; order Carnivora; family Hyaenidae; genus Proteles; species Proteles cristata. Next base: position 112,556 of record JAESUZ010004903.1, on the reverse strand, counting down.
TTCCACTGCCTGTAGATTCAAGCTCAGCTCCTTGCCACGACCCACAGCCCTATGGGAGGCAGCCCTGGACTCTTCTGAGCCTGCGTCTGGCATTTTGCTTTTTTCTTCCCAGCCGCGAGGACCTTCCCTCCGTTCCTTAAACAAGCCAAGCTTGTTCCCCCTTCGGGTCTCTGCGTTTTCCATTTCTTCTGAGTCAAGTGGTTTTCTTCCCCAACGTTATGGGGCTGTGCTGAAGACGCCCATCAACTACAATACTCATTCCCTGGAATGGACCCTCTCTGAGCACCCTGATTGACACAGCCCTGTCCGCCACCACTCTCCAAACCCTGACCCTGACCTGTGGACCTGCCTAACACGAAGCAATACCCCCAAAACACCTATTCCTCTGTTACGTGCTTACTATCTATCTCCCCCATAAGAACAGAAATTTAATAGAGACAAGCACCTGAGCTGGTGTCCCTAGTACCTGAAATAGGACCTGGGCTTGGGTGGTGCTCAGGAAACATGTGTTGTAGGCCCAAAGGCCAGTAAGCATGGCTGACCACAGGAAATGAATTGTTAGTATGTCCAGAATGCACAAAATGTGCTCTGTGCTGGGAGTATGAATGCATATGTGGGCGTGCAAATGTGTGTGTGTATGTGCATGTATGTTCTGGAGTGGCTAGAAGGAAATGAGCTGTGTGCAGAGTAATTTTGCACAGTGCCTGACACGGAGTAAGGGGTCGATAAGTGTTGGCCCTTGTTACTATTATTATTGTTATTATTTTTCCCAAGCTGAGAGGAGCCACAGGGTTCGTGTGGGGAGAGCTGTTGATAGACCTGGATAGGCAGGGGGGCTGGGGGATGGGTCAGTGCAGAGGACCAGGTGCTGTCCGGTTGTGCAGAAAGTACAGCCTCCATTTCAAGTGCAGCTCAGGGAGGTCTGAGGTCTCATGTAAGGAGTGGCAGATGCTGTCTCGGGTACTAGAAGAGCACATTGGGCTTTGGCCCCTCTGACTTTCCACCTCTTATTAGACAGTTAGAAACAGACTCTGCCCTCTCCCCACCCCCACCAAAAACATATTAGGTCTGATTTTGCAAAAAAGACTCAGGTTGCCCAGTCCAAGGAGTGAAGGAAGGCAGAACACAGGACAAAGGAGGAAGAGTCTTGCTTACTTAGGGACCCCCTTCTTGCTCCTGGACTATTTTCAGGCTAACCATATGGACACAAGTGTTCTCTGTCCTTTCCCCAAATAGTACTTACGGCAGAGACCACTATACACTAAACAAACCCTAGTCTTCTTCCTTCCTGGGTACCTGGCGGACTACATTGCCCAGCATCCTTTGCAGCTAAATGTGCCATATGACCCTATTTAGGCCAATGGAAGAAACGGGATGGCATGGCACATGAAAACCTCCTATGAATGCCTCCATGACCTCTCTGTCCCATCTGCCGGCTAAGTGACATGGTTCCAAGGATCTGGATCAGCATGGCGTCACAAGCTGGAAGGAGCTTAGGTCCCTGTGCTGTCTAAGAGACACGACTGACTGGAAACACCCACTTTGAACTGTCATGTGAGCAAGAAACAACTTTTATTGTGTTAAAACCACTGAAATTCGGGGGCTGTTTGTTACAGTAATCTACCCCTAAGAAAGTATCATTGGAGTGCTCTATCAAATATATACTATAGCCATCTATACTCTGAGAGTGGATTAATGACATTTAAAATAGAAGAACAAGACATACATCAACTCTGATTTTTCTACGGGCCACTAAACTCATTGGTATTATGCCTACTTGGTAGACAAAGAACTGGAAGTTCTTAAAGTTCACAAATATATGTTCAGAACCAGTGTTTTCGGCGTCAAATTCTATTCCCTTTCTACTGTGTGCCTCTAAGTGTGTTAAGTAACAAAAGTCTAAAGAGATCTCAACTACACCGGATTTGGAGAGCTGAAGAAAGAGGAAGAAAGAAAAAGGAAGAAAAAAATGTTCTTACGTGTTTAAAAATCGATCGTCTGACCATTAGCAATAAAAAAATGGAAAATGTTGTTGGGGGAGGAGCCACTCACAACAAAATTGAAAACGTTGAAATATCTTGAGTTAAAGTGAGTAAGAAATACAAAAGGAAATTTGTTATAATTTTTTAAAGTTTAAAAATAAAACTTGGAGAAGTATTTCCAGGCCCTGGATGGGGAGAGTCAAGGGACAGCACAGTGCCAAATTCAACTGTATGTTCAGGGGAATTTCAGTCAAGAGCCTAAGCGATAGTTTCAATGGCAAGTCGACTCCAAAGAGAATAGGGAAGAAGTAATTAATATGTAGAATAGCCAATAGGTTAAACATAAAACGAAGTTACAGGACAGGGTAAGAGTTCTTGGACTACTCTGTCAGCTGAGATGACATCTTATTCCCTAAAATATGATATTGTTGCGAGAACGGAAGAACAACATCCTGGAACAGAGAAGGAGTTCTGGATTTGGACACGTTACCTGTGAGAGTTTAGTATCTTATGAAGCTAGGATTTCACATTAGGGGATACAAGATAGATTAGTTAATGCATAACATCAGGACAATTGCTTCTCCTTTTTTTCTAAGTTTCTAGAGAGCTTTTGTTGGGAAAATAAATACATGAGCTATTTTAAATCCTGGTGGAAAATCTTTCTAAGCATACTGTCTAAAGCTAGGAAAAGTGAAGGTCTAGACTGATAAAGTTGGTTACCAAACACTGTAAAACTTGTATTGCAGAAAACGTACAAAGTTTAAAATATGAATGATAAACTAAGAAAATATTTGCTACATTTTAAAAAATCTAAGTGATAATAACCGTCATATGTACATAGATCTATCATTAGGCAATCGTGAATAGATAGAAATCCATATTAAAATGGACAAAAAACATAGTCTTTTTGGAGGCTAAAATAGCAGAAAGCACATTTTAAATTTTTTAATGTTTATTTATTTTTTGAGAGAGAGAGAGCACGAGGGGAAGAGGCAGAGAGAGAGGGAGCCACAGAATCTGAAGCAGGCTCCAAGCTGTCAGCACAGAGCCCAACTCGGGGCTCAAAGTCACGAACCCTGAGATCATCACCTAAGCTGATGTCGACGCTTAACCGACTGAGCCACCCAGACGCCCCCAGGAAACACACGTTAAGTGCACACACCCTTTGACCCAGCACATATGCTTCATGGTTTTAAGGTTTTAATCCATCCAGTGCTCACAGCTGTGTGAGTCAGCTGTGCTTTGTAATATTGTTTAAAAGAGTGAGAATAAGCGAGACTGTATTGAAATGAAAAGTAACGGGAAAGGTGTTTTCCTTCTCGAGATTAAAATACGTTTTGAAGCTTAAATAGGAGAAGAGCATGGCAGTGACGCAGGACCAGACAACGGCACACAAGACAACCCAGGAATAGTATGGGACCCATGATAAACCGCACCCTGGGAACGCAAGTCCCCGGAGCACAGTGCTCTTGCTGTTTTGTCTGCTGCAGTCATGCTACCGGTCAAAGATGCCTGGCACATAGCAGGCGGACAGACAGACGGGAGGAACAGCTCCTGAACTGATATTAGGATATCTTGTATTTTTCTTTCTTCCAATCATAGACGTACCCCATCGTGGTTCAGAGAGCACCCCCTTACATCACACAGAATGATATTTGAGCCCTGGCTCTGCCTCTGACCAACTGATCTGAGTCGCCTGCCCTAAGAGATTTGAACAACAATAATACCTACCATATGGGGCAAATGGAGAGAATTGAGATTATGCACCTAAAGCACTTAGCTCGATACATGCTAACTGCTGTTTAAAATGCTCCGTAACTCATTTCTTCCCTGGAAAGCTAAGAAAGGGAAAGGAACCAACGTATATGTTTAAGTTGAAAAAAAAAAAGAAAGAAAGAAAATCTTTTCCTGCATTTTCTTGCAGCTTGCTCAGCATCTGTGCAAAATCTCCAGACATTGAGACCTCCCCAGGGAGAAACGCTTCTTGGTGACTCTAACCCAAGACAACGCCTGACCAAGGAGAGGGCTAACCTCTCCTCTTTGACCTTTCCCTAATGCACAAGGTCACACATTAGCCTTCGTGGTACTTTAAAAAATTTTTTTTAACATTTATTTATTTTTGAGAGAGAGACAGAGTGCGAGCGGCAGAGGACAAAGGGAGAGGGAGACACAGAATCCAAAGCAGCTCCAGGCTCTGAGCTGTCAGCACAGAGCCCGACGCAGGGCTCGAACCCACAAGCTTTGAGATCACGACCTCAGCCGAAGTCGGACGTTTAACCGACTGAGCCACACAGGCACCCCCACAGTACTTTTTAAACAAGACACTAAAAAATAACATGACAGATAACCTAGGCACATAAACATAGCTATCATTTTTACTATCAACACCACCATTTTTAATTAAAAAAATGCAATTTCTGCTTACTGGCGAAGTTTTGGAAAACAGAAATGTACAAAGAGGAGTGTGGAATTTCACCTCTTCCACCACCTTGAGTCGTCACGATTGGTACTTTGGTTAATGCCCTTAAGTCAAACTGGCATCTGTTTCATAATCTGGTTTCCATCTTGTTGTAAGTATTTTCCTCTGTTGCTATGTAAGCAAAAATATATAAAAATATGCCTTCTCATGAAATAAAGAAACGCTCTTCTGAGGCCAAAGTTGTTTCTGCCGTTGGCAAAGCAGTTTTCTGTTGGTAACACGGAGCAAACTCATCTATATTGTTCTTCACAAAAATGCCCAGAGAAACGCGTGCATCCTCAGGACTGGAAGAGGAAGGAAAGGCAGGCACTCAGGTTCCCAGGTCCGTCTGATCTGAAGCTAGTTGAGTGGGTGTAGGCCAAGAAGTAAGATCCGAATCATGGGCTCTTGCCCTCTGCTATTTAGCTGAGTAGTCACCCGCTTAACATACTTCTACACGCACAATTATATACACCGGAATCTTACTGACAGTCTCTGGGGGGTGGCATAATGGGCCATTTTTATTTTATTCTCTTTGATCATTTATGTTTAAAAAAAATTCGCTAATGAGCAATCAGAGGGAAAATAAGAATAATGATGGCTTTTTTTTTTTTTTTAACTGGGAAATATACCGCAGGAAACAGTCCAGAATAATGAAATAGTATGGCTTCTACAGTACAGTGGGACCACTCTCGTTTCTGTTCAGTGGCAGGTCGCTGTGGGTAATGCTCATCGTGATTTCCAGTGGCCATGGCATTTCAGGCCCTGATGAAAGATACCATGACCTCCTTGGGGTGCCTTGATCACTCTGGGATGCAGGTCCAGTCACTGCATATTAAGCTTAATCCTCATTTGAGGAGGATGGAGTGTCGAGCATAAACTAACAGGTGCCGTGATGTGTCGAGCCATCCCGAAGCCCCCCGGTCCATGTCTCCTACTTCTGGGGGAAGTACATACAAATGTAAACGTGCACATATATAATTTATTGGACGGCTGGCTCATCAAGTATATTGGTTTTCATGGCTTCCCTATTGTCAGCATATTTCAGATTGGATTTGCTGCTGACATGGTCGAATGAGAATATACTGACATGTTTCAGCATTGCACTTGACATTTTGAGTATTATTATTAGTCGTTTCATTCCATGTAGTATCATTGTCCGAATGGTATCACACTTAAAAAAAAAAAAAATCCAAATGCTACTCAATTCTGACGAGGTGCCTGGCTTTGGGGTGCTCTCCTTCACATCGTCCACGGAGCTGGGGGGCAAGCATGTGGAACCGGGGCGCCAACTGCCGGTAACACCTGTTGGACAGAAAATTCCTGCAGGAGCTAATTTGGAAATTGTTTCAAGGAGAGATCTTTTTTTGAAGAGAATGGCCCCTCTCAACCTCAGCCTCATCAACAAAGCAGGTTTTTCTTTCCAACAGCAATAGGCACCCACCTTAATTGCCAGTCTTTGATAAGTCCCTGCAAGGTCACATTTCACCCAAATTTCTTATAAGCCCGCACAGAAGAATCACTGAGGCAAATGTGTGTGTGCGGGCGCATGCGCGCGCGTGTGTATTCCTTAAAAAAAGGCTTTGTAGGAAGAAATAAACAAAATATATTTATTCTTCTGTGCTGCAAAAGACCACTGCGCATTTGCATATAAATACAATCATTCCATATTCAAAGTTTAATTTTTAGCAAATGTCCCAGAAAGAAGAGGAGGCTCCAGGAATAGGCCTTCTCACTGAGAGGTAGAACCTCAGTTATTTCCTTGTGAAGAGCTGTTCCTGGATGCTGGCTGCCAGGGTGTGAAGAACGGGGTAGGCATATTCTAAGCTCATGTTGCAGAAGGTCCTTGCTCAGCAAAGGGGACTTCTGTCATCTGTTACTTAGCTTAAGGTTGTAAAGAACAGCTTTCTCTAGTCCATTGGACTCACTAGCCAATCCCCTTCTCCCAAGCCCTGAGCCCAGTTTTAAAACGGAGACTTCTGGAATCATCCGTGTAATACGTATTCATGAATCCAATGAGGTCCTCTGGTAAGCATTTCCTGAATATAAGGGGATTCTTCTGGAATGCGTAAACCCCTCAGGCCCTAAGTCCTTGGACCTATTGAGAAGGAGACATGTTTATCTCTTGCTGGGTTGCTGTCAAAACAGAAGGGGTGTATTTCTATCAATAAAACACTGCTCTGACAATTTGTCCCTGGAGATAAATGGCCTTTTCCAGAGAGGCTTTAAATAGGGGCCATAATGGTAGTGAATGGAACTGAGTTGAATAATTAGATCCTTCTCCATAAATCCTGTGGTGCTGTCTTCACACAGGACCATCTCCAGACGTATGTTAGCACATGGCCTTTATGCAGTGTGGACACAGCTGTGTGCCAAGGCAGGATGATAGGGAAGCAAACTGCGGATGATTGGGACATGGGGAGAATTTAACTCTGCTTTCCCTGCAGAATTTATCTCCTCCGCCAAGGGAACACCCATAGTACTTTGCATCTATTGCTAAAAATAAGATTTTTACATGGCTAAAGAGAGCATCTCCACCTATTTGATTGGACTTCCGTTTTTAAATGTAAATCTATCAGATGTGCCTTTTTTATGACAAGTGGGAAAAACATAAACTCATGAAGATGAAAAAAAGGGTATTTGTCGTCATTTGAAAGATGTCTTCTTGAGGTGTGGTGCTGAGTTGTACAGGAGAAGTCGAAGGTACCTCATCCCGTTCAGTTGTGTGTTTCTCATCTCCTAATCTAACACAATGTAGAAGTCACTGTATGTGTATATGGGTCTCCTGGATTTTAAGATACTCGTGGCAGAGGCCGTGATTTAGTTCATTTTCTATCCATATCACAGAACAGTTCACAGTGCATAATTAAGCAAAGAGCATAGTTTTTAAAGTAAGTGCCATTTTTCTGAACCCCAAAGAGAAGTTCCCTTGAGTCCTTAATGTATAGTGGGCTTTTTTTCTGAAGTTAGCTTGGGGCATACCATGGTTCCACTTTGAAAGCACCTCTGACTTCTGTGATCATCCAAGATATGCTGGTGACTTGGCTATTACGAGAAACAGTAGACGCAGAAAACTACAAAGAATAATGACAGTAGTGCCATGCCAGTGCTACAGGCAAGGATGGACCCATATTTTCCAGAGCTGCTTTCCATAGATGGGATTGACCTGAAGAGGGCCCGCCGTATGGGAATAAGCCAAATTCAGAGGATCAATTCATGGAGAAGTACGTGTGTGGAAGAAGAAGTGTGTAGCGATCTCACTGATTCCAAATTTATCTGCAAGACTTTTTAATTCAAGAGTATTTTCCATTAGGAGAGAGGTGCGGAATAATTATTTTACAAGTATGGAGGAATAATTCTTTGACATTACAGAAACTCAATGAAGACACAGGGGATTCTTCCTTTACCTCGTCTAACTTCATTTGTCCGGTGGGCCACCAAATCAGATTGATTTTGGGTGCCCTTTGTGGAAAGTAATTAAAGCCAATTTTGGTGAGACACCATCCTGTTTTAGGGAACGATAGCACTGAGGGCCCACCGGCATGGGCTCTGGATCCAAATAGGCCTGAGCCTTTTGTTGGCTCGCCTTGAGCAATTGCATCATCTCTCAGAACCTCAATGCGTTCATCTGTAAAATGGGCACACATAATGGAAATAAACCTCAGGGCTCCGAAAATTAAATGAGACGGTCCATACACCACTTCTTCTCAGTCTAGAAGTTGACATGTTGTACAGTCTCTACATTCTGGCTATCCTAATTATGATCAGTTGTTATGACTTAATGTTGTGATGGTTACTATTGAAATTAATCTTCTACAGGAAGCTAGCTACTTAACACTTCTGGTATGGATTCGTCGTGTTCAGTCCATAGACATATTTGCTTACGAAATCCAACCTTGAAGAAGGAAATTCTGTTTTAGTCTCAGGTCCCGCCAAAGCAGGTCTTCAAAATCCATGGGTTGCAATAATGAATGAGAGGAGCAGTGATCTTCCCCTGGGTCTGTTCCATCCACCCTCTAGGTAGCTACCTAATTCACCTGCAAGTGTCCCATCCAGAAATCCCTCCTGCAAGAGGGTTGGGGTACAGGATACGGCAAATCAATTATTCCTCTCTCCTGGTCTCCTTATTAGCCAGCCTCTCCCAGTTTCTCTTCTGGCTCTTCTGTTTTCTATTACATAGAACGCTTAGGTGATGTACCAATAAGTAGTGTATGAATACTTAATGAAGGAGGAATGAATTATAAATGGCATGGAATTTATCTACATTGCTTCCTTGCTGATGGGAGAATGGTGTTTTATCTTCCATCAAGACGTATAGGAGTCAGTAGGTGAGAAAGTATCCTGGTTGATAAATTTAAAAATTGTTACCGGATGCCGTCTTAGGTTACAAGGAACTCAATACCGTGCGGCAGAGAGGAGAAGGCTTGACCAGGAACTGTGGTGAATCTGATGCTGTGGGGGGAGAGAGTGAGGTGGTCCCTCAGGGCGCAATTACTGCGAGAGTGGGGAACTCAGAACAGAGGCAGACAAAGGCTTGGGTGGGAGTTGTAGTTACTGCTTGGTCACCGTGACTGAGTGCCAGTTAGAAAGAGGCCTGACAGGGGTCTCTAGTATTTTGATTTTAAGGGGAAGCTATGGAATGCCATTATCTAGAGAAGAGATTTCTGTATGGTTCCACCATCCCCAAGCCATCTGTCGACAGCGAGCTCCATAAATGCAGTGAACATTCATTAGGAAGAGTAACAGATAAACTCCCACGTCTCAAAGGCTCGATGCAAAATGTATTTGCATGTAGCACGTAACAGGGACCTCTCCTGGTGACTTTCCTCCAAGGGTTGATCTGGAGATCCAGGTCCTTTCTACATCTTTATGATGTGGTTCTGAAGCACACCAGAAGGTTATCTCCATGCCAGCCACCTAGGGGCTCTAGGAGGGAAGGCTCCATGGAGAAGGCCTACAAGTGGAATTGTGGAACTCTTCAACTCTTTGGATGGTTATCAAAAGGAAGCTGAGAAATGTAGTCTAGCTTCCCAGGTAGAAGAAGAGACAGATATGATCATCAGCTAGCCGTGTCTGCAATTCTCCAAAAAAAACTTACGTTCTTAGAAAATAAGAAGGTAAATGTTATTGCAGACATTTCATTTTGTAAAGTGTTTGCAAATTCTTTAACAACAACAACAAAAAAGAAATCCCTTTTTTGGAGCACCTGGGTGGCTCAGTTGGTTAAGCATCTAACTTCAGCTCAGGTCATGATCTCACGGTTCGTGGGTTCGTGCCCCACGGTTCGTGGGTTCGTGCTGACAGCTCAGAACCTGGAGCCTGCTTCGGATTGTGTGACTCCCTTTCTCTCTCTCTCTCTCTCTGCCCTTCTTCTGCTTGCTCTCTGTCTCAAAAAATAAATAAGTGTTAAAAAAAAAAAAAAAAGAAAGAAATCCCTTCTAGAAGATTGTGTTTGCATGCAAGCAGTGGAAATTCCAGTTACAAATTGTCTTAATTTGTAGGAGGTTACTTGGTAATAGTTCATCAGTTTTGTTCATTTTCATGTAGAATTCCCTTTAAATAGCCAATCTAATTAAGCTGCTAGTGTAATATGTGCATTCTTATTGAAAGTGTGGGCAATATGGTAATGGATAAAGAAAAAAAACCTTGGAGTCACTCATTATTTGATATGTGCTAACGACTTGTTTTATATCCACGTGGTCCTTTTCCTCCGCATAAAGTTACATACTATCTCAGGGACCAAAAAAGTTTTCCTGGAAAATTCTAAGATCATGAATATTTTAGACTTTCAAGGCCATGCTATATCTGTTACAACTCAATTCTGCTATGGTAGCACAAAAAGCAGCCATAGACCACAGGTAAACAGATAGATCTATGTTTCAATAAAACTTTATTTATAAAGTGTAACAACCTATGTAGTAGGTGATGAGTACAAAGTAACGTATGTAAAACACAGAGAGGCCCGAACATGAGAGGCCTACTCAGGTCTGGCCCCAGGAAAGGCTCCTTTGCTCTACTTGAAATGAACACAGTTGTATGACTTCCAAGCTCTTAACTGTCAATGGATACAAGTTTAGATAGGCATAGCAAGTCTAGGAGCATGGACTTTAAATACTGAAAGTTTTAAGTAGAGGGGGCTGGGGAAAAGGGGATATTTTTACTTAAATCTTTATTTATTCCTAAGCTGGATGAATGTGTTTTTCAATGAGCATATTTTACTATTGTGATAAAAAAGATAGTTTAAATGTATGTATTTCCAACTTTTTGCTGACTCAGAAGAGAATGTTGCATTTTAATCCTGAACACGTGATTCATTTGCATTTTCCAATAACCAGCTGCAGCTATGTTTCAGGGACTGTAGCCTGGACCACAAAATAACATTGAAAGAGTTTAGACATAGCCTGAAATGCTTCGAGGAAGGCCAGCCCTCTGCTTCCTCTTTCGGCAATTTAGCTGACAAAGCCATTGATAAAGGGGAAGAGGAGCGGTGTTTTGAGGATCTTGCTTGGGTTCCTTTGCTCAGCCCCCCGCTGTCACCCTCATCACGTGCAGGGCTGTCATTAGCTTCCTGGGGACAGGCAGGGTCCGTGTGCCACATGCAGTGGGCACTTACAGATGCTCCTCGATGTACACATGTGACCTTCATTCCCTGTGACCAGAGTGGCCCCTGGCAGGTATTGCACACTCATGAAACGCGTTCAGACTAGATTTAATTGGACGGATGCAGCAGCTGAAGGGGGAGAGGGGGTGGGGGGACATTGTATTTCCAGGCAAGACTGCCTTACTCCTTCCGGAGTTGTGAGCATGCTGCTTTCCCTACGAGAATTGCAACAAAGAGACACATTTCATGAGGCTTCAGGACGGCTGCTGTTCTCGGCGAGATTACCTTGGGTTAGGTGGTATGATTAACCTAAATTAACCTGAGACAGCATCCCAGAAACATTGTCACGAAGAAAAGAGATATCAGCGCCTATTGTCTGCTCTGGTGATAAACAGTTTTTCATCAGGCTTCCTTCTCATTTATGTATTGTGAGCTGCTTGGTGCTTTTCCAAAATAGAGAAATGTAAACTCTTGAAATACCTCGGCATTTTTCTTCTGATTTCAGTTTTTTCTCCGCGCTCAGTTTCTCTCTTAATTTCTCTGTGGACCACAGTTCTGATTACTCTCCATCTACTGAGATGTCAGTCAAATATCACACTTTCTTTGTAAAATGAGGTGGGGGGGACCAGCCTGGACAAAATGATCTCTTACAAAAGCCACATTTTAATATCCCCGGCTTTGTTTGGACTTCAGGACAATTGTAGAAATCATTAGATAATATCTTCTTTAGGGATTCAGCATGTTCTCCACTAGATTATTATCAGGCCAGGAGGAAAAAAATCCTTGTTATTATTTGAATCAGTTTACAGCAACTCGTGAATTAGAAGCTCACACCCGAAGGAGTTATTTTCAATTTAATGGAAACAATGTATCTAACACTTTCAATTCTTTATGAGAATCTACGTTGATAGGTGGACATTTCTCCAATGCAGGTACATTTTATGCTAGCCTGTTTCATCCAAGTTAGCATCTGTTAAAAAGGAAAGCCAATAAGGAACAATTTTAGTTGATTAACGATATACCGCAAATGACTTAAAAATCACAATCTTAAAAATTGTGCTAAAATTAAGTTATCAAACTATAAGGGAGTGTATTTGTTTTTAGACAACACTTCACTGATCTGTTCTGGTTTAACCCAATGAGATGACACTTTTGACTTTAGGGGGAGAGCTGATGTTAATGAAAAGTTACACTCTTGGCATTGATCGCTTAATAATGAGGGAATACTGCGCAAACGGGAACATGTGCTTTCCCTGAGGTTTTCAGGGTTGTTTCAGAGAAGAGCAAATGTTTAATATACGGCTATGAATCCTGAACTACTCTGAAAGCAGATGCCTGCCCACCTTAGAAGAAAAAGTCGAAATCTCATAAAAACCTGAGAACTGTAAGCTTGTATGGCCATTGCTGAAATTCTCTGGGGGAGGAGAAGAAAAGGGGATTCAGATCCAATCTTGAACCTCTTCTAAAAGAGTTATTTGGGGGAATCTTTCTGAGTAAATTATAGCTCGTTAATGCCACAAAGGAGCTTAGAATTCATCTGGTCCAACTACCTCTATTTTCCTGGTGGAGAAACTGAGTCCTCGTAAGGGAAAAGGCCTGTCAGAGGTTACCCAATGGGTTGGCCACTCATCAGATTGCCAAGAGTCAGAGATGCCTCAATCTGTATCTGTCCTGGGCTTGTTCAGTCCTGGGCTGTAGCATTCTTCCCAGCGTATAATAATTGCTTAATACACATTTGCTGCATGCACATGTGAAGAGGTGATATTTTAACTCCTCCAAAATGAGCAGAGGACCAGAACTCAGAAAGTTGAGTGGGATGACTTTCCAGGCCAAGGCAGTATCCTTGAGGGGATGAAGTCCAGCTATGAAAACAACAAGAAGTTATGGTGGCACACTCCTGGCTGGGGGCAGACTGTCCCGGGGAAGTATGTCTTTGAGAAGCTGGATGATCAGTGAGGCAGTTCACCGACCAGCTTGAGACTCATGCTGAGTGTCCAGGGGGATGTAGGCTGCCTGTAGCTCCCACCCAGGCACGGCTTGCAGAGCTGATGGCTTGGCAGGCAGGCCGGCCCGGGTTCAACTCCCTACTCTGCCACTTGCCAGGTACGTGTCTTGGGCGAAACTCAGATCTTCCCTTTTTCTGTGACTCTTAGAAAGTTAATTATCTTCCAAAGCATCACTGTGCCTTCCGCCAAAAAGTGAAGAAACTAGCTCCTACATCCAAACATTGTTTTGAGGGTTCTGTGACCACATCCGGGCTTAGTGAATGTCTGTTTCAGTGAATTCAGTTCATATCAGGGAAGGAGAATTTGTCTGCTTTGTCCAAAATAACCTTCTTGTCCTGGATTACCTATTCCTTTTTTTTTTAGTGAACAGAAAAGGTGAAACTTATGAGATGGTGTTTACATGAACTTCCTTGACTCTCTAGAATTTTCTGATTTGGTTATGCATGAAGCTGTGTTGGTGTTGAGGACAGAAGTCCCATCCAGGTTATGGTAAAGCCTAGACGTCCAGGTAGTCGACTGGGTCCCACCACTCACAAAGCTCCTCCTCCCCATTTGCAATCTAGCCAAAGATGACATGGACATTGTTGTAACTCAACTGCCACCGAGCGAGAAAGAACTCCCTGTTACAGAAGGTTCCCTTCTCCCCGGCAGCCATTCCCGCTCCTTCCAAAACAAGGTGCAAAGAGAACGTGAGTTGCACTTCTCCCTGCACCCGCCTCTGCAGTGGATCACCAATGCTCACGTCTTCCTCGTGCGTTATTGAAGTTCGTTTTTCCCCCCTCCATATAAAAGCTAACCTTCTCATTTAAAAAGAAAAGTGGCATAATCTTACCCACCACGACTTACTTGTTTGCATCGTGTGTGTTTCTGTTACATATTTTTGTTTATCTGTATAATGAACACGCTGCCCCGATCATCTTGAATATATTCAGTTTATAATCTTGAGCATTTCTCTCACATTGGTGTACACTCTCCCTCAAACAATCCCTGTTTTTATTTATTTATTTATTTATTTATTTATTTATATTTCTAGGAGAGAGAGAGAGAGCGTGAGCAGGGGAGGGTCAGAGAGAGAGGGAGACACAGAATCTGAAGCAGGCTTCATGCTCTGAGCTGGAAGTCAGCACAGAGCCTGACGCGGGGCTCGAACCCACGAACTGTGAGATCATGACCCAAGCGAAAGTCGGACACTTAACGGACTAAGCCACCCAGGCGCCCCAACCAATCCCTGTTTTTAAAACTAAGATTCAGAGCAACTGAGAAGTGCCTTCTCTCTCTTGGGTCTATGGTAGGGCTTTAACTATCACAAAGCGTTTGCAAACCCTTATGTCTTTAACCATCATAACACTGTGAGTTAGGTATGGGGTGAATCTGTCATTTATCACCCAAACAGGGTCACTTCTAGAGATGAAGGGGTGCTATTAATACTCAAGCCAGGACAACAGGTGTTGCCTGAGGAGTGTCCTGGACGAGCTGAGATGTGGTCAGCCCAGCTGGGCCAGACAGAAGCAACTTCGGGTTACTAAGGCAGAAACACAGAGGCTAAGAGGCTGTCCAAAGCACATACCCGTAACTGGCGGTTCTGATCTTAGAACCAAGCCTTCAGGCTCCTAATCAAGTGTTCTGGAAACCATACCCCAGGGCCTCTTTCCATGGTCTGCACAACTTTGTAAATATCCTAGAGACACACAGCCCCTAGTATTTATCAATCTGAGATAAAACAACCCTCCCTTCCTCTCTCCCTCGCTCTTGCGCTCTCTAGTTCTTATTGACTTCTAGGCCAGGTTCCTGACATTTTGTGAGAGGGCACTGTCTGAAGAGAGGCTTACTATCGGGGATTAAATGCCCCTTTAATAAGAGTCAGTGCCTGATGTATTGTTTTTATTAAGGATGTTCTGCTCAAGAGAATGGTCTTGCGTGCTTGCATTAGTGTCTTCTAAGGCTGAAAGCCGAGTTGAAATAACATCCATAATACACCACAATCAAAACATTTAGGAGCAATTATAATAATAAAAGGACCAAAGGGAATTGGAATATTTCAAAACTACCCCCTGGATCAGACAGAGTGAGGGAGAGTCTGATAGAAACTTATCCTTTTTCCCTCTTCTTCCCTGAGCCTGGAGGAGGAGGTGCTGCCTCGGGGTTTGCGGGTGGCCCTGGGCAGTGGGGCGAGATGGCGAATCTTCCAGGAGGGGCATCTGTGCATTGTGGGTCGGACTTAGGCTCTGGACTTAGCCTTCCTAGGTTTGGGGATCCCAGCCGAGGCCCCTGTTAGCTCCGTGTCTTTGGACATGTTGTATGTTCTAAGCCTTGGTCCCCTCATTCATAAAATGAGTTGATGTGGAAAGTCCCTGGAGAAACAAATGTAATTACCCACCCATAATTACCATTTCTTTTTTGCGGGAGAACATTTAAGATCTACTCTCTTAGCGACTTTCCAGCGTCTGATACAGGGTTCTTAACAATTCCGTCAGGCGATGCAGGTACTGTTAATGCTACTATGTATCCAGGCGATGCAGGCAATGCTAATACTACTATGCATCAGATCATCACCTGTACTCCCTAAATGTACACAAGGTTATATGTCAGTTATATACCTCGATGAAGCTGGGGAAAAGAGAAAAAACCGAACCAACAAACAAATCGTGCTCTTCACAGGAACGGATACATAAAAACCAGATCCACATGTGTTTTCGGCATGTTATTTTCATGATCCGTTATTAGTTTTGTCAGGAACGGAACTGCCCTCCCACAGAGAGACACCAGCCTTTTGTCTCTCTCTGTTGGTGTTCTTTCAGAAACTTCCCCAAATGTCAATTCTCTTGGCCCGTGCAATGCAGGTAGCAGGTGTGACTCATCAATGAAATCAATCTGGGATTTCCAATGGACTCTGAAACCAGTTGCTCCGATAAGCAAGGATTACGTGACCAGGGCAGTAATCTTCCAGAGTCCTTCAGACAGCATTCCAGGACTTCTCCAGGAGAGCCCTGTGTCCGAGAAACAGTGCTCTGGCTGTGGCATCCGAGGGGCGAGGCTTTGCGCCTCAGAATTTCTAGTGATCCACTAAGCATTTTGATATCCGCCCAAAGCTGGCCCGAAGGTTCCCATAAAGGCCCCTTGGCCTGACGCCATCTCATGTAACTCTGCACAGTCTGCTAAGATGCATTCCTGTCACCCAGTTTTAAATACAAGGAACCTGAGGTTCAGCTAATGAGCTGGCCCAAGGCTACACAATTCCAAAGCAGAAAGCTGCTTTTTGAAATTGCATCTGGCTATAAAATCAGTGTTATTTTATTTTTCCTTCATATTTTACTTTTGGTTATCCAAGTAACTTGCATACATTGCAAAACATTTTGCAAGCAGAGTGAAGGTGTAAAGAAGAAAGTAAAAATTATCCCTACTTCTAGGATGGGTAGTATTTCATTTTGCCGTCGATCTTTCCTGGTTTTCCTACAGGGTTCCAAGTGTGTCTCTCTCTCTGCGTGTCATGAGAACAGAAGGGATTTGATGGTCATACGAAATTTCATTTTGCTTTTTTCATGTCGGTGTCTATTTTGAATTTTTCCCATACCATTCACTAGTATTAAGTAGTCTCCAAACAGGATGATTGAAAGGATAGGTAACCTTTCTTCACACACACACACACACACACACACACACACACACACACACACACACGTGTGTGTGTGTGTGTCTATACATATTGATCTATTGGTGTCTATACACATTATCATCAATCAATCCTATCTTTAGACATTTTGCTTGGTTCTAGTTTTTATTTTTCCCCAGCCATATATAACACTTAGATGAACATCTTTGGTTTAGGAAAAGTAGCTAATAGCAACCTTTGACTTGCTGGAGTATCTTATATGTGGATGTAGCATGTCACTTACATTGTTTAATGTAAGCCTCTCATCACAGCCCTGTGAGCGAGGTGATATTATTAGCACCATTTTCCTTATGAAAAAGCAGAGGCTTAAATAGGTGAAATGCATCATCCAGACGGACACAGAAAGCTTGCGGCAGAGGCAGAGTCGAACGCAAGACTGTCTGAAGGTCAAGCCTGTGTCCTCTGCCTTATGGCCACCCACCAGTTCTGTGTGTTTCTGATATTGGCCTGTCAGGACGCATTCGTAGAAGGGGTGTGGCTGGGCGCAAGAGCAGGTGCCTCGATCTCCGAGTTTGGCCATCGATGGCCATGTTGATCTCCCTGAAAGTATTCTCTCTCCAACAGTGCTGGGAGTGCCTTGTTCTTCAGCAAAGAGCCACTGCCCACTGGGGAGCCTAGGCTCAAGCCACTCCACCTGGCTGTCCCCAGACTCTGAAAGCCCCTGGAATGTGAGCTCAGATATGGCCTGGCCTGAGAGCTGGGTGAGCCCAATGGTGGGCAATAACAGGTCATTTCTGACATCTCTGAAGCTGGGGCAGCTGTCTTAGCCTAAGGATTTTCAGGAAGCCCAATGACTCCTTCTGTGCCATCTTAGACTCCAAGCAGAGGGATAGGAGACAATCTTCCAGTTTTACTTCTTAGCCCTGACTGTCTTGTATTTCAACCATCTTTACTTGGGCAACGAACTCGGCAAAAGGAGCTTGTGCCTGTCACCTCCTTCCCATGTGACCTCTAACCAGTCCCATTAGACTCTGCCTTTAATCCCTGCTCTGCATTCCCCGAAGACAAGGACTTTTTTGGTATCCTGCTAACCTTCCCCACTTCATGCGTGCTCCCTGCTGATGACCGAGTGGCTAATGCAAACTGCTGCGGATTAAGTCTCGGGCTCCCTCACTATCTGGTTTCCCACTGCGGCCAGGACCAAATCCCCACCCTACCCCCCTCCATCTGCTGGGGAGGTTTCCCTCTCTGTCCTGTTTGCATTTCCCGAGCCTCTCTGTGTTATTGCCAAGACCCTTCCTCAGCTACCCGGGCTCTTGGGTGATAGGATTTCATATGTAAAGCTGTGTTCTCTGTCCCAGGCTCTTTCCGGAGCTCTTTGACATCCTTGCTTGGGACTTTTGGTTGCCTCCCAAATTATTTCAAGGATTACATAACTACCATAGCAACTACCTCTTCTTTCTCATTGAAAGTCCTTCAGCTCCTGGATTCATTTCCTAGGATGACTGTATCGGCTTACTACAAACGTGGCAGGTTAAAACAAGAGAAATCCGTTGTCTCACCATCCTGAAGATGGAGTCTGAAATGAAGGTGTATCGGGGCCACGCCCCCTCGGAAGGCTTTAGGGGAAGTTTATTCCAGGCCTCTGTCAGGTTCTGGTGACCGCTGTGATCTTTGGCATTCCTTGCCTTGGGGCTGTCCGCCTACCTAAATCCGGGATGATTTCATTTCAAGACCTAGAATGAATTACCCATGCTAAGACCCTATTTCTGAGCAAAGTCCCATTCTGCAGCTCACGGTGAAGAAAAATTTGGGGGAGTTGCTCTTCAATGCATTGATTCCCAGCATCTTCCCCCATGCTGTGGGAGGCAGCAAACAATTGTCTTTCTTCCCCTTCCTTCCCACTCTATACTTTCACGGCTGATAATCGTAGACACACCAACTTGTGGACAAGGAAGGGGTCTTCAAGATCATTCTAGTCTACAGCTGTCCAGTAGAACTTTCTGCAATGATGGAATACCCCAGTGTTATTCAATATGGAAGCCACCAGCCATATTGGTGGCGCACTTGAGATATGGCTAGTGCCATTGAGGGACTGAATTGTACATCTTTTTTTTTTAATTTTTAATGTTTTATTTATTTTTGAGAGAGAGAGACAGCTTGAGCTGGGGGGGGGGGGTCAGAGAGAGAGGAAGTCACAGAATCCGAAGACAGGCTCCAGGCTCTGAGCTAGCTGTTAGCACAGAGCCTGACGCGCGGCTCAAACCCACGAACCGTGAGACCATGACCTGAGCCGAAGTCGGACGCTTAACCGACTGAGCCACCCAGGCGCCCCTGAATTGTGCATCTTAATTAACTCACATTTACACTTATGTAGCTATAGGTGTGCCTGGTCAGGAACACACTGGGCAAGAAGGTCCTGGTCCAACGTCCACTTCAATTATGATAACCAGAGGCCCAGAGGAAGCACTCAGTCTGCCCGTGGACATTTATGGCTGGTGGTAGACCTAACTCCCTTCAATTTCAAGGATCAGCAAACTGGCTTACTACCAGGATTTTTTGGTTGGCCAGTGAGTTTAGAATATTTTTCCTATTGTTAAATGATTGACAGTAATCAAAAGAAGAATGATTTTTCATAACTTGTAAAAATCATATGACATTCTAATTTCAGCCTCCAAAATAAGGTTTTCCTAGAACACAGTCATGCCCTTCGGTTCACCTCGTATTGGGGGCTGCACTACAGCCATTGAATTGAGTTGCTGCAGAGAGTGGATGAACCCCCAAACCCAAAACATTCACTATCTGGTCCTTACCAGAAAGAGTCTGTGAGTCCTGCTTTAATGCGGTGATTTTCAAACCTCTGATTCCCTAGTTTCAAGTGAGGAAAGAGAGTAGTTTGGGAGCAAGAGGAAGAAAGATCTTGGCAACATCCTAGCACTGGGGAAATGTTTCATAACATTTAGAAATAGGATATGAACATCAAAAGGGCAACAATTCAACTATGAACTTGTGATGGAGAAATCAGAAGTCTTGTGCACTGTGCTGGTACAACTTTTTGTTTCTTCAAGATGGAGAATAAAAAGCTACCAGGTATTAATAATGGACCCCACTACCCTGGGCCACGGACACTACACTACAAATGCACCCCATTTACTGCGAGGGAGGACATTCTGCATAAGGTGCAGATGAGTGGCCACGCCCACACAGGGACCCAGATCTGAATTAGCTCCTCCCCCATATTGTGAGGAGGTTGGCAGCACATTTCCAGTCAAAATCCCTGAGATGAAGGCTGTGTCAGTACCCAGCACTCACCAGGGCTGCGGGGGACGTAGCCTTTGTTAGGAGTTATGCACGCTGTCCCTGTCTGCTGCGTGTTTCTCTTTCCCACTCAAGAAAACGGGCCAAGACGCAAGTGAATGAGAGTAAGAGTGTGTTAGGGATGGCATCAGAGCTGATTTTTTTTTTTAAGTTTATTTTGAGAGACAGTGCAAATGGGGCAGGGGCAGAGAGAGAGAGATTCCCAAGCAGGCTCTGCACTGTCAGTGTAGAGCCAGATGTGGGGCTCAAACTCACGAACCATGAAATCATGACCTGAGCCTAAGTCGGACACGTGACCGACTGAACCACCCAGATGTCCCTGAGCTGATTTAATTAAGATGTTGAAAGTTTAAAAAAAAAGAACAAGAAAACCTCCCTAACAACCCATTCTAAAGCTTCCATGGTTTAATTGCCGTAATTAGAGACGACTTGAGCCTGTGGTACACTGGGTTTGGACACGTCTACTCTGGACACCTTGTGTGCACCTGCTGTGTGCTTGGTACTGGTACATAAGTCATTCTCAACACGCTGCTGCTCCACTTCCAGCTCTGTGGATGAGGTCAGTGCTCACACCACCCCGCTCCAGACAGCCAGGGTCCCAGGGGGCTGCCCACCTGGGCAGGGAGGGCCACCTTTGCTGGCTTTCCCCTCTTATCATCCTTAGAAATGCATCATCCGTTACATCTGCCTTCCCACATCCAGGTGGTAACAGCGCATCTCAAGGGAATGGAGAACTTGAACCATGTCCAAAGGGAAGGAATGTTGTAATTAGGGAAGTGGAAAATAGAACTGAACCAAAGGAATCTGTTTTCGACTGTGCTCTTCTGTTCCTTAGACTGTAAACAGGGACCTCAGTGAAGTGCGGCCGGAAGACTGTCCAGAAAAGTAAAATAGCCCCTCCTACAAACCCCAAACCCAGTAACAAACACACAAAAACCAAAACGTGAAGTCCATAAGGCATGAGGTCTTGATGAATTTTATTTTCCACAGTTAGTATTCCCTCATCGACGGCTTTGGGTTCCCCGGTGACCTGACTCTGTGGTTTCCATCTCCTCTCCAAGTGACTCCCATGTTCGAGTCCATCCTGGTTCCTCCGGCACATTCCCTGTTCGCTTCCTCATCTGCTGACCTCTGTCTTCACGGTCTATGTGACACGGACCTCTCACTGGCTTTGTGTCTTTGGAGCAGAGGAGGAAGATGCTATTCCTGAAACTCGGTTTTCTTATCTAGACTGTGAAGAGTAGTAAATCGTACCTGTCCCTTGGGAGGTAGGGAGAGTTATGTGAGTGGTTATCTGTTGTATGCCGAGCACAATGCTCAGCGCCCGGTGGGGTTTCAGAAATGCTTATCCACTATGAGCAAAGGGATGGATGAAGGAAGGCAATGGCTTTCCCCCTGCCTCTGCCTTTGGGAGCTGGAAAGGCATAGTAGCATCTTTCCAACAGGGGGGGTTTTAGGAAGCAGACAGGCCTGAAGCCAAACCTAATCCTGGCTCTTTTAACTCATTTGCAAATCTCAGGATGTCTCAGTTCCTCAACTATACAAAGGGGACAGTGATAGTCCCTGTTTTCTGTGATAGTCCCAAAGACAAAAAGTGAGTATGCATATACGGGTTGTAACACAGTTGTGTGCACATAGTATGTGCTCAGTTAAAGCAGCTACTAGGATTAATGGCTAGTATTGTGGGCGTTTTTTTCCCTTAGCACTTATTACTTGTTATTAGCATCTCAGTTCCCCCTGGAGGTGGGCAGATATGAGCAAGGGTTTGGGGGTGATGGGGGGCGGGAGGCACCGGGGTGCAGATTCCCATCTGCACTTCCTCACTGTGCAGACTCGGGGACCTGATTGGCCTTCCTTGAGCTCCTGAATATTCCCTCCTCTGTAAAATGGGAGACAGTGTTGGGCGCAGGGCTCCAAGGCAGCTCGGGTGAGGCACACGCACGCCAGAACACTGACGCACATCAGGCTCTCAGTGAGCGCCACTTCCCACGGCCCAGTCCTTACATAACATTCTGCGGCCTCCTCAGGGCTGCTGCCCTCTCCTTGGCAGGAAGGCCGGGTGCTGCCTCTTGCCCACACGCCCCAGTTAATATTTCAAACGTCCTGCGTTTCTAATTGTGGCGTAGCCTAAGAGCCACCTAATCCGCCCATGTCTTAGCTGCTCTGTTTCCATATGGGGGCCTCCGGACCCAGGGCTGACACTTGCCGAGTTAATAATGACTTGATTCATTCCTCATGCCAAGTGCAAGGACCGCATAATCTGCGGGGCAGAAATAACTCCTGTAATTAGAAGGGCCTGAGGGAACCCCCCACAAAGGGCCTCAGAGCTTGGCGTGTGGGAACCCCTCGCCCCCTCCCCCCCCACACACCCAGAGCCACAGGCTTCTGCTGTTCAGAAGCTTCCTGAAGCTGCTCAGACTGGCATCTCTGAGAGACGAGCTCTCCGAGGGTGGCCTTCCAGCCCCCGAGATGTGCCCGGCAGAAGCGCAGGGGTCCTGATGCCCAGTGACTCCTGTCCCCGTGAACAGGCCGGCCGGGAGCCCAGCCAGCAGAGGGAGGCCGGCCCCAGAGATGCTGGCCTGCCCTGTGCTCTCCCCGGAGGGAAGGGACAAGACCCCCTTCCCAGCCCAGGCAGAAGTTTCTATTATAAGGGGAAAGGAAGTGGTCTGATTGAGCAACGCCCGGTGCCAGCCTGCAGTTTCTCTCTGCAAATGCTGCGGCTGAGGGGCCCGCTGCACTCTGGAAGCTTCCAGAGAGTGGCGGGGGGCTTTAGGCAGGCGGGGACCCCCATCTGGCTGCTCTGTGGCTGAGCCGGGTGAACCAGCATGAGGGTCCGAATGAAGTGTCCTAGGTACCCTCCCCTCAGATGTAAAATGGGGTGGAGGGGACTCGCACGGCCTCTGTGAGTGGCCCGAGGGTGGCAGGCAGTGCCTGGCTCTCGGTGGGTCCTAGACCCCCAGGGCTCCCTCCCAGTATAATGTAACGAAAGTCAGGTCGGCCCAACTTTACAGGAGGTAGTCTTTCCTGGAGCATTTTGGGTCCAGTACCCTGTGCCATCCCAAATAGGCCACCCAGTGCTTTGCACCCCGAGGCCCTCCCGCACCTGTGAGTAGGCCCTAATATGCCCACTTGACAGGTGAGATCCTTAGCTCTTAGATGACATGTTCTTTGCCCCAGGATCCTCTGCTAGCAAGGGGCAGAGCCAGGATTTCAGTGCAAGCCGGCAAGGCCCCAAAGTCCCTTGTTTTCCTCACGGCACGCTCTCTGCCTTACCGCTGCGTGTGAAATATGCACACATCTGCAGACAGGTGCACACGCACACACACACAGAGGGCTTCCTCCTATGCCTAGTCCCCAGCACACCGTTTCTGGGTAGCCAGGACGGAGGCTAAAGTTAGCTAAAGGCCAGGGCCCTTTTAACCGTTTCATCTCTGTCTGAACAACCTCTGAAGATACCCCAACACGTGGCTCTGAAGTGCAAGATTTCTGAACAAACAGATCCCTCGCTGTCGAGCAGGTATCGAGTCTTGGGAAGGAGTCACCCCGGGTGACTGCACTCTCCCCGTGGGGTAATGCCGCTTTGCTTAAAGCAGTAAAAACCCTGCCTCGTGGGCACCTTCAGCTCCATCCTTGAACTTGGGTGTCCCCACTCTCAGCAGGCACTGCGGATGCTGGGCTGACAGTTCAGCCCGAGCCTCCAAGGGGGTTCAAGGTCCTCTTGGGAGCAGATGGTCGGTGAAACCCACACATAGAATGTGTGCTCTGTGATAAGACAGGTTGGCACCGAGGTTTCCTTTTTAAATACCCTCACAACTGGCAAATCCTTGGTAAGTGAATTCCATTTGGGGAAACTTGGGAAAGCGAGCTGTAGCCAAGTGTGGTGAATGAGGTGAGAAATAGCCCTTAACGCGGTGAAAGCACTTTTTAAAAAATTTTTATTTTATTTATTTATTTTTTGCGTCGTGAGCACACCAGATCCCAGTGGGTCATCTGCGGTGTTGTGTGAAGAGTATTAACACGCACGTGGCACACAGTAGGTGTTCTGGAAAATGCTTAGATGGACCTGAGTTAGACATAAAGTAATCGTGCTTGCTTACAGCTTTGCTCCTTTATAAAGCAAAATTCCATGTCTCACCCACCTCAGTTTCCCAGCCTGACATCGAGGGGCTTCGGTTTTGCTTCCTGCGCCTTCTTGTCTGAAGAGTTTTCCCCAGAGCAGCCCCCCCGGTCCTTCTTTCACACGCTGGGGTGGGGTCCTCTCTGAGTCACCCCAACTTTCTGCCCTCTCAAGCTCCTGTGCCACATGGTGCTGGCTGTTGGTTTCACCGGAAAATAACCCAGAATATGCGAACGGCAAATAGGGATTCGTCAGTGCTGGGCAGTTCGGGCCAGTCATTTCCGTGCGATTTGGGGTGAAGACTGACTTCTGATGAAAATCCTAAAACGGGCGCACTCCTGGCATGGGGGGGGCTCAAAGGATGAACTCCAGGAGAAGATAGAAAGGTCCTTAGAGTAGACTGGCCAGAAGGTCTGCTGCTGGCCAGCTCCGTGACCCAACGCTAATCCAACTTCCTGGGCCTCAGTCTCCTCTTGGAAAAATGGGGGTGGAAATAGAGCATCTGTCTTGGCTATAAGGACAGAGTGAGTGGGTAGATGCACATGAAATTTGGGGTTCAGAGTCAAAGCTCAATGAATAGTGAACTTTGAAAAAGTCTTCTCTAGCAATGGTATTTATTTGATCACAGAAGTTGTTCAGTTTCCTAAGCCTGAGGCAGCGCCCTTGAATTTAGGGAGTATGGAGGCTTTCAATCTATCATTATAATTTTTTGAAGTTTATTCATTTTTGAGAGAGAGGGAAAGAGAATAGGAGGGACAGAGAGAGAGGGAGACAGAGTCTGAAGCAAGCTCCAGGCTCTGAGCTGTCAGCACAGAGCCCGACGCGGGGCTCGAACTCACAAACTGCAAGATCATGACCCGAGCCGAAGTCAGACACTTGACCCACTGAGCCACCCAGGTACCCCTCAATCTATCATTTATAATTTTCAGGAAGATTCTAAAGAAAAATTGCATGTATACGTGTCTGTGTGTGTATACGTGTGTGTGTTTGAGAACATATGCATGCACCTGTGTGTCTGAGGATCACACTGAAATGTGTGTGTGTGTATTATGGTGTGTGTATGTGTGTGTGTGTGTGTGTGTGTGTGTGTGTGTGTGTGTGTGTCTGTGGAGCTGTAGCAAGACAGCCTCATAAGTGACAGCGTGCCATCCCAGACTGGTAATGGCTCCGTCGGTGTCTCCACACTCTGCTGGGGCTGAGCGCTGGCGCCTCCCATCAGATAAGCAGAGACTCTGTGCCAGATCCCACCAGCAGCTCAAGGCCATGAAGAAGTCATTGCCCCCAAGGAATCCATCCAACTGCGCTACTGAAGCAACCGTACCTGAATCTGGACTTTTCTTTGGATTCTAACCCTTGGAAACTGGGCTCAGAGGAGGAGGAGGAGAAAGGACTGGCCTAATACCTGCACCTGCAGTGTACAGCGAGCAAAAGAAGCAATGAACATTTGTGGGTGTTCTACTTTTTTCTTTAGAATCTGTTAACATGAAGCATTTATTTTATTACATAATCTTTAACAGGGAATAAAGTATTTATGAACTCCTGCTGCCTATTAAAAACATATATCATTTATTAAAATTATATCTTTTCTATTTAAATTATGTATTAAATATATATTAAGTTTTAAAAGAATAGCATATACTTTTATAAGTATAATGTATAACATAACAAAATGTAACATACTATATAGTATAAAACATAATATATAAATTTAACAGTGGGCTCCTTTAAGCGAGCACTAGCCAGGGTAGTAATGAACTGTATCTTGCTTGTAACTGGTCCTTGAGAGCCAATGGTTAAATTTTCAGTTGACTTCACATCAGTAACTTGAAATTAGCCATGATGGGAGCATTTACACAACAGAAATTGGCAAACATTACAAATTAGGGTTTCCCTCCCATAGTGAGCCTATTGTTAAACATTTATAGGCATCCTACCGTGTGTTAAGACCATGCATACCTCATTTTATTATTTTATTTAAACTTTGCTACAATCTGCAGATGCTGGCAATTCACTCCACCTTGCAGGGGCTGGCATGCAGTTGCACACATTGTTTACTGCACAAGTCAGGGAGCATTCTTCATCGCAGAGCCTATTTGCCTCTGGGCTTTAGCTCCCTGACCTGTACAGTGGGAAGAGCTGGCACTACCGTGCTGCCTCACTCTGAGGGTGCTGATAGATCAGGACACACAAGCTCAGCACCTACAGGGGGCCTAAGGGACAGAGAACAGGGAGTGGTAAGGACTGGGGCAAACTGGAGCCCTATGTCCTACGTAAAGGAGCAGCTGTAGTCTGTCACTTCTGCATGAGAATGCAGGGGACCAGGCGTGCTAGATCTTTCTGATTTAATAAGAAGGAAGAAAAGCATCTGGCTTTTTAAACACATGTAAAATTTCCAAGTTTTTCAAAACACTGTGAGCCCAATCCATGGCCCTGCATTGGATTTCCTGTGGGACCTTCATTCAGTGGGTGGCACTGAGAAGGACCTGGGTGCACGTCAGCGGAGTTCGGTGCATGGAGAACGGAAGCAAGTTTCAGCTTTTCCTCCGGGCAGCACGTTGTAGGCCCTTTCCTGTTATAGTGTGAGGTTATGTCTCTCTCCTCTCCAGGCTCCTTTAAGGGTCTTGGATTCCCCCATTCAGTTCCCATCACTTTAGAATGACAAGCTAGAAAAGTTATCACAGCCCATACGGGACTGGTGTGTAACTGCCACCAAGAAGCTCAGAGCTACATTCCGAACGGGAGAAACAGTTGCACTACAAACACGGTTCTGAGCTTCCTGGTGGCCAGAACAGAAAGTAAAACCCAACTAGTTATGCATTTCCATTAGCCAGGAAGGAGAAACTTCAGCAGCCCCTTCCTTTGACTGGCCTTCTAATTGGATTTACATTTGTTCTGGTTATGCCGATATCAGAACAGTTAACAGTTATACCATCTTTATATATTCCCCGTAAGCTACTTCAAATCCTTTGTGGGGAAAGCAGCATATTAAGTAACTGAGGATCTCAGATCCATAGCTTGGATGATTCTTACACTCCTGCAGAAAGGCCGTGATGTGAGCAAAGTGGAGCTTTGCTGAGGCACAGATTTGGAGCCCATGACGTGCTGTGGGCTTCACGAACATGAAAGAGGAACCTCTTACCTGCCGTACTTAGTCTGTCAGGACTGCCATAACAAAGGACCACAGACTGGGTGGCTTAAGAGACAGAAATGTGTTATCTCATGGTTCTGGAGGCCACAAGTTCAAGATTAAGGTGTCTGTAGGGTTGTTTCCTTCTGAAGGCTGGAGCGAGACTCGGTTCCAGCTTCTCCCTCAGTTTCTGGGGGCTCACTGGCAATCTTTGATGGTCTTTGGCTTGTAGGCTCATCCCCCACCACCGTGTCTACCTTCGTGTTCGTCCGGGCTTCTCTCCGTGTGATGTCTGTCCCCAAATCTCCCCTTCTTACGAGGACAGCAGTCATTGGAATGGGGCTCACCCCACTCCAGTGTGACCACATCTTAACTAATTAATCTGCAAAGATCCTATTCCCAAACACTGTAGCGTTCAGAGGTCCTGGGGGCCAGGACTTCGACATATGACTTTGGAGACAAAGAGGGACACAGTTCGCCCCATGGTGCCTGGTAAGGGGACATGCCCCACTGGCATCAATCACACCATGCGATTCTCTCGACGGACCCTCACAGGGAACTCCTGAGACGTAATGTAATGTTTCTTGGTGCAGGAAGGCCCTGACCTCCTCAGCTGCTGGTGCAAATAAGGGAAGAGTTGGAAGTGTGCAAAAGTGGCGTTCTCAAGTCAGAGCATGAGCTAAAGTGTCAGGAAGACACACTCACAGATGTTGGTGAAGTTCTCCAGTTAAGACCTCTAAGAGACCCCTTCAATTAAATCCGTCTGAATAAAAGCAAATCGAGACGCAGAGAGATGAAACGATTTTTCCAGAGTTTCCTACCAGCAAAAGTCCTGGAAATATTTAAATACTTAATAAGGAGGTATATAAAGGACGTATGCACACTTTGAAAATCTGTCTTGGGCTTGCTATGCAAATGAAGAAACTGAGGCGCAGAGAAATTAAACGACATCTGTCGTGTAACTCGGCTAGTGTGTGAGACCCAGGAGGAATTCAAATCGATGCCACTGGCTCCACAAACTTTGACCTTCAACTACTATCTTCAGCCTGTGTGTTAGACTTCAGGACTCTTAGCTCACTGCCATGCTGCTTTCCTTTACCAGGTCTTTGGGGTGCTCTGTATGGTGGAGTAGGTTGTACACTGAGCAGAGGCACCCAGCTAA
The DNA here is from genome assembly GCA_017311185.1 of Proteles cristata cristata. Lineage (NCBI taxonomy): Eukaryota > Metazoa > Chordata > Mammalia > Carnivora > Hyaenidae > Proteles > Proteles cristata. The sequence goes on along the minus strand of JAESUZ010004903.1, from coordinate 84,175 downwards.
GGGGCCAAGTGAGGATGGAAATCCAACTTGCATGTGAATCACTGAGCTGAGTGCTCTGGCAGGTGGGGAGGGGCTGCCTTTGCCTGGAGGAAGGAGCACCCTGTTCTCATTTAAACAGAAGTTTGGTGAGTTCCTTATAGATTTTGGATATTAACCCTTTGTTTGATATGTCATTTGCAACTATCTTTTCCCATTCCGTCGATTGCCTATTAGTTTTGTGGATTGTTTCCTTTGCTGTGCAGAAGCTTTTAATCTTGATGAGGTCCCAACAGTTTATTTTTGCTCTTGCATAGGAGCACATGGACCCCAGTGTTCATAGCAGCACTCTCCACAATAGCCAAAACATGGAAAGAGCCTAAGTGTCCATCAACGGACGAATGGATCAAGAAGATGTGGTTTATCTATACCATGGAATACTACATGGCAATGAGAAACAATGAAATCTGGCCATGTGTAGCAACATGGATGGACCTTGAGGGTGTTATGCTGAGCGAAATAAGTCAGGCAGAGAAGGACAAATACCATGTGTTTGCACGTATAGGAGGATTAGGAGGAACTTAACTGAGGACCGTGGGGGAAAGGGAGAGAGGCAAACCATGAGAGACTCTTGAATGGTGAAACAAACTGAGGACTGATGGGTGTGGGGAAAGGGGGGAGATGGGCATGGAGGAGGGCACTTGTGGGAATGAGCACTGGGTGTTATATGGAAACCTACTTGACAATAAACTATTTGTAAAAAATTTTTTTTCTAGTAACAACCGTAGAAGAGAACTTTAAAAAACAATAAAAATAGTTTTAACGGTAAAATTAAAAAAAAATTAACAGAAGTTAACGGAGGACCATGGGTGAGAAGAAGGTTGGGAGGCAAACCATGAGAGACTCTTGAATCCTGAGAACAAACTGAGGGCTGATGGGGGTGGGGAGAGAGGAAGGGGGGGTGATGGGCATGGAGGAGGGCACTTGTGGGGATGAGCACTGGGTGTTATATGGAAACCAACTTGAGGACAAACTATTAAAAATATAAACAAATAAACAGAAGCGCTGCATCCTGTAAGTGCAGGCAGCTGCAGTCCTGTAAGTTCCCAAGATGTAAAAGAGCCGGATTAACTACCTACTTGTAATTAAGTCGCTTTGTCCAGGAAGTCTAAGGGAGAGAGGTCTACTCCCTGTCACAATGTTCCTGGCGAGAACTTCCCAGGGCCCCAACCCATACAGCCCAAAGTGTCGTTGCCTTCCTGCAATGCTTAGTGGCAGAGCAGAAGAAGGGGTGTGTGTGTGGCATGGGCTCCGTGCGCCCTCTGGGTGGCTGGGAGATGGGTGTGGGGATGCAGAAGTCAGGAGCAGTAGAAAGGAATGCGGGCGGGTCCAAGAGTGTCTTCCCCATTTCCCAGCAAGGGCTCCGAATGTCTGTTGTCTTAAGAAGCCGTGATGGAGAGAAAGAGCAACTTTAGGGTCCGATGGAAAATGAGGGAGGGGGAAGAGTGCCAAGGCCAAGGTCAGTGGGCAAAGCGAAGCACAGCGCTGTGTTTGGAAGTTAGACAGCAGCTCGAGGGCACGCTTAGCATGATGGAGCAGGATTGTGCTTATTTGGTGAACCAGAAGCACAAATCAAAGCCAGCTGGAGGGGTAAGCCGGGTGCTAGTCATGCAGACAGCACCCTCTCCCCTGCCAGGCCCACGTCCTGAGTTGCTTTCTTTGTGCCAACTCATTTGGACATGCCCATCCCCCAAGGCGGGTGCTGGGCAGGGCCCCGCGGAGCAGGGCCATCGTGAGTCAGCCTTCTCTGATCATCACCAGGCCCGGGCCTCTCAACAGGCTTTTCTTAAGAATGTGCCCAGGGGCGCCTGGGTGGCTTAGTCAGTTAAACGTCAACTTTCGCTTAGGTCATGATCTCGCGGTTCGTGGGTTCGAGCCCCGCGTCGGGCTCTGTGCTGACTGCCAGCTCAGAGCCTGGAGCCTGTTTCAGTCTGTGACTCTCTCTGACCCTCCCCTGCTCACGCTGTCTCTCTCTCTCCTAGAAATAAATAAAACATTAAAAAAAAAAAAAAAGCATTGAAGAATGTGCCCTGTGCCAGGCACAGGAGGGCTGTCTGGAAGCGGAGCTGCCCTCGGTGAGGAGGGGGTGGGGGGAGTCCTGCACGGAGCCGGCACCGGAGCCTCGTTTCTGCCCAGCGAAGCTCCGTATCAGGGAGTGGCGTCTTCTAGAGAGAATGTCCAGCTTGGGTTTGTCCAAAGCAGGGAGGGGGTGACGCCAGTGGCTGGTTGTCTAAAGCAGACCCAGCTCCGCCCAGGGGAAGGGAGCAGACAGTCCCCCTCTAAGGATTTCAAGCTGGCTTCAGGAAGGGAGCAGGCTCTATGGGCTGAATTTAGCTCCTGCTTATTTCCTAGTAAATTATTCAGATGTTAATTGCATTGTAAACAAAGCTGCTACCTTTCTTTCCTTTCCAATTATCATCATAAAATGTGCGGTTAGGGGAGCAGGGAGGAGGGAGCGGGAAGCCAGGGGGAAGCCAGGTTGAGGCTCCCCGGTGTGAATTCTAGAAGGAAGGGGCCCCGGTGGACACCTGGCCTGGAACCACAGTGAGGCAGGGACTGCAGAGTGGAGAAGGTCCCCAGCCTGAACTCCAGGGTGGGGTGCGGGCCACAGTGCCTGTGTTCCTGTCCCTTTCTCTTCTTTTTCCCACCCCCAACAAACTGCTTAAGTTCTTCCAGCAAGAACAACTTATGGGGATACCCTTCCTGGGGGGGGGTGCTCAGCATGGGGGGGCGGGGCTGAGCTGGAGGGAACAGGTCTGAATGTTGCGCAGGCCACGGTTGCAGGCAGAGGCATTGCAAGAGAGCACAGACCCCATCAGTTTCAGCACCAGGTACACAGGGAACGAGGGGGTCATGGCTTCCCCTTCTCTGCACCCCCTCTGATATCTATGCCGACTAGTAGACACTTGTTGAGAGGGATAAGGAGCCCGGAGCATTAGGGACAAGCCACTGAACGTGGCTACCCACGGTGCGATCGGAACTTACCCTGTGCGCCGAATTTACTTAAACCTTGGAGAGCGAGTCTGCTTTCCCCTCTCGTTTGGAAACGACTACAGTCCTAACTGAAAGCAAATTACTTAATCTTATGGCATCAGGAAAGGGCAGTGCTCCTCAGAGGGGAGGAACGGCCTGGCAGATAGGACAGAGAGAGGAAGAGGGCTCACACGGAAGATTGCAGACTGTGTCCTCCCCGCAGCTCCACTGTTTCATGTCTGTTCCTTCTTTGCCAGCAGGTATCAGACCAGTGGGCAGGAGGTTTGTGTTGACTCATTACGGAATAATCTGAACTTGCTCAGAGATGGGCCACTGCGGCGTGAGGGCCGCAGAGTTTTGTTCTGTTTTGTTTTCAGTTCTGGGAGATGATGTTCCCGAGTAAGGCCCGGAGGTAACCCTCCAAGAATGTGCCAAAGAAAAGCATCTAAATGTCCCCACTTCCAACTTAATTAGCTCCAATAGGCATTTAAAGACATCATGTTGTTTATAGCACATCTTAGCCTCGTTCTTGCCGAGGGATGGACTCGAGATGCACTATTTCCAGGGTGGCTTATTCATGCATTCCGTGGGGTCTCCAGGTCTCTGTCCATCACAGGAGACGCTCTGATGTCAGCTGCTGTGGCATGGCCTCTGGTAACCCCGGGGCCCTTCCCTCTCTTCTGTGATCTCTGGGGACGAGAGAGAAGACGATGTTTCCTTTCGTTCTCTCCCTCTCTCTCTCCTCTCCCCTCCCTCCTCCCTGTCTCCCTCCTTCCCCCTGCTTCCTCCCTCCCTTCCCTCTCTCTCATCCTCCAAGCTCACAATTAAAGGGAAAAGTGCCACTTTGAAGATTCCAAGGTAGCAACGGGACACCACGGTCTACATAACGTTTGTCCTTGACACAGCTGAGCATGCAGCTGGCTGCCAGTTGGAGGTGATTGCAGAAAACAGGTCTGACCATTGGCTGGGACCTCCCCTGCCCTAAGTCTGCGATCTCTGGGACACCTCCCCCCACCCCACCCCCCTGCCGCCACCATGGTCTCAGGTGATTACCACCATCTATAGGGCTTGGTGGGGAGACCAGGAACCCCCACCCCAAACCTCCTGGTGCAGGTGGAAAAGACAGAGATGCTTTGCCTGTTTCACTCAAAGCTCTATTTTTAAAGCATCAGCAGAGAGACTCTCGGAAGTTGCTTTGCGACGGAAAAGCTCCGGGGCACGCTGGAAGCCCTGAGAGACCAGGGCCACTCTGGCTCCCTCGGCTCCATTCAGGGGTTCGCTTTATACCTATGAATCATCCCCGGGGCTCCAGCCACTGCGGCCCCAGTTCCGAGAGGCACAGAGTTGAACACAGTCTGATTCCCTCCCGTGAGGGTGTGGCGGTCTACGGGGGAGCTGGCCAGACAGGCACACACAGCACAGCTACTCACCCCTGTAACGGGGGCCGAGGTGGAGAGTCAGAGGGGAGCGCAGAGGCCAGCCCGGAGCTGTCAGGAGATGCTCCTTGGGCGAGTGGATCCCGAAAGGAGCAGGTGGAGGGGGAGGAAATGAAGAAAGTAAGGTCTGAGAGGGTCTGAGGGCAGGACCTTCAAGGTGGGGGGAAGGAACATTCCTGCCTGTAACCCGAGAAAGAGAGAGCCTGCCCTAAAGGGCTGTGTCCAGCCGCCGCACATGCCAGCTCTCCAAATCCAGTCCCAACCGACTGGGCTGACATCACCCGCTCCAAATAAGTAAATAAGCAAACGAGTGGGAAAGAATGAATAAGCAACAATAGAATCATAGAATCGTTTGCAGGAAGAACTGGGTAGAAATGGCCGACCAAGGGTGCTGTTCAAGCCCCATCGAAGTAGCAGCAGATGTTTGGGGCAGCACAGGGGACGATTAAAGTACACCCAGTAGCACCTGGATGAGATAACCAGCCGCTGGGGCTACGTGTACTGACTGGGGCTCTTTCCAAACATGGGTTTTGATGTGTCTCTAGAGTCATTGATTGTGGACTTCATTCAGTTTGCCTGCTCTTTGGGTTTATTTTTTCTTTGTCTTCGAAAACCACAATGACAATTGAAATGTGGAAATTGCATATCACTGCCCAGGGCGTTCCTACTTATTCTCCTGTGTGGTCCTCAGGACAGATCTAAAGGAATGGGAACATTATCCTGGACTTTTGGTACCAATGACAGGAATATGGCTTGTTTAGCTTGAGCAGCAGACACAGTGGCTCATGCGAATCAGCAATGCAGATATATGGATATATGGGCTTCAGGTGTGGTTTGATTCAGGTGCATGAGTGATGTCATCAGGGGGGTTTCATTGCATCTCCCAGTAATGCCTGTTTTTTGTGTCAGCTTCATTTTAGGACTTCATCCTATGCTGAGTGTGGGCTCTGGGCCCTCCAAGTTCACACCATCCTTCTTGTTAGCCGACCCTAGAGGGAGAAAGCAGCATTCGTATAAACCTTTCTTGTAGATATATTTGGATTCACTTTGCTTAGATTAACCTAGGGCACATGTCCTTCTGTGAACCAGTTCCCGTGACCAGGAGGATGGTCAGCATCAGCTGAATGGCTAGACCCTTGAATCCCACTCGTATCTAAGGAAAATTGGCTTTCTGGTTGGTTGATCCTGGGTCACATGACATGTTTCTTTACTGGATCTGGAGGGAGGGTCTCACGTGACACATTGGAACTGACTGTAGAGCAGGGTTAGAGCCTGGGGACAATTTTAGTAAGAATCCAAAAGTATAAGGGGATGGAGGGTGGCCTCGTAAACCAACCAAAATTCACTTGTAATTTCAAAGGTTTGATTAGTCATAGTAAGTAAGGTAAGAACAAAACAGGCAAAATTTATTATACTAATAAACTTTATTTAACTCCGTTGTGTCCAAAATATTATCATTTCACCATGTAATCAATATATAAATGTGAACTATATATTTTATTCCTTTTTTTGTATACTAAGTCTTCCAGATCTAGTTTGTATTTTATATATGTATACCACCTCTTCTATGGGATGCTACAATTTTATCAGAAATACTTGACCTTGTATTTAGATTTCGTAACATTTACAGTTGAAAAAGCTCCCCAAGTTTTTCCAAACATACTTAAAAGTTTGCCAATAACCAAATTAAGTGTTAGTATTTAAATGTATTTAAATTTAAATTAATTATAAAAGTAAATGAATTAAAAAACAGTTGCTCAGTGGCACTGCTTACATTTCAAGTGCTTGAGAGCCACGTAGGGACAGCTCAGGGCTAGACGGCAAAAATGCTTAGAAATACCTAGAAGTATCCCATCTAGAAGAACCCTTGTGTGCTGTTGGTGGGAATGTAAATTGGTGTAGTGATATAGAAAACAGTAAGGAGGTTCCTCAAAAGATTCAAAATTCCACTGCTGGATATTTATCCAAAGAAAATGAAAACACTAACTTGAAAAGATATATACACTCCCATATTGATTGCAGCCTTATTTACAATAGCCAAGATACGGAAACAACCCAAGTGTCCCCTGATGGACAAGTGGAGAAAGAAATTGTGGTATGCTTACAATGGAATATTCTTTAGCCATAAAAAAGAATGAAATCTTGTGATTTGCTACCACACAGAAGGACGTCGAGGGTGTTACGCTAAGTGAAATAAGTCAGACAGAGAAAGAGGAGTATGATCTTTACATGATATCAATCTCTTGAAAGATGAGTATGATCTTTACATGATCTCAATTATATGTAGAATGTAAAAGACAAGCAAACAAACCAGTCTCATGGATATAGAGAACAGGTTGGTGGCTGCATGAGGTGTGGAGGGAAGGGGAGTTTGGGGCCTCTATGAAGAGAGTCAAAAGGTAGAAATTTCCAGTTATAAAACGAATGTCATGAGGATGTAATGTATAGCATGATGACCATACTATATGGCACATTTGAAAGTATCTAGGAGAGAAAAATCTTGAAAATTCTTGTCATAAGAAAAAAAATTGTGACTGTATGGTGTTGGATGTTAACTGGACTTGTCTTGGTGATCATTTTGCAATATATACAAATATTGGATCATTATGTTGCACACCTGAAACATACAAGGTTATGTCAATTATACCTCCATTAAAAAAAAATACCCAGAAGCATCTAGCAGTATCTAGAAGCATCTAGTAATATCTAGAAGCATCTAGCAGTATGTAGAAAGTAGGAAGGTAATTGAGCACAGTGCTCACTACATGGTAAAAGCTCAGGAAGTGCTTCATGTGGGGGCACTGAGTTGCAGTTTCCTCCTTCTTCTGGCATTTATTGGCTCTGTGACACAAAGCACGTTTTTCAGCCCTTCCCAGCCTCCATTTTCTTCTCTGTTAAATGGGCATAAGGAAATCCACTCTGCAACTACTCTGTAAGGAAGTTTACTCTCCTGGAATGTAGATCATGCTCAAAAGTAGTAGATGTTACTAACTGAAGTGGTCTTCCTTCATCTTCCCTCAAGTGGCCAAATGTCTTTTCTGACCGAAAGACAACGTAGGGAGATGAATTTACTCAGAGAAAGAAGCTTGCAAAGGATCAGTGTAGGTAATCACCAGTTCTTTTGGCTTCTGTGGCTAAAGCATGGCAAAAGCTTTTCAACAACGCATCTAATTTACATCCAGGTTGACTGGAGAAGTCCTCACAAATGATTCTGCTGAGCAAGGGGGCAGACTCTAATGGTTTTGTGCGCCTACTATGTACCCAGCACTGCAGTGGGTCCACAGCACTCCTATCTGACTCACCCCTCCCGATTTGTGGACTGTAGATTTCATTTCCCAGAGTTACAGAGCAGAAATTTTGGCACAAGGACCTTGTGCAGCATTACCCAGCTAACAGCGTGGTACAGTCGAATTCCCAGATTTCATCACTGCAGTAAAATCCGTAAAAGCATGAGGAGTCCAAGGGGATGTTCTTACTTATAAATTAACGTTTTTTGTCTTATTAGCAGTGGTCAGTAACTAACAACATTTGGGGTTATTAACTGACTTTCAAAACCACTGCGTTTTAAATCCAAACAAGAAAAACATGTGGAACATCAGCCTATTCTCTAACTCATCTCCTGCCCTGTGGCCAAGAGGAACTTTCTGGCCCCAGGACCCAGTTTGCCAAGGAGGAGCTGGGCCATTAATTTCGCCCTTTATTTTCATGGGTCCCCTCCCCCAACTGCGTAGTAAGATCTTTTTTTTACTCAGGGAGGCCACATTCCAGATAGTGTTAAGCCCACAGGAATTTCATTTTAAAAATAAAAAAAAGACATCATGGACTTCTGCGCAAGGATGTGGCCACAGGATTATTCATCACAACATTACCTATAATGGTAAATTAAAAAAAAAAAAACAAACAGATGGGAACGGCAGATGAGAAGAGATCATATAAATAAATATGGGTGCTTTTGTAAGAGGGGATATTATATCATTCAGCTGATATTGAAAAAAGAATAATTAATGTGATGACAAATATCCATCTTGTTTAGGTGGATGGGGGAAAAGTAATTGCAAAAAAAGTGTGTTGAGTGTGTTTCAATTCTGTTACAACTATAACCACCTTTATATAAACAAAGAAAGGGGATGAGGGTATTTATTAAAGTGTTAGGAATTGTTAGTTCTGGGTAATAGCGTATTCTGAGTGATTTTTATTTTCTCCTTTTGTGTTCATTTTTTGTGTGCTCTCATTTTCTCTAATGAAAACATATGGATATTTGGACTTGAATGGGAGCACCTTTTATTTATCTTTAGAGGCGTGATTCGACAAAATTGGCTATAACATGAATGTTTTGACTTTTATTTTATTTAAACATTTTTTTTTAACATTTATATTTTTGAGTCAGAGAGAGACAGGAAGGGTAGGGGGCAGAGAGACAGGGAGACACAGAATCCCAAGCAGGCTCCAGGCTCTGAGCTGTCAGCACAGGGCCCAACGAGGGGCTCGAACCCACAAAGCCTAGGATCATGACCTGACCTGAAACCAAGAATCAGAAGCTTAACCGACTGAGCCATGCAGGCGCCCCTTGGCATTAACTTTCTTTCTTTCTTTTTTTTTTTTTTTGTACAAATAGTTTACTGTCAAATTAGTTTCCACATAACACCCAGTGCTCATCCCCACAAGTGCCCTCCTCCATGCCCCTCCCCCCTCCCCCCTACATCCATCAGTTCTCAGTTTTTGTCAGCGTTCAAGAGTCTCTCATGGTTTGCCTCTCTCCCTTTCCCCCACCATTTCCCCCCTCTTCTCCCCCTTGTTCCTCCGTTAAGTTCCTCCTAATCCTCCTATACGTGCACACATGATATTAACTTTCAAAAGCATTATTTTTTGATGTCTGGGTAGAGCTTTATTACTATTTTATTTTCCTTAGGAAGGACAGAGCATTTTTTTCTTAGGAGAGAGAGAGAGAGACAGCATGAGTAGGGGAGGGTCAGAGAGAGAGGGAGTCACAGACTCTGAAACAGGCTCAGGCTCTGAGCTGGCAGTCAGCACAGAGCCCGACGCGGGGCTCAAACCCACGAACCGCGAGATCATGACCTAAGCAAAAGTCGGACGCTTAACCAACTAAGCCACCCAGGCGCCCCAAGAAGGACAGAGCATTTACAAAAGTTCTGTCCATTTCTTTCATAGTCGACCTCAAAACCACATGAGCCCTACCGTGGCAACCATGTAGTTTGCATATAAATGATATATACTTAGCATGGGCTGATGTCCTATGTGCACCTCTTACCAGAGAAAGTAATAATCTTAATGGACAAAAGTCTACGAAATAAGAAGTAAGTCTTCATTTATGATTGTGTCATAACTAGCCAATGAATCCTAGTATTATTAGCAACCACATGATGGACTCAGATTTGTTTTCTTTCCATTTTAGTGCAGACCCAAGAACATGAAGACCTGATTGTTCTAAAACATTTACCTAAAATTTAGTTTCTGGGGCACCTGGGTGGCTCAGTTGGTTGAGTGTCCGACTTTGGCTCAGGTCACGATCTCACGTTCATGGGTCCTGCATTGGGCTCTGTGCCGACAGCTCAGAGCCTGGAGCCTGCTTCGGATTCTGTGTCTCCCTCTCTCTATCTTTCTGCCCCTTCCCTGCTGGTACTCTGTCTCTCAAAAAACTAAAATAAAAAACATTAAGAAGATAAAAATAAAGATTTAGTTTCTGATTGAACAGGAATCACAAAATAGAAAGATGCAAGCTAAGAAAAGTGGTCAGGAAACTAGAATTCAGGACAGCCAAGTTCCTATTTCCTAGGAGTTGCTGTGTTTTGGTTTTCCTGGGATATGCCATAGTTTCTCTAAAGGACAGGGTAGTAAATAGATTAGGTTTTATGGGATTTATAGCCTCTGTTGCAACAACTGCTTACTCTGCCGTTGTAGCGGGAAAGCAGTCACGGACACTGTGTAAACAAATGAGTGACGCCGAGTTCCAATAAAACTTTATTTACAAAAGGGGTTCCTGGGTGGCTCAGTTGGTTAAGCATCCGACTTTGGCTCAGGTCATGATCTCACGGTTCATGGGTTCGAGCCCCGTGTTGGGCTCTGTGCTGACAGCTCAGAGCCTGGAGCCTATTTCAGATTCTATGTCTACCTCTCTCTCTGACCCTCCCCTACTCACGCTGTCTCTCTTCATGCTATCTCTCTCGCAGAAATAAATAAAAACACTTTAAAACTTAAAAACAAAAACCAAAAAAACTTTATTTACTAAAACAGGCATTGGGCTAGATTTGACCTATAAGCTTTGTTGGCCAACCTCTGGTGGTAGTTCAGCTGTCACTCATGGCCCAGAAAATTCCATGGAGTAGATACATATGTCATTGTATTTGTTTTTCTCAAACTCTTCATCATACAGTCTCCAGACCCTTTATGGTGGGGCTCTGACTTCCTGTCCAAAACCACATCGCCCACCCCCTGGACATGCTCACCTTCTTGCTGCTCCCTAGACAAGCCACGTTCTTTCCCCTGGCATCACCTTTGTCACCTCCTCTGGTAGGCCCCCCAGATTTAGCAAATAAAAATGCAGGATGTGGGGCGCCTGGGTGGCTTAGTCGGTTGAGCATCCGACTTTAGCTTAGGTCATGATCTCGCGGTTCGTGTGTTCGAGCCCCGCGTCGGGCTCTGTGCTGACTGCCAGCTCAGAGCCTGGAGCCTGTTTCAGTCTGTGACTCTCTCTCTCTCTGACCCTCCCCTCCTCACGCTGTATGTGTCTCTCTCTCCTAGAAATAAATAAAAACATTAAAAAAAAATGCAGGACATGTAGTCCTTCAAATAAACAGTTAATAATTCTTTTACTGTAATCACATCCTGTGCAATATAGAGTCACACTTACAGTGAAAAAGTGTTGTTTATCTGAAATTCAAGCTTAACGGAATGTCCTGTATTTTATTTGTCAACCCTACCCTAGAATAGCCTTCCTCTTGTTCTTTATCTGGCTGCCTGCTTCTTGTTTTTCTTGTCAGCGTCAGCTCTTCACGGCATCCCTCGCCGTCCCCTTCCGTCTCTTCCCCTTTGCAGGCACCCCCTCACACTCGCCGTCATCTTTTCTCCGTATCTGAAATGATCTTCTCTATCTGTTTAGTTGGCTAATATCTGTGTCTCCATGAGATCTCCTCTGCTCTCGGGTTTCCTGTCCTATCCTGGTGCTGACTACGGCCCCCGGCTCGTCACAGGTCTTCGGTGAACGTTTCTTGAATGAGTGCATGCACAAATAAATGAATGACTCCAAATCACATTCACCCCAAAGCTGACTATGCCCAAAGCGGAGGAAATACGAACTAAAACTAACATCAGCAGAGCCTCGGTGTTGCCCAGGTGCTCAGTTTCTGGCCCAAAATCTCAGGAAGGAAGTTGTGTCCTCAGTGGAGATAAGAGGAGACGGGTCGCATTAAGTCTGCGGCACAGGTTCAAAGTCTCAGAGGCAGTAGGTGGTGGGAATCAAATCAGGTCTTCTTTTTAACCCCAGACTCTAGAATTCCCAGGAGCCCTTCGAAGAGTCTTGTGTATATCAAATGTGTGCTCACTTTCTTTGAACTTCATTTCATTGGAACACTCACAGAAGCACGTGAAAACAAATCTGGCCCACGTGCAAAGGAAAGGTCACCTCACGTTGGCTTCATCGATCAAATCACTTCTTCTTTTAAGCTGACTCTTAGCAGCTACAAAGCATGCCAAACAAATGCCGTGAAAACAAAACAGAGTGAAACAACACAGTCCATGTGCACAGGCTTGTGTTTCCTGGAGGATTCTCTGTCCTCGGCTTATGGACATGGTGATACTCCGTTGTCTTTCTCCCACCAACAGTCACTTTGCCACACTCGCTAACTTTCTGTCCCTCTTCTCCAGCACGGTCCCAGCACTTATCATGTTACCTTGCAAGGTTTGTGTCTTCCAATCTGAAAAAGGCAAGAAGCCTCGTTTTCTGAGCTCCTTTCGTTGTGTGGGGAGGGTGTCTGGGCCCGTCGCCACGACGTCCAGAAACACAACTGCGCTCACGTTTTTTTGTGTTTTTTTTTTTTTTTTTTCATTCATGGCTGCTGATGGCCAAAGTGGGGCCCTGGCCCTCGGGAGCCCCATGCCCACAAAATAACATATAAAGGGACACACGCTCCGCTTGCCAGCCAAGAATGCTGATACACACCTATAAACTGCACAGCTGAAGGATCAATCTTATTGACTGTCTTTTTTCCAAGTGCCTCCGTGAGAAGGGACACAAACGTATCACCCTGTGTCCCAAGTGCACACGCATGAGATTGGGCCGCTGTAGTTTCATAGGCATGAGCCACGGTCACTTTCACATTATTATTATTATTTTCCCTTGGAGAAGATTCAGGAGAATGGTTTGATGGGTTTAAACCAAAATTCACATGTGAACATTCGAAAACATTCTTTGAGTCCCCTGGTTACTTCTGTTCTCTCTGTGAAAAGTGAGTGGAAAAGGTTTTTTGGAAGGGGTGTGAAACACCTTCTTGCACACGAGAAGAGCCAACAAAAAACTGTGCAAGGCGGACGGTGCAGCTGGTCACCCCGAGTACACACTGGAAGCTGATCTCTTCTTGATGCCAAGGGAGGGGAGCGCAGTCTAGATGTTTCTCTGAATTACAGCATCTGCCGTGAAAATCTCAGCGACCCAAGAAATCCACGCTCAGGTGCTGCTCTTCTTTGGTCTGTTTGTTCCTTCAAAGAGGCCATGTGAGTTCTGGCCCTTCCAGAACAGGCATGGAAAGTTAGGAAGGGGAAGACACCGAGGCAAGAGTCAGCAGGCTCAGGGTCCCTCCCCGGGAGCCGTGGAAGGGGATCATCAGCACGTCCCTTCCCTCCAACCTGTCCGAATGCCCCAGAACTGGGTGAGGACATCTCCGCGGCTGGTGCCAGGGACTCACTGATCTCGATGCTTCTGGCCACAGATTTCCATTCCTTCCTGCTGCCTGTTTTCTTAAGCTGTGCGTATTTGTGCTGATTCCGATGTAAGGGAAAGGTGAAATATTGTGACACAGAAAACTGAGGGCTTGTTCCAAGGAAGTGTTGAGTTCTGTTATTTCCTTCCTTTCAGCCCCTCGTATTCTCGTTGTTTGCAAGGCGGCCAGAGGCCAGAACTGCTGTGTTTGACCAGCGCTAATATTAACCCTGTGCACGGGGCCCTTGTCCTCACCTCCCAAGCACAACTTCACCCCTGCAGGAAGGCTCGCGCTCCTGCGGGGGAAATTAATCCCGTGTTCGGTCCACATTTAGGCTGGTGCATTTCCTGTGCAAACACGGCTGACATTTATGAAATCTAATACATGTCTAGGATACAGCACTCATTAACATACCGCAAAATAGCTCCAGAATAGCCCGTTTTAATCAAATAAATTGTTGCCGCCGCCACCGCAGGCTGGTCCTTTATTAAAGGGGGTTGGGGGTGAGGAGCGTGGCTGACCCGGCCGGGGCCCAAGTGCATCCTGGGCCCTGTGTTAGGATCCTGCAGTCCGGGCCGGCAATACCGCCGGGGGCTCGGGCCGCTCCGTGTTTGCTCCTGAGATGAGAAGATGAAAAATTGCTGATCATCTATCATCTCCATAAATCTTACCGACAATAAGTCATAAAACCTGGTGTCCTTACATATGGCAGGTGCCTGGGGATTGTGTTGCCATATGTGAGCAGCAGCCTTTGGAAAAGAAAAATTCTGTTGTCTATGAGAAACTTCTAGAACTGTTTTCTGTGGCTACAGTGAGCGGGCTGCTTGCGCTTCCCCGGCACCTCTGTTTTTTTGTATTTTTGGGTTTTTTTTCTTGGTGTTTCCCTCACCCCCTCATCATGGGGCCCTCTCTTTTTCTTCCGAATTACCAGCCGAAGAACCCTCAGCGTGCTCCTTAGGAAATGTTGTGCTTTGCTAAGTTCCCTTTCTGTCCGTCACAACAGAATGAGTGAATAATCACCCCCAGCCGACACAGGGCACAGGTATTCAGGGCTTTTGTGCAGAAGAAAAGGAGCGCTTGTTTTCTCCGGGAGTGCTCCCCACTGGACACAGAGGTCCTCAGCCTACAAAGGGTCCCCAGCTAGTGAGAAATGCCTATTTACTTTAAAAAAACAAACAGACAAACAAACAACTAAACTCGTTTTCATAGCTCTCTGCTAAATGAAAGGAGATAAGAGAAGATGATCTCTCCAGTTCAGCTGGGATGGGGTCCGTATTCTGGGGACACCGAGAGACAGTCCCCCAGCAACAGGCTAGCCGGGAACACCTGCGCGGGTTTTCTGACGGAAGCCGGCTGCACACTTGCAAAGTGCAAAACCGGAAAAGTGTCGTGTGTTTTTCTTCTTTGGCTACAATTTTTGACTATCTGTTGCTTCTCACGGCGATCAGAAAGCACGGGGAAAAAACGTCCACTGACCCAGGTGGGGACCTCTCTGGGCTGAGGCCTGAGCAGAGGACCCCGCAAGTTACCACTGCTACAATGTTTCATTTCCAGGCTGTGACACACGTTTAGTGCTTTATCATCGCAGCAAGCGGCGCACACGCCGAGTCCACGCTGAGCTCTTCTGTGCATCTTATCTGGGCCTGAGAGAGGACACTCCTTTCCTGCGATATTTTATCCGAAAGTCATAAACAAAACCTAGCCCCTGATCAACAAGAGAAAATACTTGGAAAGACAAGGCAGGAAGTTAGGGGCGGCGTGGGGAGGGGATGGATGACCACAGTGCTTCCAGAAAGGGAAGTGGCCTGCCTGGTGGGACTTGGTCAGGGAGGGGAAGACACCCAGACTCCTGTGCCTTCCATCCCTCCCGCCTCCGTCATCCTCTGCCCCGTGATGCCCGCTTGGGAGATCATCTGTCTGTCCCACAGCCCAGAATAACACGGCACGTCCAAACCGCACACCTTCGAACTCTGCTTCACTCTGGAAACCGCCCGGGAGAGGGAGAAAATTCACCCTGTCTACCACCAAAACCAGGTGGGGGTGAGGCTGTCAGGGACCCTTTTGATGTTTGGCACCAAGTATGGGACAGACTGACTTTGTACTATTCTTGTGCTAATTGTCTTATCAAGTGATATTTGATTGTTTCTATAAAAGCTTTATGTCAGTGCAATTCACCACAGGCTTTTTAAAGACCTCAAGATGCAAGAAAAAAAATGCACCCAGAGTCCATTAAAGAATTAGGTTCTATTAATGTCCCAATCTGCTGAAAGGGGCCACAGACACTTCCTCAGCCCACCACAAGCACGGGAATGGCCCTCCCCTCACTTAACAACTTCTGCTGCAAATCAGAGGAAAGGTGCCTGTCCATTCTGTGAGTCTGGCTCTTAACATGCCTTGGACATTGTGGCATTTTGAAAACGATGCCTTTGCCTGCGTTCCATTTTTCTAACGAGAAAATAAGGGCAGTGTGCTGGTGTGGAAATCAGGATAATTATGGTAGCTGTCGTAGTCCTCATCGTCACACTTGGCTAGCAGAGAACGCGCTGCCGTCTCCAATCCTCCAAAAACAACAATATAAAAAGCCTCCTTATCTCTCCTTTATCCACCAGGAAACGGTCACAAAGTAAAGTGGCTTCCCCAACTGGATACAGAGCGAAAGTGACAAAAACATCCAGGTTGTCTGACGCTTTCAGATCTGCGGTGCCTTCAGATACTGCTCTCCTTTCTTGTTCCTGGCACTAGACCTAGGACTAGGGACACATTGAGGAATTTGGAGGGCTGGGTTCTGAGGCACGATGTCTGATTACTTCTTCTCTCTTGGTTCTCTTTATTCATTTGTAAGACTGAAGAGAAGAAAGGGACACTTCTGCCTGAATGATATTGAAACCTTTCAGCTTAAAATCATATGATTCCATGGAAATCACAATAAAGGCCTGATTTTTTTTTTGCAATGTAACTATAAACCACTTCCTTTTTTTTTTATTTTTCCAAATGTGTGATGTCACCCCAAAGAGAAACAGTAGCGACTATACCTTGAGGAGTTTATAAAAATAAAGTCTATTTATCATAATTATCATCTGTAGCTGTGACATGTTGATACAGACACAGGCACTGAGTCGCTGCCCAAAAACTCATGGGTAGGCGCCTGAGCGGCTCAGTCGGTTCAGCGTCCGACTTCAGCTTAGGTCATAATCTTGCGGTTTCCGAGTTCGAGCATCTTGTCGGGCTCTGTGCTGACGGCTCAGAGCCTCGAGTCTGCCTCGGGTTCTGTATCTCCTTCTCTGTTCCTCCGCCACTCGCACTCTGTGTCTCTCTCAAAAATAAATAAAGGTTTCAAAATATTTTTAAAAAACCCTTGTGGGTAGATGAGTGAGTGGGGCGGATCTCACCCAGGTCCCTGCAATCCCCGAGAACCCGTTCAGAACGCAGAACCAGAAGGCTGTGAGAGCCCCGGCGCACAGCCCAGCCATCCGTTGGTGATGTCTGTTTATTATTATTAGCAGTGAGTAACCGTCCCTGCTCCCATCCTGTGCGACACGCGGCAGCTCGGGGCAGTCACAACAGCTGCCACCAGCCCGAGCTGGGCACATCCCCTCTGTCAGTGCTGCTGGGAGGGGACAGGTGCAGGGCTTGGGCACACACAGACGCACGGCACTTGGCTGGGAGGAGGCGGGGAAGCCTTTACGGCTGGGAGAAGCTCGGTGGGAAGTTTAGTTGTTTATAGGGAGTGAGTTCTGAGGGCTGTAATGTGATGCTCTAAAGGATTCAAGGGTGGGGCCCAGAGGGAAAGAGGAAGGGTTGTTGAAGGGTCTGTGACTTTACAGATGTCTTTGCTTTATAAACGAGGAGACTGAGTTCCAGGGACATCCAGTAACAAGTTCAAAGGCACGCAGCTAGAAAGGGAACAGTCCAGGGACGATATCCAGGGTTGAATGGACTCCACAGCCCTTGCTCTTTCTAATATGCCCCAGGCAGAAATAAGGGGGTGGAGGCCTTCAGGGGAAACACACAGGTATCAGTGGCCTGCAAGCCTTAGGGGCTTAGGACACATACTGCTTTGTAGCTGCAGAAAGTAAACCATCTCAGCTTTAATGCTGACCACTCGGGCTGAGCGCACCTCACTCACAAACTAAACCTCTCCTAATTTAAGGAGACTGTCCCCAATCCATGGTTCTGTTCCTGGACAACAAAGAAGTTTCTTAACAGCTAGAATCCCTCATCCCTACCTTTCTTCTTTCCCCAAGAGTTTGTTGAGTTTCTGTCTTGTGCCAGACACTGGGCTGAGTGCTAGTGAAGGAAAAGAACATGTGGCCACCCGTGTCCAGTGAAATGTGAAGGTAAAGGAGCCCATCACTCGCAGGTGGAAGCTTTCGAGAAAGGGCATATAATACCCGTGCTCTCCCCTCCCCTGCCTCAGTGATTGCGGACACCCTGTGACATGGAGGTGACGTGAGTTGAACAGCAAGAATGCTAAGATAACACACAGACAACCGTCCGGAGGAGACCCTGGTCCCTCAGCGGACACTGTGTGCACGCTCATCGCTGTGTGAAGCGGCTGAGATTTGAGGCTTGTTCCTGTGCCATAACTTCGTCTCTTCTGACTTAACGCAACTGCATTTTGAGCTTGGCTTTCAACGCTGTCCTTCTCTATGCCTTCTCCACTAGCCACGCCTTCTCTTGGAGAGTTTGCTTTTCCCGCTAGACTTTGAGCTCATTGAGGGCAGGGTCCACCCCTTATCTACCTCCGCGTCCCTCACCCTTGGCTCCGGGCCAAGTGGATGTCTCAGGAGACAGTGAAGACAGAGTGAAATGAGCAACCACAGAGCTGGCAAAGGCAGGGAGTATCCACAGAAATGGCGGACATGAGTGCTCAGACAGAGGAGGGCATTCGCCCAACTGCTAAGTGGTGGAGTCGGGGTTGGAACTTAGATGTTTCTGACCCCAAGGTCCATCCTTTGCTATTCCAGCTCACCCGCACACTGCCCCTTGACTGGCCATCCATTTGCTGAGCCCTCTTCCCCAGTGGGTGATGCTTCCACTCCACAGCCTCGCTTCCCCTGGGAGAATTGGGATTGCCCCTTAAGAGAGATTGCTGGTTGTACAATTACTGAGAAGGAGAAGAAATAATATGTTTTCAGTAGGTACTAGATTCCAGGCACCTGCTCCCCACCACAGGCGTCATCTGCGTGAGAAATGCATACGTTACTGATGTGTAGTATTACATTGAATACTACAAAGTTAGCCCTTTGAAGTAGGTCTCATTGTTATCCCTGGGTTAAAAAGAGGAAGCTCTAGCACAGAGAGGTGAAGGAATTAAAGCAAAGTCACAGAGCTCCTAAGTAGCAGGGCTGAGACTTGAACTCAAGTCTGACTCTGTAATAGAGGGTTTTGATAACTATTTTTTGTTATCAGTATAACATATTGAGAGAGACAGAGACAGAGAATGAGCGCACAACTCTTTTGGTGGCTGGTGATAACACGGGAATATCTTTCCTCCGCTTGCTGTTTATCCAAGTCCATCCCTTGTTTTTTTACAGGAAGCTGTAAGGACTTCCTGCTTTAACTCCCACAGATGCTGGCCCTGATAATTCCCGTATTTACGTACCTACAGGGCAAGGGGAGATCCGTGAGCTGCTGACTCTGGTGGGACTTCAGGACAGAGACTGATGGGCCCCTTCTGTCCTTTGATCTCCCACTCAGCCTCCCAGAACGGTGTTGGGGTGGGGGAGGGTCTTTCCTCCATCTTTTATTGTGGCCATTCAGCCCTGCACCAGGGCACTTCCATACGTGTACCTCGTTTGATCCTAACAACAGCCTGGCCCATTAGGGACTGTTAGCCCCCCTTCATAGCTAAGGAGGCCCAGGCTTAGCTTAGAGCCGTGGGGCTCAACTAGGGGGCGACTGTCACAACTTGGGGTGAGGGGCAGACTTATGACCAAGAGAGTCAAGGCCAAGGATGCTACTCAGTACCCTGTAATGCACCTAACAGCACCCACAACACAAGATTACCCAGCTCCAGGTCCAGTGCCCAGGTCCACAAACTTTGACGTCCATACGTTGTGGAACATTCAAGCCATAGGGCCGGGATGGAGCCCCCATTTGCCAGGCTAATCGTGTGCTCCTCATGATGGAGAACTGATGCTTACGAGGCCTGTGAAGTCAACAGGGCCCTTCTCCAACATCTCACGTGGTTGCCTACTACCTGCTGATGCATGCCACCCCTGTGACCACTCCTCGGAAGGTGTCTGCTGAGCCCTTCTCTGACAGCGTCTCACCTTTGTGGGCTGGTGTTCTTGGCACCAGTATCCTTGAAGGCTCATTGTTGTCCTATTGTGGGTTTTTTTTTTTTTAATGTTTATTCATTTTGAGAGACACAGAGAGCACAAGTGGGGGTGGGGCAGAGAGAGAGGAAAACAGAGAGAATCCCAAGGAGGCACCAATCTGTCAGCCCAGAGCCTGACACGGGGCTCAAACTCACGAACCACAAGATCACGACCTGAACCTGAATCAACCTGAGTCAGCCGCTTAACCGACTAAGCCACCCAGGCGTCTCTGACATGTTGTGATTTTTTTTTTTTAATGTTTATTTATTTTTGAGAGAGAGACACACACAAAGTGCAAGTGAGAGAGGGCCAGAGAGGGAGAGAAAGACACAGAATCCGAAGCAGATTCCATCCAGGCTCTGAGCTGTCAGCACAGAGCCAGATGCAGGGGCTCAAACTCACGGATGCAGGGGCTCAAACTCATGACCTGAGCCGAACTTGGTCGCTTAACCGACTGAACCACCCAGGTGCCCCCGACTTGTGTTTTTAAGCGTGGTTTCTGTATTACCCTAGATCACAAGCCTCTGAACGTTAAGGCCTGGCTTGCTCATCTGAGGTGGTCCTGATAAGGTTCACTTGTTCAGGAAACACCTACTCTATGCCTGGCCTGTGCCAGGCCCTAAAGATGCATAAGGGAGAAGACAAAGTGTAACACAAAGTGAATGATTACAGTATTCAGGATCAGCCACAACCATTAGCATTTACTAAACTTTTCACACATCAGCTCGCAGTGACCTTATGAGAAAGGTTTCATTCAAGGGTGATGGGCCAGCACCAAAAGGGAGGCCCAAGGCTGCCTAAGTGGCTGAGGAAGACAGTCTAGAGATGCTGGGGTCTATGTGGAGACCTGGAAGAGAGATTGCCTGTGAGTGAGGGTATAGCAGGCGGAAAGGTCTGCATGAGGAGAGCCTGGGGGAACCAAACTCATGGGGTGTCTAGCAAGTGCCAAAAAGGAATTCAGTTTTGGGGTTCAACTTTGGGGGTTGACCAGATGTCCGGAGCACACAAGTAAATCCCGTCAATGGCTGGGCTATGTGTCTCAGTTCAGTGCAGATACTGTCTCCATCGCTCAGGGCCAAAAGGGTCTCCAGGCTGGCTTAGTTGGAAAGAGAACCCATCTGACTCCTGGGAGTTCTCCCCTCCCCCGCCCCAACAATGGTCTCCGGGGCTCTCCCCAGTGTTCAGAGTCAGGACAGGCTTTGGGGGCCTCCTTGAACAACACTGAGGCTGGTTATCAAAAAAAATAAATAAATAAATAAAAGGCACAGAGTCTGGATACCATGGATCGAACTCAAGTGTTGACAACATAAGTATTACAAATATTTAGGTGCAAGTCAATAGAGATGCAATACATGAAATCAAATTAATTAACCAAGGGGGTTATTTACAGAGCACCTACTCTGCTCTTGAACACACAGGAGACAGAGAATAATGATAATGGTGAGGCCCCAGCCCCCAGGGCTTTGAGGTCTTGTGGGAAGACTGCAAGGCAAACAAGGTTAAGACTGTGGTTGAAAACCACCCAAAAGGGACTGTGGAGTGGGAAACAAACTTGGAAAAGAGAACGACTGATGTACAGAGGTGAGCTCGAAGGAGGCTCTTGGAGAAGGCAGGATTCAGGCAGAGCCTTGAAGGACAGGAAAGACAGGGAAAGTAAGCTACTGAGGGCATTTCATTTGGCAGCAGGCAAAGAGCCCTAAGACTCCAAGAGCCTTCAGGAAAAGTCCAGGGATTCTAAATCCAGGTCAGGTCCAAACCCCCGCGGACATTATGTGAGGCGCCTCATTGTCTACTCCCATTCTTCTTGTAAAAGATCCTCTCTGCCCTCCCTGCCCCTGCCCAGCCCCCCCTCACACCCAGACCCTGGCCTCCTATAGGTTATCTCCAGTCGATAGCCGCATCATGATTGTGAGATTTTGTTCACGCTTTCTACTCTGTTAGGCTGTTCTTCCCTTTCTCTGTGAGAAGTTCATCCCTTATAGGATTAACTTAAATGCTGCCTCCTCCATGCAGTCTTCCTGCATCCCTTGTGCTCTCTCCTCTTTGATCTCATCCCCTGTCATGCCAATATTGTTGGTGACTCTGACTCATTCCCTCAGTAGAATGCAAGCAAGTTCTTGAGATCAGGACTTTGTCTAACTTTATATTTCTTTCCACATCTGTACCTACCATAGGGTATGACTCACGCTGAAGGTGCACTAATTACTTGTTGACCATATGGGTGAATTGAACAAGGAACTGAATACCTTTTGCAAAGAGCTGACTTACTCAACAGGGACTTGGGTGTGTCTAGAGTTGCTCTTTCCAATATGGTGGCCACTCGCCAGTGGAGATCGTTTACCTTAAAATTAATGACACCAAAATGAAATTTAAAAATGCAGTTCCTTAGCTGTGCTAGGTGCATTTCAAGCACTCAGTAGCCACACAGGGCCGGTGGCTGTTATGGTATCGGACAACTCGGACCCAGAACATCTGCATCCTCTCAGAAAGTTCTGCTCTTCAACACTGGTCTTGCCTGGATAAAGAATGACCTCTTATGCCCATTCTCCCGTCCCTGTTTATACCCTCCTTCTCCTCTCCAAGGTTTGCTGCGGCTAATCCTCTAGGGCATCAAATATCACTACCTACATAATGCCAAGAGCCGGGGAGGAATTTGGCGACATGGGGTTCGCTCAGGGTTATGACTGCACTCTGCCGATCAGATCACTCCCCGTGGGTGGGCTTCTGGTCTGCAGCGAGAGCCCAGCAGCCATGGTGTTAAGACACCTGTCACGGGAAATGCCAGAGCCCAAGGACAGCGAGCTGAGCTCAGCTCCACACAGACGAGGCAAGCGTCGGAAACACCTGGCAGGCTCAGAAACACAGATGTCTCTCAGCTTTTAATTGAAAATGTTCTGAGTGGGCAGAATCCAAGGAGAGCTATTAGAGATGCCTTCTCACTCGTGTTTCTTGCAGAAAAAATACCTGCTCCTTCCTTTGGTTTGCCAGTGCAGTTAAGGGCATTTATTGATCCCCAAGATCAACAAATTCCAAATATTTTTTCTCTTTGAGGTGGGCGCCTATAATATAAGCCCAATTGATAACGCATATTTAAAAAAAAAAGAGAGAGAGTTACTGCCAGGGTTGACAGCGGGGCAGGGAAACTGGATGCCACTTGTTTGGGTTTTTTTCTCCCACATCATCAGACGGCACAACTCAGGGGATGCTCTTCACACCATAGTCTAGATTCGACCCACCGGCCTCACCTTCGCACCCTTGCAAGGAGGCATGCACAGTTTTAAAACTCTGCTCTACCTGCAATCCTAATTTTTTTTAAGTTTATTTATTTATTTTGAGAGAGAGAGACAGCATGAGTAGAGGAGGGGCAGAGAGAAAGGGAGAGAGAGAGTCCCAAGCAGGCTCTGCACTGTCAACGCAAAGCCGGATGTGGGGCTCGAGCCCATGAAACGTGAGATCATGACCTGAGCCGAAATCAAGAGTAAGACGCTTAATCCACTGAGCCACCCAGATGCCCCTTGCAATCCTAAACAAAACAAAACAATCCAAAACAAAAACAAAAACAAAAATATGCCTGCTTCTGCAATCAATCATAATAAACCTATACGTGTATCTGTAACTCTTTCTAATTGGTGAAGTGCTTTTTAAATGGTATCTCTCATCAGCTCTTTTCAGCAGAGGCTGGAATGAAGTCGTTGGGTTCAGACTGGTCTTGTTTCTGTCTATACCCCTGATACCTAGTTTACTTTCTGGCCCATCGTAAGCATTTAATACGTTGTTTGAGGAAAGGGAAGGGAGGCGGAGAAGAAGGGATGGAGGGAAGGGAAGGGAGGGAGGAATTTACGACCTATCATGGTCAGTTTCAGGTTACAGATAAAGAAATGCAGTGAATTTAAGCGACTTATTAAGTTAACAAGTTAATACCAAGGGAGCCAAGCCGCACTCTCCTCTGTCCTGAAAGCCCGTGTTTTAATCACACCTCACCCACCCTCCCATTTCGTTGTTTCAAATAAAAAGCCTATGATGGGTACTCGCTACCCATTCTTTTTCGGCACCAGCTTTTTAACACCTGAAACTGTGGAGGAAGGTCAGTCTCCCTCCGCAAAGGGGTTCCCTCCTGGGAGTCCTGGCCCTCCCTCCTCCCCCTGAAATTACCCTCCCTTCTCCTGGTTCTATGCGAGCCTGCACAGGGGGCAGGAATGAAAAGCCACCACCCAGCATAAGGGTAACTGAAGCGCTTGGGCCCCAGAGCCCGCGAGCAGTGGCTGAACTGGATCGGTGTTTAAATTCACACGTCAGGATGTCCACGGTCTTCCCGTGCTCGTTCCATTTTTATAATGAAGCTGTGTGTCTGGACCAGGAAAAAAAACAACAACAAATCTTTGACACGGGGAATAGGAGTGTTACGACGCGTCTCTGAGGTTACCAGTGGCATTCCTGGTGTGTCCTGAGCTGTGCTTAGTGGGCTCCCCGCCGGCTGTGATGTGGGAAATAATGACACGTGAGTTCAGCCGAATCCCAGGGGCAGGAACGCTTCTACGTGACTCCACGTCCATCCCCGACATGCATGCACTCACATGCGTGCGCATGCACACACACACACACACACACACACACACACAGAGGGAAACTTCCAAAGGGCTTGTAACAGAACAAAGCATAGTTTTTACTATCACAAAATCTTTATGGATCGCCATCCTTGAGGTGAAGTTATATCCTTTATGGTCACATTTTGGTAGTTTCCTTAAATTATTGAAGGCATTTCGTTGGGCCCGCGCTCTTGGAGCAGGGCTGCAAAAGAGGTCCCTGTCCCCCGTCTGGAGGTGGGTTAATGATGGCACTCCTTGTGCGATGCGTCCAGGACACAGAGGTTAATAAAACCCGTAGCTCTTCTTCATGGGTACCAGGGGATGGTTAATGTTCAAGCCTGTGCAGGACCTCAGCTTAATGTTCCGTATGAAGGATGGCGCTGCCACATGACGCCCTCCCTGGTGCCAACCTCGCATATTAGTACGTGCTGGAAATGGGCTGAGCAAACAGGGAGATGTTAGGTGTTTCTCTCCCAGCTGGGCGTGATGGGCCGGCCGCGCATCTCCCGCCTGCTCTAGAAGCCAGCCACCTCTGGTTGCCAGAGCACTGGACAAAGGGTGGGGAGAGCCTATGCCCAGCCCCTTGCTGTGTCTGCCCAGACCTGATGTCCCTCTGTTGTCCTCTGTCCACCGAACTGCCTTCTGCTCTCCGCGAGTATGTGTGCATAAAGAGGTCTGTGGACTGTAGGTAATAATACATCAATCTTGTGGTTACAAGCACGGGCTTTGGGGTCATGAGAAGCTAGAGGCAAATCTGTGTCAGCCTTACTCCTGTGTACCTTGGGCAAGTTGCCTGGCCACTCTGTCTTTGTTTGGCTTCAGCCAGAAACAGACCCTGAGACAAGGATTTGAAGGCAAATAGTGTATCCGGGTGGTGATTTCAGTACGCAACAGGGAAGGGAAGACTCCATGAATAGTAGAGCATCCACAAAGTTACCACCATGGCAACTAGAAGTAATCCCACTGGGGACTGCTGGAGGCAGCACTGGACATATGCCTTGGGGGTCTTCTGACCTGAGGGGCTAGGGAGCTGGGGCATTTATACACCCAGCCCATCAGTCTCTTAAAGGCTGCCCAATGGCTTCTGCCGGCATGCCAGTGGACAGAGTGGGCTCCCACGACAGGCCAGCCTCAGGCAGAGAAAATGCTGCCGGTGCTTGGAAGTGTGGATGTCATGTACTGAAATGGGAAGATCTGGGAGGAAATGAGAGGGACAGCTTCTGCCCCCTGAAGTCCCAAGTTCCTCCTTTCCAGAACAAGGGCAGCACCTCCTACTTCCCTGTCTTGCCATGGTTAAATGAGATAATGCAAGAGGCCGCTAAATGTTAGTTATGATTCATGCTAGCTCAAAGGATGGGTACATTTACTGCAAATCAGACCTGGGTGGATTGCCCATATTTGATGGCTTCCTTTAGAACATGGACATTTTGGTATTTGGGAAAATAAACTCTACTGTGTATTTGACATTTAAGGGGAGTGGAAGGAAAAAATGATGTTGGTCAAAGAATGTGCCCTTCCTCTGGAGATAAGAAGGGGAAAGAAAGGAAGAAGTGACTTCCATGTGCCATGTTTACAGAGAACAAAGTGTGTCTGGGGTACTGTCTTTCCAGGTCGGGGGCAAGTGAGTGCCTCAAACTAAGAGTCTACTATGTTTGTTATCACTGCAAGTTGCTGGCCAGAAGTCTTCCATTTTTCAGATCACTTGAAAGTTTCCTTCTTCAGTGCAGTGGGGCCACCAGGATTTCTCCACCAGAGGCTGAAGCAATGACCCTGTGGACGTTCCCGGGGCCTCTTGCTGAGGCTGCTTGGAACATAGGTAGACACACCAAAAGGCATTGATCGCAAAATGGCGCCTCCATCCCTCAGCCTTTCCCCAATCCCACAGAGCCGGGGGATCAATACCTTGCAGTGCCAATGGGTTCTCGGATGATGCGATCTTATCCCTTTGACATAGAGATGGGGGCCACTGTGCTGCTGTGTTTGGAGTGTTTGGGACTTTGGTGGCCATGGTGTTACTCGCCCTTAGCCCGGACCCTCTAGCAGGCATCTGGGACTCATTATCGAATCTTTCAGTGCTCAGTGACGCCACGGCACTGCTGTGGGTGTTTACATGGTTACCCCGGCTTCAGTAGTGCCTGTGGTCTGTAGGCACTGGCCCATAGGTGCACGTCGAATGAATGAGTGAGAGTATGAATGAAAGAATAAGCGTGGAAATGCACAGGGGGATGAGAGCGAGGAGGAGGCGGGCCACTTTTAACGGGAGAAAAGTAGGTCTGGAGATGTGCAGCTTCCTTTAGTGTCACCCCTCGGCTGCGCTAAGAACCAGGAAGCCAAGCTGCCACTTCTGTGGAAGTCGGAGATTTCCCTTTCTGGTTTTGCAAATTCCATTCCTGCACTGCTGTCATCCACTGGGGAGATGTCCCTGGTCTCACTCACAGGGAAGAATAAATAGTGCTCAGGTTGCTTTAAAAGGGAGAGAGCAGCCCTTCTCACCTCAGCGTGCGTCAGGCATTGGCTCCACAGCACCCCGAGCTGTAAGCAGGGTGATGGTTGAGGGGCACCGAACACATCTACTGGCTCTAAAAGGAAAGAATTCTTTTTTTTTGTTTTGTTTTATTTATTTCTAGGAGAGAGAGAGAGAGAGAGCGTGAGCAGGGGAGGGTCAGAGAGAGAGGGAGTCACAGACTGAAACAGGCTCCAGGCTCTGAGCTGGCAGTCAGCACAGAGCTCGACACGGGGCTCGAACCCACGAACCGCGAGATCATGACCTAAGCGAAAGTCGGACACTTAACCGACTAAGCCACCCAGGCGCCCCTAAAAGGGGAGAATTCTTAAAACAACAAGATCTTGACACGAAAATGCTTGTCAAAAGTCCTCACAAATGAGATGTCTTCGTCAGTGGGGTTTAACAAACAATGGGGAGGGGTGCCTGGGTGGCTCCGTTGGTTGAGCGACTCTTGACTTCGGCTCACGTCATGATCCCATAGTTTCATGAATTCAAACCCCACGTCGGGCTCTTTGCTGACAGCGCGGAGCTTGCCTGAGATTCTCTCTCTCTGCCTCTCCCCTGCTCACACTCTCTGTCTTTCTCAAAACTAATTTTAAAATTTAAAACAAAAAATTTTTAAATAACAAATAACAAGGTAACTGGCCCTGGTGGAGCGTGCTTCAGAATAATCTCAAAGTAGATTCGAGAAGTAGGTGGGGGTATGTGGTTCACACTGTGTGGGCAGAAGTGAATTTGTTTTCATGATCCTCCTACATCCACTTTGTCCAAGTGTTTGAATTTTCCAGACGAGAAGCACCATCAAACCCTACTGTCCATGCCCCAAAGAAGGACATTCTGGAAAGTGATCCCAATGTCTTGGCACGGGTCTTTAGCTCACTCTCTCATGCATTATTTTGTTCAGAAATATTTACCAAGCACTTATTCTGTGTTAGGACCTATTCCCTGCGGTGCCCTCAAGATTTTTCATGGCTCATGTCAGGGAGGAAGTGAACCATCTCAGCGGGGCACGACTCTTGGGGGTCTCCAAAGGCCAGCGGGCACCCAGTCCGGCTCAGTGGGTCAGGTGAGACTCCCCAAGAAGCTGGAATACAAGAAGCATTCAGGGAGGCAACAGGGAGGTATTCAGGGAAGGGACAAAACAGGAAGGAAGCCCCTGGCAGTGGCTGGGACATGAGAGAGTCTGGCTCAGGTTCACCCCAGACAGTGGGGCCGTCCTGATGCTGAGCCCTTTAAATGGGATGTCATAGGGGGGACTCGGGGCTTCCTGTCTTCTCAGTCCGCTGGTGAGAGCTGATGGCGCCTACCCACACGTCCGCTTAGCAGACACTGAGCTACCACCCCGCTCCCCTCTCTCGGTTATGGACGATTAGGAGCTGAATGAGACTGGGCCCCCTGAGGGTAGGAACACAGTCATGTTAGCAAACCCGGGGTGTAGAACCAGCCACGTTCGAATGTGCTGACCGTTAGCCCAGCTCTGGGCAGCAAGGTCCGGAGGCACTTACCATGCTTCTTGACACTTTACAGAGGAGGGGGCTGAAGTGCAGGGGAATTCACCTGCAGCCTCAAAGACTGGGACCTGCTGGAGCCAGGATTTCAGCCAGGTCTGCCCAGACCACTGAGTGGAAACTCAGCAGAAGGTTCCGGGCCTCGGGCGCTCCTGGTCTCTGGGCTCATCGGCGGACGTGGGTTAAGATGCCTCAGAGCTCCTCCCGTGGCCTCACTGGTACAGTCCCTCCAGTGGGCCCTCTGGGAGTGCAAGAGGAAGTGTCGCCATGTTGCCAAGTAGCCCCCCCTTCCTCCCAGCGTAGGAATCTGCCCTCCGGAGCAGCTGGGCCTCCCTGCCTTTATCGGACCCCACCCCCAGTACCTCCAACCTTTCCCCTCGGCTCCTGCTGGCCGACCTTGGCCTGTCTCTGGCCTCAGCCCGGGCGCCAGGCTTACTGCTGGAGTCTGGCCAGGCCCCACCCCGCACTCAGCCTCTCCCCCAGTCGTGCTGGTAGGCCGAGGGCTCACAGACCAGCCCCGTGCCAGGGCTCCCCAGGGATTCTCCGTGGAGCCAGCTTGGCTATTGGAGTGAGAGGCCCACCTGGAAAGACCTGCATGGCTTTGAAAGGATTAAGAGTCAGTCTGAAGCAGAGATCAAGAGAGGGTCTCTCCTTCTTCTGCATTCCCAGGCCAGCTGGCTACTGGCCCCTGCTCACTCTCTTTCTTATACACTCACATACATACTCCTGGATGCAAGCCCTGGAGAACAGCTTCTTTTTCCAGTTGTTTCTGTCTTCTAGCTACTCATATAATCCTGACTTTTCCCAAAAGGTCCTATGAAGAGAAGACCCTCCACATCCCCATTTTACAGACAAGTAAACTGAAGCTCAGAGTCTCAGACAACTGGTAAGGGAGAGAGCCTAAATTCAATCCTGTAGGTTTTTCTGACTCTACAGCCCATGTTCCTAACCACTTAGCAGCGGTGTGACTTTGGGCATGCTGTTTAACCTCTCCTGGCCTCAGTTGCCTCATCTGTAAAATGGGGATAACAGTACCACCCAGTCTGTGAGGCTTCTGTGGAGGTTAAATGAACTCAGTGAGGACAGCCATGCAGCAATGCCTAGAACAGCACTTGGCTGGCCGGGGGATATCGCGGAGAGGCGACAGACAACATTTTTATGAGGATCACAACCAGCGGCACTGGATAAGCCTGTCCCTAGGTGGGGGCACTTACCTCAGCTGCCCAGTGGTGGCCCAGCATCTTTTGGCCCTAGACTCTGTCTCCTCTGGCTCACTTTACAGCCTCTGGTTTCTTTGTTTCTCTTCTGTTCTGACTGCTTTTGTTTCCACATCCCACAAGCTGTAGGCCCTGGAGATGCCTGGGATGAACTCTGTTATTATTCCTTCTGTGAGGGTACATGCCAGGATTTCACAGTAGTATCTTGGCATTCCCACCCCACCCCCCCACCACAAACTCATCTGAACCAATTTAAAGACTTCACTTGGACCGGCTTATTTTGAAGAAAGATCGACAATTTGAAGCGAAGAGCTCTCCCCAGGGAAAATATATGAAGTGCTTTGTCCGTAGAATCTGGATTGAAACACCAGTTTTACTCTTCAGAAGCTGTGTGACTCTGGGCAAGTCACTTAACACCTCTGAGCTGCAAAATGATGAGAGGTGCAGAATGTTCTAAACGGGGCCAAATGATGAGAGGTGCAGAATGTTCTTTCCAGGGATTGGGGGAGAATTCAGTGAGAGAATGGCAAGCAGCGCCTGACATGCAGTAAGTGCTCCATAAAACACGAAAGCGAAATCTAGTTGAAACAGCTCAGGCTCACCAGCAGTTCGGGGAGCTAGGAAGGCAATAGTGAGATGCGCTTGGCTTGGAGAAGCCCGTTGGGGAAGGTGAGACAATGGGCCCCGAGCTGAGGGCCCAGCGCCGTGCTGTGTCTCCTCCTGAGCAAGGCAGGGTTTGGGGAGATTGCAGAGGGCAGGGTCCAAGGCCCCTCTGGAGCTGACCTCTCACTTCCTGGTGAAGGCTGCCGCTTTCCTTGAAGGCAGAGCCTCCCTTATCGGCAGGCTCAGAGTCCGAGGCACCAGGGCTGGAATCCTGGGTGTGCAGAGGCTCTGAGTGTTTATCAGGCCTCTCCCTGAGGCCGCGGGAGGGGGGGGGGGTGTTACCCGCCCAGACTTTGGACACGGTTGGGCTTGGACGTGGCAGCTCCTCCCCTCCGGGGATACCCCGGCACATTTCTCAACATTCGTTCCCAGTAAAAAAGTGTTGAAAGTCGACTGCCGGGGTTCCACAAAGGACAAGACAGTGCTCGGGCACCAGGGCTCCTGGCTCCTACTTCCTGCTGTAGGGCTCCCGTCAGCTCACGTCACTGGGGGGCTATGTCGGTCCATTTCCGACTTAAGGAAACACGATCAGCTAGAACATGGGAGAGGGACCCACCTGCTGAGGCATGCAGCGCTTACCCAAAGGCCAGCAGAGCGCACCAGCCTGGCACGGTCATTTCACCAGAATCTCCAAGGGGCCCAGAGGGGTGGGGACGCGCATCACTCCGCTGGATGAAGCAGGAGTTCTCCTAAGAGATCTTAGAACTGTTTTCGATGTTCCCCAGCTAGCAAAAGCGGCAGTCAGTTTTCAAACCTACCCAGCTGGTCTCAGTGCCCCCTCTAAAGCAGAAAGGGAAGTTCCCTGACCCGGGGTCTCTCACCTGTGGCACCGCGCACATTTTGGGACCAATCTTTCTTTGTTGGGGGGCTGGCCCACACCTTGTAAGGTTCTTAGCGGCATCCTGGGCCTCTGCCTCACAGATGTCAATAGCAGTCACCCGCCCAACTAACGACAAGCAGAAATGTCTCAGGCATTGTCAACTGTTCCCTGGGGGCAAAATAGCCCCAGGTGAGAGCCACCGCTCTAAACCTATGTCAGGTGCTATGATTAGTATTCATGATTATGCGATCATTGACACTGAGGTTATGATGATGATGTCCTTGCCGGGGTCTAATCTGTATTTGGCAGGTAACTGACTCAGGTGAGCTTTAACATCTACCTTACAATCCAACCCAGGACCCTTTAGAGAAGAAAATGGGGACTATTGATGATTATGTCAGAATCCAGGCGCCATGGCAGAGAGGAATGTTAGTCCATGCTACCTGCTTTCCCAGTAGAAAAGCAAGACTTATGACTCCATAACTTTGTAGGGGCCACTGATGCCTTCATGTGTGGGGTGGGGGTTCCTAGCTTAAGGACTCTGGAAATCTTAGCACTGGCTCCTCCTACCCCTCAGAGGGACCCTGACTAGGTCATACCCACAGGCAAGCTCATGGTTTTGTTAAATTGGTGGGAAAATGGAAATGATCCCAAATAGTTGGTGCCAGTTTCCTTTGCCCTCTGAGTTGGGGCAACTGTTGGGGTTCTCGGTGTGATCACCCGAATTATGGAGACCTAGGCACTCCTTGGGAAACATGGTTTGGGGACTATCTTTCCAGTCAACCCTGCAGAATAATCTTTAATCAGAAGAGTGTGAACTGTGCTTCCTCCTTCCATAGTATGTGATGATGATGATGGTCATGGTGATCATGACGATGGTGATTGTGATGACGATGGTGGCGACAATATTGGTAGTGATCATGAGGACTAGGATGATTGAACAATGACGGAGCACTTGCTATAGAGTTTGCTCTTGCCACGAGCACTTCACAGGGAGTATTTCATTTCACCTTATAACCGCCATGATGCTATCTTTTCCCCCATTTTATAGATACAGGCTGTGAAGTTCTAGCAAGATGAATAACTTGGCCAAGCTCAAACAGTTGTCTGAAGATAGAGTCAGAATTCAAGGGTGGGTCTGTCAATCCCAAAGGCCACAGAGTACTACCTGCCAATGTGAGATAAGTTTGATCAGGTCGGTGGTCATCCATCTAACAAGCACCTGTTCTAGTCATAATTCTGAGCACCAAAGAAAGAACGGACGAGAGTCTCTCTCCCTGCCCATCAAGAGCTCAGAGCCTAGCCAGGAGACTGACAGCTCAGCAGGCAGCATGTGTTCTCTGAGGGATGTTCAAGGAGCTATGAGGGGATAGCGCCTTCCTTGAACCAAGCCTGCCTTCAGTGGGCGGGGGGGGCTCTCCGGCCTGGCTCTCGGTGGGGAGGGCACTTGAACAGAGTCTTGAGGGTTGGTTGAGTGGGAGAGGGGCAGGAAATGGGGAAGAGAATCCCAGGCAGGGGTTGAAGCTGAGCAAGGCAGACTGGAGTGGCTGAAGACTATGGTTCAGTGTAGGTGGAGGGAGGGTGAAGTCCAAGTAGGGCCCCCAGAAAGCTTTGTGCCACCAGGGCACGCAACACACTCATACCTCATACCCTCAGACAAACACACACACACACACACACACACACACACACACACGCAGAATCCATCCACAAGCCTGTGGTGCTGATGCCACCAGACCCCTCCTATGTATGTCTAGGGTGGGAAGGAGTTCTGACTCTGCCACTGAAGAGCCCTGGCTGGGAACATCCTTTCCCTCCATCTTTCCACTCTCCCTCAGCTGTAGGCATAAAAATATCCCTTCTCTCCCAAAGATGTCCACACCCTAGTCCCTGGGGATTATGCGAAAATGAATGGGGATGTAGTATATTATAGATACTCTACAGGGAAATTAAGGTTGTAGATGGAATGAAAGTTGCCAGCCACCTGACCTTGAGATGGGGAGATTATGTTGCATGATCTGGGTGGGTTCAACACGAGGGTCCCTGTAAGAAGGAGGGAAGGGGTCAGTGTCAGAGAAGGGGATGTGACAAGAGGCAGAGGTCTGAGTCAAGTGCTTTGAAGACAGAGGAGGGGCCACAGGCTAAGGGATGCAGGTAGCTTCTAGAAGCTGGAAAAGGCCAGGAAACATTCTTCCCTTGAGCCTCTAAAGGAATGAAGCTCTGTCCATGCCTTAATTTTAGCCCAGTGTGACCAGGATCAGACTTCTGGCTTCTAGAACCCAGAACACACTTGTGTGGTGTTAGACTATTAAGTCTGTGGTCATTTGTTACAACCACAGGGACCACGTGCCTTCTGGGCCAGAACTGGGAGACCTGTGCTTCTGTTAGGGGACCTGGAGGGCTCACCCTGAGAAGTACCCGAGGGTTCCTCACGTTATGCTAATCTCTTGGGCCCTGAAGAAGGCTTTGCCTCCACCCAGTGGAGGCTGGGAGGTGGAACCCACCCCTGGCCCTGTGGAATGGGAGTATCTCTTATCAGTGACTGTAACCACACCCGGGATAGCCTGATAATCCTGGGGCCTGGAGGGGAAGAGAAACAGCAAGTCCTGGGGCCCAGGAATTCCGAGGCTGGGCCCGTGCTCCCCGAAAAGCGAGCCACTATCTTAGAGCCACTCTCCCATGATCGCACAGGCCTTTCCTCTACTTCTTTTTTTGCTTTTTTTTTTTTTTTAAACAAAAACTACAATATTGTATTCAAGCAGCTGGGTTTTTATTATTCACACTGATTTCTAAAAAGGAACATTCCAGCTTTAATTAGAATGAAAAATATGAGCAGTAGAAATATTCAAATATCACACGGCCTCATTATTTACACCATTGATTTCGACAGGCATATAAACACAGAGTAAGACATGTGCTCTGCACTATTTAAAGAACAAAGCGGTATTAATGGGCTTCTAACTCTCCGCACATTGACGAGACCCCATGCTTCCCTTTCCAAGGGTAAGAAAACTGTGGCAAAGCTGTGTGTATGTGGCCTTACGGTTGTGGAAGAGATGGATGGCAAAACAATTCCCCCCAAAGCAATTATTAATTCGAATCGTGCCCTTTCTTTAATGCTGCGTGTCAGGGTGTTCATTAAGTGCCTTTCATCTATTTGCTCACTTAATCCTGGCAAATTACCTGTATGAGATAAGCATTTTTAATTAAGTAGGCTCCATGCCCAAAGTGGGGCTCAAACTCAAGAGTTGCATGCTGTACCCAATGAGCCAGCCAGGCAGCCCATGAGATAAGTATTTTAGGTCCCATTTTACAAAGAAGTAAACTGACCTTGGGGTGCCTGGCTGGCTCAGTTATGCATCCAACTGTAGATTTTGACTCACGGTTTGTGAGTCCGCGCACTGTGTAGGGCTCTGCGCTAACAGCATGGAACTTGCTTGGGATTCTCTCTCTCTCTCAAAATGAACAAACAAAACAAAGTAAACTGGCCTTGGAGATAGTGAGTGGCTTGTGCAGTACATGGCCACTGGGTGGTAAATATGCGGGCAGGGCTGGCCGGCCCCCAGTGCCCATGCCCTTCATCACCATGGAATAGACTTGGGACCATGCCTCCCTACCAGAGCTGGTGATCGTCAGGGGCTTACTGTGTGCGGTAAGTACTGTCGGCCCGTGGTTCCCAAACTCAGATGCATGTTAGAATCACTTTGGGAGCTCTAAGAACTTGATGCCTAAGGGTGGAACCCAGGCACCAGTGCTTTTTAAAGATCCCCTGATGACCCCAGTGGGCAGCCAAGTTGTGAACAACTTTTTTCTACCACAGTCTCTCCCTGAAATCCCCTTTATAAACTCCCTGAGAAGGAGCTATTATTATTGACCCATTCTAAAGAAGAGAAACTTGAGCCTCCCAGAGGTCAGGTGATACCCGTCCAGCTGGGGGCTGAACCAGAACATTCTAGAACACTTATATTTAACAGCACTAAAACATCTTTCTAGTGGGATATTGAGGAGAATGCATTGTTCCTTGGGAACGAATAAACATTGAGTCAAGTTTTGTTTCCTCTATCTGGTGGTTTCCAGTTCTTTACACAACCATAAAAGTGTAACTCTTTTTGTTGTGAATGTCTCCTTTTCTTCCCTGGAGTTTTCAACCCGTAATTGAATCTGCTCAAACCTCTACATTTTCTGTAACAGCTGCAGCAGCTCACTGGGCGTGGGCCCCTAGACCCGAAGTGGGCCCGGTGGACCCCAAAGGACTTCTGCTTCCTTCTAAGGCCCTAAGAGTGTGGCCTCCTGATGCCCCCAGCCCTGACCTGTGTCCTGCAGGCCGTGTTGCATGAGACACGCTCCTTCTCTGGAGGGATGTTCTCAGAGGGGTGCCTAGGATCCCCCATGCACAATAGAGTTGGGTCATTTCCTCTTGTAACTGATGACAGGGATATGTCTGGGATCGCCAAGACTCCCTTGGCTGCCCTTAGAAGACTGGGCTGTGGGAATTGTTCAGTCTGCAAACAACCAGGGAGCACTAACCTTCGGCCTTCATTCCCTTCTTGCTGCCTCCTCTCTGTCTGCGTCCCTCCTTCTCATCTGTGCCTCTAGTTCTGGTTCTTACCGACCCTCCCCTCCTCCCCCATCGCTCCCACACCACGTTTCCCCTACTGCCTGAGCTTCCTCTTGCTGCCATGACAGATGTAGGGCCTTAAACCAAAGCACATGTATTCTTTCATGGTTGTGGAGACCTGAAGTTCAAGCTCAAGGTGTTGGCAAGGTTTGTTGTCTTTTGGAGACTCTGGGGAGACTCTCCCAGCTGGTGGTGACGGCTGGCAATCTTTGACATCACACAGTGTCCATGCGGAAGCATCACCACAAGCTCCGCCTCCGTGTCACATGGGTTTCTTCTCTCCCTCCCCTGTGTGTCTCCTTGGGCCTCCCTATGGCCTTTTTATAATGACACTGGTCTTTGGATGAGGAACACCCTAATCCAGTATGATCTCATTTAACCAGTCATGACGTCAGAGAGCGTATTTCCAAATAAGCTCACATTCTGAGGCTCCGGTGGAACCATGGAAGGAAGCTACTCGACCCAGTCCACCCATCCTCCGTCTTGCCAAAGCCGCTGCTCACCTGCGTGATCCCGTAAAGCGCATGTTGGGTCACGTCATCCCACCTGTCGATAACTCTCTTTCCCTTAGAATAAAATCCAGCCCCTTGCCCTGGCCTCCTGGTGCCTACAGGCTTAGGCTCAGGCTGCCTCTTCCACCTCCTCCCAGAGCGTTCTCCCCGACACCCTCCGCCCCGGCCTCCACCCTCTGCCGTGACCACACCTCCACACTCTCACCCTTGCTCTCCCAGAAGCACCTGCCCTCCAGCCCTGGATCCTTGTCCTTCAAGGTCTCAGCTCCAAGATCACCTCTTCATAAATTCCTTCCCAGACAGTTCTGTCTATAAGGGTTCCCCGCTCTCACACTTCACAATTTTATTTTCTCTGTAACACTTACCACCACGTGACATCGTTTCCTCCTCCGTGGCATGTTCACTGCCTTCTCTCTTATGGCCTCACGGCTATGTCTCCAAGGTGCAGGACAGGGGCAGGGCAGATAGCATGTTAATCATGGCGTCACCATCACAGGACGCCCCTTTGCCCCTTTGAGTTCTGTTCTTTCATCCATTCAGATTCTCCGAGCTGTTATCATGCACCAGCCGGTACCCTAGATGCCGGGGGGTGGGGGGATGAAGCCACCCTCAGGGACCTTGCCTTCTCCTGAGTAAACGGTAGTAGGCATGCGTGTGTATGCTCAAGACTTTCCACGGGGGCTGAGGATGTGTCCTCTAAACTTTCAAATCACACTCAGCTCCAACCTGACTTTTGTAGCTCATGAAACCAGCACTTCCGGGCCTTTTAAACACCCCTGGGACTGAGCACCCCGGAACGTTACGTGACGTTCTTTCCATCTCCGTGGCTCTCTTTCTTTGGTCCAGTCTCAGCCCACTGCCGTCCTTTAATCTGGGTGAAATAGAGTCAAGGGGCCACTGCAAGGTCACAGAAGTCCCTCTTCAGATCTTCCTTCATCCCCAGACTAGGTAGATCTGGATGGCCAAGGCTTTCTCAAACAATTTTTTTTTAATTCATTTATTATTGACAGAGACAGAGACAGAGACAGACAGAGCGTGGGTGAGTGAGGAGCAGAGAGAGAGACACAGAACCTGAAGCAGGCTCCAGACTCTGAGCCGTCAGCACAGAGCCCAACGCGGGGCTCAGACTCATGAACCATGAGATCATGACCTGAGCCGAAGTCAGACGCTCAATCGAGTGAGCCCTCCAGGTGCCCCTATTAATTACTAACTTGCTACAATTGCTATTCTTACTCTTATTGCTAACTTGGTGGAACCATGACTGACTAGTCTGCTGTGCCTGGAATGGTGGCTTCTCCAGTTTGTCTGCACAGTAGAATCACCTGGGAATCTTGTGTGATTCCCCAAACCCGGGCCAGAACAGGCGAATTTCCATCTCTGCAGGTGAGGCACAGACCACAGGGAGTTTTGAAGGTTTCAGATAGGCACCCAAGATTGGGAATCATTCACTTAGACCAGAGGTTGGCCACCTTTTTCCGTAAAAGCCTGAGAGGAAATATTTTCAGCTTGGTGGCCACGTGGTCTCTTTCACAAATGCCCACTTCCACCATTATAGCACGTAAGCCGCCATAGACAGCAGCACATGGATGAAGGAACGTTATCCGCATTCCGATAAAACTTTATTTACTGGAGACAGGCAGAGGGCCGTATTTGGCCCAGAGGCCACAGTTTGCAGACCCCTGGCCTGGAGAAATTTCTGGCACGATATATATCAACATAATTTATATCGATTAGAAGAATGCCTAAATTTAATAAGCATTTAATAAGCACCTACTGTGTTTTCAGTTCTATGCTCTGTGATGGGATTTAAAGAACACGTGTCCTGTCTGGTTGGGGAAATAGCGCTGTAAACAAGTAATCAAAATGCAGTGAGACAGAGGCAGTGAAAGATGTATGAGTCGGCCGCCAGGGAGGCCCAGGGGAGGCAGGAACCAATTTGGCCCATGGGATAAGGAGGAAGTCAGGGAGAGCCTCCCTGCAGAAAAGACTTTTAAACACAGTCTGGGAGGAAGGTCTTCAGTCTGACTCCTGGCTGCCAGGAACACAGATCCAATCAAGTTCCCGGAAGAATGAAAGGAGCCTGCTTTCCCTCCCAGGCCCGGGCCTGTCTGGATGGGGTCTGTGGCAGTGCTCCCCAATCTCCTCCTCTCTCTCTGGCCTCTTGCTTTATTTTTCTCACTTTATTGAGAACTACCTGAGCGACCACACAGAGCACCTATGATGGTCAAGAACCCATCC
The DNA here is from genome assembly GCA_017311185.1 of Proteles cristata cristata. Taxonomy (NCBI): domain Eukaryota; kingdom Metazoa; phylum Chordata; class Mammalia; order Carnivora; family Hyaenidae; genus Proteles; species Proteles cristata. Next base: position 45,806 of record JAESUZ010004903.1, on the reverse strand, counting down.
TTAAGAGAATGGACCTGGAAGAGTAGTTTCCTTATCTGGAAACCAGGGAGCACCACAAACCTACCTCAGAAGGTTTCTGTGAGGGTAACATGGGGACAGACAGGCGAGGCACTAGGACAGGGCTCAGCACCCGTAAGCACTCGAAAGTAGGGCCGTGATCACGATGTGATCTTCGTTATTATCAGTCGCCTTCCTCTGTGTGCTTATTGCTTTGGCGTCCTCCTCAGTTGTGCTCGCCCTCAACCATCAAGCCCCTCGATAAATACCTCTGTCCACTTTACACCCTGCCCTTTGCTAACTCTGGCATTTGACATCCTGGTTCAAGTGCCCAGAGAGCGAGGACCTGGCTGGTCAGATGTCCCTGTCCTGGGTCACCAGGTTGCCTGTGGATAGACTTCCCTTCAGTATACACCACCCTCCTCGATCTAGTCTCCTAGGGTAAGAGGAAGGTGCTGCATACACGTGGCTACTTGGGCTTCAGGCTGTTCCCCTATGAAAGGGCTGCCCAGAGGTGACTTGCTGAGACTAGCACAGAGGACTAGTGGGCCGAAGGTCCATCAGGGAAAAGTGGGTGGAGAGGACGGAGTCCGTGTCTTGTTGCGTTACCCTCTCCTCCGAGACAGCCTGGGGGGCATGGCCCTGACTCCACCAAACAAGGGCACTTGACGTCCAACCTCCGCAGCCCTGTCTGTGAATCCTGCATTCTGGAAACAGGCCAGCCCTGGGTGTTGGCCAGCCATGCAAATGCGCCCTGGCCACCCCCACCCCCATTCCACTCCCAGCCCTGTGAGGGACCAGCCAGCACCCCCCCAAGGAAGCATTTTGGAGTCAAGTCAGAAGGTACAGTCCAAGGACTGTCGAAGGCTTTGTTTGTCCCCATCTGTAAGCCCGGGCTGCCAAAACATATTGGGAGTATAATGAGAAATAACGGAATCGAAATAATGTAAAGGAAATAAGTGCTGAAGAGGATAATCAACTTCCTCTCTGAATGGATTTCCTGCCAGGGAGACGGGAGCAGAGGGAATATTTTACCCCCGGGGCCGAGGCAGACAGTGGTCCTGGAAAGGACAGAAAAAAAAAAATCACTTCCTGGAAAAGAGTCTTTTAATAGTTCTTTTAAGAGGGAGTCAGGAGCTCCCAAGGGCCGGAGCAAGGCCTCTGTTATTGAGGTGTCTCCATTTACTCAACCACAGGAGAGGCCGCGAGCCCCCCACACCCTGGCCACGGGCAGGGCACATCATGGGCTCCGGTCCCACTGTGCCTCCTGACCGGCGTGGTGACTTGGGTGGGCTTCAGACATCCTATGAGCCCTCCCTTCCTCCCTGACAACCGCGAATCCTGCCTCGTATGTCTGCCGCTCATCAGTGACATTCTTAGGCTATCCCGTCCCGCTGGTGACCGCTCCGATGAGATGATACACAAAAGCGCAGCCCGTCTCAGGCGGGTCAGCCCCTGGTTGTCACCTTCTTGTACTGCTTTTGTTCTCTCCCCGTCCTCTCTCTTTTATCCACAAGTCTTGCCTTTTCTGGGAAGGGGGGGGTCACATTTTCCATCAGCCCCCTCGGGGAGGAGATAAGGACGGGACACCCGACAGTCGCCGCTTTTCCGTTCGGTCCTTCCGTTCAGCATTCACAGGGCACCTCCAGGACCCAGGAGCTCGGCCGGGTTCCTGCATGGGGGGCCGCCGGGGCAGGGTCCTGTGCTTGCAGGGCGAGGGGGCTCACCTCCAGGGCGGCCCTATTTCACTCCCTGCTCTACTTTTGTTCCGTGGTCTAACCACAGATGTTTCTTTCAATCTCGTATTGGAAAGGCTGCCCCTCGCTGTCACACCATTTCCTGCCACTTCTTCATCATCAGCTCAACTGCCATGAAATACAAACCTTTTCACCTTAAGCCACGTGGCAAGAAGGCACCTTGCTGCCGTCTCTTGCTCCCCTCCTGTCTCTGGCTGTGCTCCGGACCCCGAACCCCTCAGCTCCGTGCGGACGCCCAGGGATCAGAGCATGAATAAAGCAACGAACAGAGTAAAATAACTTACTGATCTTCTCCTAAGCGCTCCCCATTGTTTATTTCATTCCCCCCAACATCTTTGAGAGGCGCGAGCTCATTAATCCCACGCCAGGGTAAGGGTGCTTCTGTCCTGCAATCACGCGAGTATGGGGGGCTGAAACGGTAACCAGAACCTTCCCTGATAAGCATCTCAGGGGAAGCAGGTGGTCTTTGAAAGACAGCACGGGATGCCCGGTGTGAGCAAGCCCTCCTCCGGCAGAAGCATCTGCCACCACTGCCCCACGTTCAGATGTGGAACAACAGCCCAGTGGTCCAGTTATCAGACCATCACAGGGAACAAGGACAATTAATTTCTCTGCCTCTATCTTATCTCCCGGATCTCACAAGCCATTTCCAAGTTCAGTTTCTGGTTCCCTGTTCCCAAGCACCAGCAGCTCCGTGGCAAGAGTTCAGAAATCTAGAATTCCGAACGGCAAGAGCACACTCCGGGGCTGAACGCAGGGTCCATGCCGGTTTTTCATAATTGGTTTTCAGAGCAGCCTGTTCCGTGATGTGTAATTGTTAGCAGTTGTAAAAAGATAACTCACATTTTTAAAAGCTTAAAGCTTGCTCTGTGCAGATAAAAACTGTGACAAATTATGTTCCGAAAAATCATAAAAGCAGAGAGAGACATGTTAATAACCAAAGGTGGCGTTTCATTTAGAGGTCAGCCAGAGCTATTAAAGTGGTCAGGAATTTCAAGCTTTGGCAGTAGTGATTTGACCATATCACTTATCTCCTCCAGCCCATGCCTAAGTATCTCCCTCGGTAAAAAAAATAATCCACAGACAGTAATACAGGAGGTCAGGGGAAACTGTGGAGAAATGCAGTGTTGCCAAAATAAACCCAGCTTTCAAGGAGAGCTGTTCAGATTGGCCAAGGCCAGTTAATGCTCCCACGCCATCAGCCTCACCCCCAAGATCCCGGAACACGCTCACACATAGACGGCCACCAGCACAGGCCCAGGCACACGCACACACATGCATGTGCACACACACTATGCAAAGGAGCCACTTGAAAAATTTTCTGCAAAAAGAAAAAAGAAAGACATGAGAAAAACAATCTAACGATGTGATACCCAAGAAGACAAACGAGTGTGTCCAAGGCCACCTGGTTTTCCTAAACTAAAGAAAGGTGGTTTCTTTCTTTCTTTCCTGAGCCAAGGTCATGGCAAATCCAAAAGAGGGATAGTCTGTGGCTCCGCGGTGGGGCGGGACTTGGATGGAGTCTGACTATTGGCTGTTTCGAAGAGTTGCCGAGAGGTTGATGGGATCTTTTCAAATGTGCACAACCCAGCCTGTCCCGCCACAGCCGGACATGGTCCCATCTCTCATGTGCTCGAGTTGCTAAAGCGGATTACTGTTTTGAAACAGATCCAATTCTATGCCCCCAAGACTCAGCCTGAAGGGCCCGCCTTATAGGGCAATAAACAAGGCAGGGTAGTAAAACCATTCTAGAACATGCAAAAAGCATGCACTGCAAGTCAGGCTAGCTGAGTTTTGGATTCGGTGATGAATTAGCGGGGCCCTACTAAGCTAACCGCTTAACTTCTCTGGGCCTCAGTTTTCTCATCTGTGAAATGGACAGACCCTCTACCCCCCGACCCCTGATCTCCTTGGTTGTTGTGAGACTGTGTAAAAGACGCTGATGGCCTGCTCCGTGTGACAGTGGATCCCTCCCTGATCTGTTCTCCAGACACCTAAATTGTCTGTGTTTCTGTCTTGAAATCAGCAAATTGCAGACATTTCTGAAATCGCCTATTCTTTTTTTCATGCCATTTTATTACCTATTGTTTCTTGCAAAGAGATAAGGAAAAACAAACAGGCAAGGGCTTGTAGATGGAGAGAGCGCTGTTCTGATAAGCAGATTGCCCCCCGGTTGTTTGTTTGGTTTTTAAAATGGATTTAATACACATTTGAGGGGAACACATGACAAAATGGCCTCTACTTGTTGAGGGAAAATATCACGTGGGTCGTATATGGCGGTAGGTACGTTCACTCTTCGAATCTTCCACTTGAGGCAGAGGGACTAAGGTGAGGAATCCACCTCCGAGCAGACAGCTGGCTTTTTAAACATCTGCATGACTTACTCTTACTATAATGTAGGAATCATAACAGCCAAGAAATATGAACACTCTGTAAAGGTTATAAAATGCATGCCATCTATCCACCGGCCAGACCAGCACATGCATAACTTGGACAAATATATGTAGCTGAATTTAATGCATTATAAATGAACATAATTATGCATTTATTTATTTCAATTCCTCCTACATCTTCTATATCACTTAAGCACTGAGAAGGGAGAAGGAAGTGAAAACAGGAGAGCAGACCCTGTAATTTAGTTCTGAGCCTAAAATGGATTTTTTAACAAAACGATGTAGAAGGCTCAAGACAAGGATCTCATCACATTACAAGCTCACTATGTTTTTGCCCATTCATGAAGAAATTATTACTATTTATTATTTGTTTCCAATTGACTATGCACTCTCCTGAGAAGTCACTGAATAAAACTTCTGCCCTCCAGAAACTTAATAAGAAATTACCTACATTTCTTCCTTAGAATCCTTATGTGATGAAGTGTTCTCTAACGGTTTACCATTCTTAACTGTTTGGTTTCACTCAAGTTACCAGAATTTCTTATAAGTAGCAAGTGTTATAAGTAGTATAGTTGAATGCAAATATTTGTGATATAGACATTAGAACTTCAGTGTCCTCATTATCCTATTTAAACATACTGTCCCCTTCAAAGGTCTAGGCATATACAGGTGATCAATAAATACCCATTATTATATTACTTGTAATAGAGATTGCACACACACACACGCACACACACACACACACAAACACACAGCCTCAGAGTGAGTGCACTAGCAACCACTTTCTTACCCAACATGCATTGGCTATTCATGTATAATGATGGTCCAGACTTCACGTAATACCAAGATGACACTAATAACTTCCCATTGGGACTCATGCTTTGACCTGGTGGGTTTTGTTTCTCTCCTTTAATAGTGGATGTTGGGATCTTAAGGATGGATTTCCATCTAGCTAGGAAGGATATAAATAGATATGAAAAAGAGACTCTCTTGGCCCTTTGTGCATTAAGATGATTTTCTATCTCCTCCGCATGCTTATGGGAAGGGTTAAGAGGGCAGAGATGTGGGATGGCCAACCAAATGCAAACACTGAGAAGCATCTAGCACCCATTTGTGGAGGGCGTCATTGTTCAGTGGGTCATAGAGGAGAGAGGGCTCTGCCTTTTTTTGCTGCGTGCTGCTGGCTTCTGGAATGGTTAGTGGGGACTGGGCTCATGGTAAATGGAAGACAGAATAACAAAACCAAACCAGGAGGTGTGACATCTTTGAGCAGATATTTACTCTGGGGAAATCTGCTTTTGAGGCCACGGGGTGTAGTTGAATTGTTGAGTAGAGAAACAGCTGAACTCCTATCCAGGTCTAACGCTAGGTCAGCCAGCTGCTGTAGTGACCACAGTAAATGCATGTCTTTGAGAAAGTCCCGTGGGCTCCTGTATCCTCAGTTTCCCCTTCTGTAAAGTGGGATTCATGGTAATACCAACCAAATGGAGTATTTATTTATAATACTTTGTAATAATCTCTGCCTTCTTTGGGCTCCAAGGACGTTTGGTGGCTTGTCCCCTTCTATGTCGCCTCCTCAGAGAGGAATCCACAACCCAACTACTGAATAGCTCTTCCCTGTGCTTCTGTTTCCAATTCTTCCTCTTTTCTATCATATCATTTCATAATTTGTGATTATATATTTTATACAATATAAGTAACATAGCTGTCTACAATTATAGACTTACTTAACTGCTTGATTGTGTTCCTTCCTCTTCCCTAGACTCTAAGCTCTGAGGACAGGCTCCTAGTTTCCATCCCTTGGAGCCTAATAGAGTCAGGTGCCTAGTAGGTGCTGCAGAAATATCTATTAAATACATCAATACATGTTTAAAAAAATCAAACTGAGAATCCAGTGTGTAAAGTATAATTTTGCCTTAAAGACATACATAGATGCATGCTTGTGTGTGTTAAAAGAGAAGATTGAGACTCTTTTTGTTTCATTTCAACCCTTTCCTCATATTTTTCCCTATAGAGAGAACATATAGAATTGAAAAAATAAGCAGCAGAATTTTATGCATAAAAATGAAATGAATTCTAAACCTTTACTTGGGCAGAGACAAAATTCATATTAGAATTGACAGTCTGTTAATCACTATTCTCGGTGTAATCCAATGAGCAACTCTGTTCCCTTTATAAGCTAAATTGATTCATACATATTGGCAAGATAGCCATTTCCCTCAAAGGGAGTTGAATTTATTTGGGCTGTATATTAATATCTTATTATCATTCTTATGCACCGGGTGACATGATCATTATTTCATCTTGTATGTTTCTTAGAGTAAATGCTTTTGGAAAGGGAAGTTGGAAAAAACCCCACCTGTGCTCAGCATCTTTGTAGGCAGGTACATGTCAACTTCTTCTCTGAACGATGACGGTAACTCTCCTCTGCACACCTTCACCAACCACTTCTCCAAGACGTGTTCCCAGCAAATCATAGTCAGGACGTATTGTTTGAAAATGACGGGCGTGTGTTCTTTGGGTATTTATTCTACCCCCTTGCATAAGATGAGCCTTGTCTTAGAATTTTGCTTGCAGGATCTACACTATTGATAAATGACTGGTTACCCCCCAATTGGAAATATGCTCCATTTATAAGTGGGTCTTATTCCTCTGGTCGAAATTGGGAGGGTGGACAATGGCAATGGGTTGATCTTGGACAATTATGATGCAGAGAGACCTACAAGAGTTGGATTCACCTCTTTGGCAGACAAATATGGTCATCAAGTTGGCCCCTGCTATGAGTCCCGGTGTCCAATGCAAAAGAGACATCCCTCTGACCTCAAGAGCCTTGAGCGGTAATGCAAGTCTTTACCGAGGCCATTTGAAAAGGGAGCCAGGGGAGAATTATTTTACATCCCACGCAGACCAGTTTCCTTTCTCAAAGCCTTCTTGTCATGTCAGCTGCTCCCCCGTTCCTCCTCCTCTGCTCCCCTACAAACTCTGGCCCACCCCTTCATCCTCCCCCCCGCCCTCTGAGCTAGCATGACCTTCTGGACCCCCTCCATTTGCTTTTATGTGTAACCTTGCTTTGCTTCCTTCAGTTCTGCAACTTTACTGTGAGCAGAGAAACTGAAATACAGACTCCTCCTGGGAAGATCAGGGAAGAGGTGAAGCTGAGGTTACACACACTTTAGCCTCCGTGTCTCTTTCATGATGATCACGGATGCCCACTACCTGCATTGACTAGTTTGATTCTCCTTTTACTGACGAGGAAGCCAAACCGATGCAAAGTAACTGCCCAAATCAGACAGTCAGGGGCCTTGTTGGGGTTGAGCTCCTTAGCTCATGGTCTCCTATGGCCTCTCTTGATGAAAGTAATCAGAAAAAGGAAAATCTAGCGGTCAGTGACACTCAAGGGTTTCCGGCCCACCTTCAGCTGCTGACCAAGAAACAAACTAGGAGATCGGAATAGTGGTTTGGTTCGATGAAGCCAAAGTTCTACTAGTGTCACCAACTTCAGAGTTGGAATTTAATCTTGAACTGCTAGGGAGAAAATTCAACAGCCCCCCAGTCCTCCTTTTCAATGGGGTTGAATCTGTCCAAGTCCAGGGGCTCATCTTGCCTCCTGGGAGGAGGTGGCCTGGGTGGATACAAAGGAGTCAGTTGCGTGGACCTTTGAGAGCTGAGACACGGGAAAGTCACCCCTTTGAAATGGAAAATGTAAGACTAGAACCATTCTTCATTTCAGCCGACCCAGACTTTTACATGCAGGACTTTCTACTACAAAAGAGGTGCCATCCCTTTCCCTCCAGCAATCGAGAACTCACAGCTCAGCTCAGTGAGGAGATCACCCCCTCCGTCAGAGCCCCAAACCTGCCACTCGTGGTTTATCATTTCTTTCTTGACAAGACATTATCTACTACCTAGTATCTATATGTTAGTCCCACCTCTGTTCTCTCCAGCCCTTTAAAAGTCTAGGCACTTAAAAAGTGCACCTTGTCTTGCAAAAGGGGAAAGTTGACCCTCCTGTGCCTCCTTCCCATCTCACCCTCCAGGAGTCTTAGTCAGAGCATCAAGTCAGGGAGCATCCCAAGGTGTTGCCAATGAGAATTCAAAAAGCAATAGAGTCCACCTTTGCGCCGTGACTCTCAAACACTAATGGGCACCCAGGTCACCCAGAAAGGCTGGCTACAACCCAGATTGCTGGGCTCCATCCCAAAGCGCCTGATTCGGTGGGTCTCAGGTACGGGGTGAAGGTTTGCTTCTCTAACAAGTTTCCACGTGATGCTGATGGTGTGGGAGCCAGGACCCTACTCTGAGAACCACTGCCTTAACCGTTCAAGGTCTGATTATATCTTTGCGCACAATTGCTTTTATGTGCAAGATCGCCATCACTTGGAAGAGTAGAACCCCTGAATCTTTATATGTCCAAGGTGAGCAACTCCCATCTTTTTAAATGAGGCTCAGATGCGATGCTTTCCTGACCGCCCTCCTGCTTGGGGCATCGTCATCTGGATGACACAACCCAGGAAGGTCCCTTTTCCTTAATCTGAGCTGCATCAGCAGATTTACGTCTCATGGCTGCCCTACTTTTGGGGAGACCTCATTCCTATGGGGCTTTCTCTCCTTAGAGGCTTTTACAGGCAGGACCCACTATACCCTGTAATTTTGAAGAAAAAAAAAAAAAAGAAACATTTTAAATTTCAATGCAAGACTTGATGCGTAGGGATTCTATATTGATGATATTAGTCCCTTTTTCTAAACCTTTCTGGATCCTGATGGGTCACCTAGCTTTTTGACTTTTCCCATTTTGTACCAGCTGCAGACTTAATGAGCACATCTCAAAATCCTTATTCAAAATAACAGTGTAGGGGTGCCTGGGTGACTCAGTTGGTTGAGCATCTGACTCTTGACTTTGGCTCAGGTCATGATCTCACTGTTCCTGAGATCAAGCCCCAACGTTGGGCTCTGTGCTGACAGCATGGAGCCTGCTTGGGATTCTCTCTCTCCCGTTCTCTCTGCCTCTCCCCCACCCATTCTCTCTCTGTCTCTGTCTCTCTCAAAATAAATAAACAAAAAAAAGTTTATAAACACTTCTAAAGGACCAACCCAAACACCTATAGATCCTTCTCTTGAGGTCAGAAAAAAATGAATCCGTAAGGATCTCCTAGAATAAGGTTAAGTAGCTGCAAATCCGCCAATTCTTCCCATCCATTTCACATTTTCCCATCCTGCCTTTAGGTATCTCTTGAGGGACAGTATCATATGCCTTCCCAAGATCCAAACACACGTGTACTTTGTCTCCCCCTGAGATACTAGTTTTCACTTTCCTTTTTCCAAAATCAGCTTGGTCACAATCCATTCTTAGATCGTGCCGGTATAAAGTTACTATCCTATAGTTTCCGAAACCTATCGTTTCTTCATGTTTTCTTCTTCTTTTCTTTCTCTTCTTTTCTTTTTTTTTTTTTTGAAACTGAGACATTTACAAATCTGGTGTTCTTCCTTTCTCCCCTTTCCTCTTGATCTGTTGAATTTCCACCTGTCAGTCTTTTTATTATCCCAGGATATTATCATTTTTATGGAGGCGTGGATTTAAAATAATCGTCCCAAATGGTTAATGGTTTCCTTATCTTTTGTCCTTACCCCACTCCCAGCCCAGTCTGGAGTTTCCATGCAGTTTAAGTGCCCTTTCCAGTCTGAACATCTCTTCCAAGCTCAAAGGTCTAAAGAAAGTAGCAACATACCTATAGTCCAAATGACTCTGGTGACTTACAGTTCATCAAGGTACTACACATATAATTTATTTAGGCATTATATATATTATTTCTCCTCTTTTTGTAGAAGAAGATGATGTACATGGTATGTTGTAGAGATTTAGTAAATATGGAAGGAAGGCAGGAAGGCAGGAAGGCAGGAAGGAAGGAATTGAATGAATGCTGGAGCATAAGTCCTAGGCTCCGAATGCCAAATCCCATCCTGTTAATACTATTCTGCAAAGTGTTCCCACTCTGATATGGTTGCATTCCATTACCTAACTGATGCACTAAACCATTTCTTTTCTCGTTCTTTGTCTTGCTTCAGACCTCAACAGAAATGTACCATTGTAACAATTTAGCAACTTGCACTTGAGCTTTTTCTCAGATATTATGTACAGGCCAACAAAAGTAAGATCATGTGCCATGTGGGGACCAGTGTTTGGGGCTAGAGAAACTAGTTGGGTGGATAATTGCAATTAAAAAAAAAACAATCTTGGGGCTCCTGGGTTGCTCATTCAGTTTAGCGCCCAACTCTTGATTTTGGCTCAGGTCATGATCTCAGGGTCGTGAGATCGAGCTTTGCATCAGGCTCCACACAGAGCATGGAACCTGCTTAAGATTCTTTCCCATGACCCCTCTCCTGCTTGTGTGTGCACCCTCTCTCTCTCTTAAAAAAAAAAATCCTTACTACTACTTCATCAATCATACAGTTCAGGGTGCACTCATCTCTACCAGTCTCTATTCAGTTCTTCGGTTGTGATAGCCACTTTTTGATTGCTCGATCCTGGCTAGTGGCTTCCGTATTGAACAGCCCAGACATGGAACATTCCCAACCTTACGGAGAGTTCCATTGGACAGCTCCAGTATAAAACCCATGCACGTGCTCACTCCATTAAATCAGTCAGAGGGGTAGAGGGAAGCAAACGTCAGGGTTGTATGGTGGTTGTTTGGAATTTCCCTAGTAGGATTAGACACTAATTTACCAAACGAAACTCCTAGATGAGCTGGAAGGAAAATGATTGAGCTGTGTCAAAAAAAAATGAAAACCCTCTGACGTGTTGATATTCAAGGCTGGTGACTTTGCTTGTGGCATTTTGGAACAAGATTCAGAATCAGTAAAGTGTCACCCAAGTTGAAAACCTCCCCTGTAAGAAATGTCTCGGTTTGACCTAAAGTAAGTGGAAGAGACAAGGCGAAGGAAGAGGAAGCCAGCGGAGGATGTCTAAGTGATAAATGGTACCCTGTCATATCACATTTGACGTCTTAACAGGAAAAGGGGGCTGTTGAGCCAGATGTGGGTTAAGGGAGGAAGTTCAAACCTTTCTCTCGTCTTCATTTTGTTTTTCAAGGTGCAGGCTGAGTTCAAGAGCTCTGAGTTCAATCACAGCGCATCCACTCTGCAGACTAACAAGCCAGTCAGGGCAAATGTGTTCTCCAAGGTAGCCTCAGCCTTCCTCAGGAGCAGTGGGATTTTAGGGCTTCCAGGCTGTTGAGAAAGATCCAAGCCAGGAGGGACTCAGCAGTCATGTCATCCATGTGGTAGCTACTGAGGTGGAGCGTGGGGTCCCCAGAGAGAGTGGCAGCCCCCACAAGCCTGATTGTCCATGCACCAAGCATCATCTAACAGCGTGAGGACCTCCAGCCTTCACGGATTGCTTTCCTCAAATAAACCGCCCCCCAAAAATGCAGTGCTCCCACCTTTAGGATTCCCAGCCAAGGGGCTACTCCCATGCCGGCCTCATTCTTCTCCCATTATATTTTCCCAGGCGAACTCCCACATCACAAACGCACTTATCTGGGTTTCCTATCAGCCTTAAAGATTTCGGAGTATGGATCTGTTTTCCAGACTGACCGTCTGACTCTCTGACCCACGGTTGTTCACTCGCACAGAGATGCATAATGTTACCCTTGTTAAAACCACAATTAGTCTAAACCCTTTACAGGAAATATCGGTTTGGTAAGATGAGAGATACCGTTAATAGGAAGTCACATGATTTGGAGGGAGAGAAGGCGTCTGTAGGTGATGTGCACGCTTTTTCTACTTATCATTGATCTCCAGCAGCAGCTGCCGGGCTTCAGAACACAAAGGTTAGCGTGTGCTCGTGGCCTCCATTCCACCCGGGGAGGTCAGAGCGGGAGGGAGCCAGCCAGCCCTCCAGGCCAGAGGACTCGCAGGTGCAGCTCTGGTCCCGGGGAACTGGAGGCTTCGGGAAGAGAGGCTCTGTCCACAGATTCTTCCCATTACATCTGAACTGAAAGGAAAGACCAGAGTGGTTGTCAGTCTTCAGGCCGCCCCTACTTCCCCCCGCCCCAGACTCGACAGGCAACTTCAGTTATGACAAAAACAAGTGATTTCACAGATGAGTAAAAGATCATAGTAATACATGAGCCATGATGGGCCAGTTGCTGGCATGTGTGTTGCTTTGGGTTGGAACTGATGTGTGGATCTGCCACATATTAGCTTTGAGGCTTTGGCCTCAGTCTTCCTATCTGCACAATGGAGCCGATGCTACCTACGGGAAGTACACTGAGTTATTGGTCTGCAGCAATAGTGCTACTAACCATTAAGAGAAGCCATTTATCATATTTATTTTGTTGCAGATACATTACTAAAGATGAAGCATAAAATATGACTATAGGAATAGCGTGCCAGAGCAGTTAATGCAAAGAGAAGTCGTCTAGTTAGCCAGGTAGCCACGACACAATGTCTTAATCCTTTTGAGTTTCTGTTTCTTCCTCTAGAATATAGATAATAATACTTCCTCAAATTGCTGTCGGAAGACTTGCATGAGACCACAGTTAGCACAATTCCTGCTACCTGAGAAACATTCAATCACCACTACTATTGTGAATGCTCTTACTATTATAATTATCATCCCCTGTGTGGCTCACAACTATCCTTGAAGTCAGTGGCATTATTTTGCCTTGTAGACAAGGAAGATGGGGATACACAGTCAATAAATAGCTGTGATGATTTGTGTGTTTAAAGTTTCAAATGGAGCTCTACTGGAAGGCTCTGAGTTGCATTTTGCCAATATGGAACAGGTTCTGAGAGGTGTCAGCCATAATTAAGTGGTAAGAAAGTAAAATGCTTGGTTAGGCCAAAGGAGAGTAAGCCTATAAGGTCCTTCACGTATTTTAGGGGTTTGATTGTGAACCGCTCACTGCCTAGGAAGAGTACATGCTCCCTGCAGATCCAGGAGCGAAGTGGGGACATCAGACCGGTGTTTCATTTTTCTTTTGGCTTTTCTCACAACCTCAGAGAGTCTGTGAGCTGCTTCGGTATGGACTGAGACCCTTTCCCCTCAGTGGGGCCTCAGTGAGCCGCCCCCCACCCCAACCACCAGCTGACGGGACAATGGCATCCTCAAGCTTGGAGCCCCTCAGCTGAGGGTGGCTGGTCTTCAGCTGTGACAATGCCCTTCATGGTCATTCAAACCCAAGATGCGCCTTCTTCTTCGTATCTCCCTCCTCCCCCCAGGAGGGGCACAGGAGGACATGGGCCTGACTCTCAGTTCCTGGGATGAACGACTCTCATGTATCCAATGTGATCTGTTCCTTGCACCCAGGACAGACCATTCGCTTAGTAAAGAGATGCTAATACTCATATTGGTTAGCAGGAAAGTAAAAGAAAAATATCACCTAATTTTGTACAGGATTACCTGACCTGAGCTGGTGTGCCTGCATTTTTTTAAATGTTTATTTATTTTTTGAGAGGGAGAGACAGAGTATGAGTGGGGGAAGGGCAGAGAGAGAGAGAGGGACACACAGAACCCGAAGCAGGCTCCAGGCTTCGAGCCAGCTGTCAGCACAGAGCCCAATGCGAGGCTTGAACCCATGAACCGCGAGATCATAACCTGAGCCAAAGTCGGGCACCCAACTGACTGAGCCACCCAGGTGCCCCTGGTATGTCTATATTCTATAGCAATGTTTGCTAGCGGGGTGTGTGTGTGTGTGTGTGTGTGTGTGTGCACGCACGTGCGCGTGTGCTTGTATTTATAGGAGATCAGGACACATCACTGTTGCTCCTCTGTCTGTTCCTGCCCCGATCGTAGATACACTTTGCACATCGGCAACTGGTGCGCAAACACAATGGCAGGACTCAACGTCAGCAAAGCCGCTGATGACACATGGCCAGCCAGCATCCTCGCGCTCTATGTGAGCATGGCGAATGGATCAGAACACTCTTGGTGTCCTTGCTGCAACCAGGCTCGGCCTCAAAGTTCACAGCGCAGCTCTCCACGTACACGTGAGCCATCCCATCGGTTGGGGTTGGCAGGCAGGGTGAAGACAGTTTACCTTCACCGAGAGAGGAAAAATTCCTCATGCCAGACCTGTGGCCCCGAGAAGATATTACTCAAATTATTTTAAAATCATCACCAATCATTTCATTGTGTTTCATGCCAAAACTGCTGTGTTGTTTTGTTTTGTTTTTAGCTTAGAACTTCTTCACAAGGAGAAAATTGTATTCTATGGGACAAAGCCAGGCCAGTTGTCCTGAGAGAAGGTACAGACAAAGCCAGTCAAGTCTAAATTAAAACGGTATCGACTGTTTATAAATAGCAACTAAAAAATGTATACCAGTTGACCCAGTAATTCTATTTCTGAGATTCTAAACTGAAAAAAAAAAAAAGGTTAATTCAGGAAAGTCCTTATAAGAAAAAGCTGTTCCTTGGGGCAGTACTTATAATGCCAATAACAGTAATCTGATGCTCGGCAATAACAAAAGAGATAAATAATTAGCAATAGTCGTTTGATTTGCTGTTATGTAGCAGCTGAAATAATATACTTAAAAGAGATATGCATTAAAAATAAATGTAAAAAGACTCGGGGATACAAACAAATATTTACAGTGATCATCTCTGGTGGACAGATTATGGATAAATATTAATTCTTCTTCTGGTCTCTTTCTATTTTTAATAATGATGATTGTTTTCATTAAAATTGCCACTGAAGTGTAAAATACGTACAGAAAAGCACTCAAATCATAAGTGAACAATTCAGTGAATTTTAATAGGACCGATGTACCTTATACATTCTAGATCAAGAAACAGAAGAACTTGATTTTGTCTGAAATTCCTGGGTCCTAGGCTCATCACTTTTCCAATGCAAAAAAGACCTAAGTTAAAATACAACAATATTTAAAACTCCATGTGTCGAGGGGCGCCTGGGTGGCTTAGTTGGTTAAACGTCCGACTTTCGCTTAGGTCATGATCTCGCGGTTCATGGGTTCGAGCCCCGCGTCGGGCTCTGTGCTGACTGCCAGCCTGGAGCCTGTTTCAGAGTCTGTGACTCCCTCTCTCTGACCCTCCCCTGCTCACACTGTCTCTCTCTCTCTCCTAGAAATAAATAAAAATGTTAAAAAAATAAAAATAAAAAAAATAAAACTCCATGTGTCAAAAGCAAAAGCAGAGCAGATCCTAGAAATGCAGATCAGGATAGAAAGTACCCTATTTTTGTGTGTAATAGACACAAAGAAAACTTAGAATACAACCCAAGGGAAAAAAAGTGAACGCACAAAAACCAAAGCCAACCACACTAAACGTAACTAAGACTAAAATCCTAAATCATGTGATGGAATAACATTTCTGTTTCTGTGCTCTGTTTTCTCTCCAACACTATTTTGACTAATCGTTGCTTCGCGGTTCTCCCCGGGCCATATCATTATTTTGAAAGAATTCTGCTGACAGTTTTCTCTGGACACAGAAACTGAGCTAATCTCTTGACTTGTTTTCCGTCGTGAAGGATTCATTGCTAGTTCACATTTCTTCTGACCCACTTCTCCAGCATGGTATCTGATGTGTTCTGGGTCTATTCATGTTTCCATAACTGCTTATGAAGTCCTTCATCCTACCTTATTGTTTGGTGTGTCCCGGAACATTCTGGGTTCAGAAGCTGCAGACAATGGGGAATTAAACTGGAATTTGCCAAAATGTAAGCAGGGCGGAGAAAGGGGTGATTCTTTGAGGGGCTGTAAGCTACAGTAAGTTCTTTCTGTGTCTCTAAGTTTCAGTGGCCCCGTTAGTGATATGCTAATAACCACTTTTGTGGGTGGTTGCCAGTCAGTGTCTAGGGCAGTGCCTGGAGGATAATAGGTGTGCAAGAAGTGGTAGCTGCCATCATCATCATCATCATCATCATCATCCCATCTAGGAAAAAGGACATCATATCAACGTGGAATCCCTAAGCCCTGGAGAGCAGCGAGTGGCACCTCTACAAACTCCTAGGGCATCTGGAATATTCATAATGAAGGACAAGAACCTCAGGAGAGAGGAGGGATCTTCGCTTCTTAGCTGGATAAAATCAGTGCCTTGAACCCTCTTATGTAGTCAGAATTCCAGAGATTCCTGCCTCTGGCTCATAGGGAATTTTCCTCTCACCTTGAGGCATCGGAACCTTCCTGCTGACAGAGGTTGATTCTTCAGGAAAATGCTCAACTTTTCACACCAGTGATTCCTTTACCTCCATTCATTTATTCCATCAATGCTTACCAACGACTTACTCCATTGCAGCCCTGTGTTACGTACTAGAGGTTGGAAGATAATACAAGTTTCTGGCCCTAGAGAAATGGAGCACCTCACACACAAGTGTAGATGCGGGGGAACTTTTGCACACCTGAAAGAGCACACGTGTGCAGTGAGAATTCAGCCCTCTAAGGGGTGACTCCATACCATATTCATTTCCATATACATCCCCCACACTGTCAAGCATATCTATCAGATCTGACACCAGATCTGTGTTCTCTGAATGAATGATTAAGAAAGAGAGACAGACAAAGCCAGAGTGGAATGGAGGGAGAGGAGGGGGAATAAATGGACTCTCCAACTTCCCTGTCCCTGTGGCTGCTCATTCCTCTGTGACGGCGGTCACTCGCCTTGCCCCTCAAATTCTGCCACTGGTTATACACCTGTCTCTTCTCAGAGGTCACGGTGGCCTTATATTCCCAATGCCTTCACAGTGGCTGTCCTATAATAGCATCATCAATAAATACCCACTGAATGGATGCTTTGTCACTTAGAAATATTACCAGGTGTCACAGGAAAAAGGATAACCGGCATGGGTGATCGCAACAAGTCAGTAACAGGCTGTCGTGGCAATTGCAGGGATTCAGGAGCGAGATGCAGGGGTGTGAACTAGGGCAGACGCAAAGGCTGGAGAGGAAAGAGCAAGCCGTGAAGAGGCTGGGAAGGAAACCCAACAGAGCTTGTTGACTGGTTGGCTGTGGAAGATGAGAGAAGGAAGAGCCAAGGAGGACACTGAGATCCTGATCTCGGACAGCTTGGGGGCAAAATGGCGCCATTAATTCCAATTGGTTTTGGAGCCAAGTCAATGAGGATAATTGATGGATAACAAACAGATGGGGGCATGAGAGAGATTAAGCACCAGCATGGTGCCAGAGGTCAAAGATCCCAGAGCACCTTCGACACGTTGCATTTTTTTCTGTTCCTTGATGTGTTTTCACTGACAAGACAGAGAGGAGACTGAAGGTTTCCTTGGCAGACTGGGCCAATAAGGTTAATGAGACATGGCAATGAATCCCCCCCACTCTGGGAATCATGGGGACTAACTTTATTCTCTGGCTGTGTTGGGAAAATTTTCTGGATTTATTCGTGTGCTCATAGCTACTTGTAGGTTTTCCACTCCACTATACATGGTGGGTGCTAAGGTGAACAGACAGAAATGTGATCGCTACCCCTGCAGGGATTGTAAGAGAGGCTGTGGGTGTCCCAGCACCACCCATATCCATGTGGAGCAGCTCTTGTGAAAGCAGCAAAGGAGAGGAGGGAGATGGAGGCCCTACATAGAACTTACGGGAAGCTCTATGTGTGGGGATGCTCTAGAAGAGACCATGCAGCTCGCCAGCAGAGACCTAGATGAGGAGGAGGTAACTGAAGGTGTTAAGAGGAAAGGAAAGAATGTTCTAGAAAGAAGCAAGAGCAGGTTGAAAGTCCTGCAGCAGGAGGGAGCTGGATAAATAGGAGAGTCAGAAATACATATCCATGGGGCTAGCGGTGAAGAGAGTCCTAATGGGAGAAGAGGCCAGTGAGAGAGGTTGAAGCCAAGCCCCTTAGGTTTCGGTGGGCTGCATTAGGCACGCGGAACCAACTGGAGGGAGTGAATCACGGCTCCTGAGGTCAAATAAGAAATTTCTCAATAATTCTGATTCACACCGGGCAGTTGGTTAAGCCTCTAACTTTGGCTCAGGTCATGACCTCATGGTTCATGGGTTCAAGTTCCACATCAGGCTCCGTGCTGACAGCTAGGAGCCTGGAGCCCGCTTCAGATTCTGTCTCCATCTTTCTCTGCCCCTCCCCCATTTGCACTCTGTCTCTCAAAAATAAGTAAAATATTGAAAAAGAAATTTAAAAAAATAATTCTGATTCCCATGGTGGAGCCTGCTAGGGGCCTGCCCGTTAGACCACAGCCCGCCCTTCTGCACTGGATGCTAAGGTGCCTCGGTGGGTCACCACGGCTATGATATCACAGCGTCCCTCCCAGTTCTTTCCAGTCTGATGTAATCGTTCTGAGGACTAGCCGCACTTGCAAGAAAACTGTTTCAGGTATCTATTAATATTTTAACATGCTTTTAAGAAAATTTGGCCTTTTGTCGAGCTGGTCTCAGAGCAGACATATATCATGGTTCATGATAGACATTACACTTATTCCTATTCGGTGGGTATATTTCTCTTGTTTGGATTCATTTTTAAACATCTATTATTAAAAAAATCTTTCTTGCCAGTTACGTGTTCGCTCCTACAGTTCCTCAGCTTGTTTACTCTGAGCAAGTCACTCCATCCTCGCCCTCCCCATGAGGAATGGCAGGCATCGAATTTTCTGACCAGGACTGGCTGAGGTGACCGCTCTCAAATTAAACAAAGAGCCATCTGGAACTCAGAGGCCAAACCAGAAGGTCTAGTAAAAACTGGCTTTGCACTCGGGAAAAAAAATTTTTTTCCTCTTTTTTAACAAATATTTATTGAAACTTACTATGTCCAGGCACTCCCCACAATGCTTGCATGGGAGTCATTGCTTCTGGGTTTTTCCTTATGACAATGCTTGGAGGGGAATGTTACTTTTCCATGTTTCACAGATGAGAAACGTAAAGCTCTTTTTCTGGGGGGGTGTGGTGATAAATAACCTACTTAATAGGCAGACTTGAAACTCCTCTCTGTCCAAGAATGAGGTGTGTTCTGTCTCCCTAGAGGCACATACTCGTTCTTTCTTTCAGTCTTTTAAGGGAATATGTTGACCTTCTAGAACATTCTAGTCCAGATGCTTTAAATGGTAGTGGGCGGAGCTCAGGGGCTCACTGGGACAGTATGCTGGTGGGTGTAATCAGTGTAAGGAAGACACTGAAAAAATGCAGAGAAGCCAGCGCCAGAAGAGTTTGAAGAAGAGCCTTTCAGACAGAGGGAATGGCACAGGTGAAGCTTCTCAGGTGAGAAGCAAGAATGTGGTGTGTTTGTGGGATAGAGCAGAATCCAACATGGCTGCAGGGGGAAGTGAGGGGAAGAGAGGGATACAAGGCGGTCGAGGGCTGGATCATCAGGGCCTTGTTGGTTAGCCAAGAAAGCGGATGTCTTTCTGAGTGTGGTTGTGTGGCAAATTAAAGATGGCCTCATATTCCTGAACACTCTTCCCATTAAGAGGCGGCATCTGTGTCCTTTCCCTTGAATCCCTTGAATCTAGGAGGCCGTCGGTCTTCTTTGAGCAATGCAATATGGTGGAAGCAATGCTAGGAAGCTTTAACTTCTTGTTTGTGTTTTAATGGCTTTTTTTTTTTTTTTCATTTTTGATAGAGAGACAGAGTGTGAGCAGAGAAGGACAGAGAGAGGGAGACACAGGATTTGAAGCAGGCTCCAGACTCTGGGCTGTCAGCACAGAGCCTGACACAGGGCTTGAACCCATAAACCATGAAATCATGACCTGAGCCTAAGTCCAACGCTTAACTGACTGAGCCACCCAGGCGCCCCTCAATTTTTTGTTTTAAAATACTCTCTGGGAGTCCTAGGCCACTATGTAAGAAGCCAAATGACCCTGATTCTGCCATGTTAGAGTGACGACACACAGATGCTCCAGTCACCCATCGCCTCTGAGCCCCGGTCTCCAGCCACCCCCACCAAAACACCAAAATACATGATGACGGAGGCCATCTGAGAGCCTCTAAGCCAGACCATCTGCCATCTGAGTACCCCCGAGTGACTTCAGTTGACTCTGTGTAAAGCAGAAAAACCATCCACCCTATCCCTGACTGAATTCCTGACACACCACTGAAAGCTCCCATTAAACTGTGGTCGTTTTAGACCACTACGTGTTGACGCAGGTTGTTGCATAAGCTTGGATACCCAGAACAGATGAGTCATTGGGAAGATGTCAGGGAGTTGCAACTGTGGATGCCCTGTAGAGAGATAACTGTGGCCAGTGTGGAGAAGCTGAATTACGGGGCAAGAGAGGGAGAGCAGGTGTAGAATTGGGAAGATGGCGTCTAGAGTGTATTTCAGTCATCCAGGTGAGCCCGCGAGGAGTAACAACAGAACAGCAGGGAATCTGATCTGTGCTTTGGGGAAGAAGAAGAATACAACCCAGAACTCACCGATGGGTTGAATATTGGATGATACAGTGGGAGGGGTGGAGGAGAATCCTCTGGATCCTAAAATCCTGGAGAGGTGGCAATGCTTCTCCATGACACAGATAGACACAGATAGACCCTGATTGGGTTTTGCTCCTTGCAAATGCTCCTCTCGCTGGGGGGTGGCCAGGCGTGTGCCCTTGCAAGGGGCACAAGAGGAGTTTGAGCAGCATTGGGCCAACTTCAGTGTGGGCAGGGTAAGATCTACTCAGGACCTCTGTGTGTCTACAAGGTCATTGCCGGTGGACCCGGCACACTGAGTTCTCCAGAGTTGGGGGTCTTAAGTGCTTCTGGTCTCAGGCACCAGATTCCTGCCCACTGTGACCGTGACCAGATGACCTCCACTCTCAGTCCAAAGAGGAAGAGCTCAAAACCAACCACCTTCCATCGTCTTTCCCCACTGGTCCCCGCCACTACGGAAAAGCTTCAACACCCTCCGTTTCCCATCTAGAAATTTGCTGGGTGCACTTTTCCCAGGTGACCCCCCCCCCCAGGAAATGAAACTCTTAGAGGAGAGAGACTCCTAAGTCTCCTCCGGGTGACCCAGTAACTAGTCGTGTGGGTGAGTCAGGCTCCTCTTATCAGCATTTTATTTCGGGCTCTTGGCTGAGTCACCCCCATGCCATTTCTGGTGAGTGCCAATGAGAGAGTGGCTTGAGAAGGTCGGGAGAGGTCGCCTGTGGAGGAGGCCATCTTTGAGGATTTGGAGGCCTCGCATTTGCTGAATTTCAGTTCCCTTTCAAGTTATTGCTTCACTCCATCTGGGGCTCGGGTCATGGCAATCTGCTCTTGTCCAGAGTTTTCATGATTTGAGATTAGCCCGGGTGCCCCTGTACGTGTGTGCCAAGCCTCGAATCCATCATGAAGGGTGGAGGCTTTTGCAGTGGCTGAGATTTGTCGCTTTGCCATCTGGCCTTAGATGTAGGGCAGTTTCCCAAAGGACTCCTTTTCCAAATGTCAGTGAGAGGCCAGGCTACACTTTTCCCAAAGCCATTTCCATCTACAGACACTCCCAGACTTTGGGTGTCAACATCCCTGAAGCCATTGCAGGAAATAAAAAGAAAAGGGGGTATTTGCAAACATACCATCATGCAAGTACACCTTTCAGGATACATGGCATCAGAGTGTCTTCCTGTCTTCAAGAAAAACAGCAGAACTCATGTCCTGGGACACAATAATGTTTGCCTCAACACGGAAGGCAGTGTCTTGCAATAGAAAAACATGGCCTTGGAGGTGAGACAGATTTGCATTTGACTCCATAGACTCACTGTGGTCATTAGGGTTCCATACAGATGGGGATCTTGCCTGGCTTGTTCATTCCTGTAACCCGGTGCCCAGTATAGAGTGAATTCTCAGCAAGTCTTTGTTTTGCCAGGGGAATTAATTAATAAAGTTTTTCTACTTATTGGCTGTGAAACTTCAGGCGATTAACTTCTCTATGCTCTAGTTGCCTCATTTGTAAAGCTGTAGAGAATTGACCAGAATGACTGAATACAAGAGAATCCGTACACTCAGTGAATATTCCTTGAGCTCCTACTACGTGCCCAATGCTGTTCAAAGTGCTGACGATATAGCAGAGATAAAACTCCACCCTTTACAATTCCCATTTTCTACTGAGGGGACATTCAATTGAAAAAAAAAAAGAACTATGGTGCATTAAAAAGTGAGATATCAAATGTAAAAATGTAAAACGGAAAATGAGCTAGGAGGTCAGAGGCCAGACATTCCAGTTGCAAATTGGGAGAGAAGACAAAGAAGGCTTGACCAGGAGGCTGATATTTAAGCAAAGACTATAGGTGTAAGGAGTCAGTCATGTGGATGTCAGATGAGCATGGAGAAAGGTCGTGAGGTAGGAAGTTGAATGGCATGTTCCAGAAACAGAGGCTAATTATTGTGTCTAGAGTGGGCAGAGGGAAGGAGAAGAGTAAGAGCTGAAGCCAAAGGGTGGCAAGGGCCGTCTTGGTAGAGACCTGAAGGCCACTTGGAGAAAAACTTCAACATCTGCTCTGAGCAGAGGTGCTCCCAGTAATACGCCTGATACGTAGAAGGCATTTCATGGAAATGCACGTGTTTTGTTCCCTTTGTGAAAACTGACCAATATCACTCTCCTTGGGTTCATGTGCTAAAGACCCCTGCATTCCCTGGGTCACTCTGTAAAGTACACTCCCCTGCTTGTGGGAACTGAGCTCTAGAAAAGGTCTAGAGACATGGTCTCGGTCGTTCAAAACTAGACACCGACCAGTGCTCTACTCCTAACTGGTGCCATTCTCTTCTCCTAACTCGTGCATTCTCTTCTCCTGTGGGCTTTTCAAACAGACAAAACCTGAAGCCCCGAGCAGGGGGCACATAACTTATTCCGGAGTTGTCCTAAAATGAAGGAAAGAGTCGGCCCCCCAGACGAGATGCCCTCTGAAAGCTCCGCAGCCTGGGTGATCCCCGTGTGGAGCCGGAGACCCCCTCCTCTGTTCTGTGGGAGAGCAGGGAGCCTGTGCAGATGGGGAGGCCTCTAGGCTCAGAGCAGGGCCTGCAGGAAGCCATGCGGCCAGGATCCCTCTGCACCGGCCACCCGCTGGATAGACGGAGTGTGTGATAACACAGAGCACCACGGCCTGGCCTGGTGCAGTGGCTGGTCAGACCTCTTCCTCCCGTGAAAGCACTTAGCTGCCGGCAAGGCCCATGAGAGCTGAGGCCCCCCCCAGGCAGAGTTTGGTTTTGTGAGGTCTGGCAGAAGCGAAATAAAAGAAGGAGTGAAGTGCTGGGTTGCTGAGTGCCATACTGGGCTGGTGCATTTGCTAGGTCTTTGCCATCCGATGCCATGTCACGTGTGTGGCTATTTCCACGTGACTTGAACTAGAATTAGGGACATCTGGATGGCTCCATCCATTAAGCATCTGACTTTTGATTTCTTTTTTTTTTTTTTAAATGTTTTCTTTATTTCTAGGAGAGAGAGACAGCGTGAGCAGGGGAGGGTCAGAGAGAGAGGGAGTCACAGACTGAAACAGGCTCCAGGCTCTGAGCTGGCAGTCAGCACAGAGCCCGACACGGGGCTCGAACCCACAAATTGCGAGATCATGACCTAAGCGAAAGTCGGACGCTCAACCGACTAAGCCACCCAGGCGCCTCTGACTTTTGATTTCTATTCGGGTCATGATGTTGTGGTCCATGGGTTCGAGTCCCACATCGGGCTCTGTGCTGACAGCTCAGAGTCTGGAGCCTGCTTCAGATTCTGTGTCTCCCTCTCTCTCTGCCCCTCCCCTGCTCACACTCTGTCCTTTGAAGATAAATAAACATTTAAAAACCATTGTTTTAAAGGAAGTTCTGTTGCACAGCCCTGCCCTGTGTCCTTGAGTCCTCTCTTGACCCCTAAAGGCAGTGTTAGAACCCCCACTTGGCTGATGAGGACCCTCGGGGGTGAGGCTGTGGTGGTGGAGTGGGCGGGGGGGGGCTCTGAGGCTCTGCATCTGGAACGTGGAAAAGCCCTTGTGTTTGTAGGGTTTGATGGAGCCAGTGGGCACTCAAGTGCAATGGAGCGCGAGCTGTTTCCCATGAGCATGCTGGTACTTCTGGGGGATGTGTGCTTACAGAGTGCTGTGCTTTCCATTTTAAACACTTTGCTCCTCACCCCCACCCGGTCCCTCTCTTCCTTCCTTTCTTAGGGGGCTGTGGCCTGTCAGGTTGGCAGAAGTAAAAAGCAATCACTCCATTCCACTCTGCTTTTTCTGGGGTAACAGTAAAGCACCACCTCCCTTAGAAGAGAGACGGGGCAAGGAGAAACAGAAAAGGGGTAGGATTCTTTCTGACCCCTGACAGCAATCGTGGGACAGGTAAAGGCATGCCCTTTTAACAGGCAACAAAACGGAGGCCCAGAAAGGAGAAGACTTGTCCCAAGTGATAGAGATAATGGGTGGTTGGTCCAGGATTCAAGCCAAGGGCTGACTAGTCACAGAATCTGTGCTCTTTCCACAGGGTCAGGCAGCCTCTGTCACTGCCAGTTTCAGTGGGGAAATTCTCCCATGACTCCATGCTTCTCCCCCTCACACACCCTCAGCACCTTGAACTTGGAGGCCAGACATGTAATCGAGGGCTCTAATCATGAACTCTCTAACACTTCCTTGGTGGAACATTTTTTTTCTTTTAATAATCAAGCAAATAAATGTGCAAACACAACATGATCTGAGATTTGGTTGTCTAGGGGATGATCTTCTGTGAACTAGTTTAGGGTCTGTTTTCCACCATTACTTAGCTGTAGAACTCATAACTGAAATTCCAAAAAGTGACGAGCTCCAATACTTACCTTAGTCAAAACGGTCTTATTTTATTTTATTTCTGTAAGAAACGGAAACATAAAGCGAGCATCTGAATATTTTGTTCAGGAGAACCCACAACATAATTTCCAGGGACCTGTGCAAAATGAAATATGAGCTCTTTATTCAGAAATCAGGAGAAAAAAACTATCATTCATGGTATGAAAATATCAAGCCTTTTCCTTTCTTCCACGGTGTCTTTCTCAAATCGCCATGGTGTTTTCTCATCAGGGATGTAATGCCATTCTAAGTCATGGAAAACGAAAACTTTATTAGCATGGGTTTTCACATCCACCTCTAAATCCCTTCATACCATTTTTAAATGCAGATGGAAGAATACTTAAACTTACTATGTGAAATTGCTAAAATGACACAACTCGTAGCTTGTAGCTCCTACGTGCAAACGCAGTTCGTTCTTTATCAGCACAGTGGAAATGCCGCACAAAACCCAGCTGCTTTTATTCCGCTTCCTGATATGCTCACATCCTAACAACACCCTCCACCTTGACTGACTGATCTGCAGGGAAGAACTGGAAGGAAAGGGAACTATTAGTTGCCCAATATCTCCTTGTGCCTCCGGCTCATCGTTTTCAGCCTAAGTGGTTGCCTAATACAGGGAAGAAACACCAGTAAGACAGGATATGATAGGGGTCCCCAGTCACTCATCTTCCTTAGGATGTCCCTGCATTCTTTCTGTGTTCACCATCTGCAGCAGGGGCAGCGGGGGTGGGTGGACACATGTACTGGGTACTTCTGTTCACATACATGTGCCTTTGTCCTATGGGACTTCACATACGGAACACAAGTTCAAAGATGAAATCATTAGGAATTTCAGAACAGTGACATCAGAGCACACAACACACCCAGAATCCTGCAGGCTGCAGGCGACTGCATAGGTTTCTGGCTCTTGAAGCCGGTGAGCCAATGATGCCTCACCTCACCTGGCCGTACGAATCACCAGGGACTTTCTAAAACGTAGATCTGGCCCTGTCACAGAGGTCCTGAATCAGGATCTCTCAGGATGAGCTTGAGGACTTCATTTTCTTTCTTTAACTTTCACAAGCTCCCAGATGATAGTTATCATCAGGAAATCCAGGAGAAGTTAAAGCTGGACATATTAGATGGGGACAGAGATGCTTTTGAGGTTTGACAAAGTCACACTAGAATCTTAGACCAGATGATCACTGGCTGGGTGACCATGGGCTGCATAACCCCTTTGGGTCCCCGGTTTCTTTATTTGTTAAAAGGACTAAAATTGGTAATACACCTCAAGCCAAGTTGGCATGAAGAGATCATGAATTCACATCTGTAAGCCAGTCTGGGGAAGGAGCTCAGGCTCAAGAAATGGTGGCTCAGGTTATTTTGATTAGGGGAGCCAGTGTCCCATAAAATGAGAAAATGTATCCAGCCCACATAGCTGGTGCTTCATATCTGATAATACTCCTCCTTTTCCATGTGCTGACCGTTTCTCTATCTCTGCAGATGTCAAATCTTTTCAGTCTCTTGTTTCCTTGCATGTGATGGTCTGATCCTTTATTTCCTTTCACATAAGCATTTTGGAAGTAACATAAGAATTCCTACAGCCCTGGCTAGGTTGTAAACCCGAGACCCTGTCAAGTCTGTTCTGATTGCAGACAGGTGGCCCTGTGTCTGTTGGCTTTCTTGCTTCCCTCAGCCCTGTGGGTGATGACCACTGTCTTCCCAGCCAGGAAAGAGGGGTCCCATCCACAGTGGCCTCACCTGGCAGCCACTGAGACAAGGCACAACTGATCAATAGCAAGGCTATCGTGGTGTGGCCGGCCAGGGGGAGCTAACTTCCTTAGGGAAGTGAGTGTTCAGTGAAGTTAAGCACCCACAGGACTGACAGAAAGGGGACCATTTGAAGGGGAGGAGAAACTTGACTCAGTGCAGAAGATTCCAGTCTCTGCATGGCAGACCTTTACCCACTTGGGGAGAATCAAAGCGCAGCAAAAAAGAAGTGACTGATTTGAGGGAAGCCGTTCTTTGTCAGACAGAGGGAAAATGTTCTTGAGTGTTTCATAGTATTTCCTTGGGGACCAACAACAACGGGAACTAGTATTTATGGAGCACTTGTTACACAGCAGGTGCTGTGGTGAGTCCTTTCCGTGCGTGACCTCAGTAAGTCTTTATGAGCCTGTATGGGTAAGGCTCTGCTGCTGTAACAGCTCCTAAATCTCTGTGACTTAAGTAGTCATTGGCTTATTTCTTGCTTGTGATATGTGTCCATCATGGGTCAGGGAGTGTCTCAGCTTCCACGTCTTTCTCCTGCCAGCACCCATCCTCTGACTGAGAACCCCATCTGAAGATTACCAGTTATTATGGGACATGGAAGGAAAACATGAACAGTTGGATCCTGACATTTAAAACTTCCACTGGAGAAGCAACACTCTTTACTTTTATTCACATTTCATTGATTAAAGCAAGTCACTTAGTTATACCTAACTTTAAGGGACCAGAAGGTACAATCTCATCAGGCGTCTAGAAAGGCAGGAAAACTCAACATATATAAAAATCCCTAACTGCAAATTATTATTAACAGTGCAATCTTAGAGCTAAATGAACTGGGACTTAGACAGTTTTTGAGACTTACCCAACATCACAAAGGCAACTTGAGATTTGAACTCAGGCAATCTGGTCTCTATTCCTAGGCCCCACCCAGCCCCTACTCTTGATTTCTATTTTCTACCTGGGTTTCCAAAAGATATTTGGTACCATGAGATGCCGCCCCGTAGTTATTTTTTAAAGGTTGACTCTCTTACAGCTGAATTCCTGTTGTCTATTCTCCTTTCATGAGGTCTTGAATGTCCTGACACTATTCTCAGGCTCAGGAAAAGCTTACCGCCATGAGAATCATAGCTGGTAAGCCAGGGGTATTCTTAGCAACAGCCAACAAATATTCATTTTGCTGAAGGAAATGAACAGCACCTTAAATGGTTTTACAGAGAAACCAGGTTGAAGAGGAGATCTCAAAATTAAACACTTGTTTGTGGAAATGTGTGTTGTTGAAAAGTTGACTTGGCCGAGGAGACCAGATCACAACAATGGAAGGAGTCATTAAATCCTAACAGGTCAAATCCGCAGACCAATGAGCATTTAAACCCCGTCCAGTTGCTGCTGGGAAAACAGCACACGTAGAGTGATTTTGAAGGAATATGCACCTTGCCAGAAGTTTCATGGTTCAGAGAAACTTCTCCCCTGTGAGCTCATCGGCGTCTGGGTCCCAAGATATCATCTTGAAGACATTTGGGTCCTGACCAATCCAGCCTAGATCAGCCATCCCCCAGCCAGGTGTATGAGTGAGCACAGCTGAGATCCAGACACCCTCTTCCCTTTAAAACATGCAGTAGACTCCCAGAGCCTATAGTATTTCTAAGAGGGGAGCTGGGAGCTGAGGGCCCCAATCACAAAGTGTAATCAAGAGGCCACCCACCAATAAGTCATTCCTTCAGTAGATATTTGCCAAGCCGAATACCCGTCCAAGTGCTGTGTCGGGTTCTGGAAGGGTGCTGTAAACATTAAAGGAATGATGTTGAACTAGGTCCACAATAGATCACGCATTTCTACCCTCCAGGGATTTGTATTTTTCATCCCCATGTTCACATACCTTTCCACGTAGTGAACTCCTTAATCACCCTCTGTAGCCTGCCTCTCTATTTTGAAGTCTAGCTCTAGCAACTGCAGGCAGAACTGACCATTCCTTTCTTTATGTTTCCATATACCTTATCACACCTCCGCCTAAGCTCCACCTAAGCGACAATCTCACTGTATTATAATTATTTTCATTCGTCTCCTGTACTGAACTGAGAGATCCACCAGTGCCGGGGCCCTCCTCTCCCCACCTCTGTTTCCTCTCCTGTTCATTAGTGCATCCCTAATGTCTTATCTTGAGTTAGGAACATCCTAAATGATTTTTAAAGCTAAAAGATGTCCAGACGAACTCCACTTAGCCCCTCTTCTTTTCTGCATGGGCCGTCCCTTTTAGGAATCCAAACTGGGCAGTGATGGGAGCTGGGGGCAGTTCCTGAAGATGGAATGAGTTTGCAGATGAACCGCAAAGTCCCCACGTGGGGCTGACAGCATTAGTGGTTGGATGGTGACTCATGAAATGTAGTTGGAGCAAGGGATTGTAAAACAGACACACCAGTATGTAACAAACAGTATGCTTTAACTTAAAATGCACAAGCGCAAGCACACCACATTGGTCTCTTTCGTAAGAGCAACACGTTTGCTCTGAGCAGGGCTGTGATGGAAAACCACGTGGTCTCGTGGCGGAGACCACACCCATCATGCATCATCTGCAACTTGGGGTTTCACTTCTTTAAGGAGAAACTAAAGGCCATTTTATCAATGGCTTGAATAGTCTCAAGGCATCTAACCTGACCACCTTGGCTGCCTTTGACAAGTTTTCCAGAATATTCTATGTGTTTTCACTATACCAGCTGCCTCTTTATTCCCACAGTCCATCCAAACTTTCTAAATTTCAGTTTCCTCGCAATAAGATGATTGCTAATGATGACTAATAAAGAGCCATCATGTGCTGAGAACTTTCCAAGTGCCGGGTGCTGAGTCAACACTTGAGATTAAGGATCTCAGTTTGATCCTCCTAACAAATAATGTCATTGAGGCAAGCACTGGTGTCTCCCTGTGAAAAGTGGAGATACCTCATGTTACAAGGCATTAGGGAGAATTAATTGGAACAATAGTTTTAGGGATGAACTTGGAAAGCAGTGGTGACTAGACCCCATCCTCCAAAGGAAGCCCATATTATATATTAGGCTACTTAGCATGTTCAAGGTGCTTGGAGGAACTCACTGAATTCTTACAGTGACCTTGCGGTGTGCTAAGCATTGTTCATATCACCATTTCACAGCTGAGATGACTGAGGCACCCGGTCATAGGTAGGAATCAGCCCCCAAGTCCATCTGGGATTATAAACCCAGGACTTTAATGCCTGAGTCTAGCATCCTAGTTGGAATCATCTGCAAATAGGGGTAAGAGCCAACACCTGTCTTGTAGAATTTTGGAAAGGAGTAAAAAAAAATCATGATTATTTCAGAGCGCCTGGGTGGTATAGTCGGTAAGCATCTGACTCTTGATTTCGGCTCAGGTCATGATCTCACTGTGAGTTTGAGCCCAGCATCAGGCTCTCTGATGGTGCAGAGTGGGCTGGGATTCTGTCTCTCCTCTCTCTGCCCTTTCCCTGCTTGTGTGCTCGCTCTCTCTCTCTCTCTCTCTCTCTCTCTCTCTCTCTCCATAAGTAAATAAACTTAAAGAAAAGGTTTCAAGTGATTATGTCAGTGAAATAATTATTTCAGTACCCCTTTCGTTCCATTCCTTTCATTTCCACAGACAACATGGACATTCGCAATGATTCTCCCTATAATAAGAATCAAAACAACACCTGTTTGTGGGGGATTAGGCACCCAACTTCACCTTTGGAGATCAAAGACCACCAAATCTCATATATAAAACAACCCAAAAAAAAAAAAAAAAAAAAGTCAATCTTCCGGGCAGACACAATTTCTCTTGAAAGGTGACACAGTCCTTTAAAAATAGCTATGGGTTCCATTGTGCAAAGACAGTGACAGAGACTGACAGCTTTTAGAGAGGTGTAATGTTCCCAGAAAGCCAGCTAGCATGGCTCGCCCAGATAGAGATCAGTCATTCGATCTGGGGGAGAGTGCTAAATGTTAGAGGTTAAGCTGCTATGTTCTTATTAGTAATCAAACTTCAACACCATGCCTGGCCTCCTCCGGGCCCTATAAGGCAATGGTGGATTATTGCGAGACTCCAGCGCGGGCTCCTGGCTTCAGAGGTGCTGCTCTTCCTACGTCCCTGAGAGCCCTGCGTTGTTCCCAGATGGGGGGCTCCCAAGGCTCTCCCTGGGTGCTGCCAATCGGAGGTTAAGACAGGCACCCTCTGCTTCTCCAGCAAGGAGATGACGGGCAGGGACGCACACACTTGGTGCAAATGCTGTTAAATAGCTCTGTGTGTCCACCCAAGACAGCAGGAGGGGCTCCAGAGTACGGCGTTCATCTACACCGCCCATTCCTTTTCCTCACCAGCGCAGATTGTGGAGGTGAATCGTGTGATTTGGGGCACTCTTTTCCGACTGTCGGAGGAAGTGGTGTGCTGCAAAAGGTCTACCAATCAGGTCTCTGGGGGGTGGGGGAGCTCTGATTCGGAGCTTTGCCAATTTCCATGGTGTAAATGCCACCACCGCAGCTGGTGCAGGCTGACGTGGTGACGTCACTGGGCAGGAGTCAGGAAGAGATCTGCAGAGTCAGCTGTGGGCGTGCAGCCAGTCAAGGGACAGGTGGACATTCCAGGGTCCTCTGTGCTGGGTGTCTATGGTGTTCTCTCCAGGGCGTTCCGGGGCTTCCTTCCTTGCCTCCCTCAGGTAGATCTTGCCTTCTGTGAGATTCATGGAGATGCCCACAGCACTCGGGGGAAAGCAGAAAAGGCAAAACTTGCCCTACTTGGACCGTCCGAGGTTGGGTCTGCTTGGCCCCCAAGCTCCCGGCTACAGAGTCATTCGGTCAAATTGATTAGTCTCTTTTCCAAAATAAATTTTAAAAGTATATCATTTCCCCCGATCCTGCAGGGGAAGCTCATGAGCTCATCGAATGCCTGACAAAGCCCTAGCAGGCAGTGCCACCCCGGACCCTCCCCACTACACAGCTGAGGACATAGACTCAGAGGAGCCAGGCACACAAGGTCAGGTGACTGTTTAGCGGTGGCGCTAAGGTGTGATACATCGGCCTCGCTCCTAAACCCGTGCATTTAGCTGTTGCCGTGTCCTGGCCAATCCCAGAAGAGCATCAACCAACGACGCTGGGGAGGCTCTCAATCAGTGACGAGGCCGGGAGAGATTTCCCAGGAAAGCTGAAACAGAGGAATAGGGAAACATGCCGCAGGGAAGAGGTGCGGAGAGTCACAAGGATGAGATAAGCAATCAAAATACACAGAATATCCTTTTCGTTGGAGCTGATCACAAGCACGGGGGCAAGTGGCCAGTACGACAGAAAGGGGACCAGATGCCTCTTTCAGGGACGAGTCTGCCACGTTCTTCCTTCTGGTCCCACTCGGAATAACTCCCCATTTCCCTTTCCCCGTCAGTAGCAACCCTTTACATGTCACGAGATGGAAGCCTGACACCCCACGCTCTTCTCTTGATCAGGCAGAGGCCCTTGTACTCTCCAGCCGGCCCAAGGGTGACTCAGTGGGTTGACCTATGCTCATAACTGTCACTGCTTCTGAAATCTCTCCCGAGTATCAATGCACCTTTTTGAGGTGCGTATGAGAACTGGGGACCCGGGACATTGGCGTGGCCTTGCTCCGTAACACTCATCCCAAGGAAGTCTGTGGCTTGATTTGGGTGATTGCCTAATTGCTATCTGAATTCTCCTCCTTGGTTGGCTGCATTCCAAGGACAAGAACCGTGGCTTGTTCTGTCCCCCAGCGTGACCCTCTCCTGCTGTTAGAGCTCAGGAAGCACTAGCTCCAGGTGCTTGGGTAGATGGGCTGATGAGCTAAGTGCACCAAACCATCCCCTCTGCGACAAGATTCTTCAGCAAGGGTGGCCTCAAAACACTGGCGTCTTCTCAAAGAAACTTCTTGGCGTGCCCCAGAGCTTCCTGTCAAGTCACCGTTAACAAACACCCCTGCCTGTAAGCTGCTGGAATTGATGCCACCATCACTTCCTGAGACCTCATTCAGAGGCGTACAGCATGCCCTTTGGGGTACAGGGTGACACATGACCTGGTTTAGGAAGGAAAGTTAGGGCATGAAACAGCCTCCCCCACTCTCCATTTCCAGCGCAGTGGCGGGAGGAGGGGGGGACGTGTGCACAGGAGAACGTAAGCAGGGGAAGGTTTGGGAATCGGCGAGCATGTAGCGGTTCTGAACTCCCGCTGGGCTCTGAGAGTGCCTGGCCCCCTCACGCTGCCAGCTTTCAGGGATGCCCAGGGACCATGGGCACGGGCCCCATGCCTGCCTCTATTCCCCCTCATTCAGGCCTCCCCCAAAAAGCACATGTTGGAAAAGCCACATCTGTGGCCTTCCTGGGCTGTCAGAGGTGGCCTGGATGGCTCCCGCCAGGGAAATGCCCCTCACATCACAGCAGCCTCTGAATCATCCTGGCAACGGCCAGGCCGGCGGTGGTTTCCTGGCCAGCCTGGATCTCGGATTTGCCGCAGCAGGGTTCCAGAGCACGAATCTGAGGGACTCACGTAGCTGACTTGGGCTTGTAGCTGGTGAAGCATTCTTGTTTCATGACGAAGCCGGCACACTTGAAAGTGAACACTCGCGGTGTGGATTGCCCCTCTGTGTGCCATGCGCGTGTACACCTCCATCTGCATTTTCTCTCACTTCTCACAAAGACGTGAAGTGACTTGTCTGCATGTGAGCCTTCACAGGTGGCTTCACCACGACATCCCTGTGCCCCCAGGACTACCCATCTCCCCTGGCCCATGAGCCTACCAGCGCTAGATCTCTGGAGTTGGATGGAATGCCGGAGCCGGGTTGGGCTCCCTTCTTCCAGATGAACATCACTGAAATTAACAGCGCCTGGTTTGTCCCCATTGTGTTAAGCTACAGCTGCTGAGCCCAGCACACTAGCCCTCGGGCGCACGGGCTGATCCTGGCGATCGCCATCAGCAGTCTGCCATGAGGGGGGCCACTCAGCCCCCCAACCAGGGACCTTGGGTCCAAGCAGGTGGACCAGATCTGCCCTCTCCCCCCAGAAGCTTAGCTCCCATCCTGTCACAGGCATTAGGAAAGCAAACAGTTCGGCTGCGGGTGGAAAAGACCTTGGGCACTGGCCCTGGCGCCCCTTCCTCCGTGCCCAGGGGCTGTAACATGAGGCGGCGGTGCCCCAGCATGGCCATCTCCAGTTTCATCCTTGCACCGGGAGGGGCTGCTCGTGCTAAAGTGGTGGTGTCTACAAACTGGCCATTTGCATTCCATCACATGGGGTCCAAGAGCAAGGCCAGCGATTCTCTACTTGGTCCAAGAGGAGTAGGGGTGCCCACCCTGGTGGAGGCCGGCAGAGGTCTGTGCAAGAGGCACAAATCCACTCTGTGTGTATAGAACCTGCATGATCCTCCACGTCAGACCGGGGAAGAGGAGGAAACTGAGATGTTGCCCTTCCTGCTCACAGCGCAGCGTGGGGGTTGGGGGGGCAGCCGGCGCATCCTTTGTGCACACGGCAGCTATTTCCCGAGCCCGAGCCCGAGCCCTTGCCCAGGCAGCCCCTGGCCCTGGCTCGCTGCTGGGGATTCAGTAGTGAGGACGACAGGCGCGACCCCAACCCCCATGGAGCTCAGAGACAGAGACTGACATCAATTAGGAAGATCGCTGACCTCCCGTAAACTTCCACATACGACAGGCTCAGTGAAGGGCTGACCCAGCAGGGCCAGCGAATCCATCAGAAACTGGAGGCACAGTGCTCATGAGACGTTTAGGGGCCCACGAAAGTATTTTAACTTTAATTTCTTTTAAAATCAAAAGAAAAAAATGAATATAATAATGAGTCCATAGTAATGATCCTAGTCTGTATTGCATTTGCCTTTATGCCAATTATAAAATCTATTTTTTAGCATTTTTTTAGTGGAGGAAGGGACCCACAAATGCCAGAGTACCTAGGGTCCAAGAAAAGCATAATGTGTGCCTGGAGCCAGGGGCTGTCAGGACTTTTAAGAGGGTGGGCTGATTTAGTCCTGAGGTTCAGGGAAGCTTCTCTGCAAAGGTTATAACTAAACTGAGACCCGATGGAAAGCAGGAGTCATCAGCAGGGGGAAGGGAGTGGTGCCGACAGCGCGGGCAGCATGGGCAAAGGTCCTGTGGACTGAGGGAGAAGAGTGGGTTTAAGAAACTGAATAGGACTGCGGGGGGCGGGGGGGGCGGAAGGGACTCACGCTATGCGTCGGGGCTCCCGAGGTAGACAGTGGTCCGGGTCTCTAATGCCAGAGGGTTGGAAACGGAGGAGTAGTGACACGCAGCGGAAGCAAGAGAGTCGTGGTGGCGGTTAAGGGCAGGAGGAATAATCAGTGACCTCGGCGATTTCAGCCAGTCGCCCTGGCTACCGTGAGGAGGGTGAATTATGGGAACCGGGGTGAGTGGTAGCAAAAGCAAGACTAGAGTGATGGCAGCAGAGAGGACGAAGGGCAAAGTGAAGGAAAATTGGGAGGTAACTAGCTTGGGGCCGGCGGCCATGGGAGGTAATGGAGGAAGGAGAGAGACGGGTCAGTAGGGGCGAGGGGTGCAGATTACAAATTGGTCTGTGGTCGTGGAGGCAGCAGGAATCTTAAGGGAGAGTGACTACTTTCATCTGGGCGGGAAGAGAGGTCATCATGGGAGGCTTCCCAGAAGAAGCGGCACTTACGCTAAGCCATGAAGGGCTGTGAGTTCTTGGCGACAGTGATATTTCTGTTTACCAGCTGCACACCACCCCCCGACACACACACATACACACACACGCGCACACACACACACACACACGCACGTACACACACACACCACTCCCAGCTCAGAATCTGGCACGGAGGAGGCGCTTACTAAACACTTGCCAAGCGCATGGTGCGGCCGGGAGATGGAGTGTGCCAGATGCGTGTAGCAGAGACCCAGAGAGAGGTGACCCGCAGGGAGTGTGTGTGCGGCCCCCGGCGGAGGATGTGGGAGGCAGGTGAGGAGGCCGAGGGGCAGGCTTATTACCCGGCTGCAAAAAGCTTCCATATCAGGAGAGTCAGTGAAAGTGTGACCCAGAAAGGCTGCGCGCCCCACTTGAGCAGAGCCTGGTGGCCTGACCAGCTGGGTCAGACGTCTGAAGAGACGGTCGTGTGACTTAGGGACTTCCTGCTCTTCAGCTAAAACTGAGCCTGTGAGAAGAAGTGGGTTTTGGAGAGATACGGTGGGTGTGTGAGTGTGTTGCGTGTGTGTGCGTGTATGAAGGCATGTGTGTGAGTGAGCTGCACGTGAGGACATAGATGCCCACGTCTATGAGTGTGTACATGAGTGCACGTGAGCGTGAGCATGCAGGGGGCCGTTGTACAGGTGCGTGTGTGCCTGTGTGAGTGTGCGTGTGATACACGTGCATGTGCATCAGTGTGCATGTGTGTGGAGGTACGGCTGTAAAGACAGGGCAAGAGGGAGAGGCATGGAGAAGTCTCTAGAACTATTAGCTGTGGAAAGGAATATTAAAATTAATTAAGAATATTAATGAGGCTCAGGTCATGATCTCTCCATTCATAAGTTCAAGCCCCACATGAGGTTCGCTGCTGTCAGCGCAGAGCCCACTTCAGATCCTCTGTCTGCCTCTCTTTACCCCTCCCGCCCTGCGCTCTCCCCTTTATTTTATTTTTTTAATTTTTTTTATGTTTTATTTATTTTTTTGGAGAGAGAGAGACAGTGTGAGCAAGGGAGGGTGAAAGGGAGAGGGAGATACAGAATCTGAAACAGGCTTCAGGCTCCAAGCTGTCAGCACAGAGCCCAATGCGGGGCTTGAACCCACGAATCATGAGATTATGATCTGAGCCGAAGTTGGACGCTTAACCGACTGAGCCACCCAGGTGCCCCTCCCCTTTATTTTAAAAAAAAAGAAGCTAGGTGCTCAGAATTCTCATATGGGGTTCACATAAGTTCGGTTTGGAACTTCCTCCGTCTTTGGGAATATTGGCACAAGGGCTGGATGCTTAAGACTGAGGACGTGGCCACACGGCCCTACCCCCCACCCCACCCCCACCCCCATCGCCGCTTTGCCGGAGGCCAGCCTGGTGCTGTAGCTCAGCTCGCCCACAAAATGCAAGCGTTTGGGCTGCCACAGGGGAGTTTCTCTTTGGCACAACGTTTCCAGCCACGTCCTCTCGGTTACTAGAAACGACTTCAACTTTGATGAAGACAAATCACATGTGAATCCCTACTGTGTGCTTTTCTCATCAAATTACCAGCAGCACTCAGGGAGAGGGGGCTTCGTTCTCCGACGAGGAGGCTAGGGCTGCTCCTCCGAGAAGCTCAAACAGAGCGACAGACCCGGGTCTCAAATGCACGTCCTGCAAGACCAGATCCCAGGCTCCCCTCCCCACTGCCCTGTGGTGTCACAATTCCATAGCCGTGGAGGGACCTGGAGCCACCCCCACCCCCTTTAACCAACGAGGGGCTCCCACTGGACCCCACTGGGCTTCACTTGTCCCACTGGGGTAAGACTGGGTCTTAAATCTGGGGGTGCCTGGATGGCTCAGTCGGTTAAGCGACTGACTTTAGCTCAGGTCATGATCTCACATTTCGTGGGTTCAAGCCCCGCATTGGGGTCTGTGCTGACAGCTAGCTCAGAGCCTGGAGCCTGTCTTTGGATTCTGTACCTCCCTCTCTCTCTGACCCACCCCTGCTCACGCTGTCTCTATATGTCTCTCTCAAAAATAAATGAAACATTAAAGAAAAATTAAAAAAAAAGACTGGGTCTTAAATCTGGAGGCTTCGAGGACTGGGAAGATCCTGGAATCAGAGCTGTGGCTGGATATGGCCCCGCTTAGTGTCCCTTTTGCTCTTCTGTGTCTGGGGAAACCCAGGACCCAGGCTGGGTGTCACCTGCCCCCTTCCCGCGTGATTTCGACTCCCTGCCCCCCAACCTCGGGCAGGTCGCTGATGCTATTTTAAGAACCTGGGATGCATTTTCCAGGAAGGAGGTTGCGAAATACCAGGGTGAAAGCTCCAGGCGCTGCCCATGCTGCCCACAGGAGGTTTAGTAAGGATCTTTCAAGAAGCTAGACTTTGGATGAACTGTCCTAAGGTAAAGATTATTTTAGCGCCGTTGCAATGGTTGTGGGGGCCTGGGGGAAATCATCTTATCAAAAAAGGAGAAATCTTTTCTATTGGAGCCAACTTTGATTTTACAATGTTTTGAAACAACTCCTCTCTGGTTTCCAAGCAGGTTGGATTTGGTTTGGTTGTGAGGGTTTTTTTTGTCCTTCCCCAGAGCTCTGTGGGCTCCTGGGCTCTCCCTCTCTCATTCCCTTTGTGGGTCCACACATGAGGATGTCACAGAAATCACACTTGATGCGGAGAAGATGGGATGAAAGTTAAAAGAACGACGATGTGACTGTTTCCAGGGACAGGTTCCTCTTGGACACGGGCACAGAGGGGGGCGTTACAGCTCTTCGCTCCACTGCCTCGGTCCCTTTCGCTCCTGCTCCGGTGGTCAGAATACGTGGGTCCCTCGCTGTCTCCCACGGCTGACTGTGGCCCTTGCCGGCCCATCTGCTCCCTCCGCCTTCCTAACTCCACTCACTTTAGCCTCCGCACTTTGCGCTTTCAAACCTCAGTCAGCACCCCCTCTCCCGGGAAAGGCCCCTGACCTGCTTCTACACACCTCTCACCTTGCCCAAAGGGTGTGTGACCATCAATCAGCACACGTAATGGCCAGCCACATACGTACCCCAGGACCTATGCACCTTCTCTCCCTTACATGTCCTCTCTTGCATTCCTGTCCTATGATATTCTCCATCTTGCACCGAAATGGTCTATACAGCTACCTCTGGGTGGCACATGGATAGGGGTACAGGGATCCCCAGAAAACTTTGTGGATCTAGAAAACAACGAAGGTTAGCGGTGGGAATGAACAAATGATCACTCTCATGTACGAGGCTATATAAGCATTAGGAGCAACTTTTTTTCTTCCTTTGGGGAGCCCAGGGGTGAAGACCATTGTCTGGATGATTTTCATTTCAGTCCTGGCTCAGTGCAGACTGGACTGTAGGACCTCAGCCAAATCCCCCACCCTCTCAGAGCCTCACTGGCCCCTCTAGAGCAGGAGAGAAGTGGGGCTCACCTCACAGGGCTCTTGGGTGGATTGAACAGAACACCAGGCTCCTAACAGGGCTTGTCCTACAACAGCGGCCACACAGCCGACCTCTCTCTAGGCCAGTGTCTCTCACTTCTGGTTCCACCAGCCTGGAGATCACTTCTTGTGCGAAGATCTGTGCGCTGCTGAGAGTGTGCAGGACATCACATGCGCCACACTCCTGATGCTGTGACCCCCTGACAAACTCCTCTGTGAATTTGCACATTTCATTGACTCCATTTAGATTTTGGTATCTGGTCCTACAGTTAGAGAAGCCTGATATTTGCTACTCTCTCTCTCCCCCTCTCTCTGTGTGTGTGTGTGTGTGTGTGTGTGTGTGTGTGTGTGTGTGTGTCTTACTCTTGACACTAGCCATAAGGCCAGGGCTTCTTCACGTTTTGAATTCTAGTAATGACATATATTGATATGGCAGGTTTCTGGCATATCTTTGTATGCGTATCCCATCTGATTCTTCATCCATTTCAGTGGTTTGCAAGTTAACTCTGCCCCTCTGACGTTTGGCTATATCTGGGGACATTTTGGGGGATACCCAGAAGTGAATGTGGTTGTGTGCTATTCTAGCCTCCGACTAAATGCCTGTAGCACACAGGACAGTCTCCCACTGCTAAGAATTATCTTGCTGCAAAATGTCAGGAGCACCGAGGTCGAGAAGCCACCACGTCCATATGGCTGAAAGCTCGCTTCTCTCCACTTCCACCTCTTATTGGCTGAGTGACCTTGGACGTGGGTTACTCAGTGTTTCGACTCTGTTAAAAAAAGATAAACCATACTTAGTGGAGAAGGTTGTTGCTAATTGAGGCGATACTTCCCACAATTCCTAATACACAGCACGCCGAGAACACTGTTATGCAATTCCTACCATTCTCGGGCTTGCATAGGTTCCAAAACTGTGCAACGTCCCACAGCTAAAAAAGGGCAGACTCCGGAATCACAGGCATCAACCTCGAGCCCGTCAGATCTCCTCCCCCCAGACGTCATCCCTGCGTCCTGAGGCCTCCTTACTCCAGTCTATGAACTCACACGGAGACCGAAATACCCTAGGATGCTCTTTGTAATTCTAGGAGAGGTGGAGTATGTGAACACCAGTAACGAGTTCCCAGAGTGACAAAAGCAGGTAAGGAAGTCTCTGCGTGACGTTATTCTTCCCCAGAGATTGGCCTCCTAGCCTCCCGGAGCTAAGAGAATGATTTAATGCTGAGCCGAGGGTGCGGCTGCCTCGGCCCCTTGGCAGGACATTTTGTGACCCAGTCACTTTTCCAATATGCCTCAAGCAGGTGCTACTTCCCCTAAGCACTGGCCCTGGGTGTCCGGCTGCCTGGGGCTCGGTCAGACACTTCCCAGGATGCTCAGATCCAGAAGCAGGAAGTGAGGCCAAAAGGAGTGTCATCTCCACGGTGACATTTCCATCAATGGACTGAATCCCAGCGTGCCTATCTCAGGATGTAGAAACTGACTGGCTTGGTATATTCTACGTCACTGCATATTTTCCCAGGGCAAGAGAGGAAAAGCAGCATGCCGGGGCAGCGGGGGGGCGGGGGGGATGGCCTGCCCATGGGCAGAGGTGCCCAGTTTCCCAACAACGTGTTGAGGTGACAAGTGCGTGCTCAGGCTGCCTTTCCAGGCCATTGCCCGACACCTGTCACTGGAAAACCTGGCGTGTCACATCCTGCTGCACCTCTCGGGAGTGGGGAATGGATGCGGGCTGGCTGAGGCTGGAACCGTTTTCTGAGTTCGGCCCCAGATACTGGTAGTCCTGAGGATGCCTTAGATACGGATCATAGGGGCACCTGGCTGGCTCAGTCGGTTAAGCGTCGGACTCTTGAGTTTGGCTCAGGTCATGATCTCACGGTTCATGGGTTTGAGTCCTGCATTTGGCGCCGCGATGACAGTGCAGAGCCTGCTTGGGATTCTCTCTCCCTCTCTCTCTGCCCACCCCTGCTCACGTCTGCTCACACACTCTCTCAGGTTAAACCAATAAAATCTTTAAAAAAAAAAAAAAAGGATTCTGTGCTCAGGTCATGATCTCATCGTTCATGAGATCGAGCACATCGGGCTCAGCACAGAGCCTGCTTAGGATTCTCTCTCTGCCTCTGTCCCTGCTCCTCCCTACTTGGAGTTCATTCTCTCTCTCTCTCTCTCAAAATAAATAAACTTTTTTAAAAAAGATTCTATGTTTTCAAG
The DNA here is from genome assembly GCA_017311185.1 of Proteles cristata cristata. Lineage (NCBI taxonomy): Eukaryota > Metazoa > Chordata > Mammalia > Carnivora > Hyaenidae > Proteles > Proteles cristata. The sequence continues at coordinate 4,930 of JAESUZ010004903.1, read as the reverse complement.
AGTCCTCGGATCCACAATTCCAAGATTCTGGAAATCAGCAGTCTCAGGATTCTGTGCTCTGGAATTCTGGGACTCCATGATCATTTTTGCTTAGATTTGCTGATTTTGAAATCTCAGTGACGCCACGTCCCAGTTCGTGGTACCTGCCCTGAAAGGCAGCACAAAGCTCCCTCCCCCAAGCCCAAAACAACAGCCGAAAGCACACAGCTTGTGGGCAGGAGCACATTCAGAGGTCCTGAGACAGCTTCTGCAACACCATATCAAAAGGCCTCCCTTTTAGGGGAAGGTCCCCTCCACCCCTTATCCACCAAGGTCGGCGATGGGGGTGCAGGCCCCAGCAGTTGGGGACTGCGGGGACGGGATTAGCAGACCTGGCCCCTGAGGTCCGGGGCCCCCGCAGGGGTGGGTTAAGGGGTGTCCGCCCAAAGCGGAGAGAGAAAGCACAACCCACAGGGAACACACGCAGCTTCCCGAACAAGGGCTCCAGCACAGGGAGCCCTGTGAGGAGCAGCATTCCAGGGCAGCATGGCTTGTTGTGACAACTGGGGGACAGGCAGGGCCGACATCGGGCTTCCTGATGGGAGTGGCCGGGGGGTCCGCCGGACCCTGGAGTCCCCGAGCTGCAGGTGATCGAGGAATCCAGCCAGTCCATCTCTTCGTCTGGGATTCCTCCTGAGCACACAGTGGATCTCGGAGACCTTGTGTACACACACACACACACACACACACACACACGCAGGCACTGCTGTGCCTCTAATAGGGCAGGCTATTGGCTGTCACACGTAACCCCAACATCTCAGCTGCCCAACACAGTAAAAGTGTATTTCTCGCCCACTCAGAGCTAGTGACCAGGCCCGGGGACGGCCTTTCTGCAGGGGCAGTGCCAGCAGCCCAAGCCCCCTCTACTTTGCGGCTGTGCCCTCTGTGGGGTCCCAAGAAGGCCCTCCACTCTGGAGCTGGGTAGCAGAAGGGCAGAGAGCAGCCCCGGCAGGCTTTTATGGGCCAGTCCCGGAAGTGATGCACATCCCTTCCGCTTCCCACCCAGTCTGGTGAACACACCTAGCTGCAAGGGAGGCTGGGAGATGTAGTCCATCCATGTGTTAGGAAAATAGGAAAGTGATTTGGTGGAAACCTGTCCAGGGTCTGCCACCGCGTCACACAGGTGCTGTCGGTTCCGTCTGCCCCCTACCAGAGACGCAGATTCTATTCCTTGGGTCAGACCTCTCTGAAGGTGGAAAGAGTTTCAAGGTCATGGATTGTCCACGTGACTGCCTCCATAACTCCCGGCGTGACTCAGCGCATAGTGGGATTGTAGGAGCGCCGGGTAACTCACCCACAGGTTCTTCTATTTCACCAACAAGGATTCCTGGATCAGTGACACAGGACCCAAGATGGAAAGATTACGGTCCTTGCTTGAACAAATCCAGGGAGAACCAGGCTATGAGCAGATCGTCCCTGTAAAGGCTGGGGGGTGGGGGTGGGGGGGCTATACAAAGGGGGCAGTGGGAAGCCAGAGCAGGGAGGCCTGTAATGTGACTCCAGCTGGGGAAATCATGGGAGGCTTCTCAGAGGAGGTAACTTTTTTGGTTGTGCCTTCAAGGAGGCGAGCCAATCAAAGTGAGAGCAAAAGCAAAGAGCTTTGAAGGTGCTGTGTTTGGGGGAGTGATGAAAAATCTGGTACAGGCGATGTATGGAGTATGTGCATTTGGATTGCAGGGAGGAGGTGGCCCGGTGCTGGGGAGGCATCAAAGACAGATTTACAAAAAGCCTTACCACAATGCTGAGGCGAAGGGTTGCGTTTTCAGCCAGATGAGCAGCCCAGGACAAGACAGGTGGAAAAGGTGCGCTCAGGGTGGTGCATGGGTGGCTTTGTCAGTTAAGCATCGGACTCTTGATTTCCGCTCCAATCATGATCTCACGGTTGGGGAGTTTGAGCCCCCATATCTGGCTTTGCACTGACAGCATGGAGACTGCTTGAGATTCTCTCTCCCTCTCCTTTCTCTGCCCCTCCCCACTGCATGTGTGTGCTCTCTCTCTCTTTCAAAATAAATAAATTCACTTTTTTAAAAAAATGTGCTCTCAGTCTAGGGCAGGAAAGAGCTTTGTGCTCAAGCCAAGCACCACCACATCTTGCCCCAAGCCCCGGGCTCCTGAACAGACAGAAGAAAGTTTGCATAGAGGCAGTCTCTGTACTCTTGAGCAGATCTGAGTAGGCCTGTGAGTAGTTCCAGAGTAAAATCAGAAATGGGATTTCTGGATCATATATTATTTTCCAAATTGGTGATGACCATTCCATTTTGCTGGGAGAGGGTAAGAGAGAGGGAACCTGGGCTGTGAGATAAGTAGTTTCCTGACTGGATGAGCTGGGCGATGCTTGAAGTCTTCCACAGACTAGAAAGGACACCAGAAGCTCTGGGAGATCATACCAGATGTCAGGAGGCAGATCCCGGGACAGAAACCTCAGACCCCTCTACGGAGCCTCCTCCAGGCATAGGTAACCAGATGGAGAGAGCGTGGGCTCCAGATTCCGGCAGACACAGGTTCGAATCCCAGCTCTACCCCTTAGATGCTGTGTGTCCTTGGCCAAGATGCAAGGTGTATCCGAGATTCCTTTTTCTGTTGTGTAAACTGGGGTTTGTAACCTGGCCACTGAAATTATTATGAGGATTGATGCCAAGGGAGCCCTCAACAAAAGTTGGGTGTCCTCGTTTCAGGGAGAGGAGCCCATTATCACGTGCAGGGGTGAGAGCAACCGGGAAGTAACCCCAGAGTGCTGGAGGGCAGGGAGGGTGCACACAGGAGAGTCACAGAAACTGGCTTCACTAAATCTGGGGCATGACGTGAACCCAACGGGTCCCTGGAGCATTTAACTCAATGCCTCTCCACAGGGAGGGCCTTGTCATTTAGTCCAATGGCGATGGATCAGAATATCTGGCCTTGCTCATCTGGGGTCAGTTTGAGAGTCCTCAGAATGTACCACGGAAAGCATCAGAATTGCTTTTTAGACAAGAGTCATGGCTGAAATCCGCCCTAACTGTCCACTTCTGCCGACGAATGTCACCGGGCCTGAAGAGATTTTGTTTCTCTCTCGGAGAAGTTTGGCCTGATATTATAGGGACACTTTGAATTCTTCGAAGAGTAATTCCCGCTTACCTTTTTTCCTCTTTTCCCCTTCAGGTTCAACCCCTTTTATCACACTAAAGTGCCAATCAATATTTCGAGATAGATGTTACATCTTAGCTTTTTATAACATTACTTGTCCCAGAAGGGACACTGTATCTTTAAGGAAATGGACCCCGTATCCTGTTTCTGAAGGATTAAAACCCTTTAAAGAGACAGAAGAGGCTGTAAACCCCGATCATATTCTTATTCTCTCTTCATTATCCTGTCCACTATCTATCCCTGCTGAGTAAATCTGGTTGTGTGTTTCTCCAAAGTGGTCATAAGAAGAAATTTATTTACTCCGCTTTGCACTGGAGGGGCATTACCGAGCTTCAAGGCTCTCCGAAGTAATAAAGATTTTGCAGTGTGTGCAAAAGGAGCAGAATTTCAGAACTTCTTTCCCCCTCTGAGGTCGTTTGGCCATCCAAAGGGGGAGTCACTTCTCATTTTCTGACAGGGTTTATTTCCGTAAGATTTTCCAATTAGCAGGAAAAGGTCACACTAATGTTGGTGCTAGGTGTGGGAAAGAGATCAAACGATGCAAATAAAGGCATCCTTGAAGGGACAATATTAAAAAAAAGAAGAGGAAACGGTGGGTTTCCTTCACTCCCTAATTTAACAATTATATCTACATCTGTGTGTATATCGGGACCCTTTCCTCCACCGCGGAGGAAGAAGGTGGCTGGGTCGGACCCGAAGCTCTTGCCCGGGACAAAAGAATCCATTGTTCCCGGATCTGACCACTGGTGGACGGTGGTGGCCCACGTGGGAGCAGAAGACAGGCGTGAAGACAGGCTCTCGGCCCCTGCGGTGCGGGGACCAGGGGACGAGAGGAGCAGAGAGTTCTCGGGCTGCCTGTGCAACCTCTCTGGACCTTTATAATGGCCACGCTGTCCCTAGCCCAGCAGAGCTGGCTGCCAGCATATCATTTTTAAACCCAGCTCAGATCTCTGTCTGACACTTCCCCTGCCGCTCCGGTTCCCCGCTCGGTGTGCACGAAGCACGAGAACTTTTCTCGATAATAGGGAGGGCTGGGAGCAGTGTCAGGGAAGATGTACTCCGGCAGTGCCGGCCGCAAGTCGCCGATGCCCATTAAAAGGGATCCAGGGACGGCTCCGCCTTGGGCTTGATGCCCCTACGTCAACTGGAACGTGCAAGGCAAATGTTAAGGCCAGCGTGCCTGGCTCGCTGCTCACGGCCGCTGCTAGCGCAAGACCCCGGGGGTTGAGCTCTTTGGAAGGCAGGGGCCGTGTGCAGGGAGCCTGGGACTCTGCATGCCCTTCATACTTCTTTTGCATGCCCAGATGGTTGTCTGTGCCGCCGAGGTCAAAACGGAAGGTTATAATTCCTCCGGCAAGGCCCGAGCTCCCACATGGAAGGTGCATGTTGTAGCAGATAGTCCAGCGCGTGAGATAATCTGGCCAGTTTCTGACATCACGGGAACCCCCCAGAGCAGGTGCTGGGTTTGGGAACTTGCTCAAGGTCACACAGCTGCTACATGATGGAGTCTGGACTCGTTCAGGTATATCCGTTTCTAATAACTGCACCAGTCATGCTGTTCGTTTTACTTTATTTGTGTGCTTATGAGGATTATTTCGACAGCAGGTTAAATCTTGTCAAATACCAAGAGCACCATTTGTCAGTTCTCCCTAGGAAATAAGCACAACGATGCAAAAGTATGCTTTGGGGTGTTTAAAATTGAGAAACATAGGAGCCCCTGGTGGCTCAGTCCATTGAGCATCCGACTGCAGCTCAGGCTGCTCGTGAG